>OY288281.1:54869804-55469804 GCA_958450335.1 Hibiscus tridactylites
GCTTAGATAGCGTTTCAGCGAGCAAGCGAAACATAATCGGTGAGTGTGAATGGTTTAGAAGTCCTTGAGGGACAAAGAAACAAGGTTTGGGGATTTAGGAAAGGTTTGAAACACCTTCCTAAGTCCGGAAGTAAGTATTGGCTAGATTGCTCTCTTATATGTGGTGGTTGCCCCTGAAATGCTTTTACATGCTCATGGTTTGAGATAGATAAAATCATACTGTTTTTATGCATGATTTATAGCATGAGATGATGCTTGAGATGATTTCATTAAATAACATGTTGCATTGATGAGTTTTGAGCTCTTGTTTTAAAGCATGGCAAATGTTATGGTTTTGAAATGAGATGAGAATGATTTGAGAAATGTTGCATGAAAAAACAGTAGGTGAGATGATGTTTTGACTTAATATATTGGCATAGATGTTGAGATACTTACCGGATATAATTGATCGATCAATAGGATGAGAGTTCACTATAAACTAAAAATTCGTACGTGCTCTTTAGTTTAATCCAAAGGGAGAGAACCGATGATGGGCATTACATCGGGTAGGACTTGGTGAAATACCCAAGCTTTATGGCGATGAGAGATTCCGCCATGTGAGTACGGTGATGTGAGATTCCATCGGAAATTATGTTACTAGACAAGTGAGTACGGTGATGTGAGATGCCACCAGAAGCATCTAGTGGTTTGAGAATGTTTTCCGCATATCCGAGCAATAATGAGATGTGAAATGCCAATATAATATATAAAAATGCTTTTGAATCACATGTACCTAGTAATGAGATGATTTATGCTATGATAAATGCATATGAGATTTGTATATGAAATGCTTTGGCTTTACAAGCATGTGTATGGCCTTGCCATGAGATTTGCATTGGTTTAAATGCATGAGATAGAATTGAGGTACATGTGTTTTCAATGAGAAGTTGCTTTGAAATGGTTTTCAAGCATGAGATACAATGAGCATGTTGTAGAAAAAGGCTTATGAGAAAGTGTTTTGAATAATGCATTATTGTGTTGGTTTTCTTTAGAGCATGCCTCACTAAGCAATTGTGCTTATGCTCTCTTTTACCAATAATGCAGATAATTGAAGTATTTTTGGGCAGGGAGAAGGTTAAGAACATCCAAGGAAGTGCAAAGCTCATGTATGGTGATGTTTTTACACACTTTAGTTTTGATATTTGGCAATGGGACTTCAAGGTTGTATTTGGGAGATGATTTTGAACTCCCTAAGTTTGTGGCATGTTCATGTTGGCATTTATGAGTTGTAATGGTCCCTTTGGTTGGTTTGAGGTTTGAGAGCTCATAATTGGATTTGTGACTAGGAAGCATGCCTTTAGATTGTATGTTTTTGTGTTTGATGTCATGCTCTAGTTTAGGGGTCTTAAATATGTTCCTTAGTATCAAAATGAGTTGCTGGTATGATTTGATGCTCTTTGAGGCATGTTTGATTAGGTTTAAAGGTGAAAAACCAGAAATTTCTACTGTCAATGGGTAAAGTGTATCGAAACACCCTCCACTGTTTCGAAACGGGGGCATGTAATGGCCATAGTGTTTCGGAACGACTGAAGGTGTTGCGGAACAGTTTGGCTACTAGTGAGACTTGTTTCGATACCGGTCTCGGAAGTCACCCGAGTACCGAAACGGGCAACACCGTTTCGATACGGGAGTTTCAGTACGAAGGGTGGGTGTTCCGATACAATTGACCGTTGGATGTTGTTGAGTGTGTAAAAGTTCTATTATTTACCCCCTATTTAACCCATATTTCTGCTGCATTCAAGCATAATTCATTGCATTTAGGTTAGATTTCAGTTATACATCACAAATATATTAAATGGCACAGTTTCTACTGAAATTGGTTGCTTTTGCAGGTTGCTGCTGTAGCAGATGGAGAAGCAGGCGCTGGGCAGGATGCAGCAGAGCTGGAACTAGATGTGCAGACGTGGAGGACGATGCTGCCATGGCCGCCGCCGTGGCAGCCAAGGGCGACAGCAGTTTTGAGGAGAAGAAGCAAAGTGGGCCTCGACAGAAAGAGAAAATTAAGCCTGTCTGTATTGCAATACCATTATATTTTTCCAAGCCCTAGATCAGAATGAAGGCCAAGCCCAAAGTTCAAGGAAGAAACTCCAAGCAAGAAGGAATGACGAATTAAAGATATATTCTCTGAAGACTTAGTCTTTAATAGAGTTGTTCTTTAATTTAAATTTGTATTCTTGCCATATTAGAAAACTTGAACCCAAGGCCTATATAAAGGCACGTAATTCGACCTAGAGGAGGACATCACCTATCTCTAGCCTTCTTCCCAAAACCCTAGCCGTTTTCCCTTTCTCAACATGTTCTAATTTCCCCCTAGGGTCACGGGTTGATTTGTAAAGTAGTTGCAAGGATTGCTTTTGTTTTAGGAATTTTCTGTTCAATAAAATAAACTTCAAGTTCTCTTATTCTGGTTGCTAAACATCTTGCAAGAGTATCGGGAGAGCATTGTGAGGTTATCTATTTACTTAATATCGGGAGAGTTAAGTATACGAAAGGAATAAGAGCGGGTTCTCTAGTTTATAGTTGAACTATCTCGGACCTAGGGATAGGACGAGGTTAAGTGGCTAAAGAAGAATTCAACAACATCGGTGTTCACCCTTCGATTCACGCCAGGAGGTATCATCAAAGACGTGTTCATCGACAGACTTGGACCTAGGGATAAGCCAAGGCACAACAGGGATTCTTGCCAAGCTTGAAGTACAGAGTTGTGTGATCGCTGCCGCGACTAACAATAGACCGCTGCCGCAACGGGTGCTGCCGCGATAGGGCGACGACAGAACAGACTTTCCAAGACTTAGCAACACCTACACTACTGAGCAATTCAATACCAGCCCATTCTCTCTATCTTGATTATTTTAATCTTAATTTTCAATTCGCTTTATTATTTCGTGACAAACATATTAAACAATTCTTTTTCCTCGCGTGCAGTATTCCAAGGTGAAGCTATTAGCCCAGTCCCTGTGGAGACGATATCCGATACTTAGGTATCACTTTACTACTTGCGTCGTGTACACTTGCACTACATTGCGATAGACACTTTTACACGCAACAAGATTTTGGCGCCGTTGCCGGGGACTGGCAACATAACTTTACCCTACCTTTTACTGCATTCTTTTTATCTTTCTGTTTTATTTTGGATTGTTCAACCTGTGCTTTTCACAAGGTTTCTTGTTTATGCGCAGATCGAGACGAGGAAAGGAACCTGAGTATCCATTAGATCCTGAAATAGAACGTTCGTGCAATCTTAGGAACCAACTTCGCCACGTACTAGCCAGAAACAGATACCTTGAAGAACAGTTAACAGCCATGAACAACCCAGGGGATCTTCAGGATAATAACAATCCTGCTGGAGATGGGAGGAACGATCCACCTGCCGACCCTCCTGCAGCTGCCGCACGCCGGTCATGTCGAGACTACATGCTCAACGATCATGTAGAATTAGAAACCACCCTGCCAGATGTAGATGTTGACAACTTTAAGCTGAAACATGTTATGTTCAGCGTGATCAACAACGCTGACCAATTTAGTAGTGCTACTACAGAGGATGCTAGGGAGCATCTGAAAACGTTCCAGGAAATCTGTGGTTCGTTTAGACTACCAGGAGTTAATTCAGAGATACCGAGGCTTCGGTTATTTCCTCATTCATTGAGGGACAGGGCCAATGCACGAGGCTCGGGACAGATTTACCACTCTTCTAAGGAACTGTCCGATGCATGGATTCCTCGTTTGGAACCAGGTAACAAAATTCTATAATGCTGCCAATTTACAAACCCGTATTAGAATTGATTCAGCAGTAAACGGATTACTGCTGGACAAAGACCCAGATGAGGCAATGGCAGTATTGAAAAATCTGGCGAAGAATGAGGAACAGTTTCCGACAGCAAGAAGAGGGGGTAAACGAGTTCTAGCTGTAAAAGATTATGAGGCCGACAACTCATTAAAATCACATGTGGCATATCTCACTAAGGCGATGAAAAAGCTCTTGAAAGAAGATTCACAGCCTGTTTATTCTGCTGAAGTGGTATGCGATACTTGTGAAGGAAATCACAGTTCGGAGGAATGTCCAATACAGTTAGAAGAAGGGATGTATGTTGGGAACTACAATAAGCAGAATTATAACTCCAACAACTACAATCCCAACTGGAGAAAGGATCCCAAATTCTCTTGGAGCAATCCTAATAATGCTCTGAATCCTCAAGCACATAATAGTCAGAACCAGGGAGGACCTAGATTGCTGACTCGACAGCAACCACAGCAACAGTACCAACAACCACCAGCTGCCACAAACAGTATACTGGAACAGACTTTGGCTACATTTATGTCTCAAACAGGAACCTACATTGAGAACATGAATCACTTTGTCAAGAAGACGGAGACTTTCATGGATAAAACAGAGATGCGGATGACCAATCATGAAGCTACTCTGAAATCATTAGAGACACAGATGGGTCAGGTTTCCCAGCATATTAAACAAAGGCAGAATGGAGGATTTCCTAGCGATACTGAAAACGCTAGACAACCCACACATGAGCAGTGCAAAGCTATCACTACTAGGAGTGGGAAGAAACTACCAGGGCAGAGAAAGAAGCTGAATCAGTTAAGAAACCAGCCTGGGATTCAACTGTCGAGGAAGCTGCCTCGACAGGTAACAAACAGCCTACTGCCGATGAGCCTGTCACGACAGCAGAAGGGACAGAGGAGAAAGATGATGAACCCAAACCTCCTCAGATCCGTATGCAGTGGGAAGGACGCATTTTTATTATCGTCCCCACCTCCTTTTCCTCAACGGTTACAGAAATTGAAACATGAATCACAGTTTAAAAAGATTTATGATATTTTTAAGCAGGTTCACATCAACATTCCGCTGTTAGATTACGTTAGGGAGATGTCCGGTTATGCCAAATTTCTCAAGGATGTCATGTCGAAGAAATCTAGACTTGGGGAATTTGAAACGGTTAAGATGACAGAAGGATGCATGAGTATTCTGCACAAGCACCCAACCCAGAAGAAGAAGGATCCTTAGAGCTTCATCATACCATGCGTAATCTGAGACAAATTTGTGGGTAAGGCACTTTGTGATCTTGGTGCTAGTATAAATTTAATGCCCAAATCTGTTTTTCAGAAATTAGGTATTGGAAAAGCTCGGCCCACAACAGTAATTCTGCAGCTGGCAGACCGCTCTTACGTTCATCTAGAAGGAAAAATCGAAGATATTCTGGTAAGGGTGGATAAGTTTATTTTTCATGCTGACTTTCTTGTCTTAGATTGTGAAGCAGATGAAAACGCACCAATCATCCTGGGGCGACCCTTCTTAGCCATGGGAAGATCACTGATTGATGTGGAAAAAGGAGAACTCACCATGAGAGTAAACGATCAAGAAATAAAGTTGAATGTTCTCCAAGCAATGAAGCATGCCGATGCAGAAGAAGAAGGCAAGGTTATCACTGAAGTTACCCTTGACCAACCCTGCATCAGGTCGGGCTGCCACGACATCAAAATTGGTCACTGCCTCGGCAGCCACTTAGAAGACTGTCACGACAGCACAGACGACAACAACTCCTCAGAATCTGATACATCCGATACTGAAGACCTAGAGGAGGTAAATTGGATTGGCAATCGTCCAGGTAAGTTGTTCGAACCTCTAAACTATACCTCGGACAACCATGTAATTCAAAAGCCATCAACTGTTGAGCCCTATGTTATAGATCTTAAGCCCCTGCCAGGGCAGCATAAATACATTTTCCTTGGTTTAAATGATACGTTGCCCGTAATCATCTCTTCCAAGTTGATGCAGGAACAACAGTTAATAGGGATGCTGCAGCAGCACAAGAAGGCTATTGGATGGACCATAGCTGATATCCAAGGCATCAGTCCGGCGTTATGTATGCATAAAATTCTTTTAAAGGGTGATCATAAGTCGACCATTGACGCACAAAGGCGTCTAAACCATGCTATGCAGGAAGTGGTGCGTAAAGAGATAATCAAATGGCTAGATGCTGGAATAATCTACACCGTCTCGGACAGCAAATGGGTGAGCCCGGTGCAGTGCGTTCCAAAGAAAGGAGGAATGATTGTGGTAACCAATGAAGACAATGAGCTAATCCCAACCAGGACTGTGACCGGTTGGAGGGTTTGTATGGACTACCGGAAGCTTAACAAAGCTACCCGGAAGGACCACTTTCCTTTAACCTTTATTGATCAAATGCTTGATAGATTAGCGGGTAAACCTTACTATTGTTTTCTTGATGGTTACTCAGGTTACAATCAAATAGCCATCGCACCGGAAGATCAAGAAAAAACGACATTCACATGCCCTTACGGAACTTATGCTTTTAGAAGGATGCCATTTGGACTCTGTAATGCACCAGCCACCTTTCAAAGGTGCACGATGGCAATATTCTCCGATATGGTGGAGGATTTCCTAGAAATATTCATGGATGACTTTTCAGTCTTTGGAGACAACTTTGAAAGCTGCCTAGGCAACCTACAAAAGGTGCTCGAGAGATGTGAAAAAGCAAACTTGGTATTGAACTGGGAAAAGTGTCACTTCATGGTGGATGAAGGGATAGTCCTTGGCCATAAAATTAGCTGACGTGGCATAGAAGTCGACAGAGCCAAAATAGAAGTGATCGAAAAGCTGCTGCCGCCCACCATAGTCAAGGGAATCAGAAGTTTCTTAGGACATGCTAGTTTTTATCGGAGGTTCATTGCGAACTTTTCAAAGATCACCAAGCCCTTATGCCATCTTCTGGAGCAGAACCATCCCTTCGACTTTAACGCTGAATGTACTGAGGCATTCAAGGTTCTGAAAGAAAAGCTGGTAACAGCCCCAATAGTACAGCCATCAGATTGGACACTACCGTTTGAGATCATGTGTGATGCTAGTGACTATGCTGTCGGGGTAGCACTTGGGCAGCGGAGAGAAAAACTTTTTCATGTCATATACTATGCCAGCAAAACACTGAACGACACCCAAGTGAACGAAGGTCATAGTCCACACAAACCACTCTGCATTAAAGTATCTATTCACGAAAAAGGATGCAAAGCCTCGACTGATACGTTGGATTCTGCTACTGCAAGAGTTCAACCTTGAAATCAAGGACAAAAAGGGGACAGAGAATCAAGTGGCAGATCACTTGTCAAGGTTGGAGAAGGGAAAGAGTCTACTGGTAGATGAGACCAACATACTGGAGACCTTCCCTGATGAGCAGCTGTTTGCTGCCACAATAACTGCTGCGACAGCCATGGCGGCAGGTAAGTCTTCTGAACTCCCCTGGTATGCTGATTTCGTTAATTTTTTAGTTAGCGGAATAATTCCTCTTGACCTTAATTATCAAGCTAGGAAGAGGTTCCAAAATGATGTTAAGCATTATTATTGGGACGAACCTCTTCTTTTCAAAATTTGTGCAGATCAGGTTATAAGGATATGCATACCACAGGATGAACAGGAAGATATACTTCATCACTGCTATGCTTCACAGTATGGAGGACACTTAGGAGGTAACAAAACTGCTGCCAAGGTTTTGCAGTCAGGATTCTATTGGCCGTCACTGTACAAAGATGCTCAAATATTTTATAAGAACTGTGACAAGTGTCAACGGACGGGAAACATCTCAAGGAGACATGAGATGCCGCTGCAAAATATTATTAAAGTCGAGATCTTCGACGTTTGGGGGATAGATTTTATGGGACCATTCCCATCTTCATGTGGGAACTTATATATCCTCCTAGCAGTAGATTATGTGTCCAAGTGGGTTGAAGCAATCACCACTCAGAAAAATGATGCCAAGACAGTTCAAAGGTTTTTACATAAAAACATTTTTTTCCAAATTCGGCGTCCCTAAGGCGATCATCAGTGATGAAGGGAGGCATTTTGACAATAGGGTTATAGCTGCTGCCTTGAAAAAGTATGGTGTCAAGCATCGGATTGCAACAGCATACCACCCTCAGACCAATGGACAGGCTGAAATATCCAACAGGGAGGTCAAGAACATTCTTGAAAAAATAGTTAAGCCAACTCGGAAAGATTGGTCTCTACACCTCAATGATGCATTATGGGCCTACAGGATAGCGTTCAAAACTCCATTGGGAATGTCTCCTTATCGGCTGATTTACGGTAAAAACGTGTCATTTACCTATCGAGATCGAGCACAGAGCATACTGGGCCATCAAAGCAGTTAATATGGACTTGGAAAAAGCAGGGCAGAAAAGGCTACTTGATCTGAACGAAATTGAAGAAATTCGGACAATAGCCTATGACAATGTAAGAATTTACAAGGACAAGACCAAAAAGTGGCATGACAAGAAGTTGCTGCCACGACAGTTCTGCCCCGGGCAGCTTGTGTTGCTTTTTAACTCTAGGTTAAAACTGTTCCCAGGGAAGCTAAAATCTAGATGGTCTGGCCCATTCCAAGTGGTGCAGGTTTTTCCCCATGGTGCCATCACGATCAGATCTTTAAAAGACGGGCACCAATTCAAAGTCAATGGACAGCGATTAAAGCATTATCAGGGGACTGAAGCCCCAAGAATGCAGGAAGTGGTTACCTTAGGAGGTGCCCCACCTGGCATCCCTAATTTAACCTAAATTTTATTTTTATTTATCTTTATTATTTATTATTTATTAGGAAATTAGATTTATTATTTTTAAGAAATAATGTTTTTATTTTTATTATTTTTAGGAAATAAAGGAGACAAGAAGAAAAGGAGAAGTGAATTCAGCCCACCATCTTTCCATCAGCCCAAAAAGCCCAACTTTGGAACCTGCCGTTACAGCTGCCGCGATAGACGCGAAAAATACAGGCTGTCGACACGCTGTCGCGACAGACATGCAAACGCGTAACAGACGCGCAGCAGACATGGAAACGCGTGACAGACGCGTCAGAAACCGCGTAACAGCTGGCCCCATTATTCGCGCCTGCCGTTACAGCTCCAACGGGCAGCAAACTCTTTCCTATATAAACCCCGTTTACTATTCATTTTTTCACTCACTTCTACTCTTCTTACTTGCTTTCTCTCATATTTTCACTTGCTTTCATTTTTTTACACAATCCTTGCAACCATGTCTTCTAGAAACACCCGCAGGAGTGCTGCTTTAGGCTCTACCCCGACAGCATCAACCCCACGATCCTTCCAGATACGTGACATGTGGGAGGAGAAGGGCTTTATCTACACTTCTAAGGAGGGGAATTTGGGACTGCAACCGTTCATTGCTAGGAAAATCAAGGCCCTACAGTTGCAGATTTTCGCAGAACAACCAGAGGAGATGAATGTGTCTCTGGTTCGAGATTTCTATGCTGCCATCAGCAGCAGAACCGCGACAGCAGTCACCGTTAGAGGGAGAGAGGTGCCCTTCGAGCCAGAATACATCAACACCCTTTACGGATTTTATGTGGGCAGCAACGAGGATGGTCACCGGCAATTTCTGTATAGCTTAAACCATGCTGCCTACGATGCTGTCATGGCAGAGCTCACGGATGAAGGTACTCAGTGGAACACTAATCCTAAGAACCCAAGGACGGTGAAGAGAATTCAACTCCTCCTGGAGGCTAAATTGTGGAACGCTTTCATCAAAAAGTGAATCATGCCATCCTCGCACAATACCACTGTCGACCAACCCAGGTTAGCCCTCATTCATTCTATTCTACATGAGAGGCCTATTAATGTTGGCAGCTACATCCGAGAGAGTTTTTTGGAGTGTGTACACCGGCCGACAGGACCACTCTACCTCTCCTATCTCATCACAGCCCTATGGCATGGCCATCATGTCCCAGAAGCTGCCACTGATTTACGAGTCAAAGGGAAGGGTTGGACTGAGAAAAGTATACTCAGCTTGATGGAACTTACTGCTGCCACCCCGCTGTCATCTTTCGACCCCACTGCCACGGCAGCAGAGACGACAAAACCGACAAACACTGAGCCTGCTACCGCAGAACCCAGGCAGCCCAGAGCAGCAGCAGCAGCTCCGGCCGACACCTCCTCCCAGATCCTTGCTGCCATACAGAAGGTGGAAAAACGACAGCTCGGCCTCATGATCTTCATCGGGGATTTCACTATAGCTACGGTACAATTCATTCAAACTTCAATTAATTTCCTTGATGTTGTATTTCCTACCTTTCCATCCCAATATTTTTCTGCCACCACCCCTGCCCATACCCCTACACCTGCTGCCACACCCAAAACACCTTCTACAGTGTCCACACCAACTCTTGCCACGACAGCTGCAGGCAGCAACCGCGCAGCTGATACCTCTGCCCGTGGAACCAATAGAAGAATGCCCTCAGAAGAACTTGATGCATTCATAGCCGGTTTCTCCTCTTCCTGAATTTGGGAGGAATCCGATGACGAACCCTCTGTCAAGAGGAATTTGTCCAAGGAATTCACACCAGTGAAGTGGCAGAAGACAGTGGCAGACAAAAACAAGAAAGATAGCGGCAGAATCATCGGCAGCAGCAGTGACAGCGGTAGCAGCAGCAGAAGCTCCGAGGTGCAGGTAGTGGAGAAACCTCCTCACATCTCCCCTACCCGTATTCAACCTCCAAGGGAGGCCAAAACGAAGAACACATCCGCCTCCCCCATCCGCCAGCCAGTTAAGAAGGCCCTTGCCCGCCGACAGATCCGACTTAACAGCAGCAGCGACAACAGCGCATAAAATTTGAGTTTCTTACCTTATTTTGATGTCTGCCTTTATATATTTTGATGTACTTTTTATTTTCTTTTCATTGTCATTTGCATTGAGAGCAATGCAACCCTTGAGTTTGGGGTGGCATCCCTCCATTAATGGGAGTCTTATTTAGTTTAAAAATGGTGTCTTTACTTAGTTTATTTTTGCTAAAAAAAATGAAAATTTTGGCTTAAGTCTTTGAACTGAACTTACCTGCCGTGACAGCTCTGTCGTGGCAGTGCCTTTAGGATAATTTTAGGAGCAGTTTAGAGCCTTTCTATAGTTCTGAAACTTAAACACCATTTGTGACTGTTATACTGCCTAGAACTCTGTTAGTAAACTAGAATAGGAAGCTTAGCACTTGAATAGCCCCTAGAGGTGCCTAACACTGGCTCTAGGAAAAGAAGTTTAGCAAAATAGACTCAATAGGCTTAGAGGTGCCCGAAACCGGCTCTAGGAAGTTGGCTAGAGGCGCCCGAAACCGGCTCTAGTCAAACTTAAGCTTAAAAAATAAAATCGAGTCTAAACAAAAAAAATAAAGGAGCATAAGAAGTGCCTTCAAAAAGATAAACTTTGGCATAAAATTTCAAGTTAGAGGCTGAAATATTCTAGTGAAACTAAGGGAGTCTTGGCATATAATTGTTCACAAGCATGCACACACTACACGAGGACTATAGCAAGATTCCGAACGAATCCTAAATTATCCGACAAGGTGTTGCTCACAATAGGGAATGAATGGAAGGTAAGGGAAAGTTCACTGTTTTAAGCCAAAACAAAAATATTTATTTCTCTTTTAGGTCTGAATTGCTTGAGGGCAAGCAAAAACTTGAGTTTGGGGGTGTGTTGAGTGTGTAAAAGTTCTATTATTTACCCCCCATTTAACCCATATTTCTGCTGCATTCAAGCATAATTCATTGCATTTAGGTTAGATTTCAGTTATACATCACAAATATATTAAATGGCATAGTTTCTACTGAAATTGGTTGCTTTTGCAGGTTGCTGCTGTAGCAGATGGAGAAGCAGGCGCTGGGCAGGATGCAGCAGAGCTGGAACTGGATGTGCAGACGAGGAGGACGATGCTGCCATGGCCGCCGCCGTGGCAGCCAAGGACGACAGCAGTTTTGAGGAGAAGAAGCAAAGTGGGCCTCGACAGAAAGAGAAAATTAAGCCTGTCTGTCGTGGAATACCATTATATCCTAGATCAGAATGAAGGCCAAGCCCAAAGTTCAAGGAAGAAACTTCAAGCAAGAAGGAAGGACGAATTAAAGATATATTCTCTGAAGATTTAGTCTTTAATAGAGTTGTACTTTAATTTAAATTTGTATTCTTTCCATATTAGAAAACTTGAACCCAAGGCCTATATAAAGGCATGTAATTCGACCTAGAGGAGGACATCACCTATCTCTAGCCTTCTTCCCAAAACCCTAGCCGTTTTCCCTTTCTCAACATGTTCTAATTTCCCCCTAGGGCCACGGGTTGATTTGTAAAGTAGTTGCAAGGATTGCTTTTGTTTTAGGAATTTTCTATTCAATAAAATAAACTTCAAGTTATCTTATTCTGGTTGTTAAACATCCTGCAAGAGTATCGGGAGAGCATTGTGAGGTTATCTATTTACTTAATATCGGGAGAGTTAAGTATACGAAAGGAATAAGAGTGGGTTCTCTAGTTTATAGTTGAACTATCTCGGACCTATGGATAGGACGAGGTTAAGTGGCTAAAGAAGAATTCAACAACATCGGTGTTCACCCTTCGATTCACGCCGGGAGGTATCATCAAAGACGTGTTCATCGACAGACTTGGACCTAGGGATAGGCCAAGGCACAGTAGGGATTCTTGCCAAGCTTGAAGTACAGAGTTGTGTGATCGCTGCCGCGACTAACAACAGACCGCTGCCGCGACGGGTGCTGCCGCGACAAGGATGACGACAGAACAGACTTTCCAAGACTTAGCAACACCTACACTATTGAGCAATTCAATACCAGCCCATTCTCTCTATCTTGATTATTTTATTCTTAATTTCCAGTTCGCTTTATTATTTCGTGACAAACATATTAAACAATTCTTTTTCCTCTCGTGCAGTATTCCAAGGTGAAGCTATTAGCCCAGTCCTTGTGGAGACGATATCCAATACTTACATATCACTTTACTACTTGCGTCCTGTACACTTGCACTACATTGCGATAGACACTTTTACACGCAACAGATGTTGATTTGAATCGTTTGATGTTTTCATGCTTTACATTTTAGTCTTGAATGTTGTGGATGCAATTGCTTGAGCTTGGGATGTCTTTTTAAGCTGGAATTTGACATAGAAGCATGTAACATGATTAATTACATATTGGTAAACCTAAAACCTGCAAATTTCTTATCATTTTTAAAAATTACGTTTTGGTCCCTATATGTGTAATTTATACAATTGAGTCCCTAAATGTTTTTCGATCGTTGTGTCTTTCTCTCCCACGATTCGTGAGTATTCATATAGGCTTAATGTGCATCTAGAAAAAATTAAAATAAAAAAGGGTCGTTAATCAAGGTTGACTTTTGGGTTGACTTTTGTTTTCCCCGTGTAATCTTCATAGTTCGGGTTAAGCGTCTATGTCGGGCTAAGGGGGTTACATTTGTTGGTATCAGAGCTAGGTTATCGAATAATTAGGGCTTGGTATGTGGTTGTTGTATGTGTTTATGTATGATTGTGACATTTCGGTGAAAGTATGATGTATGAATATTGATGTATGATTCAATTGAGATGGTTGTGTGATGCTATGCTATGTTTGGAGGGTGGTTGGGGATCCCATTGCCATATCATTACTAATGAGAAGAAATGGTTTCAAAAATGAGCTTGAGTACTTGGATTACTTACCTTATTATGCCTAATTGTGTTTGTTGTATTTTTGTCAGTGCATTATTTTATTATAGGGCCACGTAGAGAGCTGAGAATCAATACTTGTTCCATGGCTGAGAATGAGAACATAGAGAATGCTGAGGATTTACCTCCTCCTCCCCTGGTGGACCACCTGGTGGTGGTGGAGCTGGGGCTGGTGCTGCTGGAGTTGGTGCTGGGGTTGCTGGAACCCGAGGGAGGTCAGGGGCAAGCTGCTCCTAATATGACCATGCTGATACAGGCTATTGCTGGAGCTTTCCAGGCAGAAATAGCTGGAGCTCATGGAGCTGCACCTCATGATGGTGCTAATGTGAGATTGTCGTTGGAGCGTCTCCGCAGTCTAGGAGGGACAGAGTTCAGAGGTTTGTCAACGAAAGGTTCTGAGTCTTGGTTGGAGAGCACCAAGAGGATTCTTGGACAGCTGAATTGCAACAATGTCCAGAAGCTGAGATGCATTGTGTCACTATTGCATGGTGATGCATACACGTGGTGGACGACCGCTATCTCTGGAATGGAGGGTGATGATGTGACTTGGACATTCTTTTTGAATGCGTTCAAGCGGAAATACCTGAGAGTTCGCTACCTCGATGAGAATAAGAGGGAGTTTATGTCTCTTGTGCAAGGGAGCATGTATGTGGCTGAATATGAGATTCAGTTTGTTCGCCTTAGCCAATATGCCCCAGAGCTGATCCCTAATGAGCGGGAAAGATGTGAACGGTTCCGTTATGGGCTGGTAGCGGACGTGAAAACATATATGCTTGCAGTTGATTACATTGATTTTGATGTCTTGCTCACTAGAGCCAAGGACATTGAGTTGAATCTTGGCTTGGCGAGTCGAACAGGAGGTTCTAGCTCAGGGAAGCGAGTTGCAGAACGCGATTATGATAGAGATCGCAACAAGAGGCCTAAGGATAGGAAGCCGCATTTTGATGCTAGGCGCGGGGGTGGTAACCCTGGTAGAGGTTAGCAAGGACCTAATGTTTTCTTGAGCACTCCTGAGTGTAACCGGTATGGTAGGAGACACGCTGGTGAGTGTTGGGGTAACCTTGGGACATGTTGGAACTGTGGTAACCGAGGGCATATGAAGAAAGATTGTCCTCAGCCGCTGAGAGAGGGACAGGCTCTGGTGAGAGCTGCTGAGCCATAGAGAGGTCGTGGGCGCGTTCATGGTAATTTTCAACGTAGAGATGAGGGTGGAAAGAATGTAGCGCATGTGGTGGCTGTCCAACCTGAAGGTGGTGGTCAGGCTCGAGTGTATGCCCATCGTGAGGGAAGGAATGACACGGACGTGATCGCAGGTACCTTTACTTTGCAATCCTTGTCATTACTTTCTTTGATTGATTCTGGATCTACACACTCGTACATATTGCGTGAACATGCTCAAATGCTTGGTTTTCCTGTTGAGTCTTTGGATGTTGGTATGCGTATGACTAGTTCCTTTGGTGAGATGGTTGTAACAAGGAAGTTGTATAGGAGATGCCCCTTAAAGGTGCAAGATCATGTGTTTCTTGTTGACCTTATGGAATTGCCATTTTATGGTTTCGATGTAATCTTTGGCATGGATTGGCTTGTTGAGCATAGAGCCGTTGTGGATTTCGAAAGCAAGCGAGTTTCGTTGAAACTTGCGGATGATTATGAGGTGGTGGTGGTGGTGGGAGAAAATGTGAAGTTTCTAGCTAATGTGGTGTCGACGTTGGAAGCAATCAGGATGTTGCGGTAAGCTTGTGAAGCTTACCTGGCCTTCGTTATGAATCCTAGTTCAAATGAGGTGCGTGTTCAGGATATAAGGATCGTGTGTGAGTTCCCTGGAGTGTTTCCAGAGGAATTGCTTGGTTTGCCGCCTAGTCGAGAGGTTGAGTTTGGAATTGAGTTGTATAAGAACACAACTCCGGTGTCCATTGCTCCCTATCGCATGGCACCCAAAAAGTTGAAGGAATTGAAGACGCAACTTCATGAGTTGCTTGACCGTGGCTTTATTCGGCCTAGTGTATCACCATGGGGTGCACCGGTCTTGTTTGTTAAAAAGAAAGATGGCACGATGAGAATGTGCATCGATTACCGCCAGCTGAATAAGTTGACCGTCAAGAACAAGTATCCTTTGCCGAGGATTGATGATCTTTTTGATCAGTTTCGGGGAGCGGCTGTGTTTTCAAAGATTGATCTGAGTTCAGGGTACTATCAGTTAAAGGTGAAGGATGTGGATGTGCCGAAAATAGCCTTTCAAACGAGGTATGGGCATTATGAGTTCCTTATGATGCCGTTTGGTTTGACGAATGCTCCTGATGCTTTCATGGACATGATGAATAGGGTGTTCTATGAATTCTTGGACAAGTTCGTTGTGGTGTTCATCGACGATATCCTTGTGTACTCTCGTACTAAGGAGGGGCATGAAGGTCATTTGAGGATTGTTTTGCAAGCGCTGTTGGAAAATCAGCTTTATGCTAAGCTGAGCAAATGTGAGTTTTGGCTTAAGGAAGTTATTTTCCTTGGTCATATGGTTTCGGCCGAAGGGATTCAAGTTGATCACCAGAAGGTTGAGGCGGTGATGAATTGGAAGCCTCCTAAGTATGTTCATGAAGTTCGTAGTTTTCTTGGGTTGGCAGGATACTACCGGAGGTTTATGGATGGATTTTCTAAGATTGCTTCCCCTTTGACGAAGTTGTTGCAAAAGGATGTTAAGTATGAGTGGACGGAAGCGAGACAACAAGCTTTTGAGAAGCTAAAAGCAGCTTTGACGCAAGCTCCTATCTTGGTTCAACCTGAATCAAGGAAAGAGTTTGTGGTGTATAGTGACACATCCTATGTTGGTTTGGGGTGTGTGTTAATGCAAGAGGGTAAGGTGGTGACTTATGCATCACGACAGCTGAAAGTGCATGAGCGCAATTATCCTACGCATGATATTGAGTTGGCTGCAGTGGTTTTTGCTCTAAAGATCTGGAGACATTATCTTTATGGTGAGAAGTGTACTGTGTACACGGATCACAAGAGTTTGAAGTATTTGATGTCTCAGAAAGAGTTGAATCTTAGGCAACGGCGATGGGTGGAGTTGCTTAAGGATTACGATCTAACGATCGATTATCACCTGGGGAAGGCCAATGTTGTGGCCGATGCTTTGAGCAGGAAAGTGGCGGTGGAGTTAAGAGCGATGTTTGCTAGCTTAAGCATATCACGAGATGGTGGTGTTGTTGCTGAATTGCAAGTGAAACCATCTCTAGTCCAGTTGATAAAGGATAAGCAGATGTTGGATGATTCCTTGGTGCCACATGTTCAGGATATTGCTGAGGGTAGACCATCGGATTTCTGTTTAATGATTATGGTGTTTTATGTTTTGGGAGTCAGATAGTGGTGCTGAGTGATGTTGAGTTGAGGCGCGCTATTCTGACAGAAGCTCATAGTAGTCCGTTTGCTATGCACCCTAGTAGTACAAAGATGTATCGTGGTCTGAAGGATGAGTACTATTGGGTGGGTTTGAAGAAAGATGTCGCTGAGTATGTGAGCAGATGTATGGGTTGTCAGCGGATTAAAGCTGAACATCAGTTTCCTTCAGGGTTGTTGCAGCCGTTAAGGATCCCTGAATGGAAGTGGGAGAGGATCACCATGGACTTTGTGTCTGGTTTTCTTCTAACGCCATCAAAGAAGAATTATGTTTGGGTGATTGTGGATCGCCTTACGAAGTGTGCGCATTTCTTACCTGTGCATACTACGTACTCCTTGGATAAGCTTGCAGAGTTGTACATCGCTGAGATTGTACGTTTGCATGGTGTACCAAAATCTATTGTGTCGGATAGAGATCCGAGGTTCACTGCAAGGTTTTGGGAGTGTTTGCATCAAGCATTGGGTACGCGGCTGAATTTCAGTACTTCTTATCATCCGTAGACGGGTGGAAAGTCGGAGCGTGTTATCCAAGTGCTTAAAGATATGTTGAGGTGTTGTGTTATTGAGTTTCAAGGCTCTTGGGAGAAGCACTTGCCTTTGGTGGAGTTTTCTTATAATAATAGTTACCATGCAAGTATTCAAATGGCACCTTATGAAGCTTTGTACGGGAGGAAGTGCAGAACTCCTCTTTGCTGGGATGAAACGGGACAAAAGTTGGTCTCGATGTCGGCTCTGTTGAAAGGAACCACTGAGAAGGTGAAGCTCATTTGTGAGCGGTTGAAGGCATCATCGGATCAACAAAAGTCTTACGCGGATTTGAAGCGTAAGGAGATAGAATTTGCGGTGGGTGACCGTGTGTTTTTGAAAGTTTCACCTTGGAAGAAGGTGATGAGATTTGGCCGGAAAGGCAAATTGAGCCCAAGATACATTGGACCATACGAGGTGATAGAACGTGTGGGTCATGTTGCTTATAAGCTGAGGCTACCTCAAGAGTTAGAAAAGATACATAATGTGTTTCATGTATTCATGCTTCGGAGGTATAGATCGGATCCTTCGCATGTTATGCATGTGGAGGAAGTTGAGCTGAATCCGGATTTGACATATGATGAGGAACCTGTTGAGATTTTGGATTTGGACTGTAAGGTTCTTCGTTGTAAGACCATTGAGTTGGTCAAGGTGTTGTGGAGACATCATGGTGTTGAGGAAGCCACGTGAGAAAGGAAAGAGGACATGAAGAAGCAATTTCCTAACCTTTTTCCTCCAGGTAAATTTCGAGGACGAAATTTCTTAAGAGGGGGAGAGTTGTAACACCCCAAATTTGGGCCTAGATTTTTTAGAGTCCGAATTGGACTGGTCGGGAACGGTTCGAATCTTAAAGGGAGGTTTAGGGAACACCTAGTTCGGGATGCTTTAAAAATATGGAAAAATATCTAAAAAACCTCATTTATTATATGAATGATTATGGTGAAATCAATTTTACAAAATAAGGTTTGGAAATACTACATTTCGGTGTAGTGACCAAATCACAGTTTTAGCAAAAGTTAAATAGTGACTGTTTTGTAAAGGATTGAAACTTTGAATCTTTAAGGAGCTAATTTTACCAAAATGTTTTTAATCAGATTTCTCCTTATATTGGGTGATTTTAATAGTGTTTCAGTTAAAAGAAATAAAGATTAATTAAAAGGAAAACTATCTTTGACTTTTCATAACTACCTTCCATCAATTTTCTCTCATTTCATTTTCTCTCAATTTCTTTTCAGCCAAACACATTTCCTCCATCAATTAGCCTCTGATTTTCATTGCTTTTGATGAGATTTTAATCTTCTTTTGATTCCTAATCTTTTCCTTATCAAATCCTCTTATTTTTACATTGGATTTTCAAGAAAACTTGCCCAATTCAAGGAGAAATCAGCCATTAGAGGTAAGCTTCGTCCTTCTCCTCTAATGATCAGTTCTTTACTAAAATTCCCAAGTTATCAATCCTTTGTTAATGATTTTTGAGTTGCTTTAATGTTAGAAACAAGGAATTGTATTAAAACTCAAGGTTTTTGGAGAGATCTTGATGATTTTCGTGGTTGATTGTTAGACTCTGTTTTGAGGTTGTTTTCTAATGTATTTTGGATATTAATTGATGTTATAAATGAGGTTTTACCAAACAAATCCCGAATAGGCTTGGATTCTTAAGTTTTACATGCTAGAATGTTGGTTTTTGGGGTGGTTTTGGTGTTATGTCATAGCCGGAGGTATAAGGACGAGTTTGTGGTGATTTTTGATGATGATTGATGTTTAGAAATGATTAGAAGTGATAGATCTTAGTTGGGCTTTGTTTTGGAAGAGTTTGGAGATGATTTCGGTTGTGTTTGTTAGCCGAAATGAGGTCCTTGACTAGAGCAGCGAGTTTAGGTGTGTGGCTGATGATTTCAATGCATGATGATGCATTAATCCTCTGCTCTTATGTGGTATAAATAAGGGAGACATCTTCGGACGCCTTTGGTGTTGATCCGGGAGCTTAGATAGTGTTTCGGCGAGCAAGCGAAACGTAATCGGTGAGTGCGAATGGTTTAGAAGTCCTTGAGGGACAAAAAAACAAGGTTTGGGGATTTAGGAAAGGTTTAGAACACCTTCCTAAGTCTGGAAGTAAGTATTGGCTAGATTGCTCTCTTATATGTGGTGGTTACCCCTAAAATGCTTTTACATGCTCATGGTTTGAGATAGATAAATTCCTACTATTTTTATGCATGATTTATAGCATGAGATGATGCTTGAGATGATTTCATTAAATAACATGTTGCATTGATGAGTTTTGAGCTCTTGTTTTAAAGCATGGCAAATGTTATGGTTTTGAAATGAGATGAGAATGATTTGAGAAATGTTGCATGAAAAACAATAGGTGAGTTGATGTTTTGACATAATATATTGGCATAAATGTTGAGATAATTACCGGATATAATTGATCGATCAATAGGATGAGAGTGCACTATAGACTAAAAATCCACACGTGCTCTTTGGTTTAATCCAAAGGGAGAGAACCGATGATGGACATTCCATCGGGTAGGACTTGGTGAAATACCCAAGCTTTGTGGCGATGAGAGATTCCGCCATGTGAGTACGGTGATGTGAGATTCCATCGGAAATTATGTTACTAGACAAGTGAGTACGGTGATGTGAGATGCCACCGGAAGCATCTAGTGGTTTGAGAATGTTGTCCGCATATCCGAGCAATAATAAGATGTGAAATGCCAATATAATATATGAAAATGCTTTTTGAATCATATGTACCTAGTAATGAGATGATTTATGCTATGAGAAATGCATATGAGATTTGTATATGAAATGCTTTGGTTTTACAAGCATGTGTATGGCCTTGCCATGAAATTTGCATTGGTTTAAATGCATGAGATAGAATTGAGGTACATGTGTTTTCAATGAGAAGTTGCTTTGAAATGGTTTTCAAGCATGAGATAGAATTAGCATGTTGTAGAAAAAGGCTTATGAGAAAGTGTTTTGAATAATGCATTATTGTGTTGGTTTTCTTTAGAGCATGCCTCACTAAGAAATTGTGCTTACGCTCTCTTTTACCAATAATGTAGATAATTGAAGTATTTTTGGGCAGCGAGAAGGTTAAGAACGTCCATGGAAGTGCAAAGCTCATGTATGGTGATGTTTTACACACTTTAGTTTTGATATTTGGCAATGGGACTTCAAGGTTGTATTTGGGAGATGAGTTTGAACTCCCTAAGTTTGTGGCATGTTCGTGTTGGCATTTATGAGTTGTAAATGGTCCCTTTGGTTGGTTTGAGGTTTGAGAGCTCATAATTGGATTTGTGACTAGGAAGTATGCCTTTAGATTGTATGTTTTTGTGTTTGATGCCATGCTCTAGTTTAGGGGTCTTAAATATGTTCCATAGTATCAAAATGAGTTGCTGGTATATTTGATGCTCTTTGAGGCATGTTTGATTGGGTTTAAAGGTGAAAAACCAACAATTTCTGCTGTCGCTGGGCAAAGTGTATCGAAACACCCTCCAATGTTTCAAAACGGGGGCCTGTAATGGCCATAGTGTTTCGAAACGGCTGAAGGTGTTGCGGAACAGTTTGGCTACTGGTGAGACATGTTTCGATACCGGTCTCGGAATGCACCCGAGTACCGAAACGTTCAACACCGTTTCGATACGGGCATTTCGCTACGAAGGGTGGGTGTTCCGATATAGTTGACCGTTGGATGTTGATTTGAATCGTTTGATGTTTTCATGTTTTACATTTTAGTCCTGAATGTTGTGGATGAAATTGCTTGAGCTTGGGATGTCTTTTTAAGCTAGAATTTGACATAGGAGCATGTAACATGATTAATTACATATTGGTAAACCTAAAATCTACAAAGTTTTTATAATTTCTAAAAATTATTTTTTGGTCCCCTAAATGTGTAATTCATGCAATTGAGTCCCTAAATGTTTTTCGATCGTTGTGTCTTTCTCTCTCACGATTCATGAGTATTCATATAGGCTTAATGTGCATCTAGACAATATTAAAATAAAAAAGGGTCGTTAATCAAGGTTGACTTTCGGGTTGACTTTGGTTTTCCCTATGTAATTTTTGTAGTTCGGGTCAAGCGTCTAGGCCGGGCTAAGGGGGTTACACCTTGGCGTTGCTCTCCTAGATTTTTCAACGCCAAGAACTCATTCTCGTGAAGCTAGAGAAGGCTGAGGAGCAAAATCTCATGCTCTGGAAATACGTTGGTTCTAGAGACCAAGCCTTTAAAACCACTCTTGAGGGCATTGCCACCGATCAATTGCCAAAGTTTCCAGAGTGCACTACCCCAGAAGGAATGCCACCGAGTCCACAATTTGTTCATACTCCGACGCAACAATCTGATAGCGCTATCCTTATCTCGCCTGTTCCGGTTGAATCCTCGAAGACTGATACTTCTGAGGAATCTGATGATGTTGTCGATGCCAAAGCCGAGATGCCTCCAGCATCCCATGTTGCGCCCGCATCTTCTGCCGCTTCTGTTGTCCCTGCTGCCTCTGAGCCGATGAGGATTATAGAGGAGGTCCCCCATTATATGAGAGCCTCCACTGCCCCGTCAAAACTCCAGCTGAAAAGAAATAAGCATATGGCTCCAAATCGTGGGAGCTTTGTCAAGAGAAAGGCCCATGTCTCACGCCCATAACGTTTTGAATGGGAGTTTTCTTCCCATTAACTCCTTTACTTGCATATTTATTTTTTCTTTTAATCATGCATTTCATTATGTATATATATGTTTTCATGCATTTCATTTTTTATATGATCTCATGCATTGAGGATAATGCACACCTTAGGTTTATAGGGTGTTGCCTCACATCTTTAATCATGTCATGCATTCATGTTTATTTTTTTCGTTTGCTTTCTGTTGCCATGTAGATTAGGTATAATCATGCATACCGGACCACTAAAAAATGCCAAGGCTTGATTGATCTAATTAATATAATTGCTAGCATAGTGAGAATTTGTGTTAGTATACTCTGTCCGATGATGAAATTGGAAATATTTAGCTTGCATGTGCCAGCAGATTAGTAATGTCATGACTGTTTGGCAATTGATCTCTAGTTTAGGAAACTAAAGTCTCATTTAACGTACAATATGCATCTAGTCCCAAAACAAGCTTAGGATTCTTGAAACTAAGCTCAAAATAAAAAAAATGATGCCATAGTAAAAAAAGAATAAGTCAACAATGTTTTTCTAAAGGCAAGAAAAATATAGAACTCTTGTTTGCCTTAGAGATAATAAGTAACCTGGAGCTTCGTGATTAGCTCCCTCTTAGTTCTCAAGTCAAAAACTTTAGGGTATGATTTGAAGAGTAAGCCTATTAATATCTGGACTAACGGGGGGATTCGTGGTATGCTCCCTCTTATTTCTCACGCCAAACAATATTACAAAGCAAACTTGAAAATATTGCCAGAAAAACCCTTGAAAAAAATGATTCTAAGCTTGGGTACTAAATTTGACTAAGGGAGTAAAAGGATACTTGATGCATATTGCCTGCACTACCATGCATACTTCATGACCCTAGATTAGTGTTATATTACTGCACTTGAATTTGTTGATCTGCTTGGCATTATTGCACTGAGATATCTGAGGATAGAACTAGGAAAAGATTCTGCTTGCTAGCATGTGTATTAAGGCAGGGAAATTTTGTCGAGGTGAAATGTGTTATTTTCTGTTTTCTTAATTTTTTGCATTACTTAAGGACAAGCAATAATCTAGGTTTGGGGGAGTTTAACTCCTCAAAAGTATTCTTTTTCCTATATATATTGCCAGGCTTTTGCTTGCCTTTGAGTATATATTCATGCATTTAGTTAGTAAAATCGTGAATTTGTATTAAGGAGTTAGGGAACGTTTCTTTTTTCGGTGTAAAGGTGTATTTCTTTGCTTTGGTGCACAGGACAAGGTAGAAGCAGGAGTAGGACAAGAGCGGGATAGGAGTAGTTAGCAGAGCAAAGCCAGAGAACCAGAAGAGAAATGTCAAGTCAAGATAGCATAAGAAGGAAGAGGATTGTCAGGCTTGGTTGGCAAAATATGGACGATGATGCTAGGTCTACTAGTCGTTGGTCAAATATCTTGTCAGCCCTAAATTCAAAAAGAGGATAGCGCGCTTATCTCAATAGTGTAACAAACTTTTGAATTCAAACTTAATCTAGGGTTTCCACATGTGCCTATTTAAAAGAGGCCGATGATGAGCCAAAAGGGGAGACGAGATCGAGGAGGCTGCACCGTGATGAAGGAAAAAGATGACTATGGTTCGACTAGGCTAAGACCGAGAGCTCTGGATCCATTAGAGGGTTGCATCGACGGACCATGTTCTTTGCCCATTTCTCTTTATTTTAGATCTGATTTGATGTTGATGTTTTTATATAACGATTTGATGTTGATGGTTCCCCCAACCATGAACTAAATTCTTTAAGTTGGTTGGGGATGTTTTTGCGATGAAACGCTCAGTTATTTTCAGCTTTTAATAATTGAATGCTTTGGCATTTTTGTCTATCTTGCTATTGCTTAATTTCCTCAATTGTTTGACATGCGACAGTTGGCATTACATGCATATTATCCTTTGATATCTTAACAGACTTAGGGTATAACGATTAATTGGAGGTACTGAGGTGAGAAGCTTCGGCGGAAGATTTTCAAGTAGATAAGCTTACTTCGTAAGTGAATCTACCTCTTAGGAGTAAAGATTGAAACTTAATCAATTTGGTTATTAAATAACATCACTATAGACATATATGGGTTAATTTTAATTAAATTAGGGTAATGCTAATGGTAGAGGCATTAACACTCCAAATTCGCTTGGCATTAAAACCAAAGCTGAAAGTTATTAACTGCTGGCATAGCTAGTGTGGAATCCAAGCATCCCTTGTCAACGTTTTTTTACCATCTGAACAAATTTGTTTGCAAATTGCCTGAATTTCCATTACATTTTCTTTAGTCACTTTTCTTCAATCTGAAACCGGAAATTCAATTCAAACGCATTCATCCTATTTCAGAAGTAAAATTGTGGCATTAAATTCCCGGTCAATCCCTGTGGATATGATACTCAGCTTACTATTGCATTACTTGCTGACCGTGTATACTTGCACGCAAAAGACCTATACTTGGCATTATTTACTGACACATTTACACTTATTCATCAATTATTTGCCAAGTGTTATTCAGTCGACAGTCGGTCTAGTAAATTATACTTAAGATGCTGATGCGAAGTACCGTTGATGAAAGCATAAATAAAAAACTCATTGGAGGCTTCTTTAGTTTGCATGGTTGCGGCGTGGAATTACTAGACAAACTCTCACGGAGATTCGCCTGGCTTCTAGATGACAAACATGAGATACGCTGACGACTTTTTCAATACCTTGTTTGCTAGAAAGCGGCTCATAAATAGATCTGACAGATGATCAAAACTTGAAATTGAATTTGTCATGAGATGGTGTTGAGTGGATCGAAAGATCGATATCTACCAAGAGGGGGGGTGAATTGGAAATTTAAAGAGTTGTAGTGGAAATTGGCAAATAAAAATTGAAGAACAAGGGATTTAGAGTGGTTCAAGTTCCAAATGAACTCTACATCCACTACCTTAGTCTCACTAAGGATTTGCAACAATTTCACTAAATTGATCTTCCCCTTTTCTAGGACAAGGAGGCAACCTTTTACAATATCGGTTGATTTTTCTACCCAAAAATCAACCCAACTCTCACTCAATGGAACAAAGAAATTTTAAGGCTAATTAGGTATCTCTCAATACAAATGATAGCCCCAATACAAGCACTCAACCCAATTTTTACAAAATAAGAATGAAGAACACAAATTGGGATTTTACACAAATTTGGGATTTTTGCTCAAATGCTTGAATTTGATGTTTGGATGTTTGCTTGAAGTTCAATAGTTGTTGCTGATGCTTTTGGATGTCCCTTTTATACCTTCTCATTGATTTCTAGCCGTTTGGGTGGTTGGGAACATAAATGGAGCCGTTGGAACCCTCTCTTGCCACCATTAATGCTGTCTGCACCAACCCGTTTCGGAACACGGGCAACCTGTTTCGGAACGGACTAAAATAGAAAGAGCCGTTGGGGTGCATTTAAGAGCCCGTTTCGAAACGCCTTAAGGCCGTTTCGGAACGGTTTTGCCACTGGAAAAGGGTCGTTTCGGAACGGTCCTAGCCCGTTTCGAAACGCCTTAACGGTTTATTGAAATTCAGTTAAAACATACAACGGTCATTTTATTCAAAATAAAACCTAGCCCTTGTTTCGGAACGGGAGTGATCCGTTTCGAAACGGAATGGCTACTGTCAAAGGGTCGTTTCGGAACGGGCTTGATCCGTTTCGAAACACCCCTTATATGTTTGAAAATATGAAATATTTGAAATAAAATAACCCATTTTAAATCCTTCATGAAGAACAGTTTCGAAACGAGTTTATCCGTTTCGAAACGCTTTCAAGTGTTTCGATACACGTATCGGAACGGTGGTCGACAGTGGTGAAACTGTTTCGAAACGCCTTGAGGCCGTTTCGGAACGGGTACGTGAAAACCACTGTTTTGGCTTGAAACACTTAGAAAAATAATTGGAAAAGTATGTTTTTAACTTAGGCATAATATAAAAATTATATGGGGATATTTTTAGGACTTAAAATTCGTTTTGACTTTTTTTTAATTTAATCCTTAGGTTTTTAGTTATATCAAAATTAAAATATTTGTTTCACAATCTCCCCCTTTTTGATATAACAAAACCAAAGTTAGAATTTTTGAGAATTTTGAAAGTTTTGAAAATATTCTAACTCCCCCTTAATTTAAGATAGGTTTTTAAAACAATTTTGATTTGAAGTTTAAACCTTTTAAAAATTAAAAACGAATTTTAGTAGTGTTGTGGCTCTTAAATTTCTTCTCCCCCTTTTTGTTAGATCAAAAAGAATAACATAAGCTCATAGAGAAGATAAAAGATTAGTACCAAGAAGCAATAAAAAGCAACCATA
The DNA here is from genome assembly GCA_958450335.1 of Hibiscus tridactylites. NCBI lineage: Eukaryota > Viridiplantae > Streptophyta > Magnoliopsida > Malvales > Malvaceae > Hibiscus > Hibiscus tridactylites. The sequence goes on from OY288281.1 coordinate 54,896,251, forward strand.
AATTCATAATCAAAATATCCAAAACAAAATTCAAAACATTAAGTTCAATATAATTCAAACAACAAAATCCCAAAATAAAATAGCCATAAGCATAGGTCCTAAAACATGATAAAACATAAGATGCAATCTAAATCCTAAAAAGCATAAATAATATGATATGATATGAAGATCCTAAGCCTCGTCATCATCATCCTCGTCATCCTCATCTTCATCGTCCTTGGCTTGAGAACGTTGAAACTTCGTCCATTGCCCATAGAGAGTGGAGAAGGAGAGATCCAAGTTGGAATGAGAAGTTTCAAGAGAACTAAGACGATCCTCGACATTCGTCAAACGATTGCCCATTGTTTCAAAGCCCGAAGTAATGCGAGTGTCCAAAGCATCGAACCGAGAGTCCAAGGCATTGAAACGCTCGGTAAGGAAAGCCGTGAGGGCATCATTGTTCGCGGCTTGAACTTGCGGTGGAGGAGCAAAAAGAGGAGGATCCGCTTCTCTATCAACTCTTTCCCAAATACCATTCACATAATGGAACTCGGACTTGCGAAGGGATGACTCACCAATCTTGGTCTTGCGAGGTTCCGGAGAGTCGTAGGTACAATCAATACCGAGATGGTGAAATAGGGCGCTCAAGACAATGCCATAAGTGAAGGATGTCAACTCATTTGTGTCAATAAGCTTGATATTATTGTCAATCTCGGCAAAGATGATCTTAGGCACATTTGGGCGCTCACCCCTACGGAAACACTCTAACCAAAAATGATCTCTTTGACGGATATGAGAATATTTACCGCCGGAAGGGCGAATAAACCAAGAGACCATCAAATGAAGAACACGATCATGCACATCCAAATGAAGTGCTTTGCCGGTGAAGGTGCCAAAGTGGCGTTCATCTTCAAGACCCTCATTTTTAAGTTTAAGAGCAGACTCCAAAAGTTTAACATTTATGACAACCTTTTTGCCTAGCAAGGATGACTCAATCCCTATAATCTCGGTCTTGGACTCATCATAAAGAAAGTGAGCATTAGAGTAAAAGATGAGTACCATATTTTTGTAGCAAACATCCGGAAGACTCAAGAAATCCATGAGATTCCACTCATCCAAACGAGGAAGATAACGAAAAAGGAATCGCTCGGAATTGAGGAATTCAAGATCGATAACACGTTCCTTACGAACCGCGAAATCCTTGACATAAGCAAAGCGAGCACGTGCCTCCGAAGTTTTGAAGGATTTCTAAAAAAGCAGAGTGAGATTCGGACGAATGCTCGATTCACCGGATTGAACGGCCTTGCGCTTTTTGTTCGATTGATCCGCCATCTAAAAACATTAAGCAAGTGTTTTAAATTGAGTGTATGCATTGATAATTAAAATCAATCCAATAAGAAATCCCACTTAGGTTTTTGAAAACAAAATTAAAATAAAAACAGTTTAAAAAAAAATACGATTGAAAAATTTTATATTCGAATCAAAAATTTTGGGATTTGAAAAAATTTTCACAAGATTTTGAAAACCCACAACAAAAAACATATAATTTATACAAAAATAAAATTTTCTAACCTAAGATTCGAACATGAATTGAAAGAAAAGAGAAAAATTGAAAAATTACCTTAGTTTGGGATTTTGGATGATTTTGAAGAAATCCTTGCACAAGATTGATGAAACTTGCTTAGACTTGAGTTGAAGATTAAAACCCCTCACAATTTTGTGAAAATCAAGGAGTTTGAGAGGGTATTTATAGAGAGGGAGGCGGTTTAGGGTTTTAGAGTTTGATAAAAAAGTGAATTTGTATCATTAAAAGCCCTAGATAAAGCAATCCGCGATGCCATTTCGGAACGGTCAAGACCGTTTCGGAACGGGCGGCTAGGGTTTTGACCATTTTAAAACCATAAACAGAACATTTCGATACGCTGTTGACCGTATCGAAACTCCCTTTGACCCGTATCGGAACGCGTTCCGATACACCCCCTTGGCAGAATCAAAAACATTTCGGAACGCTATTAGGCGTTTCGAAACACCCTCTTCTCAGAACTTGATTTAAGGTAACCGTATCGAAACGGGTTCACCTGTTTCGATACACCTGGGCCTGGAAGTGCAGATGAGGCTCTAAAAATGCAGAAAAATGATCTTTTAAGAGGCCTAACATGCATAAATGTCATGAATGAGCAGGCAAAACATATTTAGGCATAAACATACTCCCCCTAACTATAAGCATGGATGAAATTAGGAGTTTAAACACATCAACATGGCATTTCACAAAATCAAGCATATTTAAGCACAAAAGAGGTCCTAAAAGGTCAAGATAGGCTAGCTAGACCTAACTCTCTCCTAAGGGACCAAAAACGCTCTTTGTCTAAAGGTTTTGTAAAAATGTCCGCTAATTGATTCAAGGTGTCTACATACTCTATAACCACATCTTCCTTAAGGACATGATCTCTAATGAAATGATGCCTTATTTCTATATGTTTGGTTCTAGAGTGTTGGATGGGATTTTTAGTTAAGCATATTGCACTAGTGTTGTCACATTTTAGGGGTATGGTTCCAACTTTAATTCCATAATCTAAGAGTTGTTGCTTCATCCAAAGGACTTGAGCACAACAACTCCCTAAGGATATGTACTCGGCTTCGGTGGTAGATAAGGCTACACTATTTTGTTTCTTAGAGAACCAAGATATGAGCATACTACCTAAGAATTGGCAAGTTCCCGAAGTACTTTTCCTATCAATTTTGCAACCCCCATAATCCGCATCCGAATAAGCATGTAGGTTGAAGGTAGAGTCTCTAGGATACCAAAGGCCTAAACAAGGAGTGTCTCTAAGGTATCTAAAGATTCTCTTAACGGCTATAAGGTGAGACTCTCTAGGACTAGCTTGAAACCTAGCACACAAGCAAACACTAAACAAGATATCCGGTCTACTTGCGGTAAGGTAAAGCAAAGATCCAATCATAGAACGATAAAGCTTAGAGTCAACACACTTACCTCCTTCATCTTTGTCAAGCTTTGTAGATGAGCTCATAGGAGTGGCTTGAGGCTTTGCATTCTCCAAGCCAAACTTCTTGAGCATATCCTTTATGTATTTTGCTTGGTTGATGAAGGTGCCATCCTTCTTTTGCTTGATTTGGAGTCCCAAAAAGAATGAGAGCTCCCCCATCATGCTCATCTCAAATTCACCTTGCATTAGCTTAGCAAACTCTTGACAATGACATTCATTAGTAGAACCAAAAATTATATCATCAACATAAATTTGAACTACTAAAATGTCATTTTTATACATTTTTATGAAAAGTGTAGTGTCCACCTTACCTTTTTCAAAACCTTTTTCAATCAAAAAGTTTGAAAGCCTTTCATACCAAGCTCTAGGAGCTTGTTTTAAACCATAAAGGGCTTTGGTAAGTTTAAAAACATGATTTGGAAATTTTGAATCTTCAAAACCCGGTGGTTGTTCCACATACACTTCTTCATTTATAAAACCATTTAGAAATGCGCTTTTAACATCCATTTGAAAAAGCTTGAAATTATGATAACATGCATATGCAAGCAACATCCTAATGGCTTCCATTCTAGCTACGGGTGCATAGGTTTCATCAAAATCTATTCCCTCTTCTTGAGTGTAACCTTGTGCTACAAGTCTAGCTTTATTTCTCACAATGTTACCACTCTCATCTAGTTTGTTCCTAAAGACCCATTTAGTTCCTATTGTAGATTGATTACTAGGCCTATCAACTAATGTCCATACATTACTTCTCTCAAATTGATTTAACTCTTCTTGCATAGCCATAATCCAAAAGTCATCTTTCAATGCTTCTTTAATGTTTTTAGGCTCTATGCATGAGATAAATGCAACATGGTTCATTAATTTAAGAGAAGAACGAGTGGTTACCCCCTTGGATGGATCACCCAAGATTTCACCATCTTTGACATAGTTCAACTCCCTTGGGTAGCTCACTTCCTTTTCCTCAATAGTCAAGTCCTTCAAGGCTTCAAGAGGTGGATCTTGTGTGTCTTCTTCCTTTGGTTGAATCTCATCCTCCTTTGAAGTTTGACCTCCATCAAAGGCATTTATGATTCCTACATCATCATCATCACAAGAATCCTTCCTAGGAAGGAGGTTATCATCGAATACAACATGAATGGATTCTTCTACTACTAAAGTTCTTTTGTTAAATACTCGATAGGCTTTAGAGGTTAAAGAGTAACCTATAAAAATGGCTTCATCACTTTTTGCATCAAATTTACCTAAGTTGTCTTTTCCATTATTTAAAACAAAACACTTGCACCCAAAAGGGTGAAAATAGCTAATGTTAGGCTTTTTAGATTTTAAAATCTCATAAGGTGTTTTCTTTAAAATTGGCCTAATCATTACTCGATTTACAATATAACAAGCGGTGTTTGTGGCTTCCGCCCAAAAATATTTAGGTAAATTATTTTCACAAAGCATAGTTCTAGCCATTTCTTTTAAAGTTCTATTTTTTCTCTCAACTACCCCATTTTGTTGAGGAGTTCGAGGAGCCGAAAAATTATGGCTAATACCATTTTCATTCAAAAATTCTTCAAACCCTAAATTTTGAAACTCGGTTCCATGATCACTTCTAATGTGTGAAATTCTAAGTTCAAGATCATTTTGGGTTAATTTTGAAAATGTGATGAATTTTTCCAAAGCCTCATCTTTAGTACTTAAAAAGAGAACCCAAGTAAATCTAGAAAAATCATCAACTAACACAAATGCATAAGATTTACCACCCAAGCTCATAGTCCTAATTGGCCCAAACAAATCCATATGAATTAATTGTAAGCATCTACTAGTAGAAACATCATTAATGGATTTAAAGGAAGACTTATGTTGTTTACCCTTAGAGCATGCATCACAAATTTTGTCATTTGAAAATTTAATTTTGGGCAAACCTCTAACTAGATTTAGAGAGACTAGTTTTTCCAAAACACTAATGCTAGCATGTCCTAGCTTCCTATGCCACAACCATGCATCATTTTCATTTTGAGCAACTAAACATGCATGAGATGTATGTATGTCATCTAAATGCACCATGTATATGTTTCCTATGCGATGACCTATGAGCATAATATTATTAGATTTAATGTCAACAATTTTGCATCCATTTTTATCAAATAAAACATTAAATCCTTTATCACACAATTGACTTATGCTCAATAAATTATGTTTAAGACCATCGACATATAAGACATTTTCAATGAGAATGGTAGAGTGATTACCTATGGAGCCAATACCTTTAATGTGGCCTTTGGAGTTATCACCAAATGTTACTACTCCTCCACTTTTTGGCTTTAAATCCATGAATCGACTCTTGTCTCCGGTCATGTGTCTTGAGCATCCACTATCAAGGTACCATGAGTTTTGACTTTGTGCTTTGGCCTTGTAGCAATGCTCCCCCTACAAACAAAGATATTAAACCTTGGTTTTTGGTACCCAAATCATTTTGGGTCCATGAGTGTTAGCTCCCAAAACCTTGGTTCCCTTAGGGATCCAAGATGACATAGCAATAATATTATTAGATTTTACAAGTTCCTTAGGAACCCATACACTTCTAATTCTTTTAGCTTTACTATGTCTAGGGTAGCTACCTTGTTTGTAGTAATTAGTCCTTTTCTTAGGTTGGTGTGCTCTAGATGATTCTCCTATTTCATGTTTGACACTTCCAACATTTTTTAAGGACTTTTTGAGCTCATTTAGCTCACCTAACACCTTTTGGTGTTCAATATTGCATTGAGATAAAAGATTATTAAGATCAACATTTTCATCTTGAAAGAATTTAAGTTCATCTTTTAATCCCAAAATCTTTTTCTCAAATTTAGAATTAGCTAGAGTGAGTGAGTCATTTTTCTCATTTAGCTCTAAAATGATTTTCTTGTTTTTAATGACCGACTCCTTAAACTTCTCAACTAATTCATCATATACCTCTTGTAACTCATCATATGCATCATTTAACTCTTCATATGAAAAATCTAAAGTAGATGAGTTAGAGGTTACCAAGGAGGAATCTTCCTCAAGTGCCATGAGACAAAGGTTAGCCACTTCTTGTTCGTCATCCTCCGATGACTCCTCATCACTCCAAGTAGCAAGATTGGCTTTGAGTTTCTTCTTCTTCTCAAAACCCTTCTTCTTGAGTTGAGGACACTCCGAACGGATGTGACCGGATTGTTTGCACTCATAGCAAATGATGAGATCCTTCCCTTCTTCTTTGTTCCTTCCTTTGAAGTCCATCTTTCTTTGGATTTTTCTTCCCCGGTTGGACCTCATGAAGCGTGAGAATCGTTTGGCTATCATAGCCAATTCTTCAAGTTCATCCTCCTCACAAGATGAGCTCTCATCATGTTGTGAAGCTTTTGCCTTGAGAGTTATTCCCATCTTCTTCTTCTTTTCAACTTCAAGTTTCTCTACTCTTTTCTCTTCTTTCTTTTTCTCATCTTCCCTTCCTTGCTTCATGATTTCATGAGTAAGGAGAGAACCCACAAGCTCATCAAGCTTTAATGTCTTCAAGTTCTTTGCTTCGATGATGGTGGTTCTCTTCCCATCCCAAGCTTCGGGAAGTGAATAGAGTAGCTTCCGGACAAGCTTGTCTTCCGGTATGATTTCTCCATATCCCTTTAGACCGTTGACGATTGTGGAGAATCGATAAAACATCTTTGACACCGTCTCATCGGGCTCCATCTTGAAGTTTTCATAACTAAGATTGAGAAGTCCAATCTTAGTTTCTTTGACATCGTTGGTGCCTTCATAGGTGGTCTCAAGAGTGTCCCACACTTCTTTGGCATTTTCAATGGAAGAGACCTTTGAATAGATGTCCGGACCGAAAGCACAAAAAAGCATGTGGAGAGCTTTATCGTTGACTTGAATCTTCTTCCTCTCCTCTTCACTCATTTCGGCTTTCTTCTTCAACACCATCTTGCCTTCACCATCTTGCTTCAATGGAATGTATGGCCCATCCTCAATGACATCCCATACAAGGTAGTCACTTGACTTGATGAATAGCCTCATTTTGTTCTTCCAAAAGGAGTAGTTGTCACCATTGAAGAAAGGAGGCTTGGTGGTTGATTGTGACTCGTACATGCCGGAACCGGAGGTTGAAGCCATCTCTTGATATTTTGATGATCACACTCTTCCAAGGATCTCCTCTTGTGGTTGTTAATCCTCAAAGAGTTAAGCTCTGATACCAATTGTTGAGTGGATCGAAAGATCGATATCTACCAAGAGGGGGGTGAATTGGAAATTTAAAGAGTTGTAGTGGAAATTGGCAAATAAAAATTGAAGAACAAGGGATTTAGAGTGGTTCAAGTTCCAAATGAACTCTACATCCACTACCTTAGTCTCACTAAGGATTTGCAACAATTTCACTAAATTGATCTTCCCCTTTTCTAGGACAAGGAGGCAACCTTTTACAATATCGGTTGATTTTTCTACCCAAAAATCAACCCAACTCTCACTCAATGGAACAAAGAAATTTTAAGGCTAATTAGGTATCTCTCAATACAAATGATAGCCCCAATACAAGCACTCAACCCAATTTTTACAAAATAAGAATGAAGAACACAAATTGGGATTTTACACAAATTTGGGATTTTTGCTCAAATGCTTGAATTTGATGTTTGGATGTTTGCTTGAAGTTCAATAGTTGTTGCTGATGCTTTTGGATGTCCCTTTTATACCTTCTCATTGATTTCTAGCCGTTTGGGTGGTTGGGAACATAAATGGAGCCGTTGGAACCCTCTCTTGCCACCATTAATGCTGTCTGCACCAACCCGTTTCGGAACACGGGCAACCTGTTTCGGAACGGACTAAAATAGAAAGAGCCGTTGGGGTGCATTTAAGAGCCCGTTTCGAAACGCCTTAAGGCCGTTTCGGAACGGTTTTGCCACTGGAAAAGGGTCGTTTCGGAACGGTCCTAGCCCGTTTCGAAACGCCTTAACGGTTTATTGAAATTCAGTTAAAACATACAACGGTCATTTTATTCAAAATAAAACCTAGCCCTTGTTTCGGAACGGGAGTGATCCGTTTCGAAACGGAATGGCTACTGTCAAAGGGTCGTTTCGGAACGGGCTTGATCCGTTTCGAAACACCCCTTATATGTTTGAAAATATGAAATATTTGAAATAAAATAACCCATTTTAAATCCTTCATGAAGAACAGTTTCGAAACGAGTTTATCCGTTTCGAAACGCTTTCAAGTGTTTCGATACACGTATCGGAACGGTGGTCGACAGTGGTGAAACTGTTTCGAAACGCCTTGAGGCCGTTTCGTAACGGGTACGTGAAAACCACTGTTTTGGCTTGAAACACTTAGAAAAATAATTGGAAAAGTATGTTTTTAACTTAGGCATAATATAAAAATTATATGGGGATATTTTTAGGACTTAAAATTCGTTTTGACTTTTTTTTAATTTAGTCCTTAGGTTTTTAGTTATATCAAAATTAAAATATTTGTTTCACAGATGGAGATACCAAGCTTGAGCTAAATCTTTTAGGGTCATTGAGAATGTCTGACATTTAACTTGATCGGAGGCACCAAATAAATCCACATGGTTCAAGAAGTGCGACAGGTGATCTTGAGTGTCGCCTTTACCATTGTACATCAGTTTCAGGACATTAAGAGATGTGGATACATGGTGTTCTAGGATGTCTACAGATAAGGATTCGTTTTTTTACCTTCGAGGATTTTGAGAAGGATCATCCTGCCGAAGACTATATGTTTTGAAAATTCTTCTCTAGCTGCTCCATCTTTTCCTTTAATGCTCGTTGTTCATCGTCCTCTGTGGGGCTATAGCCCATATCCTCTGAATCCTCATAATACTTCTCCAGCTCTCAAGGCTGCCCCCCCCCAGTTTCTTGATGGGGAGAAGCATGCTCCTCTTGAACTGCCTTACCTATGGTTCTTCTGGACAACTAACTAATTAGTCTCTCGCTATTCTCATCTACAATTCTATGTTGTTTAGCTCGGTCCTGTATGAGCTTATTTTGTTTTTCGTATTGTTTTTTCGAAAGCAATAAAGATTCCTCTATGCTCTTTATCTTTTCTCGCATTTCCAGAAATTGCTAGTTGTTGCCCTCTGATGGTGATGCCCCTCTTATTTGTTGTGAACCCTACCCCGCCAAAAACCAAAGAGGTTGGTCCTAAAACTATTATCGAAAATTCTGCTAGAAATATTGTAGCTGGTGCATGGCCGCCATCGCCGACTGACCCATCAAGATATCACTCTCTGCTGCTTTCTCGCCAATTGTCATCGTCGGATGAGCCGTCAGAATGTCATTCTCTGCTGTTTTTTCGTCTAGGGTGCCTTGGTTATCCCCATCCATTTTAAGGCTCAAGTTTGTTGAAGGATCTGAAGGTTACGTGCTCGGTCAACGCTCACCGTACCAATTATTGACTGTCAAAGTGAACAGAGGTCGAAGACGGTGGCCTGATGGTGACTCATGTGGCTTTCTTGAGTCAGTTAGAGTATCACCTCCTTAGTGAGGGTGATAATGCTTAGGATGGAATATCTCTCCTTGTTTCCCTTGTTGCATGTTCCTTTTTAAACTACTAGGACAAGCGTCATAACTAGGTTGTCGTGGCGTGCTGATGGGACTAGCTACGATTTGACGTCCTATGTTTAAATTGCCACCCACGACGCACGTGATTTCTGAATGCAGTATCGTTCACAGTCTTGCTTGTTCATCGCGATCGCGTGTGTTGTCATGTGATTGTTGAATGTGATGTTGTTTCGCAGCCTCACTTTATTCGCCACAGGTTGTCTGATCATGCTAGCGGGCTACATAGTCTTGAAACGTGGTGGTGGGTGTTTGTAGGTACTAACAAATGTAATAGTTAATTAAGAAAGAAGACAATTTTAAAAAAATAAAATATTTTTTTATCAAACAATAGTCGAATATAGAAACCAAAACTAAATAATATAAAATTGTTTCTCAAACAAACAAACAACAGTCAAATTAAAATATGTTCCAAATAAAATATAAAAATTTCCTATTTCCTCCTCCTTCTCTGTAATTCCTATCGGTGTATGGATGACGTTTGATCGTGCCACCGAGGGGGTTGAACCATTCTTCGTGGTTGATCTAGAATCTGCTCATCATGGAAAATGGGTCATCCATCATTTGCATAAAATGTGGTGTACGATACATTTATTTTGGATGAAATGATGAGTTGCTAATGATCATATTCGACAACAAAGATGTCATATTACCAACACCCATGCCACCAAATGAAGATGAGTTGTATCCCCATATACGGATGTTTGAAGATACTCAAATTGTGGTATGTATCCCCCATCATCATTGTAAGCTTGATGAAAAGATGGGCTGCCACCAAATGGAAAATGCATTGGTGGTTGTTTCAGAACATTACCAAATCCAAATGTTGGATGAAATGATGAGTTGCCACCAACTGTTGTTTGGACTACTTGATACACATGGACTGTTGGATACCCATACTCTATTGGTGCCTTTCAAGGATCATTGCTTACATGTCTTGGGGGGATTGCACCAGGGACCATGAAGAATGCCAACTCGTAGAACAATCCAAATTTGATTCGTCTGTTGGTTCTTGTGAGCTCTGACCAAACCCGAATGACAAGTGTATATGTTTTTAGCACAACCAATCTTCAATCCATTTATTTCTAGCTTGAGGGATACTAAGAACGATTTTTCATTTTTTGAATACCACGAATAGTACTATGAATTCAAATCAAAATCATTGTCTTCAATTGGAGTCAAATCTACTGCCCACCGCGTATATCTTTCATCCCAAAGAGCAATGAAAATGGCTTCTTTACAACCCAATTCTCATAGAATTTGCCTTTTTCAGGTCCACTATGGATGTGTTATACCAGGTGGAGCTCTAGGAATAGGTTGATGAAAGTTGAACTGCCACAACACTCTATCAGCACAATGATATTCAACAGTATAAAAATGGATCAAAGGCACAACTGCACCCCGGAATGTTCTACATTCACGTACACTTTATGGTATGTAAGCCTTGATTGTTGGATTCTCGTACGACAGTCAAATAAACTGCAAAAACAAATATTAATATACATACACAAATGGAACATAACTTTAAAATATACTAAGTCAAAAAATTAAGTTAAAATCTTTATGATACCTCATTTTTTTCTGTTGTTCGGATCTTTAGTCTTATATCTCTAACATTGTTGTGCACCACCCCAGCGTTCTTCAACTTATGTATCCATTTGTAAAGATATTGAACTTATATTTCTAAGTCATTCTAGATAAATATTAGATCAATAAAATATTTATAATAATTTTAATTATAGTATTACCTTCCAGCAAGTGGAAATTGCACGAGTGCTTCCACGATGGGCGTTAGATAAGGAAGCCTATACCACGCCCATGATTGCAATAAGATTAGGCATCCACCAATATCTGATATCTTCTTCTCACTAATCATAATTGAGGCCTTGCACATTTCATGGTACAAGAATGTCAATATTGCAGATCTCCAGCTATATTCACGAGCTGTGTTAAAATCATTCAAGAGCGACAAATATTGTGTGTGAACCAGATTACCATATGTATATGGCATCAATACCCCACCAATGATTTGCAGTATATATGCTCGAGATGTATACATAAGTTCTTCCCGAGTAGATCTCTCTGTTACAATGAATTCACTCTGCAACCATTTAATTCTCACACGTAGAAATTTCACATCTTCCCGAGGAGGAATTATTCTGAGGTACTGACTACAAAAAGCAAATACATTATATATATTTGCTCCAACCAACGGATTCTCATTTATTGGGGCACCAAGTTGTACATCTACATCTTCCAAAGTTATCGTGCATTCGCTGAATGGAAAATGAAATGTGTGCGTCTATGGTCTCCACCGTTCAATCAATCCAATTATCAACTCGGGGACAATCTTAAATCCATGAAGAAATGAAGTATTGTAGATATATGTGTTTTGATATAATAATTGAAAAATAGTTTTGGACTAAATTGAAAAGATTTCAAAATGCTTTTAATTCCATACAACTTGAAAATATGTTTGAGGAATTCTTAAAGGGGTTTTAATACGCTTACTAAAGCCAAATTTTACAAAACCACCAAGGTGTTTCGATACGACCATTTACAGTGTAAAAACGTTTCGATACAACCCTATCTGTTTCGAAACGGGCTTAATCTAGGTGAGGGTTTTTACATAGTGTTTCGATACGGGCTTCATCATTTTTATATGCCTATGCGGCAAAGACCTCAATGGTCAAAACCCCCAACGGCTATTTCCTAACAGTATTTTATATTGCAGCTCAACTGTCACTCGTACCGAAACGGTTTGTAACCGCTTTGATACAGCTCAATATCGTTTCGATACGGCTAGAGGCATTTCGATACGGCTTGCTGCATCAGGCTTCAATAGCTAGTTCTGAAGAAGGTTGTTCTGATACGGGCTCGTGTGTTCCAATACAGACAGCTTCATAACAGCATTTATTACGGGAAATAAAGGCCCCAACGGCTCTAAAACATCCCTAACGGCTAGCAACAGCCACAAGATCAATTGGGACTATAAATTGAATTCTGGAACACTTGAAGAAGTTTAGAGACAACATCCAAGCAACATGTTCGAGAGAAATTGAGTCAAATTCTTACCTTTTCATTTCTCTTATAAATAGTCTTTAGAAAGTGAGCTTTATTGTAAATCCTTGTACTCTTGTGAGCTTAAATTTGTGTAAACGCTCACCTTGTGAGGTATTAAGTATACCAAACAAATCCCTTGAAAAAGGAGAGGTTCTAGTTTAGCCTTGAGAGAAAAACTAGAGTTGATTCTATCTTAGCCAAGTCCAAAAGATAGGGTTGTAAGCTTATTTTGAAGTCAAACCACTCTAAAATCATTGTGTCACTTGTCTACTTTTATTTCTATTTTAGCCAATTCAACCACTAAACAAATATAACCCTCCTTGACGGTTTTGGTGATCGATTCGAGCATGCCAACAAGCCTAACAATTGGTATCAAGGCCTCATCTCCATCGAAGGACTAACATTCGAGATTAAAGATCATTTGCTCGAAGTCCACCGTTCAAGAAAATGGAAAATTTTTAAGAATGTTGCTCTATCTCGTGTCCTTCGCTCTTCGAAAGAGAAGCATACTTCCAATGGAGCAATGTCATGAAGTATTTCATCAAATCTCTTGATTTTGAGATTTGGAATATCATCGAAGATGGTCACTTGGAAGCTCCTAAGAAGAAGAAAAAACAAAGGAGTGCAAATGACACGAAGGCCAAGCTAAATGCAAAGGCAATGCACACTCTTCTTTGTGGCCTCAATGAAGATGTTTCCAAGAAAGTCTCCACATGCAAAAGTGCCAAATATATATGGGAGAACTTGAGAAGCTCTATGGAAACAAGAAGGGAGAAAAGAAAAATGATGCCCAATCAAGTGCAAACCTTCTCTTCAATCCAAAGGTGGATGGTGTTTTGGCTCTCTATGAGCCTAAGGTATCTTCTAACTCAAGTGGACTTAATTCTTACTCTTTCGATGAGTTGTAAGATGCTTTCGATGAATTATTTTTTGAATTTGAGACCATGAATTCAAAATTTAAGAAAATGATTTCAAAACTTGAATTTGAAAATGATTTTCTTTTGAAAACAAAATTGGATTTTGAAAACCAAAATGAAATTTTGAAAAATGATTTAGAGTTTTCAAAAACAAGTAAAGATGTTTTAGAAAAAGAAAATCTTGATTTGAAAGTTAAGCTTGAAAGCTTAACAAAAGAAAAAAAATCATTTTTAATAATTCATCTTGTCACATAATGGCAAAATGCTCACATTGTCGTTATCATGGTCATTCCTTACATACTTGTCATATTAAGAAGAGAAAATCTTATAGTGTTAGACAAGTATGGGTTCCTAAGGAAACTAAAGACATTGAAATTAACGTTAATGGATCCAAAGCAATTTGGATACCAAAATCCAAGTACATGTCCTTTGTAGGTGTGTTGGAGCAATGGCAAGTAAAGCAAAATCAAAGAATGCTCAAATCACACGTGAGAAGAAGATTGGGTAACCTCTAAGCTTAATGCTTTCATTTTATACATTTGGTTATCTAACTTTTGTTTAAAGTCTTGGATTATTTGTTAAGCCTAAGAAAGATGAAATGAGTAAGGGGGAGCCAATTTTAAAAATTATCATTTTTGTCAAATTTGTTTTAAAAACTCTCCATTGTAATGGACTTCAAAGTTTTCAAACATAGTTTGAACCATTTTTGATATAACAAAAGGTGGGAGAATGTTTTGAAAAATTGAATTTTCAAATGAATAAGGAGTAGCTTTAATTGATTTTGAATTTTAATTCTCTTATTCAAAATTTATTTCACTAAGGGGGCGAATCCCAAACAATTTTTCAAGATTGGTTTTATTATATCAAAAAGGGGGAGATTGTAGAAATATGTGTTCTGAGATAATAATTGAAAAATAGTTTTGGACTAAATTGAAAAGATTTCAAAATGATTTTAAGTACAAACAACTTGAAAATATGTTTGAGGAATTCTTAAAGGGGTTTTAATGCGCTTTCTAAAGCCAAATTTTACAAAACCACCCAGGTGTTTCGATACGACCATTTACAGTGTCAAAACGTTTCGATACAGCTCTGTTCGTTTCGAAACGGGCTTAATCTAGGTGAGTGTTTTTACATAGCGTTTCGATACGGGCTTCACCGTTTTGATACGCCTATGTGGCAAAGACCTCAACGGTCAAAACCCCCAACAGCTATTTCCCAACGGTATTTTAAATTGCAGTTCAACTGTCACTCATACCAAAACGGTTTGTAACCATTTCGATACAGCTCAATATCGTTTCGATACGGCCAGAGACGTTTTGATACGGCTTGCTACATCAGGCTTCAACGGCTAGTTCTGAAGAAGGTCGTTTCGATACGGGCTCGTGTGTTTCGATACGGACAGCTCCAAAACAGCATTTATTGCGGGAAATAAAGGCACCAACGGCTCCAAAACATCCCTAACGGTTAGAAATGGCCACAAGCTCAATTGGGACTATAAATTGAAGGCCGAAACACTTGAATAAGTTTAGAGACAACATCCAAGCAACATGTTCAAGAGAAATTGAGTCAAATTCTTATCTCTTCATTTCTCTTGTAAATAGTCTTTAGAGAGTGAGCTTTATTGGAAATCCTTGTACTCTTGTGAGCTTAAATTTGTGTAAACACACACCTTGTGAGGTATTAAGTTTACCAAACAAATCCCTTGAAAAAGAAGAGGTACTAGTTTAGCCTTGAGAGAAAAACTAGAGTTGGTTCTATCTTAGCCAAGTCCAAAAGATAGGGTTGCAACGGTTACCTCCTTAGCCTATAAAAGGGGATGAATTCATTGTTGAGTGAATTGGGAAATCCTTAGTGGTGTGCTAAGGTGGTGGATGTAAGCTTAGTTAGAAGCTGAACCACTCTAAAATCATTATGTCACTTGTCTACTTTTGTTTCGATTTTAGCCAATTCAACCACTAAACAAATACAACCCTCCTTGACGATTTCGGTGATCGGTTCGAGCATGCCAACAAGCCTAACAAGTATTATAAAATACGACGAGCTATAAGTAATAAACTATGAGGTCGGAATGTTCCCTGATCTTCGTTCTTCAACGGTGAAAGGTATGCTCCTAACCCTATAATTTATTTATTATAATAAATTATTTCGTGTTACACATGACATAATAAATTTCATATTACTTACTTGTTTTTATGAATATGAGAGGAAATGTGCTTGTAAAACCCCAATCCCCGTATCAAATCTGAAGTACTACATTCAGGTCACCCAAAATCGACCCGTCAAAAATTCCATTTCAAAACCATAAGTTTAGCCATCATTTAAAATCATTAAACATCCACAGATTCATGTAATTAAATAAGAATTTGAATAAGTTTACAAAACATGAGCTCCAAGTTTAAAACATTGTATACCTAAAATAGTATTTCAAATAGAGTTATAGACTCAACAGTGGCAAGGTCCTATGAATACATTTGGCCAAATTAAAATAACAAGTATTGTACTCTGAAGCGAACGCGGTGCTGGGAAATCCCTTTTTGATGAGCTCCTCCAAGGGTGACCTATCAACCTACGCACGGAAAAACAACACATCCGCACGTTGAGATAACAAAGTTCGGTGGTACATTTATACTCTACCACAATTCGTGATTATCATAAAATAAGCATGTAAGATAATATAGTCTAGAGAGCATAGACAAGGTTTTTC
This sequence comes from Hibiscus tridactylites, assembly GCA_958450335.1. Taxonomy (NCBI): domain Eukaryota; kingdom Viridiplantae; phylum Streptophyta; class Magnoliopsida; order Malvales; family Malvaceae; genus Hibiscus; species Hibiscus tridactylites. Next base: position 54,912,485 of record OY288281.1, read on the forward strand.
TATCTATGAGTTATCATCTAGCCTACACTATCTAGAGTTCTTAGATCACTCATCTCAAGGCATCAACAAGTCAGCAAGAAGTCTTACAGGATCCACAAGCTCAATACTCATTCAACAAAGCCCAAACTTGGCCCAATAAGTCCAAATACTCCAACCATCACAAGGGTCCATAACTCGGGTCAACGCCTAATTGTTAACTTAGAAATTTAGGTCATTACAACACTCCCCTCCTAAAAAGAAATTTTGTCCTCGAAATTAAACAAAAGAAGAAGATGCAACTAACTTGGATCCAACCATTTCCCAACAAACAGACAACACTTACTTCGAACCTTAAAGCATACCAACCAAGGATAACCTCAACAGTGTTGTTAGATATTAACCTAAAGAACTCTCTTCAGATAAGTTTTATCTTGTTTAGCAATCCCCTCTAACATCACATGCGCTTCTAAAAATCTTGAACTCAAACCTCATATGTGTCTGAAACATGACACCTCTTCATAGGTATACTATTAGGAACACTTCTTTATCTATCACTTCTACTATGGCCAAATATTTTCAAGAATAAACGAAACTCCAACAATCAAACCCTTTCACCACTCTATCTTGAATTAACAACATTTTTCCCAACTTGGCCTATTAAAATAAAACTTAGCACCTCACTTCACAAGAACTCGTCCCCCAACCAAGTTGAAAGCCAAATCATGATCATGCAGTTCCACTACTCGAGCCACTTGATTCCAAACAAAATGGTTGCCTCTTACAAACTCTTACTAGAGATCAAAACTCACATAACTATCCTCGAAGGTCCAAACATTCTTTTCCAATCCAACCATTTAATCTCAGCGAACACTTGCACTGAAACTCTAACAAGCCCTCGAAGATTTTCCAAAGCTCCTTCCAACAAGTTCTGTTTCAACAAGAATCTCGGTTCCACACAACCATAGTCGTTAAAAAACTTCTGTTGCGCTACACTAATAATATTTTCACTATTTTACCATACATGTAGACAACGCATCTCAAAAACTCGGTAGGGCAACACTCAAATCATCAAACTCAAGATCGCATCGACGCACTCGTGAGCCCAAACCACTTCACGACTTATCCTTAAGGTCCAAACAACACATCTAAGACAATCTTTGTCATAACTTCTCATTAACCTTTGACTTACGATACTCAAATCATAAACGATCACACAGAACCCTCAAAACTTTTCAACCAATTTCAAGATTGTCAACCCCAAGGAAACGAGTAACGGTCTCTCACTGTTACACCTCGACTCACAACATTGATGCCACCATTCTTTTCTATACCAACAAAGGCACGTCCCAAGGTGAACCAATTGGCTGTGACACCCGTGTCCACTCACTTTTACAAGTGAGTCCACACTATAAAAGTTCATTCGGTGCCATACGAGTTGATGAACACCAATACCAAACTCGACATTACCTCTATCATGAGTTCTAATCCACGATCAAAAGGTAAGTCTGCTTCTTCTCTTAAGAATACTCCAACACTCTCATAAACGTGTTGCAACATACAAGACTCTCTTAGAACCAAAATCAAAAGAACACAACCTTCACGCTAGAGAGACAATGGTTCATCGCGCCCATTACCAACAACCTTGTTCATCTCAAACCCCAAAACTTCGAGACTCTCGCTCGAAAACCAAGGCATACATCAAATCCACACGATCAACCTACTCCAAGGCTAACATCTACTAACTAAGGGGAGAGTAAACCTAACAAGCTTACGAGGACTGTTACTCTCCATCCCCACTTACCACCTACGGTAATAACATTGCCTACAGGAACTTGCAAAATTAACGAATTAATTAATCCAACATCAACCTCTAGAGCTTACCACAATACTTATCCAACAATAACTGAAACCATTACATGAATGAGAGATCAAATTTCCATCAATGTAACAACTGAAACCAAAACAAACACATGTATTGTAACACCCTAAAAAGTACCCTAGTTCGAATGGTAGAAAAACGATATCGATAACGTAAAAGATCACAACTTAGCTAAGATTGAAAGTATTTAAAATGTATAATCATGTATAAGTATACATACTTGGTAGAAATAAAATTTAATCAATGTAAAGTAACGTATATATATAAGTGTATATATATACATTCGATGGAACTAAATTAAGTTGAAGAATTGATACTTAAAATATATATATATATAACATGATACGTGGCTGATTATAAGAATTATATATATATATATATATATATATATGTATTAGTGGATCAAAAAAATTAAAATATATTATAATAATCTAAGTGGGATATACTTGGTTAAAAACAATACCAAGTGTCCCTTAGAAAACTCATGACCGGCCACCTTAGCTAAACTAACCCACATGTGTATTCCATCAACTTTCTTCTTTCTCCTTCATCCTTCATCAACAAAAATCATAGAGTGTAAAGGGGGAATTGTAAGTAAAAAGTTATGGCCAGTTTAGGGGGCAGATTCATATGTTTAGGTGATTTTGTTCAAGTAAATGAGTTTATTTATTAGCTTGAATTTAATTCTAATGAGTGTCATTTATGTTGTGTTATGATCTAAGATCATATTAGTGAAGATATCCAAGAGAAATCAAGGAGTGAACAAGCTAGGAAAAGAGGAAAGGGCATCACCATCAAGGAAGAAAATTGAGCTTGGAAGTATTTGTGAGTGTAGCTAATTTAGAGTTGAGATTAGTGTCTCAACCAAAGTGTTTTTAGTTCTTTGATGATTTAAAATGAAGCATGTAATGAACTTAATAATGGATTGGTAAATTTAAATGCTAAGGAAGAAGGACTAAAGGAATGAATTATGTATTAGGTGTATATTATTATGTAGATAAGCTAGCTGATGCCTATATGTGTTGCTTTGAGTTATGGATTGAATGAGCTACTTGAATTGATTTTAAATGATGATTTAGCTACTGATTAGTGAAGACTTATATGGTTGAAAGGAAGCTAAGTGCTTGCTGGAAATTTGATTGAACATGACTTTGAATGTTTACATTGTAAACATGTTTGAATATGTTACATGGCTTAGTGAATTGTTTGAAAAACAAGTAAATGAACTTGTGGATATAAAAGATAAGTTAAAGTCCTTGGTTGATTAGTGTCTATAGGTAGAAGGGCATGCCTTAGAGTCATTGAGCTCCTCTAATCTTTGTTACAGGATGGTGGTTAGTCACCTATAAACCTGATAAGGTGGTTAGTCACCTTGATAATTGAATGGTGGTAAGTCACTATTGATGCCTATGCATCCTCTGTTATAACTTGAAATGAGAAAATTGATACTTTGAGTATCTAAAGTTACATGATACATGAAGACTTGATTTACATGTGTAAATGAATAAGTTGAATAATGACCCTAAAGAATTGACATGAATCATGTGCATTATTTGTTGCCAATATGACTTGAATTATATGAGCTACTTGCTGCCAAGATGAAAATGTTTATATGAGTTACTTACTACCAAGTTTAGTATGATTTACATGTGTTAGTTGATGTCCAATTTTATATGACTATGAGCATTGCTTGTTGCCCAATTTGACATAAATTGTATAAGTTGCTTGCTGCCTGAATTGGAGTAAATTATGTGATTTGGTTTCGGCCCAAATTGATAGGTTTCATATGAATGCTTGTTGCCCTGTTGATTAGCTTATGAAACTAGTTAAGTTAATTTAATTTTGATGGACTAGCTAGGTGGACTTATATATCCTAAGCTTAGTTAAGTAACCTTGAAGATTGAATAAGACTTTAAAAGATTGAAACTAGTAAATTTTAGGGCTACCTCACTGAGTACATTATGTGTACTTATCACTCTCTTTGTTTCTTTCTTCCAAACTTTCAGATGCAAACTTCCAAAAGCTATCCGATTGATCAGTGAAGCCATCGCAAGCTTACGAACAAGTATGATATAGTCTTGTAATCTCCTAGTTGGTGGCATAGAATATGATAATATCATGCGTTGTTAAGCATGTAACTTTGGTAGGTGTTTTGTATAAACTTAGCAAGTAATGCTATGTGTGAAACTAAATGGTTGTTATGTATATAAGTAAAGGATTGATTATAAGTATATTATGTGAAGTTTATCAAGAATATTTTGTTTTATAACTTGTTCATATGTTCTATATATTTTAGGTGATTCGAATGGACTTATATAAAGTTTAGATTGTTTGAAATGGTTATGTGATATGTAAACAAGACATGGTTGTTATTTGAACTAAGTTATGCATTTAGATATTTCTTGAATTACTTATGTTAATCAAATAGGATAGTGTAATCTAAATGATAATGTTGATTGAATTAAAGACTTATATGTGTATAGGTTAATTGCATCTAAAATGATTGAATGGTTATGTTTATGTTTGCTTATATGTTTGTTAGGTCTATGTTTGATTTGAAAATTTGGTTTTGGCCGAATGCTTAAGGCCTTGTAATATCTCATGATAATTAGAATTGAAATGAAATGAACATGTAAAAGATCTTTAGGTATATTAGCCGAATGATAGTTAAGATAATTTGGATTGTTTTGTTTGATTATATTCACTTAGATGTTGTATATAGGATGAATATTAGAAAAGTTTTAATTAGCCCACCTATTTGTGTATTTGGAGGTATAAGTGATCATGTGATTCATATGTGATTGTGTGATTGTATGTTTACATTGATAAGTTCAAATCTGTAAATCGCCTGAAATATATCATCTCTCGTTCGTAGTCGGGCGAGTGGTGTTACATGAATTCAAAAAGAAGTACATTAGTGAGCAATAATTAGCAGATCGCCGAAAGAAGTTCATGTATCTGAAACAGGCTAATCGGCCAATTGAACAATATGTTGTCGATTTCTGCAAATACTGCAAGTATGGCTCGGAATACATCAAAACCGAGAAAGACAAGTGCAGAATGTTCATTGATGGTCTGAGCGACGAACTGAGTCTGATGTTCACTGCACTTGACATTACGGACTTTCAAATCCTTGTGAATCGAGTCATCTCCACAGAATCTAAAATGAGAACCACAGAGAAACGGAAGAGTGGTTATCGGGCTGACAAGAAGTGGAAAGGCGATGACAAGTCTCGGTGGTCAAAGAAGCCAAAACATCATAAGGAATCATCCTCCACTTACATACCTGTTACTCGGAGTAATTTTCAATCTCAACACTCGAATAAGATAGTTATTCTGGTTGTTTCTATCAACAGTACGAGAATAGAAAAAGCTTATACTTGCAAGTGCTGTCAGAAGCAACATTTCGGCCAATGCCGAGCCCAAGCTAATATCTGTTTTGCTTGTGGCGCTGATGATCACTATATCTACGATTGTCCGAAAAGAAATGATCAGTCCTTTGTTCGACTTTCCAACCCGAGCTCTGTGACATCTAGCCGAAACAAGAATTCGAGACAAGCTCAGTCGGGTAATCCAGGGAAAGGCAAGGTTGCCCATTCGAAAGCTACTACTTATCAAGAATCTCGAGCCCCAGCTCGTGTCTACCACATTCGTGGAAAAGAAGAAGAGGAGTCTCCCGATGTCATTGCGGGTGTGGTTGAACTAAACCTTAAACATGTTTACGCTTTGATAGATTTGGGATCAACACATTCATTTGTTTGTTCATATATGTTAGATGAACTAAATTTGAAACCTGAAATTGTAAAATCAAGCCTTGTAGTTTCAAATCCAATAGGTGGAAACTTGCCGATTAACTTGATCTGTAGAAACTGCCAAATAACCATACGAAATGTACCCTTCTCTTGTATCTATATGTATTGCCAAAATGTGAATTTGATCTAGTTTTAGGACTAGATTGGTTGGGAAAACATGAAGCCTGGGTAGACTGTCAAAATCGTAGGTTATATTTACGGGGTTTAGGAAAAGAATACATCCTATTGATAGACAAGAAAATGATCTCTATTTTTGTCGCTATGGCATTGCAAGGCGAGCTTGATTTCGGTTTACTTGAAATGCCTGTTGTATCTGAATTTTCCGATGTTTTTCCAGAGAAACTCCCTGGCCTTCCTCCAACTCAAAAAGTTGAATTCAATATCGAAGTTCAACACGGAACTAATCATGTGTCCATTACACCTTATCAGATGGCACCTATTGAACTCAAAGAACTAAATAAGCAAATTCAAGAACTCGAGGATAATGGATTCATCCGACCTAGCATCCCTCTCTGGGGTGCTCCTATCATGTTCGTGAAAAAGAAGGACGGTACGATGCGGCTTTGTATCGATTACCGGCAACTTAATAAAGTAACCATCAAGAACAAGTATCTGCTACCGAGAATCAAAGATTTGTTTGATCAACTCAAACACGCAACCATGTTCTCTAAGATTGATCTTCGGTCCGGTTACTATCAAATGAGGGTAAAAGAAGAAGATGTGCCCAAAACAGCTTTACGAACTCGATATGGACATTACGAGTTCCTAGTAATGTCATTCGGTTTAACGAATGCACCTGTTGCGTTCATGGATCTGATGAATCGAGTATTCAAGCCTTATCTTGGCAAGTTCGTGGTTGTTTTCATTGACGACGTCCTTGTATACTCTCGAAACAAGGAAGAACATGCTGAAACATCTTCAGATTGTGCTTCAGACGCTCCGAGATCACCAATTGTTCACCAAATTCACTAAGTGTGAGTTTTGGTTATCCGAAGTTTCATTCCTCAGACACGTTATTTCTACCGAAGGAATCAAAATCGACTTAAACATAATTCAAGCTATTCTTGATTGGAAACCTCCGAGAAATGTGAGTGAAGTTCGAAGTTTCCTCGGTTTAGTCGGGTACTATTGAAGATTTGTGAAAGGGTTCTCTGTGATTGTCGCGCCATTAACCAAACTTCTTCGAAAGAATGAAGCCTTGGAGTGGTTGGAAAACCAGCAACGAAGCTTCGACCAACTCAAACAAGCTCTAACACATGCCTCGGTTCTTATCCAACAAGAATTAGGTAAAGAATTCATTGTGTACAGTGATGCATCACACTCGAGCTTAGGTTGCATTCTGATGCAAGAAGGCAACTTGATCGCATACGCCTCCCGACAACTAAAGTCACACGAATTGAATTATCCTACACACGATCTCGAGCTTACGGCCATTGTGTCCGCGCTCAAAATTTGGCAGCACTACTTGTACAGTGAAAGATGCAAGTTGTTCACCGATCACAAAAGCCTGAAGTAATTACTCACTCAGAAAGATCTGAACCTTAGACAAAGAAGATGGTTAGAGTTGCTCAAAGACTACGACCTGACCATCGATTATCCTCCCGGAAAAGCCAATGTCGTTGCCGACACTCTGAGTCGAAAACTGAACCTCTGTAAGTTACTCGAAATTCTCAAAAATTTGAAAATGTTCAATCTTTAAAATTAAAATAGTCATTTGAATTCCTTCTTCATGGTGAAGGAAGAATTCAAACACTTTCTTGTTTAGCAAGAAATCCTTCAAATGAAATTTCGTAGCCTAAGTAACGTCTTCAATTTGTTTATTCGTAGCTTCTTTGGCTATCAACGCTCATTTCAGCTATGAAAGGCTCAGAATTATCTGAATGAACTTCAAGTTCAATCTACTCTGATCACCAGGATCAAAGAACTTCAACAAATTGATCCGAAACTTCAGAAAATCAATTCTAAGCTTCAGTCTAATCCTGACTTCTCTGTTAAGTCGAACGGTCTTCTATACTTCAAAGATCGTATCTGTGTCCCAAATAACAAAGAATTATAAATGAAATCCTACAAGAAGCGTACCAAAGTTCTTTTTCGATCCACCCTGGATCAATTAAGATGTACAATGATCTCAAGCCCTTGTACTGGTGGCCAGGAATGAAAACGGATATCAACGACTTTGTGGCAAAATGTCTGAACTGCCAACGGGTTAAAGCCGAGCACCAAGTCCCTACTGGTTTGCTCCAACCTCTCAAATTTCTGCAATGGAAATGGGAACGGATCACAATGGATTTTGTGACCGGTCTTCCTTGTTCGTCAAGAAAGTGCAACGTTATCTGGGTGATCGTTGATCGTTTAACCAAGTCAGCACACTTCATTCTGATGAGAATGAATCTCAGTCTTGAAGCTTTAGCCGAATTATACATTCGAGAAGTAATCCGTTTACATGGAGTTCCAAGCTCAATAGTCTCTGATCGAGATCCCCGATTCACAGCTCGATTTTGGAAGACTCTACATAAAGCTCTCGGAACCAAACTGAATCTCAACACAGCTTTCCATCCGCAAAGCGATGGTCAATCCGAGCGAGTATTTCAAGTTCTCGGAGACATGCTCAGAGCTTGTATTATTTACTTCGGAAAGAATTGGGAGAAATCGTTACCTCTGGTTGAATTCGCCTACAACAACAGCTACCAATCATCTATTAAGAAGGCTCCCTATGAAGCATTGTACGGTCGGAAATGTAGAACTCCCTAATGTTGGTCTAAACTTGGAGATAATAAAGTATTAGGACCACAATTGCTTCGGGAAACCGAAGAAAAAGTGCAAATCATTCACTCCCGATTAAAGCAAGTCTTCGATCGTCAAAAGTCATACGATGATCTGAAGCGTAGAGACATTCAACATCAAGTCGGAGATAAGGTGTTTCTTAGAGTCTCCCCGTGGAAGAAAGTATTTCGATTCGGTAAAAGAGGCAAGCTAAGTCCTCGGTTTATCGGACCAGTTGAAGAAGTTGAAAGAATTCGTCCTGTAGCTTATCAACTCGCTCTTCCTCCCGAGTTCGATAAGATACACAATGTCTTCCACGTCTCAATGCTCAGAAGATATCGATCTGATCCGTCTCACGTCCTTGAGCCTGAAGAAGTTGAGCTTCATCCTTATCTCTCGTACGAAGAAGAACCTGTTCAAATTCTTGATCGAGAAGTCAAGAAACTTCGCAACAAAAGTGTTCCTCTAGTCAAAGTTCTTTGGAGAAATCACAAAGTTGAAGAAGCGACTTGGGAACCCGAGGATTCGATGCGAAAGAATTATCCTCATCTATTCGATTCAGGTAAATATTTGAGGTCGAATTTTCTTTAAGTGGGGAGGAATTGTAACACCCTATAAAGTACCCTAATTCGAACGATAGAAAAACGATATTGATAACGTAAAAGATCACAACTTAGCTAAGATTGAAAGTATTTAAAATGTATAATCATGTATAAGTACACATACTTGGTAGAAATAAAATTTAATCAATGTAAAGTAATGTATATATAAGTGTATATATATATACATTCGATGGAATTAAATTAAGTTGAAGAATTGATACTTAATATATATATAACATGATATGCGGCTGATTATAAGAATTATATACATATATGTATTAGTGGGATATACTTGGTTAAAAACAATACCAAGTGTCCCTTAGAAAACTCATGACCGGCCACCTTAGCTAAACTAACCCACATGTGTATTCCATCAACTTTCTTCTTTCTTCTTCATCCTTCATCAACAAAAATCAGAGAGTGTAAAGGGGGAATTGCTGGAAATTAACTAGGGTCACCACTCATGCTTGCATGTTGAGTTCTTAGTTCAAGTAAGTGTTTGATAATCAATTGTTATTATTCTTGAAATTTAGGGTTATTTTGATGATCTTGATTATGATTAGTTGCTGGAAATATGATTAAAATCAATTTAAGATTTTTTTAAAATGTTGGGTTTATGAATTTATGGTTGAAATTCTGGAAATAAGCATGAACATGAACATTAGGTTGAATCTGCCCAGATTAGGCTTAATGCACTACCCTAATTTAAATGGAAAATTCGAATGGGTTAGGTTTCGAATTAGAAAAGGTGTTGTAGAACAAAGTTGTAGAGCATGAAAAATAATATAAGATAGAGGCCTTGGAAGCATGAAAATGATACTAGAAGTGGCTGGAAATTAAGTTGCAATCTGACTTCCCAGAAATGAATGAAACTGGACTTAGGTGAAATGTGTTAAGTAAAAATAAAATTTAAGGGGTTTTAATGATCAAATAAAATTCTGGAAAATTAAGCTTGAAATAGGGGATGTTTTAAATGAATGAAAACATATAGGTTTATAAGGAAAAAATTTCTTAAAAGAATGGTTAAAGTGAGCTAGAATACATAGAAGCCAATCTGGACAAGTCTGGAAAATGTGCTATTTAGAGTACTTGTATGTACTGTTTTTGAAGTTGCTGGAATGTTAAAATGATGTTAAAATATGTATGTAAATGTGGTTAAAAGCTTAGAATTAAAAATGTAGTAAATTGTAGGTTAATTGAACACTAAAGTTGTTAGTTGAAAACAGTGGGCAAAATAGATTTCTGGAAATGCCCTATTTTCAAACAATAAACTGTATTGATAGGCAAATAATAAAAATAGGTGCTATACGTGATTGTAAAGGTGTGTAAATAAGATTTATAGAATGGTAAATAACTCCTAATTCAGAGTTGTTAGTAAAAGGTTATGGTCAGTTTAGTAGGTGTTACTCAAACTACCAGTTTAGGGGGCAGATTCATATGTTTAGGTGATTTTGTTCAAGTAAATGAGTTTATAAGCTTGAATTTAATTCTAATGAGTCTCATTTATGTTGTGTTATAATCTAAGATCACATTGGTGAAGAAATTCAAGAGGAATCAAGGAGTGAACAAGCTAAGAAAAGGAGTAAGGGCATCACCATCAAGGAAGCAAATTAAGCTTGGAAGTATTTGTGAGTGTAGCTAATTTAGGGTTGATATTAGTGTCTCAACCAAAGTGTTTTTAGTTCTTTGATGATTTAAAATGAAGCATGTAATGAACTTAATAATGGATTGGTAAATTTAAATGCTAAGGAAGAATGACTAAAGGAATGAATTATGTATTAGGTGTATATTGCTATCTAGATAAGCTAGTTGATGCCTATATGTGTTGCTTTGAGTTATGGATTGAATGAGCTAGTTGAATTGATTTTAAATGATGATTTAGATACTGATTAGTGAAGACTTATATGGTTGAAAGGAAGCTAAGTGCTTGCTGGAAATTTGATTGAACATGACTTTGAATGTTCACATTGTAAACATGTTTGAATATGTTACATGGCTTAGTGAATTGTTTGAAAAACAAGTAAATGAACTTGTGCATATAAAAGATAAGTTAAAGTCCTTGGTTGATTAGTGTCTATAGGTAGAAGGGCATGCCTTAGAGTCATTGAGCTCCTCTGATCTTTGTTACAGGATGGTGGTTAGTCACCTATAAACCTGATAAGGTGGTTACTCACCTTGATAATTGAATGGTGGTAAGTCACTATTGATGCCTATGCATCCTCTGTTATAAGTTGAAATGAGAAAATTGATACTTTGAGTATCTAATGTTATATGATACATGAAGACTTTATTACCTATTTCATTAATCATCCAAGGCAAAACTTGAATAAATCAATGATATTGTGTAAATGAATAAGTTGAATAATGACCCTAAAGAATTGACATGAATCATGTGCATTGTTTGTTGCCAATATGACTTGAATTATATGTGCTACTTGCTGCCAAGATGAAAATGTTTATATGAGTTGCTTACTGCCAAGTTTAGTATGATTTACATGTGTTAGTTGATGTCCAATTGTATATGACTATGAGCATTGGTTGCTGCACAATTTGACATGAATTGTATAAGTTGCTTGCTTCCCGAATTGGAGTAAATTATGTGATTTGGTTGCGGCCCAAATTGATATGTTTCATATGAATGCTTGTTGCCTTGTTGATTAGCTTATGAAACTAGTTAAGTTAATTTAATTTTGATGGACTAGCTAGGTGGACTTTTATATCCTAAGCTTAGCTAAGTAACCTTAAAGATTGAATAAGACTTTAAAAGATTGAAACTAGTAAATTTTAGGGCTGCCTCACTAAGTACTTTATGTGTACTTATCACTCTCTTTGTTTCTTTCTTCCAAACTTTCAGATGCAAACTTCCAAAAGCTATCCGATTGATCAGTGAAGCCATCGCAAGCTTACAAACAAGTATGATATAGTCTTGTAATCTCCTAGTTGGTAGCATAGAATATGATAATATCATGCATTGTTAAGCATGTAACTTTGATAGTTGTTTTGTATAAACTTAGCAAGTAATGCTATGTGTGAAACTAAATGGTTGTTATGTATATAAGTAAGGGATTGATTATAAGTATATTATGTGAAGTTGATCAAGAATATTCTGTTTTATAACTTGTTCATATGTTCTATATGTTTTAGGTGATTCGAATGGGCTTATATAAAGTTTAGATTGTTTGAAATGGTTATGTGATATGTAAACATGACATGGTTGTTGTTTGAACTAAGTTATGCATTTAGATATTTCTTGAATTACTTATGTTAATCGAAAAGGATAGTCTAATCTAAATGATAATGTTGAATAAATTAAAGACTTATATGTGTATAGGTTAATTGCATCTAAAATGATTGTATGATTATGTTTATGTTTGCTTATATGTTTGTTAGGTCTATGTTTGATTTGAAAATTTGGTTTTGGCCAAATGCTTATGGCCTTGTAATATCTCATGATGATTAGAATTGAAATGAAATGAACATGTTAAAGATCTTTAGGTATATTAGCCGAATGATAGTTAAGATAATTTGGATTGTTTTGTTTGATTATATTCACTTAGATGTTGTATATAGGATGAATATTAGAAAAGTTTTAATTAGCCCACCTATTTTGTGTATTTGGAGGTATAAGTGATCATGTGATTCATATGTGATTGTGTGTTTGTATGTTTACATTGATAAGTTCAAATCTGTCCATCGCCCGAAATATAACGTCTCTCGCTCGTAGTCGGGCGAGGGGTGTTACATGAATTCAAAAAGAAATACATTAGCGAGCAATATCTAGCAGATCGCTGAAAGAAGTTCATGTATCTGAAACAGACTAATTGGCCAATTAAACAATACGTTGCCGATTTCTGCAAATATTGCAAGTATGGCTCGGAATACATCAAAACCGAGAAAAACAAGTGCAGAATGTTCATTGATGGTCTGAGCGACGAATTGAGTCCGATGTTCACTGCACTCGACATTACGGACTTTCAAATCCTTGTGAATCGAGTCATCGCTACAGAATCTAAAATGAGAACCGCAGAGAAATGGAGGAATGGTTATCGGGCTGACAAGAAGCGGAAAGGCGATGACAAGTCTCGGTGGTCAAAGAAGCCGAAACAGCATAAGGAATCATCCTCCACTTTCATACCTGTTACTTGGAGTAATTTTCAATCTCAACACTCAAATAAGATGGTTGTTCTGGTTGTTTCTGTCAACAGTACGGGAAATACGGAAAAAGCTCCTACTTTCAAGTTCTGTCAGAAGCAACATTTCGGCCAATGCCAAGCCCAAGATAATCTTTGTTTTTCTTGTGGCGCTGATGATCACTATATCTGGGATTGTCCGAAAATAAATGATCAGTCCTCTGTTCGACTTTCCAACCCGAGCTCTGTGCCATCTAGCCGAAACAAGAATCTGAGACAAGCTCAGTCGGGTAATCTGGGGAAAGGAAAGGTTGTCCATTCGAAAGCTACTACTTATCAAGAATCCCGAGCCCCAGCTCGTGTCTACCACATTCGTGGAAAAGAAGAAGAAGAGTCTCCCGGTGTCATTGCGGGTACGGTTGAACTAAACCTTAAACCAGTTTACGCTTTGATAGATTCGAGATCAACACATTCATTTGTTTGTTCATATCTGTTAGATGAACTAAATTTGAAACCTGAAATTGTAAAATCAAGCCTTGTAGTTTCAAATCCAATAGGTGGAAACTTGTCGATTAACTTGATCTGTAGAAACTGCCAAATAACCATACGAAATGTACCCTTCTCTTGTAATCTATATATATTGCCCAAATGTGAATTTGATCTAGTTTTAGGACTAGATTGGTTGGGAAAACATGAAGCCTGGGTAGACTGTCAAAATCGTAGGTTATATTTATGGGGTTTAGGAAAAGAATCCATCCTATTGATAGACAAGAAATCGATCTCTATTTTTGCCGCTATGGCATTGCAAGACGAGCTTGATTTCAGTTTACTTGAACTGCCTGTTGTATCTGAATTTTCTGATGTTTTTCCCGAGGAACTCCCTGGCGTTCCTCCGACTCGGGAAGTTGAATTCAAGATCGAAGATCAACCCGGAACTAATCATGTGTCCATTACACCTTAACGGATGGCACCTGTTGAACTCAAAGAACTAAAGAAGCAAATTCAAGAACTCGAGGATAAAGGATTCATCTGACCTAGCATCTCTCCCTGAGGTGCTCCTGTCCTGTTCGTGAAAAAGAAGGACGGTATGATGCGGCTTTGTATCGATTACCGGCAACTTAATAAAGTAACCATCAAGAACAAGTATCCGCTACCGAGAATCGAAGATTTGTTCGATCAACTCAAACACACAGCCATGTTCTATAAGATTGATCTTCGGTATGGTTACTATCAAATGAGGGTAAAAGATGAAGATGTGCCCAAAATAGCTTTCCAAACTCGATATGGACATTACGAGTTCCTAGTAATGCCATTCAGTTTAACGAATGCCCCTGTTGCGTTCATGGATGTGATGAATCGAGTATGCAAGCTTTATCTTGTCAAGTTCATGGTTGTTTTCATTGACGACATCCTTTTATACTCTCGGAACAAGGAAGAACATGTTGATCATCTTCAGATTGTGCTTCAGACGCTCCGAGATCACCAATTGTTCGCCAAATTCACTAAGTGTGAGTTTTGGTTATCCGAAGTTTCATTCCTTGGACACGTTATTTCTGTCGAAGGAATCAAAGTCGACTCGAAGAAAATTTATGCTATTCTTGATTGGAAACTTCCGAGAAATGTGAGTGAAGTTCGAAGTTTCCTCAGTTTAGTCGGGTACTATCGAAGATTTGTGAAAGGGTTCTTTGTGATTGTCGCGCCATTAACCAAACTTCTTCGAAAGAATGAAGCCTTCGAGTGGTTGGAAAAGCAGCAATGAAGCTTCGACCAACTCAAACAAGCTCTGACACATACCCCGGTTCTTATCCAACTTGAGTCGGGTAAAGAATTCGTTGTGTACAGTGATGCATCACACTCGAGCTTAGGTTGCGTTCTGCTGCAAGAAGGCAACATGATCGCATACGCCTCCCGACAACTGAAGTCGCACGAAGTGAATTATCCTACACACGATCTCGAGCTTGCGACCATTGTGTTCGCGCTCAAAATTTGGCAGCACTACTTGTACGGTGAAAGATGCAAGTTGTTCACCGATCACAAAAGCCTAAAGTATTTACTCACTCAGAAAGATCTGAACCTTAGACAAAGAAGATGGTTAGAGTTGCTCAAAGACTACGACCTGACCATCGATTATCTTCCCGGAATAGCCAATGTCATTGCCAACCCTCTGAGTCGAAAACCGAACCTCTGTAAGTTACTCGAAATTCTCAAAAATTCGAAAACGTTCAATCTTTAAATTTAAAATAATCATTTGAATTCCTTCTTCATGGTCAAGGAAGAATTCAAACACTTTCTTGTTTAGCATGAAATCCTTCAAATGAAATTTTGTAGCCTAAGTAACGTCTTCAATTTGTTTATCCGTAGCTTCTTTGGCTATCAACGCTCATTTCCGGCTATGCAAAGCTCGAAATTATCTAAATGAACTTCAAGTTCAATCTACTCTGATCACCAGGATCAAAGAACTTTAACAAATTGATCCAGAACTTCAGAAAATCAATTCTAAGCTTAAGTCTAATTCCGACTTTTCTGTTAAGTCGAACGGTCTTCTATACTTCAAAGATCGTATATGTGTCCCTAATAACAAAGAATTATAAGATGAAATCCTACAAGAAGCGCACCAAAGTTCTTTTTCGATCCACCCTGGATCAGTTAAGATGTACAAGGATCCCAAGCCCTTGTATTGGTGGCCAGGAATGAAAACGGCTATCAACGACTTTGTAGCAAAATGTCTGAACTGCCAACGGGTTAAAGCCGAGCACCAAGTCCCTACTGGTTTGCTCCAACCTCTCAAATCTCCGCAATGTAAATGGGAACGGATCACAATAGATTTCGTAACCGGACTTCCTTGTTCGCCAAGAAAGTGCGACGCAATCTGGGTGATCGTTGATCGTTTCACCAAGTCAGCACACTTCATTCCGGTGAGAATGAATCTCAGTATTGAAGCTTTAGCCGAATTATACATTCAAGAAGTAATCTGTTTACATGGAGTTCCAATCTCAATAGTCTCCGATCGAGATTCCCGATTCACAACTCGATTTTGGAAGACTCTACATAAAGCTCTCGGAACCAAACTGAATCTCAGCACAACTTTCCATTCGCAAAGCGATGGTCAATTCGAGCGAGTAATTCAAGTTCTCAAAGACATGCTCAGAGCTTGTATTATTGACTTCAGAAAGAATTGGGAGAAATCGTTACATCTGGTTGAATTCACCTACAACAACAGCTACCAATCATCTATTCAGATGGCTCCCTATGAAGCATTGTACGGCCGGAAATGTAGAACTCCCTTATGCTGGTCTGAACTTGGAGATAATAAAGTGTTAGGACCACAATTGCTTCGGGAAACCGAAGAACAAGTGCAAATCATTCGCTCCCGATTAAAGCAAGCCTTTGATCGTGAAAAGCCATACGATGATCTGAAGCGTAGAGACATTCAACATCAAGTCGGAGATAAGGTGTTTCTTAGAGTCTCCCCGTGGAAGAAAGTATTTTGATTCGGTAAAAGAGGCAAGCTAAGTTCTCGGTTTATCGGACCATTTGAAGTAGTTGAAAGAATTGGTCATGTAGCTTATCGACTCGCTCTTCCTCCCGAGTTCGATAAGATACACAATGTCTTCCACGTCTCAATGCTCAGAAGATATCGATATGATCCGTCTCACGTCCTTGAGCCTGAAAAAGTTGAGCTCAATCCTTATCTCTCGTACGAAGAAGAACCTGTTCAAATTCTTGATCGAGAAGTTAAGAGACTTCGCAACAAAAGTGTTCCTCTAGTCAAAGTTCTTTGGAGAAATAACAAAGTTGAAGAAGCGACTTGGGAACCCCGAGGATTCGATGCGAAAGCAATATCCTCATCTATTCAATTCAGGTAAAAATTCGAGGTCGAATTTTCTTTAAGGGGGGAGGAATTGTAACAGCCTAAAAAGTACCCTAGTTCGAACGATAGAAAAACGATATCGATAACGTAAAAGATCACTACTTAGCTAAGACTGAAAGTATTTAAAATGTATAATCATGTATAAGTACACATACTTGGTAGAAATAAAATTTAATCAATGTAAAGTAATGTATATATATATATATATACATTCGATGGAATTAAATTAAGTTGAAGAATTGATACTTAAAATATATATATAACATGATATGTGGTTGATTATAAGAATTATATACATACACATATATATATATATATTAGTGGATCAAAAAAATTTAAAATACATTATAATAATCTAAGTGGGATATACATGGTTAAAAACAATACCAAGTGTCCCTTAGAAAACTCTTGACCGGCCACCTTAGCTAAACTAACCCACATGTGCATTTCATCAACTTTCTTCTTTTTTCTTCATCCTTCATCAACAAAAATCAAAGAGTGTAAAGGGGGAATTTCTAGAAATTAACTAGGGTCATCACTCATGCATGCATGTTGAGTTCTTAGTTCAAGTAAATGCTTGATAATCAATTGATATTGTTCTTGAAATTTAGGGTTATTTTGATGATCTTGATTATGATTAGTTGCTGGAAATATGATTAAAATCAATTTCAAATTTTGTTAAAATGATGGGTTTATGAATTTATGGTTGAAATTCTGGAAATAAGCATGAACATGAAAATTAGGTTGAATCGGCTCAGATTAGGCTTAATGCACTGCCCTGTTTTAAATGGAAAATTCGAATGGGTTAGGATTCGAATTAAAAAAGTGTTGTAGAACAACGTTGTAGAGCATGAAAAATACTATAAGACAGAGACCTTGGAAGCATGAAAATGATACTAGAAGTGGCTGAAAATTAAGTTGCAATCTGACTGCCCAAAAATGAATGAAACTGGACTTAAGTGAAATGTGTTAAGTAAAAATAAAATTTAAGGGGTTTTAATGATCAAATAAAATTTTGGAAAAATTAAACTTGAAACAGGGGATGTTTTAAATGAATGAAAACATATTGGTTTATAAGGAAAAAATTACTTAAATGAATGGTTAAAGTGAGCTAGAACACATAGAAGTCAATCTGGACAAGTCTGGAAAATGTGCTATTTAGAGTACTTATATGTCATGTTTTTGAAGTTGCTGGAATGTTAAAATGATGTTGAAATATGTATGTGAATGTGGTTAAAAGCTTAAAATTAAACATGTAGTGAATTGCAGGTTAATTGAACACTAAAGTTGTTAGTTGAAAACAGTGGGTAGAATAGATTTCTGGAAATGCCCTGTTTTCAAACAATAAACTGTATTGATAGGCAAATGATAAAAATAAGTGCTATACATGATTGTAAAGGTGTGTAAATAAGCTTTCTAGAATGGTAAATAACTCCTAATTCGGAGTTGTAAGTAAAAAGTTATGGTCAGTTTAGTAGGTGTTACTCAAAGTGCCAGTTTAGGGGGTAGATTCATATGTTTAGGTGATTTTGTTCAAGTAAATGAGTTTATAAGCTTGAATTTAATTCTAATGAGTGTCATTTATGTTGTGTAAGGGCATTGGTGAAGAAATCCAAGAGGAATCAAGGAGTGAACAAACTAGGAAAAGGGATAAGGGCATCACCATCAAGGAAGCAAATTAAGCTTGGAAGTATTTGTGAGTGTAGCTAATTTAGGGTTGAGATTAGTGTCTCAACCAAAGTGTTTTTAGTTCTTTGATGATTTAAAATGAATCATGTAATGAACTTAATAATGGATTGGTAAATTTAAATGCTAAGGAAGAATGACTAAAGGAATGAATTATGTATTAGGTGTATATTGCTATCTAGATAAGCTAGTTGATGCCTATATGTATTGCTTTGAGTTATGGATTGAATGAGCTAGATGAATTGATTGTAAATGATGATTTAGCTACTGATTAGTGAAGACTTATATGGTTAAAAGGAAGCTAAGTGCTTGCTGGAAATTTGATTGAACATGACTTTAAATGTTCACATTGTAAACATGTTTGAATATGTTACATGGCTTAGTGAATTGTTTGAAAAACAAGTAAATGAACTTGTGGGTATAAAAGATAAGTTAAAGTCCTAGGTTGATTAGTGTCTATAGGTAGAAGAGCATGCCTTAGAGTCATTGAGCTCCTCTGATCTTTGTTACAGGATGGTGGTTAGTCACCTATAAACCTGATAAGGTGGTTAGTCACCTTGGTAATTGAATGGTGGTAAGTCACTATTGATGCCTATGCATCCTCTGTTATAACTTGAAATGAGAAAATTGATACTTTGAGTATCTAAAGTTACATGATACATGAATACTTGATTACCTATTTCATTAATCATCCAAGGCAAAACATGAATAAATCAATGATATTGTGTAAATGAATAAGTTGAATAACGACCCTAAAGAATTGACATGAATCATGTGCATTGTTTGTAGCCAATATGACTTGAATTATATGTGCTACTTGCTGCCAAGATGAAAATGTTTATATGAGTTGCTTACTGCCAAGTTTAGTATGATTTACATGTGTTAGTTTATGTCCAATTTTATATGACTATGAACATTGCTTGCTGCCCAATTTGACATGAATTGTATAAGTTGCTTGCTGCCCGAATTGGAGTAAATTATGTGATTTGGTTGCGGCCCAAATTGATATGTTTCATATGAATGCTTGATGCCCTGTTGATTAGCTTATGAAACTAGTTAAGTTAACTTAATTTTGATGGACTAGCTAGGTGGACTTATATATCCTAAGCTTAGCTAAGTAACCTTAAAGATTGAATAAGACTTTAAAAGATTGAAACTAGTAAATTTTAGGGCTGCCTCACTATGTACATTATGTGTACTTATCACTCTCTTTGTTTCTTTCTTCCAAACTTTCAGATGTAAACTTCCAAAAGCTATCTGATTGATCAGTGAAGCCATCGCAAGCTTACAAACAAGTATGATATAGTCTTGTAATCTCCTAATTGGTGGCATAGAATATGATAATATCATGCATTGTTAAGCATGTAACTTTGATAGTTGTTTTGTATAAACTTAGCAAGTAATGCTATGTGTGAAACTAAATGGTTGTTATGTATATAAGTAAGGGATTGATTATAACTATATTATGTGAAGTTGATCAAGAATATTCTGTTTTATAACTTGTTCATATGTTCTATATGTTTTAGGTGATTCGAATGGACTTATATAAAGTTTAGATTGTTTGAAATGGTTATGTGATATGTAAACATGACATGGTTGTTGTTTGAACTAAGTTATGCATTTAGATATTTATTGAATTACTTAAGTTAATCGAATAGGATAGTGTAATCTAAATGATAATGTTGATTGAATTAAAGACCTATATGTGTATAGGTTAATTGCATCTAAAATGATTGAATGATTATGTTTATGTTTGCTTATATGTTTGTTAGGTCTATGTTTGATTTGAAATTTTGGTTTTGGCCGAATGCTTAAGGCCTTGTAATATCTCATGATAATTAGAATTGAAATGAAATGAACATGTTAAAGATCTTTAGGTATATTAGCCGAATGATAGTTAAGATAATTTGGATTGTTCTGTTTGATTATATTCACTTAGATGTTGTATATAGGATGAATATTAGAAAAGTTTTAATTAGCCCACCTATTTGTGTATTTGGAGGTATAAGTGATCATATGATTGTGTGTTTGTATGTTTACATTGATAAGTTCAAATCTGTCCATCGCCCGAAATATAATGTCTCTCGCTCGTAGTCGGGCGAGGGGTGTTACATGTACCTCACATATCATCAGTGGCATAACTGTCATCTCTAGCCTGAATGGCAGATTGTCTAGCAACGGCTCGAGCGTCGACTCTAATGGTGGATCTCGCAGCACCTCCACCCTGATCTCCAAACGATACCCTAGCACCACCTCTAGCAAAACTCTAACCACGTCGAAAAGAAGTCAACCTCTGAGACTGAACATGTGTACCATCATCCATAACTGGGCAGTCCTTCGCCTTATGACCTAGTGCTCGACACCTATAGCAAACCCTCCGAAGCAAGAAGCACACCCCAAGGTGATGTCGACCACAATGCTCACATGCCGGTGGAAGTGACACACCGGCTAAACCATGAGTACTCCCCTCTGAAGTAGATATCAATGAGCCCTGACGATCCCTCGATCTGGATCTCTGACCGTCCCTTGACAGTTGATCTGAAGCAACTCTCTTCATATCCCTCGAAGTAGGGAACCTCCTAGATGGAGCCTAAGAAGAACCTATGATGTCCTGGGTCCCATAACATGGCCTCTAGAGTCCCCAAACTGACTAGATATCAAACCCTAAAATCTCTTAAGTGCCTTCGCACTATTGGCTAACTCAGAGAATGCCCCAAGTGGACCTGTTGTCACGTACACCTGAAGGTCAACCTTCAATCCATGTTGGAACCTCTTACACCTAAATTCCTCGGTAACAACTAACTTTGGGGCATTAAAGCTCAATCATAGAAAATTTTGCTCATACTCAAACACTATCATGTCTCCCTAAACTAGATGCAATAACTGATCTCTCATCTCATCCATATGAACCTCACTGATGTACTTTTTTCTAAACTCAACCAAGAAGATATCTCATGTCGGAAGTGTAGGTTGTAGTCCCAACTCAACGATCTCCCGCCACTCATGTGCATTTCCCTTAAGAAGGGAGACAGTGGAATCAAGGTCATCCTCCAAACTCCCCCTCATCTATCTCAGAATCATCTGAGTATCTCTTAATCACTAGTTAGCCTTGATCGGGTCATCCTCACCCAAACCTACGAAATCTTTTGGCCCAAACCAGTGAATCCTCTCAACGGGAGTCTTGCGAGACATCTCAGATTGCCTCGGGATAGCTTACACCACTTGCAAAAGAGCAGAGGTAAGATCATGGAGGTGGCTCACCTCTCCACTTTCGGTACCTCTCGAAGGCTTGTGTCCCCAAAATTCGGGACAAACCCCTTACCAGAGTCTTCCGCTTGAGAGACATGGCTCTCCTCAAGACTTTCTTGGTCACGTTTGGCATCACCCGCCATCAAACTTTTCTGAAACACAAGGAAACAAGGAAACATCATCAGGATTCCCAATCTTGGAAGAGTACAACTAACTTTAGGGGATTGTATTCACTAGACACATTACCACGACCCCTATACCACCCCGAGGTTACATAGAACTGATTAAAACTAAACTCTAATACCAATATCGTAACACCCCGATCCTAATTCCATATTCGAAGTACTACATTCGGGTCACCCAAAACTGACCCGTCAAAAATTCCATTTAAAAACCATTAAATAAGCATTTAAATAAGTTTACAAAATAGGAGCTCCAAGTTTAAAACACTGTATACCCAAAATAGTATTTCAAATAGAGTTACAAACTCAACAGTGGCAAGGTCCTATGAATACATTAGCCCAAACTAAAATAATAAGTATCGTACTCTAAAGAGAACGTGGTGCTGGGAAATCCCTTCTTGATGAGCTCCTCTAAGGGTGACTTGTCAACCTACGCATGGAAAAACAACACATCCGCACGCTAAGCTAACAAAGCTCAGTGGTACATTTCTACTCTACCATAATTCGTGATTATCATAAAATAAGCATGCAAGATAATATAGTCTAGAGAGCATAGACAAAGTTTTTCTATCTATGAGTTATCGTCTAGCCTACACTAGCTAGAGTTCTTAGATCACCTATCTCAAGGCATCAAGAAGTCAACAAGTAGTCTTAAAGGATCCACAAGCTCAATACCCATCCAACAAAGCCCAAACTTGGCCCAATGGGTCTAATTACTCCAACCAACACAAGGGTCCATAACCCGGGTCGACGTTTAATCGTTGACTCAGAAATTCGGGTCATTACAGTGCTCATGGTCACAGTACAACAAAACTTCTCCAAATGCCATTTTCAAACAAATATGCAAAACAATTATTTTGAATATATTTATAAAAAAATTTACTAATATATCTTAAATCTATTTTGAATCTAATTATAATATTTTAAATCTAAACAACATTAACTATAAAAAATTAACTAAATAAAATTAAATAAATACAAAAATTTACATGATAGATGATAAACCGAGAAAATGTGCTCTAAATCCTTTAGCAAAAAATAATTAAACATATATATTAAACAATTGTTCAATCACACACAAAATTCTACAAACCCCTCTAATTTAAAAAAACATATTGATTAAAAAACAAATTACTTACTTCTGAGAAACTGAGAAGATCTACAACTAAATATACTTAAAAAATTTACATCTTCAAATATATCTTCAAAAATAGCACTAAAATTTTCACCTTGAACTCTCTCAATTTTTTCTCAAATCATATACACTTTTCTTCTTTATATCCCCAAAGCTGCGTGCTGCATACAGGCCACCTGACGAGGAAGACGCCACCTTGAATTGACGTCCTTCCACCTGAACTGCCAACTACACCTGACGTTTTCACGAGAAAGTTGAGCCGACATGTGATTAAAGCTTCCCCAACAGCTGCACCAGCCAGCTGATTAGGCTTATCAAAGTTGTGATGTGGTGTGCAGTTGGCGTCCTGCCACCGGCCCAAAAAACAAATACTAAAAAATGGTAAGACGCCATGTGCACATGGCGTCTTACCATTTGCATTATCCCTCAAATTTTTTCAATCTTTGAACATGGATATTTAGTCATTCTGATGATGTGCCATTCAATAATTGTGACACGTGACATAATTTCAGAGTGTCACATTATCAAGAAGACTAAAAAAGGAGAAAAGTTAAGACTATGTGAACAAAAAAGTTTAGAAACTAAATTGAGAATAATTTTCAATTTCATGGACTAAATATTACTTTATCCCATTAATGAAAAGGCTAAAGGGGTTATTTTGCCTCTGAGTTTGACCCAAATTAGCAATGTTTCCCCTCGCGCGAAAACGCGTTCAATTAGGTCCTCTAATTTACACATTGCAACAAATTAGTCTCTTGACCAAAGTTGACTGACGGAACCGTTAACTACTGGTTATGTTATCGTTAACTATATGCTGACGTGGTAAAAATGCTGACATGGCAACATTTTTTAAAAATATTAACTATTTTTCATATTATATTTTGACCAATCAGATGATGACATGTGGCATCATCTGATTGGTTTTAAACTAAAGAGTTAAAATAACTCATGAAATAAAGGGGGTGGGGGATCAAACCCAAGTTTAACCGGTGTAAATCTTGGTGCCTTATCACCAACCCAATCTCTTAACCTTGTCATTGAACACTCAATATAATATATAACCTCATCTAAATAGCATGTCTGCTACTTATTCTTCTTCTTCCACCAGCAATGATTCCATTCTCGTGGCTTAAGAAATTAAACCTTTTTATTTACCTTAGTTCACTGTAATTTTCGAGGGTAGGGAGATTCCGACCGATTTCTCTGATGGAAGGGAGTTGTTGTCCTGAACAAGTTTCACGATACAGTGAGTATGAAAGTTGTACTTTTTCTCAACTTCTGCAAATTCCTTTGTAAGAACTTTCGTTATCCAATCTGTAACCACAATATTATTATCTGATAAGTATGCAGTTGCTAGTAGTTTTTCCATGACTTTCGAATAGATCTCTAGCGAACATTTGGAACCGATAAACTCACGGAAACTATGATTCATTCCGTTTGATACTTTCTGTGTGAGTGCATCGAAATCAAATGGCTTGAAAACCACGCTTTCAACTGGTTGTTCGAAGAAATGTTACAACTAAGGTGTGGTGTTCTCAGGAACAAAGCCATTTTCAACAGGTCATCGTTGGTTTTTTCAACCGGAATGTTCAAATCTAGATTCAAACATGATGTCCAGTTTGCCCGTTTATAAAAACCGGTCGAAATCTCGCTTCCCTTGAAAATTACAGTGAACTAATGTAAATAAAAAGGTTTGATTTTCTAAGCCATGGGATGAATTGTTGGTGGAGGTGTTCTTCAACATACTCGAACCAGTAAACTCACTATTACTGGTGAAAGAAGAAGAAGAAGAAGAAGCAGCATGCATGCTATGTGGATGAAGTTATATATTATATTGGGTGTTTAATGACAAGGTTAAAATATAATATGAAAAAATAGTTAATTTTTTAATGTTGCCATGTCAGCATTTTTGACATGACAACATAATCAGCAGTTAACGGTTCTGTCAGTCAGCGCTGGTCAACTGGTCAACGAGCTAATTTGTTGCAATGTGTAAACTGAAAGACTTAATTGAACGCGCTTTCGCGCAATAAACAATATTGCTAATTTTGGTCCAACTCATACAAAATAACCGTTTAACCTAATAAAAAAATAAAAAAAAACGCCCATTGGATGTCCAAAAGGCCGGATCATCCGCTTCAAGCAATCATTTATTATTCATTTATTTCCCCTTTCTTTGCCCTCTAAGCTACGCTTTTTCATGGCGTTATAAATAGGAAGCGGAAAATTAAAGGGAAAAGGGGAAAGAAATATCCGAGAGGAAAGGCATAGAGTGCGATTTGCAACAATGGTGGTTCTGAGATTGGAGTTTTGCATGGAGTTAGTGAAACTCGCCGTGAAGTTCGTCATTGCGGTGGCCGAAGCAGTCGAGAAAGCGATCAGCCAAAACGATCGCCGGCGTCCGATGGTTACGATGACGGCTACCCGGTCTTTCCCCGCTCCGGTTCCCTTCGTTGGCTTTCTTTGAAGTGTTCCATTTTTCTGGGTTTTCTTTCTTTCTTTCTAGAAACAAGTGATATTTGTAATCTGTTAGTTCTTTGCTAAAAAGGTAGGTTTTGGAATTTGAAGGTGTAAATAACTAAATATAATCTGAATTAAAAACAAATTACTAGTTTTTGTAGTTTCTTTTCATCTCAAACTATAATATTGTTGTTTATATCCTATGATCGGATTTTTCTTTTTTAATTTTTAAGGTGGGCGGCGATATTTTTATTGGGTAAATTACGTAAATCATTACTAAGTTTTACTGTTAAACTTATTTTGATCAGTAAAGTTTTAAAACGTTCAATTTATTCACTGAAATTTAGACATTAAACGTTTTTTTATTATTCTTCTTTTAACTTTTGGTTGGCGTCCATTTACCAACAAACTAAGTAACCTTTTTAAGATCCGAACAGTGAAAAGTTTTATCAGCATGAGGAAATTAATATTTTGAAAAACGAGCTCTATCCGACGGCGGAGAAGGGGATCAATGAGAAAGAATTTGAAAGTTTTTACCTGATTCTTGGACTTCGAGGCACTTTTCAACGAGATAAAGGTTATATTCAGACTTATGGGATTGAGAAGGAGGATCGTTGATGATGCCGTTCGAAGACGATGAACGGTGGATAACGTCCATGTCATAACGTTGTTAAAAAGTTAACGGATGAGTGACAAAAATCTTCAATATCTAAACTTCAGTGAGTAAATTGAGCATTTTAAAACTTTAATGACCAAAATATGTTTGAAAGTAAAGTTCAGTGATGATTTATGTAATTTATCTTTTTTTTATAATTTAAAGGCTATTAGAAGGTAATATATGTTTATAGACATTTTAACCTTTTGACAGTGCACGTACATTTAGCAGACAAAGCGATTAAACACATGTCTTCTAAGATAAATATTATCCACTTTTCCACTGTAACTATTTGTTAAATTTGTCATTTTTAAATTCAACCATATTTATTATTTTTTTTAAAAAAACCTTACTTTCTTTTTCAAGAGTTACAAAATATGTAGTGGAAACGTTGTTGGTCTAATTTCGAGCCTAGTTCTTGTACACTTTCCGTATATTAAACTCAATGACTTTTGGGTTAAATTATGATTTTGGTCCCTCCACTATGTTTGAATTTAGAATTTAATTTTTTTATATTTTAAATTGATATTTCTACTTTTATAATGTTATTAATATCTCAAAAAATTAATATTTTTTATTATTCCAACTAAAATGTTGATTTATTTTAAAAAAAAAGTTTAGAACACATAAAATCATGCCAGTATGATGAGTTAGATGTTGTGTTTTGAAGGGAAAAATCTACAGAAGCATTTTAATTAGTTTCATATTTGTTTTACCGCTCATGTTTGAGGTCCGTGATTGTTTTTCTTATTAATGTTGTCTTCATTGTTTGAACCTGAATTCTCTCATTAAAAGTGCAATACACCTTAAAATTACACTCAATACTTGCCAGTAAAAATGTGAACTATTTGAACTACCTCATAACATTATGGCCCTGTTTGGCAATTAGCGAATAGCTAATAGCGGATTACATTAACTGATAGCGGATGGCTGATTGCATTAGCTGATTTGACTAGCGGATTGCATTAGCTGATTGTATAAAAGTGTTTGGTAAAATTAACTGATAACTGATGGTTGTTTGATTATTTAAACAAGCAAAATGGCATATAAGGACATGATTATAATTGATACTTATTTGAATAGTTTATTAGCTATTAATATTAATTAGATTATGAAAAATAATTTTTAATATAACATTACTAAGCATATTTGAAAGATCTATATATTAATTTATTATTTATATAACTATTTTAATGCAATTTAATTAATTATTAAATTTAAATACAAATATAAATGTGCGAGAATAAAAGAAAAAACAAAAAATATTAGTTTACAAATGTCACAATGTAAATACGTGAAGATTGAAGAATTAAATAGAAATGGTTAAATTTAGGTTATTCGGAAAATTTTTATAATTGTTAAGTAAAGGGTCTTTATAACTTTTATGTCAAAACTTCTACTTTCAAAAAGCCCATATTAGCAGCTTTTTCAAAATTAGAGGTTTCACTCCAATCCCCTATTTACCAAACATTTAAATTAGCAGATTTGACCGGTCAAACTTATAATTTTAGCTCAAACCTCTCTTCACCAAACATGGCCTATAAAAATAAAGGAGTGCAATTATATAAACGTAAAATGTAGAGACTAAACGGCAAACTGAAGCATAGTAGAGGGATCAAAACTAACTTTGACCCTTTTCTAATCTTTCATTTTTTTTTCAAGATTTAAGATAAGGAAGAAGAGAATAGACGGTGGAGATTCAACACAGTTTTAATGCAATCCATGTCTTCAACAACGTAATAGTTATTAGTTAGCAAAAGAGAGACATATCATATCAAATATCACTATGTCTTGTTTCCGGACAAATTTAATTATTGCACTGGTAGGTAATGGCAGAATTTTTTTCTTCCTTTTTTGGATTTTTATTTGCATTATTAACATTTGAAAAATATATTTTAATTATTTAAAAATATTGATTATGGATGAAATTTCTAATAATTATTCTAATTTTATTTGAAGTTATTTTAGCTATTATATTTTATATCTGATGGTAGAGTTTAAGGGGGTCAATTTAAAATTTAAAAACTTAGATGTTTAATTTTTTGAAGGGTTCAATTTATATTTATTTTTAAAAATAGGAGTTAAACTAAAATTTTTAAAAATTTGAGAGGCTTAATGAAAATTTTTAAAAATTGTGGGAGAGATTTAATTAAGAACATTCAAAAATTTTGGAACTTAATATGACTTTTTAAAAACTTTGTGGGGGCCAAATTAATTTTTTTAAAATCTAGAATTTTAAATTATATATATATTTTTTAATTTTAGGGGTCGTAGCCCTAACAAGCCACAGGCCACATAAGGATGGCAAATGGGTGGGGATGGTGCGGATATCCCATCCCCATACCCATACTCATACCCACTTAAAATTTTCATATCTACCACCCACGACAGGTACAATTTTTAAATTCACACCCGCCCACATGGGCACATTATCAATTCCATCCTCACACCCACTACCCAACTGATACCCACCACCCAACTCGTACCCGCTCGTGCCCACTTGTACCTGTCCATACCTGCTTGACAAGCAGCTACTACTATCGAATTATGTAAAAACAAATCATAGACTTTTGTAAAGAAGAGAAAAACTTCACATATTTTATTAATTGATCAAGTGAATATATATAATACATTTACACTGATATAAATTTAACTATAACTAACTAACTAACTATAACTAATTTAACTAAAACACATTTACACCGGCATAAATTTTACTTTATAACCTAATTAATTCAAGCTCGATCATAAACAATTATTTTTTTCAAACTAAATTAATTGAGTTCAAAGCCTACAAACTTAAGGATTAAAGTAGATTTTAAAACAAACCAAGGTCTGAGTACATAAAACATCATAATAAAAGGCATAATGAAAGTCTACAAATATAAATGGTCCAAACTTCATATAGTGGGTAGTTAGTGGGCGGGCGGATGCGGTGCGAATAAGGTCTCAAATTCATTATCTATTCACTACCTACGGCGGGTATGACTTTTTACATCTACATCTGCCTACTACCCACCAAATTTATACTCATCACTGCTCCAACTAAGACGGGTACAATACAGAATCTGTGAAAATGTACCTTTATGCCATCCCTATGCCCTCATTGTGTTCGGCTATGGTCGATTTTTATTTTGAAATTGGTTTGCAAGGGGAAATGGGGTTGTTAAAATTTTCGGATAGATGAAATCTATCATGATATATTTATTAAAACTAATATTTTTTAAAATATTCTAGTTATTTCTATATAACATATTTAGATATTTTATTAGATTTTTTGGATACAAGATGTTTGAGGATTATGTATATCATTTGTTTTCGGAATTGAATTCAAAAATATATTAAAACATGTTGAAATCAAAATTGAGTTGTGTTTTAACTATATCAGATTGGGACCGAAGTCGGGATACACAAAACAATATGCCCTCCCCCGTTGTCATCTTTAAATTCAATTATATTTATTAAAAAAAACTTACTTTCTTTTTCAATAATTAAAAAAATATAAAATGGAAAGTTGTTGGTCTAATTTCAAGCCTAGTTCTTGTACTCTTTCGGTATATGAAACTTAGTCTCTTTACTTTTAATTTCATAAATATAGTGTCGCTACTTGTGTATCTGATTTTTAGTTATTGAAATGGCATCCATTTAATTAACAAAGTCCATTAACATGTTATTAATTGAACTTTAATTTTTAAATTTAACTAGTAGAGGGACTAAATGCTTAAAATTAAAAAGAGAGATGACAAATTTCGAATGTTTGAAGAGTACAATCACTAGACCCATAATTAAGATAACCTTTTTGTTGTATAAGTTATCCTAACATTTCTAATGGCTTTTATTTGTTAAATTATGGTTTCTGTCCCTCCACTATGCTTTGAATTTAGAATTTAATCTTTTATTATTTAAATTGATATTTCTATTTTTATAATGTCATTAATTAACCCAAAAATTATAAAAACAGAGGAATGAAATTATATTATAATGTCATTAATTAACCCAAAATTATAAAAACAGAGGAATGAAATTATATCAACTTAAAATATAGAGAGCAAACGGCAAACTGAAGCATATTTGAGGGGTCAAAACTAAACTTTGACCCCCTTTTTTAATCTTTCATTTTTGAAGGTTTAAGATAAAGAAGGGGTGCGTTTACTATACAACAATCTAGTTTACGCCTATAAAACGATAAGTTTCAAAACTTGTCCAAACAACTTAGAATGTTACACTTTTTGGTAACTTAAAAAGTTATGTATTCGACAATTTTAAAAACTTGAGTTCTTTTTTTAGATTGATTTTTCGACAAGTTTCGAAACTTGGTTTATAAGTTTAAAATCAATTTTTTTAAATTTGTTATTTGTGGACTTAAAAACTTTGGTCTTTTCCTCCTAAACCCCTTATGTTTTGTTTTCAATGAACAAAACTTGACTTAACTTGAAAAAAAATAGATTTTTATTTAGATTTTAAGTAATTAGTAGATTTGTTTTCAAATTTCATTCGAGTCCCTCAACTTATTTGATATATGTATATTTGATATGAAATATATATATATATATATATATATATATATATATATATGGTTATAGAAAGTTTTTTAAATTGAACTCAACTAGTATAATATCATTATAAATTTTTTACAATTAAATTTGAGTAGAAATATGAACAACTCGACTCTAATTTCTTAAACTAAACTCGAAAAAAATTCAAATAAAATTTGAGTTATAACATAAGATCAGGTTCCAATCTGGTTAAATAACTTTAAGGACCAAAGTGAAAATAGTGGCATAGTTTAGGTACTTTAAGGTATAATAACCCTTTTATTTTTCCACTCAGTGAGTCATAAAAACTCGGCTCCTAGCTCAAGGGTTTTTTAGAGCACCGGAAAGGGGGAAAACAGAGAAAGAAGAAGCGCATATATGTACTTTTTAATTTTCATATACGTATGAAAACTCAACTCTCTCCCTGAAATTCAACATCATTATACGGTTGATCCGATTCCGACCATTTCTCCGAAATGCCGCGCCCTTTCTTCCATAAGCTTATTCTCTCCACTACCCTTCAAGACAAGAAACTGGTAAACACTAACAATTAGAGGATGGTGGAAATCGATGACTATGGGTTTTGTTCGTTATGTATTTTGCTTTCAGTTTAGTAATTCTTTTGAGATATCTGAATGTGTTAGCATTGCAGGAAACAGTTTTAAATAAATGGACTCTTCAAGTATGTGTCGGGATTTAAATTATGGTTGCGGCTATGTTCTCGGTCTGGTTTATTGCAGTTAATGCGACTATCATGGTCCTGAATTTTTTTTAATAACAGGTGTTATTGTGGACATAATGATTACAAATATTGTGGTTTTGAACGTTATATAGCGGCCACTATTGCGGTTGTGGACCGCCATTTAAATCCCACTGTTGGGTACTTGCATTCGAGTCGTAGTAAGTTATAGATTAACCGTGCTTAACCATGAACACGCGTACTAGTAACATAGCATACATGAAGTGAAATTCTTGTTGTTGGATAGCTATAGTGCTATACTCTCTTTAGCTTATCATTTTTCATGAAATATTCGTATCGGACACACATCCGTGTTATAATAAGCATAGGCAAATAGAGTGAAATGCTTCTTGTTGAATAGTTATGCTCTCTTTGTTTAATGAGTTTCATTGGGAGGAAAAAAATGTAGAATGGTGCAATCTAATGAACTGATTTTGCACTAGAACCATTTGAATCCCGATTTAATTCTTCGTTGAGCCTAACTTTATTTGCCGTGTCTGCAGAGGATACCTGATAACTTTGTTAAGAAATTCAGGGATGAACTTTCTGTTGCCGCCATTCTCTCTGTTCGTGATGGTCACGTTTGGCGTGTAGGAGTAAGGAAAGCCGACAACAAGGTTTGGTTTCAGGAGGGTTGGCAGGAATTTGTAGAGCGATACTATATCCGTGTTGGCTACTATTTGGTTTTCAGATACGAAGGGAATTCTTGTTTCAGTGTTAGTATTTTCAATTTGTGCAACTCCGAAATCAACAATCAGAGTAATCACGGTAAACAATATCCGTTCGAAGAACTTGAAGACGATGAATGCATCTCCCCTCCTGCACCGCAGAATTTGTTTGCCGGGTCTAAACTTGGTACCTCTGTAAACTGGAGTGATGAAATCGATTCTTGTGCATCAAAGGGAACGAATAGTCAATCTTTTCGAGGTATGGCCCTTCATTTAATGCATTCGATCTTTAAAAAAACATAGAACGAAAAACGGGAAAAAAAGATTCTGTTAATGTAAACTTGCATTCTTAAGGTGCACAGCTAGAGAAATCAAACAAGCCTGTGAAGAAAAAGCAGAAGTTTGATCATAGTAAGTTCTTGAAACTAAGTTCATTTAATTTTTATTTAAGAAATTGGAATTTCTCATTAGTTGTCCGATGAAATGCAGCTGAACAGGATTCATCTGTCGGACTTGAAGATGATGCGGATATGCAGTTTAGATTGTATAAAGGTGCTTCAGCGAGAACGAGGACCGTGACGACTGAAGAAAGAGAGAAGGCAATTAACACGGCCAAATTGTTCGAGCCAACGAATCCTTTCTGCAGGGTTGTCTTACGACCATCATATCTATATCGTGGATGTATTATGGTGCGTATTGTATACGATGTGCCGTACATGTCTTCTCCGTTTCACCCTACAGCACGTCACACTGTACATTTTGATTCTTTTTTTGCAGTACTTACCATCGAGCTTTGCTAAGAAGTATCTAAGTGGGCTTTCGGGATTCATTAAACTCCAGCTTCCCGATGGTAGACAGTGGTCAGTTCAATGTCTTTACAGAGGAGGCAAGGCTAAGTTCAGTCGGGGATGGTACGAATTTATATCGGACAACAACTTGGAGGAAGGAGATGTCTGCATCTTTGAGCTGCTCCAATCGAGGGAATTCGTGCTCAAAGTTACCATATTTCGTGTGACACCGGTATAGTGGCCGAAAAGTTTCAGGAACGTCAAAACTCCGTTAAGTAACTCTACCTTTTTCAGGTGATGCGAAACGGATCTGGATCCGAAAGAAATATAACTGCCATGTCATTTTGATGTCCATAAGCTTTAATGGGGAACTCTTAGCTACTTAGAACAGTAGATACTAAAATTTTGTGGTTTGATTAGCAGTGTAAATAGATTCTCCAATGAAGCTGATGATGTTGAACTGGATTGAAAAAAATGGGTTCTTGGACATGATTTTATGGTCTGTTTGATTGGTATGGAATTTTACATTTTACAAAATCTTGAAAATTAATCTAATTGAGCAACATTATTGAACTTTATCACGAATCATTTATATAAAAACCAACACTTTAGTAATTTATGTACAATGAATTAATAAAACAACATTTTAACAATATATATATATATATATATATGATAAATTAACAATTTATAGATGGTCTTGGTTTTGAATACTTAAAATTTATTTTGGTAAACTACGGTGGTCACTCAATTATGGGTAATATTATATTTGGGTCACTTAATTATGAGTAAAGTTGTATTTGGTCACTCAATTATGGGTAAAGTTACATTTGGGTCACTCAATTATTAAAGGTTATACTTGAGTCATTCAATTATGGGTAAGGTTACATTTGGATCACCTTTCATATTTAAAAAAAAAAATACATAAACTTAGTCATTTTTCTTCCAAATCACTTGTATACCCTCGTTATCACTAGAGTACTTCATTTAAAATTATTAATTAATCTAATACACAAATTGATATGTATTTTTTAAATATGAAGGGTAACTCAAATATAACATTATCCATAATTGAGTGACCCAAGTGTAACCTTTAATAATTAGGTGGCTCAAATGTAACCTTACTTGCAATTTAGTGACTCAAATGTAACTTTTAATAATTGAATGACCCAAATGTACTCTTACTCATAATTGAGTGACCTTCGTTGTAGTTTACCCGATTTATTTTGATCACATTTTAATATGTGAAGAAAAATATCAATAATTTTATTTGACGGAAATATTTAGAAAGGTCTAAATGCTAGTTAATTTAGTGGGTAAAGTATTAAGTCCTTAAGTAAGGCCATTGTTGTATCGTTTATACCATTATATTTTTAATTGCTTTAAATATAGTACTAAATGATCATTTTGCTTTAATTATAACATTTTATCAATAAAAGCTAAATGAGATGACATCGGCAAATTTTTTCATTTTTGTGATGACGTAGCCAAAACGTCGTGTTGGTGTGGCCATTAATGTTTAAAATTTTATTTTAAGCACTAAAATTTAGTAATGTGTTGATTTTTCAGTAAACTTTAAAACGATTCTGTTTTTTTCACTGAACATTTGAACTGGTCTGCCACTATCGGTCAATCACCCCCGTTCCCGACCATGATTCATGACAAGATTGGTATTAAAATGTTCATATTTCACTCACCTTTCTTTTTCTTGGATTCATTTTCTACAAAAACCTACTCTAAGTCGACAAAAATCCATCAAAAGTTTTGACGTGCTAATACTCTGATCTCTTCCAACGATAGTCTGATGAGGCTAGTTTCAAGGTATGTTGTCTGTCTTCGCAAAAAATGTTTCTCACCATATGAAATTTCAAATAAACACCCCAAACAACTCAAATTTGGAAATCTCAAACCCTAAAATAGTGGATTTATTTTGTCGAATTTCATCGAGTGAATTCGTAAAAATTTAATCTGATGAGAAGAAATATGAGTGAAATATGAACGTTTTGATACTAATATTGTCAAGGATGACGACCAATGGCAGGCGAAAGTTGACTAACATTGACATCTAAAATGTTCAATGGCAAAATAAAATTGTTTTAAAGTTTAGTGACAAAATTGATATATTTTTAAAGTTTTGTGTCTAAAAAGACATCATTTTGAGCATTAATAAACATACCTTAACAACGCTGTTTTGTCTGCATCATCGCACCATTTAGATTTTAACGGTCCTATGATATAAATGAAGTAAAATGAAAGTTTAATATTATAATTGAAAAAAAATTAAAAATTTAGTAGTATAAACAATACAAAGTTTAAAGTTGAGTAGTACCGTTGTAGTTTACCCAAATAACATGGAAGGGCAAATTGTAAAAATCTTGGTTTTCAGTGTATCTGAGTGTGGGTTTGGACCCACAGTAGGCTACAGCTAGTGCTGGTACAAGTGCTTTTTTTTCTTTTTTTTTTTTGGAGCAACAGTGCAAGTGTTGGTAAAGAAAGAACAATCTTTTTATTATTGCAAAAACATAGAAAGTATCAAACCATCAAGGGAAACATAAAAGATCCTCTCTTTGTTTTCATTTCCTGATGGTCAAAGAAAACAATGTCACAGCCAGTGGGTCCATCTTTGCCCCAGACCAACAATTCCTGCATCTTCTACAAATTAATGGTGCCCTCCATTCTTCAAGAAAAGAAGCTAGTTAAGTCCTCTCTTTTTCTCTCTCTGTTTGGTTCCTGGGAAAATTTACAACTTCTCTGCAAATTTGTGGTTCTTTTTGCATGATCTAAAACTGTGGTAGTTAAAAAGAAGTGAATTTTGTGGTATCTGTATCGTAATTATCCCATTTTTGGATCATCTAGACCAGTCTTTGATCTTTCCCCTATCCCTGTGGAACTGAAACTGAGGGAATTGTACTCGGAAAGTTAAAATTTCTTACTTTTGTTTCTCTTTGATTTCTGGGTTTTTGTGCTCGGATAGGGTTATGTTTCTATTTGGAGTATTTTTAGAGATCATATCATTCATGTGTCGCATATTATTATTGTTGGTAAAAATGATCTCATAGTATGCAGTAAAAATCTGGAAATCGGTTTCCGAAAATCGTTGCATCGGCGATTCTAATTCCGAATTGATGTGTTATCATCACATGACTATTACCAGCATTTGTGTTCAGCTGCAATGTTTGAACAATAAGAACATGTTTTGTTGTTTCTTCTGCAATAAGAACATGATAGTTGATACCTCTTGGATTCTGACTTGTTTTTTTCGTGATCGCAGAGGATCCCGAATAAGTTCGTTAAGAAATTTGGCGGCGAGCTCTCTTCGGTTGCGACACTCGCCGTTCCGGATGGTCGCCGATGGCTTGTGGAATTGTGGAAAGATAACCAAAGGATATGGCTCGACAGTGGTTGGAATGCATTTGTTGAATACTATTCCATCTGCATCGGCTACTTCTTGGTCTTCAAATACGAAGGGAATTCACATTTCGATGTTAATGTGTATAATCTGAAGGCTTCGGAGATCGACTATCTGTCGAATGATCTGAATCATTCCCACAAACCTGTTTGTTGTAATCCACATTTAAAAGACGTCGAAGATGGAGACTTCGCTGATAAAGATGTCGATGAATGTCTAGATCATGGTAGGAAGAGATACAAGAACTCTACATGCCTGCATCAGGAAAATGACCCCTGTGATTTACGAGCACTGCCTCGATCTACCCGAGATAAAGCCGTTCAGTTTAATGGGGTTGAGCTTACGAGTACTGGAGACGGTTTCTCGAACGAAACACAACGGATCACCAAAGCTATAAAACTAGAACCTGATATGAGTAAGCTCGATGAACTCGAATGCTTTCTAGTTTCTTCTATAGGATGATACCGACTTTTCTTGTTCTAATTCATTGAAGACATGGATGAACACGGGGCATTATGGAAAATCGAAGTGAAAGAAGAGCTTCCCGCCTCGAACTCTCCAAGTGTTCCCCGGAGACGGAGAGATGTGACGGCTGAAGAAAAACAGGGCGCGTTCCGTGCGGCTTCGATGTTCAAACCCGACAATCCTTTCTGCAGGGTTATATTGCGACCGTCCTATGTATATAAGGGAGTACTTCTCGTAAGCTATGTTACTGGGACTCTCTCCTTTGATATATATAATTTCTCAATTCGAGCTTCGAAGTATTGTCTAGACTAACTTGGTTTCTCCGTTTGGTTCTGCAGCATCTGCCCCGCTGCTTTGCTCAGAAATATCTGAACGGAGTCGACGGGATCATCACACTTCAGGTATCGGAAGGGAAAAAGTGGCCGGTCCAATGTGTTTATTGTAATGGCAATTTGAGGTTCAGCAAGGGATGGTCGGAATTCGTCTTGGATAATAATTTAGACGAAGGAGATGTTTGCATATTTGAGGTGATTAATACGAAAGAGATGGTGCTGAAAGTTACCATATTCCGAGCTCTTCAAGACTGAAAATGCAATGGCAGTGAAGCCGCCTACAACCGAGAAATCCATTCTTCGACTCGATAATCCTATCAGGTACATCTTTCATACAGAACACTGTAATGACATCAAACTCGATTGTGTATGGTTTGAGAAATAACTCGATTGCAATAGCAGCCGGAAGTGTATGAAACCGTAAACTGCGAAACTTTGATGATATCTAGCGATTGAATGGCTCGGTGCAAGTGCCGGACATGTGTTTATTCTTTTTCTTCAAAGATTCTTATGCATGTGAATCATTCTTGAACAAGTTTCATTGTTTTGCCTCAAAATCAAGAACCATTGGCATTGATTGAGATGAAATGGGACGTTAATGCTTAAAATTAAAAGCATGGGGATTGAGGGACCTTTATTAGCCCAAATCACCATATTCTAAATTGACCCCTTAACTTTTGAATGTTCCAGTTTTATCTCCAACTAATGGCTCTCATTCTAATTACCCCTAAACTTTTGAATATTTTAATTTTATCCTCAAACTATGACCCTCATTCTAAATTAGTCCATAAACTTTTGAATATTCTAATTTTATCATTAAATTACCGTTTAGGCCACATCATATTATTAGATAGGGTAAACTATACAGATGATCACTTAACTATGGGGTTGGTGTTAATTTGACCACT
Organism: Hibiscus tridactylites; assembly: GCA_958450335.1. Lineage (NCBI taxonomy): Eukaryota > Viridiplantae > Streptophyta > Magnoliopsida > Malvales > Malvaceae > Hibiscus > Hibiscus tridactylites. The sequence goes on from OY288281.1 coordinate 54,950,732, forward strand.
ATACTTTCAATTTTGGCAATTTTATCATGTAACTATTTAAATGGTTCCAATTTAGCCACCAACCGTTAAAAAACGAAAAAAGTTGATGTGGTTGTTAAATAAAATTGGTATAATTACACATTTGGTCTCCGTTATTTATACAATCTCTCAATTCAGACCTAATTTTAATCTAATAAAATAAATTAATTATTCAATTAGGTTATTTAATTTAATAAAATTATTTTCCTCCTCCAATCAGATGATGACACGTGTCACCTGATTGGAGAAAGAAAAATGAGAGCAAAGTATCCTTGTTGGGAGTGGCACGAGTTTGCCATTGGGCCAAGAATGTGTTTGTGATATGAAATACAAAATATAATATATGTGTTATCTGATTGTTAATGGCTGGAAAAAAGAAGTAAATATGATTTTCGGGGACTCGAACATGACACACTTATGATGCATAAAAACATCTAACTCAATTAAATATATTTTTTTATTTTTAATATAATTATATATATAATAATTTAATTAAATTTTAATAAATATTAAAATTATTAATTAATATAAAAAATCAATTCAAGGAAAATTTAATTTGGAATATTATATATATAATTATCTTAAAATAATCAAAATTTTATAATTATTTTTTAATATAATTAATTTATTTTATTAGATTAAAATTAGGACCAAATTGATAGATTGTGTAAATAACGAGACCAAATGTGTAATTATACCAATTTTATTTAACAATCATGTTAACTTTTTCGTTTTTTAACGGTTGATGGCTCAATTGGAACCATTTAAATAGTTACGTGGTAAAATTTCCAAAATTGAAAGTATAGTGGTCAAATTGACACCAACCCCATAGTTAAGTGGTCATTTGTGTAGTTTACCCTATTAGATAATACACATCAATTTTTACATGAAAATAAACTGTTTTTATAACAATTTTATTAACATGGGATATGATTAGAAAATACTGATAATTCAGGGGCAAAATCAGAATGTTCAAAAGTTTAGGAATCAATTTAGAATAAGAATTATAATTTGAGGATGAAACTGGAACGTCCAAAAGTTTGGGAGCTAATTTAGAACTAGGGTCATAGTTTGAGGATGTAATTAGAACATTAAAAAATTTAAAAACTAATTTGAAAAAAAAATTATAGTTTAGGGACGTGTGATACAATTAGCACAAATAGTAAAGTTTGACTTTAAAACGCGTCAGCAGTTGGATTGCGCGTTGATACTTTTTTTTATTTACTTTTATGGACCGACTGATTGAAAAGACAATTACAAGTCGACCTTAACGATTCCTGTTGTTCACTTACAACCAATCTTTGGATGTCCTGTCTTGGTTCGCTGATTCGATAATATTAAATTACGTTAGCAACGTAACACAATGATCTCTTCTTAACGATTTAAAAAAAGTCGTCACAACACCGTAAATCATCAGAATTGAGTTGTTTAAATCGGATAAATTGGATCCAACCAGAGTTGATATCTAGTTTCGGGACAACCCCGGATTGTGCAACGGAAGTTCCATAAGATTCCTACATCATCCTTGACCTGCAACTCTTTGCCATGGCTCCCTTGGGACTGTTTTAAAGCTTGTAAGCAACTAGGCTGATAATGGTAATGGAAAATACATTTGTTTTTTCTTTTTGTCTTACTTTTCATTTTCTTCCATTTTGGTCCTAAATTCCATCAAAGGTATGTGTCATGTACGGGGAGTTGGGACGGAGTTAGGATCAAGCATTGAGAGAGGCAATAATCTATTAAGGCTTTAAATTTTAAAATTAAGAAGGATAAATTTATTATTATGTTAATTTTATTAAATAATGTATCATTTGCCCTCAATTGTTTAACGAAAAAGGTCCAGTTTCTTATTTATTGTAAGCTGAGTTACCAATTTGTAACTTTTTATGGAGCGGGCGATTAAAAAGATAATCGCGAGGCAGCCCGCAGTTCATTACAAGGAATCGTTACATTTCGAACGATCCCTGCGATTGTTCAACTACTCGGCTGTCCTAAAAAAACAATTCATTTCTTCGTAAAGCTCTGGTTTTTTCACTTTGATACGATTCTTTTTCAGTAAATTTCTTCCGTAAGTTTGAACTGGAAATGGTTTTTTGAAGAAAACTGGTATTATCAATCACTATGAACTTTTTACACGGATTCAGAATGGTTCTCAGCCTGTCAGCCATGGAAGAAATTAAAAAAACAACAACAACAACAACAGAGCAGTCAGTCAAATGATGAATGTTTTTTGAGGCTAAATTTCTATTTAATGAACAAAACTTGAAGATTCGTGGCTCCTGAAAACTTCGATCTTGTAATGTGCCCCTGTAAGTGAGTCGTCGTCTCTGTAAAGAACCACACTGTCGCCGGAATTGAGTTGTTTGAATCGGACGAATTGGATCCAACCGGAGACGATGTCCAGTTTGGGGACAACCCCAGCTCGAATTATGCAACGGAAGTTCCATAGGATCCCGACGTCGTCCTTGGCCTGAAACTCCTTGCCGTGGCTCCCTTGGGAGTGTTGTAAAGCTTGTAAGCAGCCGTCTGGAATTGACAATGTTCTCTCCACGTCGATTTTGGTTAGAACTTTGACGAAAAGCGCCATGGAAGAAGGGGATTTTGCTTCTTTGCGGTGGTCGGAACTTGGACGGAGCGGTCGATTTTTGGTTATCGGAGAAGTGACAACTGAGCTGCAATATATAGAGATTAGAGATTAGAGAGAGGGAGACTCCGTTGATATTTGAAACGATACCTCATCCAACAACACGAGTTATCGTGCGATTCTGGAGTTTTGTCCACTTGAATAAAGGTGCTATGGGCCCATGAAAAACAATCGAAAAATAAAATTACACTTTTGTCCACTTCAATTATGTACGATATCAACAAATTTTGTCATTTCAATAAGGATGATTTTTTTTTTGTAAGAAATCTAAGTTCAAACAACTTTTATCTCTAAAAGTCATGAGAACTCACAATTTTTAATATTTTAATTGTTTCCATAATTAAACCATTTAAATCTCAACCATTTATTAAATTTGATACTTCTAATAAAACCGATTAACCAAAACAGTTTATTAAGTGTCAACTGAACCAGTTTTACACACCCGTAACTACAATGGCATCCCATTGATGGGAATAAGCACAACAATGCTAGAATGCATATACGTAGTTTGATGAGGAGGACCAGTTTTAAGAACCAAGCAGCTTCTTCCATCTGGCATATCCTAGGATAAGCAGGAAAATCAGCACACTCCCTGCTGTAATACATCCCACAAAGACATCGAATACCCCCTCCGTGTGGTCCCACGTATAAGGGATGTTCATGCCGAACCACCCTGCTACCAATGTTTCGATGGATATGGCGAATGATGCGATGGTCAATGTCAACTGAAGTTGAATGAGCTCGTTTCGTTGGTTGTCGAGTTGGATGTTAACATAGTCTTCCGTATCATCGATGTACTCGCGCACCTGCGAATGTATCAAGTCAAGGGGATGGAAGTAGATGCATCGATTCTACATGATAAAGGCAAATACTCACAGATAAAATCTTGTTTCGTGTTCCGTCCAGCTGCATGAAATAAGCCTCTAGCAACATCTCTAAATCCTCGACATCATCATCATCCAAATTGTGGCTGCTCACCAGACTTACACTCCTGTTTGAACCAAGTCGAGGTAGACGAGGCATGATAGTAGTGATGCTATTTGAGGCTGCAGCTCCTGATAAAGCTTCCAATTGCTGATTTTGGATCCACTTTCTTGTCAAATACAAATTTGCCATATCTTCATTGTCATCCAGTAGATGTTCGATTTCATCCCTCACCTAACATTTAACAGGCACAATCAATCAGTTACATCTTTAATGGATCATATATTTGTTTACACTTTAAATTTGTATATAGCAAATGGTAGAGATTCCACCCGATCTTTGGGAAGCTATATTCATATTCTGACATGTCATGTAATTGGTCCTCCCTCCCTTCAAGGACACAGAGACACCGAATACGGATACGGAACATTCTCCTTATGAGCAATAGCTAGGACATGGAAAGAAACATACATGAAAAATACCTTTTGTACACGTGCAAGAAGACGAGTGAGATTGCTTTTCAGACTCCGCACGTGCTCCAGATTCTTGGTACTGACATTTCGGGCCAGTTCATCCAACACAGGGTAAGCATCCCTCTCGAGTTCTGCCACACTTTTGTCCAGAAATGAGCAGACAACCTCTAATGCTATCTCCAGAACCTGAAACTCGAATGGAAGCTCACACTGCAAACCCTCCATGGCTTCTGGAACAGGCAACCAATGTCCACCAGTTGAAACATGGGTTTCACTATCATTTACATCTCCTGTGCCCGCTCCTCGAGTCTTATATGCACTTCTATGAGGAAGTTGTAGCCTTAGCTGATCCACGAATTGAAGAACCTCCTGTTGTAGAGGATCCAGTATGAGAATTTCTTCAGCTGTAACTATAGCCTTTATAAACTCTAAATTGACAACCATGGCTTTCTCCCGGGCTGGAAATTATACAATAGAATTTCAGAAAGATATCTTAATTGTTTCATGATAACAACAAGTAAACATTAAACAAAGCATCTGACATCCTTAATTGTTTGATACATATATCAAGATAGAGAAATAGATCAAGGTAAAAAACAGATTAGAATATCTAGGGGAAATTCCATCAACTGTTTCAAGATGTTTATAACGAAACAGAGCATCCAGTATTCTTATTTGTTTGATACATATATCAAAATAATGAAATAGACCAAGGTACAAAACATATCGAAATTAAGGGTGGGCAAAACTCGACTCGACTCGAAAAAAAACCGACTCGTTTTGACTCAACTCGTAATTTCATAAACTCGACTCGAAAAAATTTCAAATAAAGTTTGAGTTATGAAATGGAAATTCGAATAACTCGACATTTTTAGTAATTAGTTGATCAATTTTCATATTCAAGTCGAATTTGTCAATTCTGCATGATATATTATGTATATCACATGTGAAAATATGAAGAAATATATATCATATATGTATATTATATATGCATATAAAATGCCGTTAAAATTGGAATCAATATGTGCACCGCCCAACCCTAAGTATATGCATATAGAAATATATATGTGCACCGCTACGTATATGCATATAGAAATATATGTGTATAATTAAATTTGTACAGAAATTCGAAAACTTGACTCGATTCGGCTTGACTCGAATTTCATAAACTCGACTCGATTCGAAAAAGTTTCAAATAAAGTTTGAATCGTAAAATAGGACTTGCAAACTCGAATAACTCAAAATTTTTTGACTCTCGATTGAACGCCCAGCCCTAATCGAAATAAGAAGAAAAAAAAGGAATACTCTCGACTGTATAAAACTGTACTACAATAATTCACGCCCTTCCTCTTTTGAGAGAAGACAAGCAAATAGTAGAATACACATGCTTGGTTGCTCGTAAAAAAAGATTCTCAATCACAATAGTGCCAACTGCCAAGGAACTCATGTGATTAAGCATGGTGGTGTCATGTACATGTGACCTTAACATGGGAGTTTTTTCTAACTGAGATCTGCCTGAACACTATATTCAGCTTACTATCATAAGTGCAATTCATAACCAAAGCAAACTAAACCTTTAATTAATACCTGATAAAAGGTTCAATCGATTCTCATTGTAAAATCCAACTAAAATTCAACAATCAACAGAGAGTGAGTAACAATATGTGCTCAAGAGTTGGGCAAGGAACCGAGAACCAAGAGAACACTTCAAGAGAGTAACAATCAACTAAAATGTTCATCCCCCCCCCCCCCCCCCCCCCAAGTTTCTCAATATATTTCGAAGATCCAAGGTCATGTACCCATATCGAGCAGATACGAACACGGGTACTTCAAGAAAAAAATGAAGTGTCATAACAACATGGATCAGAGGTTTAACCAGCAAGGAAACTAGGAAACCACTCAGTGACACTCATTTCCAACCAAAATGTTCTCTATCTTGCTTTTAGAAGCAATGTTCAAAACCTAAAAACGAGAGTTACTTTTTATACAGCTCTAGGTAATAGTATACCCAAAATCTGCAATTCCACTCTAAACTCACAGCTTCTACACTTCCTAGTACATAAAAAAAGGAACACTAAATCAGGCGAACCCTTAAATCAACTAGCTCGAAATCAGTAAAGTAAAAAATGGGTAACTATAAGTCTATAACCAAACTAAATCCACCAAAAGCAATTTACCCAGAGAATTTTAAACATACCAAGAATCGTGGAGGAGTGAGAGAAGACAGGGCCAAGGATCCTCAAATCCCTAGCGGGAATCGAGGCCCTTTTAATGATCGCACTCTTATCGTATTCCACCAGCTCCGAAACCCCACCCGTGTCGAATCTCATCCACAGCCTTGCTCCCGCCGCCTTCTTCTTCCCCTTTCCCGCCGCTCCCACCCCACCACCACCACCGCCGATCAAGTTGCCCGTAGTAGGAGGCGGGGGTGAAGATGAAGAAGCGGCTCCAATAGGCGGCGGTTGAGGTGACGTCGTGGATTTGGGACGGCGTCTCCTAATGGAGGGGCGCCGAAACGAGAAGGGGCTTTTTCCCATTGAAGACTATTATTATCACCTATAAATTGTTGTTGTTTCTCTTGGGATCAAGGGGACATGGAAGTTAGTGCTGCAGAGCTTGGAGTTTTTGTTGTTCCTTTTCTCCCTTCTTCTTCTTCTTCTTCTTCTTCCATAAACGAATTGAATTTGCCCTTTTTTTCAATCCGACGGGGTTAGAGCAAAACAGACACTTGGCTGCTTTTGTAATCTCACGGTACCCCCACTCTCATACAAAAAAAAATAAAGCATTAATTGTTTTTTAATCCAAGCGATATATTAAAATTAAGGGTAAACTGTGTCAGGTACCACTAAATTATTACGAGTGACTTATTTTTATTACCAATCTTTTAATTGTGTCAAATTTGTTATTGCGACGTTGATTTCTTAACGCCGTGATAACGTGAATACTAGACCAAAACGATTTCATTTTGCTAGAAAAAAATATGAAAAATCGTGCACTCAATAAGATTTGAACTTAAAATCTTTATAATAAAAGGCAACCTCCTAATTCTAATACTTTCAGACTATGGTGCCTAGTATTAGGATACTGGTTTTCTTTGTTCGTTGGATAAAGGGTGTAGTAAGAAACTTGAAATGTGGTTGCCATTTGAGCTGCGAGTTATGCAAATGAAGCATATTTCGAACTTGAGAGATTATCCTCGACATTGTCTAGTTTCTTTGTTTTAGTGTGGATTGTTGAGGAGGACCTTGAGGGATTGTCTAAAATGATGGAGAACAGGTTTGGAAAGCTTTTTCTCGGAATTATCCTTTGGTGAACGGAAGGGATGGGAAAGAGGATGAGGGGTTGGGTTTGGGGAAAAGGTGTGTTATTTTAGTAAAATAAAATTAATTTAATAAATATTTTAATATATTAAATTAAAAATTAAAAAAATAAAATAATAGGTGATGTGGCGCATTTTGATTGAAAAAGACATATTTTTAACGGTAAGAGACAATATGGGTAACGTCAAAAATATTAAAAAACAAAAATGGTCAAAATAAATTTTTAAAGACAAATTGAAAAAATAAGTAAAGTTTAAAAAAGTGTATTAAACTTATTTGATATAATACATGTTCATTTCATAATTTTTTTTGTTATAACATATGTCTATTTCATAATTCAGGTCCAAAATTCATAATTCTCCATAGTAATAATATAATTGATTCTGATTAGCAATAATAACTAAAATCCTGACCTTTAAAATATTTAATGATAAATAGAAAATAAATAAAGACCACCATCTAGCAAAGAAGTTGATATTTGTAAAGCTTAAGAAATTAAATATATATTTTTAAATCATTAGATAAATGAAAATGAATGAATTAACATAAAAAATGAGTAGACCTAACCATTTTAACCCGAAATTTGAAAACCAAACTGATTTATCCGAACTAAGATCCGAAATTGACCCGAATTTGATCCAAAATAAATTGAATCAAACTAAAATCGAACCGAATTTCAAATGAACTAAAATAAACCCGACCCGAATTTCAGATGAACTAAAATAGACTCGACCCATTTTCAACTAAACCGAATAAACCAAAACCAATTACACCCGAACTAAAAGTAACCAGAACAAAAGGTAACCCAAAATAATATATATATATATATATATTAAAATAAATAAATAAAGATGAGATGTAAACTGTCGCACAACTCACTAAAAAGGTCAAATATACATGCTATGTAAGTCATATATAAGGCAAAAAAACCTAACTCGACCTGAAAGTCCGACTAAAACCAATTAATCTCCTATTAACATGATAATGACCCGAATCGAAATCAACCGACCCAAAAATAACCAAACCAAATATCAACCTACTTGACGTCCTGACTCGATACCCAAACCAAAATCACCATAGATCTGAACTAAAACCGAACCAAACCCAAAACGACCCAACCCAAACTTAAACCGAATATAATCAAAATTGAAATGACCCAAACCAAAATAACCTTAATTGAAACCGAATGAACTGAAACCGAACGACCCGTTTGCCACCTCTAAAAATGAGAACTTCTACGAAAAAAAATCTTTATTTTAAATTTTTAATTTCAACCATAAAATTTGATTAACATAAAAATTTAAAAACGTATAGCTTTTTAAGTTTTACACTACGTAAGTGGATCGTAAACAAAAGTCCAGCCTAATATATATTATATTTTTAGCACCAGTATTTTCCTGCCATTTCTAAATCAGGCTTCCGATTATACATGTGTGTAAAAGAAAAAAGAGGCAAGGCAAAATCTCATGCAAACCAACAATACAATAATGTCCCTACCCTCAAAACCCTGCGATTTCATCTCTAGGCTTTGCTCTCGGGTCTCAACCCGTACCTTCATCTTACCGTTTATTGCCTCAATGACAACTAAAGATGCCTCACGGATGCACTGACGGTTATACTTTCAAACAACACTAGGTTTAGTCGCACTTGATGTTTCTGTAGATCCTCCTTACAAACAGATTAGAGCCGAGATAACCGACAGCACCTGCATTTCAGAAAAGGAAATGGTAAAGAACCCATATGATGTAGGCTGCTACACAGCAACAGAGAAAATATACCAAGATGAAAAGCTTATATTTTTCGAAACTCACCACAGAGAATTCCCAAACCAAGACAGAACATCAAAGTATATCCGAAGTAGAAGCTGGTCTGGAAGAAGCCTGACATCTTGGTTTTGACATGGTAATAGTAAATGGAGTACAAGTACACATAGATTGCAGTCGAGGCAGCGGAGAAGAAGGACGTCCACTGCCAATGGTAGTTCTCGGCATTTAGCAGGAAATATGTTCCCACAATCGTTACACAAATGGTTACAATGATTAGAATCAGGAAGACCAGCAACATAAAGCCATAGACATAATAAACCTGCAAAACACAAAATTTCCATGTCAGAAAAGAAATGAAGACCAATAGACTATGTTCTAGCATTCATCAGCATATTAGAAAAAATATAGTAATTTCCAATTTGTACAGCAGGAGAGAGTGAAAAGCTATCCGACCAGTTATCAACCAAAAATATTTGTATAAAAAATTGCAAACGTGATTTTAGTTCACCGTGAAGCAAATAAAACATAGGGAAAAGAATTTCACCTTGTAATTCCAAAAGGATGTGAAGACAAAATACATTTCAATGAATATGCTGCCAAATGGCAGAAGTCCTCCCATCATAGAGACCACAGAGGGTGTAAGATACCATTTCTTTTCTGGAATTGGACGAGGAATGGTCTTCACACGGCATGGATTATTTGGAGCACCACTCCAATTTCTTCCAACCACTGTACCAAGAAGGGCCAGGGGGAATGAAATAAAAGCCCAAATTACAAAAACAACCACCATTGTTCCAAAAGGAATTGCTGCTAGAGATCCATAAAATATGGCGATTGTATTCAAGATGAAACCAATCGCAAAGACCGTAAATGGAAACAGAGATGCTGTGAGGATCATAGACTTTATCCAGTTTTTGCCTGAAAATTAATAAAAAAAGAGATAGAAGAAGAAAGAAAGAATCAAACTTTTTAGAATGAGAGACAACTAGAGGAATAAATGCAAGTGAGGAAGGATAAGTGATAAAGCGCGTACCCCCATTGCGTGAGTACATTCCACCACTCACGTAGCCAGAAATGAATGAAGTAAAAGCATAACACAGTATAAAAGTTGTGACAATTGCTCCTCTCCTGAACCAAGTAATCAATATATAAAATTGTTAGTACCCAAAAAGCTGAAAGTTGAAATGTCAAAACCAAAGAACAATTTGGTCTACAAAAAAAAAGGCTCATAAAATATAAGTCCTCTTACAAAAGGATCCCACTGAGAGCTGCATGCAGGGTGATTTTTCTTATTCTTTTTGTTCATCTTTCAAAACTAGCAAGTTTTAAATAAAGTGGGAAGTTTTTTCAAGAATTTTTTCCCAATTGATTTTTTAAGCGCAGAGACTTGAACACTTCTGATTTCATATTTAAGAAAAAAAATTATTTAGTTCTTTTGTCAATTCTCAATTGAGATTGTCTCACTTGATTAGTGCCACCAACACTTGATGGTTTTATAATAAATATAGATGTTCACAGCAATCCTGAATTTTGAAATCATACTAGCTTCTCAACATACCCGACATAGAGCGTTCCCACAATTGCCAATAAGATGACAAGGAGAACAAGCATCGCCAGCTGAGCACCTGTGCCAACAACAGCTGAAAGCAGGGCCAAATTGCGAGGAGGCCGGAAAACATCACCATGGACTAGTTTCCAACCAGACTCTTCACTCACATCCCTTTCCTGAGAGCATAGGTGAAATTGTAAGGAGAACATGAATTTTCAAATAACAAAACTTTCCTTAAAGAAGAGGAAAAAGAAAGGGACAAGGTATTATCACCAAACTTTCCAGATCATCATCTTCCCTTGCATACTTTGCATAGTCATTCCTCAAAGTTCGCAACAAGATCATTGACACCAAACCAGTGAGGAAGATAACCATCATGAATGAATTGAAAACAGAGAACCAATGGATCTACATATTACAACATGTATCAGAAAATTAAAGAATACAGAACAGTCTAAAGCAAGACTTGTGAAAATAAATGAAAATTATGAAATATACAGTTGCAAAAGAAAGAAAGAAAAAGAATCCACTGTAGTAGAAAATAATCACCGACAATGGTACTTACTTGGTGCTCAAAGAAAGGATAGTCCAAATAAACATCAAAGCGACGGGCAAAAGTGACATTAGTTGGAATCCATTTGACAGAGTATGTCATGTCCAATACTCTACCTGCTTCCAGTGGTTTTGGACTCTCCTGAGTGAGATTGACATGAATAATCTGCAAAATTGAAGGGTGGTCACCAACAATAGCAGATTAAAAAATGGGGATGGAAGCCGTCTATATGCCAGGAACCACAAACCTGATCCTTATTGTACTTGATAACAATATTCTTATGTGTGTAGAGGACATGTTTTCCATTATCACTGTTCTTATCAGGATGCAGCTCACCAACAAAGCCTAAAATTAAAAGACAAACTCTTCAGCGACAACACATAAGGATTAATAAACCAGATAAAAGGGAAAGGGAGTAGGCTATGCATACCCCATAAAGGCAGATCATCTGAACTTTCAGCATTGTTAAGAGCACAAACATGGCAAAAACAGAAAAGCAAGGAAGATAGAGTAAGTCCTCCAACAAGGTAAGCCATATAGACAAAATGATACCTAAATACAGCAAACATCCACTCAATGCCAAAAGAATTCAATGCTTTCAGATCCTGAGATTTTCAGTACTCAACCAAGCTGTCAAACATCAGTATCTTTGTAGCTCTATTTGTGCACACTTACTATTCTTAAAAAAAAGAATGAAAAACTAAACATACCCACAAAGAATTCAAACCAATAACTGTTCTCAATAGCATCCTTGAACTGTCTGACCTTCGTCTCATCAAGTTCCAGTCGGCAAATGGTACTTTTATCAACAATCTCTGTTGAAGAATAATACACAATGAGCAGAAGAAAGAATACAAGTAAAAAAAAATGGAAAATAATTACTAAAGGAATTACAGCAATCAAAATAAGATTCTAACAATGGAAAAAGAACATACTTTGGAACTTTATATCAATTTGGCTATCGATCAGTTCATTTCCACCAAGGACCTCACCAAGACCACCCCACTTGTGAGCAGGATTGTTACCCGCATGACAAAACGGAAGGATGTAATAGTTATATGTTTCTTGTGGATTGTTGTATGGGCCAACTTTATTCACCCATAGGGTAACTTGATCATCTGGTTGATACTGCAAGGAAAACCAAGACTAGAGTTTATAAGAGTTGCCCATAGCTATTGAAGTAAAGAAACAGAAGAAAGATATTACAGAATTCCATCTATATGCAACAACAAAAAATCTGAATATCAAACACAATGAAAGGACAACTATTAACTTAAGTTCTCATTGAGAAGAAATCTGATTTTAATACAAGGACAAGCACAGGATACGATGATGTAACATTGGTATGAAAGAAGGACCGACATTCAGATAGATACTTTGAGAAAGCATATAAAGCAGTAAGAATATTTTACAAGCAACCAGTTCCTAGCTGATAAGTCAATTCAACAAGAGATAGACAAGTTTTGGCAAATCTATCCCGGACCATAGTCCTTACACTGATAATTCAACTCAAGACCGCAGATCAAATTTATTGGTAAAGGTGAATGATTGAAAACCAATGTTAAAAAAATATATAGTGTAATGATCAACCCACAAAAAAAAGAGAGTTTAAAAGTGCAAAGATCTATATTTAAACCTAATGAATGGAATTGGAAAAAAAATCCCCATTCCAGATGCGCAACATTACCTCAACTGTTTACTTATCTACCTAACCTAAACGTGTAGAAGATATAATTCAATCGTGTATATAAATCTATCGACCATTTCATCAATGATTCACGTTAAGATTTGTATAACAAATGATACCTAAATCACGAATAGAACCTAAACGTGGAAATGAAACAACTCAAGCGTGCATAACAATCTTTAAAGTACATATCTAGACATGCACGTAAACGATTTAAACCGTTTCGTAGATAATTTACACTAAGAAAGAGACTATTCATCAGAGATCCATATCTTAAACCTGATACTTGCAAGAAAATAACAAATTTTCTTTTGTATAACGAATGCCTCGAATGACGGGTAAACCACGAATTTGCACAAATCAAAAGCGGAGCTTACAAAAGGAAAAGGAATTAAGAAGAAAAAAGTTTGGTGATAGGGTTTTAGTTGAGGTAAGAGGGAAAACGGAGAGTTTACCTTGTGATCTGACTCGGAAGCCAAAGCAGGAGAGAGAAAGAAGAAGAGAAGGAAGGCGAGAAGGGAGGAGGATCGGACGGCGGATGACATGGCCGAAGACGGTCGGATCTGGAGGTCCGGAAGCCGATTTCGAAAGACGACGGCGATGAGTTCTCTCTCCTTTCTTGTTTCTTTTGTTAAAGATTTGGGGAGAGTGTCTTATATTCAATTTTTTACATTCTCTTCTACTTTCTAGATCAGCGACTTTTGACTCCGTGGTACTTATTTATAAAGGGATTAATATCAATTTTAGTCCTCATATTATATATAATTTTGTAATTTGTTCTTTGTTTTCATGTATCGAGTCACTCCATCCAATTATATTTCTTTAAAATCATTGGTTTAATATTTAACTGTTTGAAAATGCCGTTAAAAAATACTTTTAGAAGGAAAAAAATGAACATTTTAATCATTATATTGTAAAATTCAAAGTAACAAACTTACACCATCATAATAAGTTATTTTTTTTATTTAACTATTAATATTTATTTATTTTGCTCAAAATATTTTGTTTATTTAAATATTATACTTATTTATATCAGTGTAAATAACTTGTTTCATTTGTTGAATTATTTTTTTCGATTAATAGGGAAAAAGCGTCTAACACATGCCTCGTTAAAAAACCTCCCTAAACCTAACGGAGGAAAAAGAGTGCATGTTGTGGCGTGTAAAATAGTCTATCGCAATTGTAGTGCAAGTATACACGACGCAAGTAGTAAAGTGATACAAAGTATCGGATATCGTCTCCACGGGGATTGGGCTAATAGCTTCACCTAGATTCACTGCACAAAAGCAAAGGAAATATTTAAGAGAATTGTCACGAATATTAAATTAAAAACGTAAATAAAAGATTGAGATATCAAGATAGAGAGAATGGGCTGGTATTGAGTTGCTCAGTAGTGTAGGTATTGAATTGCTTAGGATCTCCAGTTCTGTCTTCGCACTCGTCGCCGACAGCACCTGTCGCGGCGTCTGTCCGTTAGCTGTCGCGGCAGCGAACACTAACTCCGTACTTCAAGCTTGGCAAGAATCCCAGATCTGCCTTGCCCTATCCCTAGGCACAAGTCTGTCGATGATCACGTCTTTGATGATACCTCCCGGCGTGAATCGAAGGATGAACACCGATGTGTATGAATTCTTCCTTAGCCACTTAACCTCGCCTTATCCCTAAGCACGAGATGGTTCAACTATAAACTAGAGAACGCGCTTTTATCTCTTCCGTATACTTAACTCTCCCGATGCTAAGTAAATGGATAACCTCACAATGCTCTCCCGATGCTCTTGCAAGATGTTAAAACCAAGATAAAAGAACTTGAAGTTTATTTTATTGAACTTGAAAAATCCTAAAACAAAGCAACCCTTGCAACTACTTTACAAAACAACCCGTAGCCCTAGGGGGAAATTAGAACATATCGGTGACAGGTAAACGGCAGGGTTTTGGTTTCGGTTATGGGGTAGTCGGCTATGCCCTAGGTTTGATCTATGCCCTTTATATAAGCTTTGGGCTCAAGTTATCTAAGTTAACAAGGATTACAACTTTAATTAAAAGTAAGATTCTAATAAAGACTAAATCTCTAAGGATTCCTACTTTTCAGCCGCCTCCTTGCTTTTAGGGATTTCCTCTCCTTTGAGCTTTGACTTGACATATCTTTTGATCCGGGGCTTGGAAAAATATTCGGCTTCCACACGACAGACGAGCAGATTTTTCTCTATCTATCGAGGTCCACTTCACTTTTCCTCTTCATGAATCTGCTGTCATCATGCTGTCACGACAGGTCCGTGACAGGTTCGTCTTCTTCAGCTGCTTGTCCAGTTCAGCTCTCCTGCTTATCTGCCCTGCACCTGCCTTCTACATCTACTGTGACAGATACCTGCAAAAATACCCATCTTTCAGTAGAATCTGTGCCTTTTATATAATTGTGATGTTTTATTGAAAACTAACCTAAATGCAATGCAATGGTGCTTGAATGCAGCAGAAATATGGGTTAAAAAAGGTGTAAATGATAGATCTTTTACATACTCAACACACCCCCAAACTCAAGTTTTTGCTTGCCCTCAAGCAATGAAGACTTAAAAGAAAACTGAAAATTTTTGTGTTGGCCTTCAAACAGTGAACTGTCCCTCACATGTCGCTCATTCTCTATGGCGGCAGCAACCTGTCGGAAGGTTTAGGATCTGTCCGGAATCTCCCTATAGCTCTCGTGCGGTGTGTGCATGCTTGTGAACAGTTATAAGCTAAGACTCTCTTAGTTTCACTAGAATATTCAACTCCTTAACTTGAATTTTATGCCAAAGTTTACTTTCTTTTAGAAGGCACATTTTCATGCTTTTTCTTCTATTTTCAAGCTAAGTTTTTCTAGAGCCAGTTTTGGGCACCTCTAGTTAGCTTCCTAGAGCCGGTTTCGGGCACCTCTAGGTTTTTGATTCTTTTGCTAAACTTCTTTCCTAGAGCCAGTGTTAGGCACCTCTAGGGGCTATCCAAGTTCTAAGCTTCCTATTCTAGTTTGGCTAAAAGAGGTCTAAGCATTATAACAGTCACAAAAGTGTTTAAGTTTTCAGAACTATAGAAAGGTTCTAAACTTTTCCTTAACCTGTCCTAAAGATACTGCCACGACAGAGCCGTCATGACAGGTAAGTTAACTTCATAGTTTTAAGCCAACAGTTTAAATTTTCTGATTTTTCTGATTTTTTTTTTTTAAAAAAAAAAACTTTAATAACTAATAAGACACAACAGTTAAACAAAAGATGTGCTAAAGACTCCATTAAATATGGAGGGTTGCCACCCCCAAACTCGAGGGTTGCATTGCCCTCAATGCAAAATGACACTAAAACAAATAAAGAAAAACAGGAAAAATAAAAGTACATCACAAATATATAAGGGCAGGCAGCAATAAGAGAAGAAAAAGAAATAAAAACTTAAATTTTATGCGCTGTCTTCATCACTGCTGCTGACGCGGATCTGATGGTAGCGTCTGCGTTGGGGAGGTGGCTGGGCAGGTTCCTGGGCAGGTTGGTCAACAGGTTCATCAGCCTGTTGAGGTGCAGGTACTTCCTCTGGTTGGTGGACAGGGTCGGCAGCAGGTTGAATGGCAGGTGGCTCCACTAGTCGGACATCAGAACTGCTTCTGCTGTCCCAGCTGGTACTCGTGATGGCCTTGGACAACATCCTCTTGTTGGCCACATGTTTGATTCTTTTCACCCGCGTAAAGGCGCTGTCCAAGTTTCTCCGGACGAGAGGGCTGTCGTCAGTGGCAGCTCGCTTGGTGCCTCGAGGGGAAGTGTCCGCCGGTGGGCTGCCGGCTGCTGTTGGGGAAGGTGTGGAGGAGGCAGATTCTCCATGGGGAGAGACAGGTGGTGTGGGAGTGGGGGAGGGTATATTAAAGTAATGGGCGGGGAAGGTGGGGAAAATGACATCTGAAAAATTTAAAGTGTTGGTAATAAAGTTTACCGTTGCGTTGGAGAAATCGCGGATGAATGTCATTAAACCCATCTGCCGCTCCTCTATCCTCAAGATGGCAGCTAAGATGTCGGCGTTCTGACCTGCCGGTGCGGTGTTGGTTGCAGCTTCTGGGGCAGGCTCGTTGGCAGGTTCATCATCAGATTCAGTAGGTGGGGTGTTTGGGTCGAAGGCGTTGAGGGGTGTTACGACGATGATCTCCATAAGGCTGGAGATGTTTCTGTCGGTCCAGCCGCTGCCTTTCTTGATTTTGTCTGAAGGGTCCTCCGGTACGGCAGCGCAGCGGCAGAGGGCCGTAATGGTGAAGGGCAGGCATAGTCGTGAATCTGTTCTGAAGGCACAATCGAGAATGCTTTCTCGCATGTACTTGCCCACGTTGATCGGCCTGTCATGCATGATAGAATGGATGAGGGCAAGCCGCTGCCTGTTGACTGTCGTGTGGTGGGATGAGGGCAGGATACGCTTTTTAATAAAAGCGTTCCATAGTTTAGCCTCGGGGAGCAGCTCTGCCCGGTTGACGGAGTTGGGGTTTTTCTTGCTGGTGCTCCAAGTTGTGCCCCTTTCTGTCAATTCCCTCATGACAGCATCGTGGCCGGCAGCGTCGAGAGAGTCCCAAAACTGTTGATGAGCGTCGTCATTGGGGCCAAAGAAGAGGCCGAAGACATGATTGATGCTGCTGGCGGTGAAAGGAACTGTCACTCCTCGGACGACGACAGATGTCGCTGACTTACTCTCGGTCGCCTCATAGAATTCCCTAACCAGGGTGTCATTAAGCTCTGCCGGCTGCTCGGCAAAGTCTTCCCAAAGTTGTGCCGTAATGGCCTTCATAATGAACGGCCGGAGTCTAAAAAGAGGAGCATCCCTGTTATAGATGAAGCTCCGTTCCTCCCAAAGTTCTTTGTTGGCGAACGGGGATGCTGCTGCGGAAGAAGAGGCGGCAGCAGCATTTTGGCGAGTCTGTCGTGAAGACATTTTTGGTTGCAAGGGCTGAAAAATGAGAGAAAATAGATAAAACTAGAAGAGAATACAAGAGAGAAAAATTAGAAGTGAGGAAAAATGAAAGGGAGAAGGGGTTTATATAGCTGTCGAGTAGCTGCCCATTTAATGCCGTAACGGCAGGCATGAATAACGGAGCGGCAGATTGGATATGGCGTGTCTGACGCGTCTGACACGCATTAATGCGTCTGCGGAGCGTCTGCCGCACGCTTCTTCGTCTGCCGTGCGTCTGTTGACAGCCTGTCAAATCCGTCTGCGCCGGCAGCTGAAACGACAGGTTACCATAGATGGGCTTGGTTGGGCTGATGGTTGGGCGATGGTCTTGGGCCACTTCTTCTTTCTCACTTGTCTCTTTTATTTCCTAAAAACTGAAATTAAAAACAAAACATTATTAAAATAAATCTAATTCCTAATAAATAATAATAAAATAAGATAAAAATAAAAATAAAACTAGGTTAACTTAGGGATGCCTTGTGGGGCATCACCTAAGGTAACCACTTCCTGAATTCCTGGGGCTTCAGTCCCTTGATAATGCTTGAGGCGTTGTCCATTGACTTTGAATTGGTGCCCGTCTTTTAATGATTGAATTGTAATGGCACCATGGGGGAAAACTTGAATTACTTGGAATGGACCAGACCATCTAGATTTGAGCTTCCCTGGAAAGAGTTTCAACCTCGAATTGAACAACAACACAAGCTGCCCTGGGCAGAACTGTCGCGGCAGCAACTTCTTGTCATGCCACTTCTTTGTTTTCTCTTTGTATATTCTTGCGTTGTCATAGGCCATTGTCCGTATTTCCTCGATTTCATTCAAATCTAACAGCCTTTTCTGACCTGCCTTGTCCAAGTCCATGTTTACTGCCTTGATTGCCCAATATGCCTTGTGCTCTATCTCGACAGGCAGGTGACAGGTTTTTCCATAGATCAATCGGAATGGAGACATGCCCAATGGAGTCTTGAAAGCTGTCCTGTATGCCCATAATGCATCATTCAGAAGTAAAGACCAATCTTTCCTAGTTGGTTTGACCATTTTTTCAAGAATGTTCTTCACTTCCCTGTTGGAAATCTCAGCCTGTCCATTGGTCTGTGGGTGGTATGCTGTCGCTATCTTGTGCTTGACACCATATTTTCTCAAGGCGGCAGCAATTACCCTGTTGTCAAAATGTCTCCCTTCATCACTGATAATCGCCTTAGGGATGCCAAATCTAGAAAAGATGTTTTTATGCAAAAACTTTTGGACCGTTTTGGCATCATTCTTTTGAGTTGCGATTGCTTCTACCCACTTGGAGACATAATCTACTGCTAGGAGGATGTAAAGATTTCCACACGAAGATGGAAAAGGTCCCATAAAATCAATCCCCCAAACGTCGAAGATTTCGACTTCTAAAATATTCTGCAGTGGCATCTCGTTTCTCCTCGAGATATTACCTGTCCGCTGGCACCTGTCACAGTTTTTGTAAAATTCCTGTGCGTCCTTGTACAGTGTCGGCCAGTAGAATCCTGACTGCAGCACCTTGGCAGCAGTTTTATTGCCTCCTAAGTGTCCTCCATATTGTGAGGCATGACAGTGATGGAGAATGTCTTCTTGTTCTTCTTGTGGTACACATCTCCTTATAACCTGATCTGCGCACATCTTGAAAAGAAGAGGTTCGTCCCAATAATAATGTTTAACATCATTTTGAAACCTCTTCCTGGCTTGATAAGTAAGATCAGAAGGTAATATTCCGCTAACTATAAAATTAACGAAATCAGCATACCAGGGAAGGTTAGAAGACTTACCTGCCGCCATGGCTGTCGCGACAGCTATTGCGGCAGCAAAGAGCTGCTCATCTGGGAAGGTCTCTAGTATGTGTGTCTCATCTACAGGTAGACTCTGTCCCATCTCCAACCTCGACAAGTGATCTGCCACCTGATTTTCTGTCCCCTTTTTATCTTTGATTTCAAGGTTGAACTCTTGTAATAGTAAGATCCACCGTATCAACCTAGGCTTTGCATCTTTTTTTGCAAATAAATACTTGAGGGCAGAGTGGTCGGTGTGTATTATAACCTTCGTTCCAAGTATATAAGAACGAAACTTGTCGATGGAGAACACCACAGCTAACAGCTCCTTTTCTGTGGTGGTATAGTTTACTTGGGCATCATTCAATGTTTTGCTGGCATAATATATGACATTAAACAGCCTGTCCTTGCGCTGCCCAAGTGCTGCCCCGACAACATAGTCACTAGCATCACACATAATTTCAAACGGTTGCGTCCAGTCTGGTGGCTGTACTATGGGGGCTGTCACTAGTTTTTCCTTCAGAACCTTGAATGCTTCAGTACATTCTTCATTAAAGTCAAAGGGTCGGTTCTGCTCTAAGAGATGACATAAAGGCTTCGTGATTTTTGAGAAATTTGCGATAAATCTCCTATAGAAACCAGCATGCCCTAGGAAACTCCTAATGCCCTTGACTGTGGTTGGCGGCGGCAGCTTCTCTATGACTTCAATCTTTGCCCTGTCGACTTCTATCCCACGGCAGCTAATCTTATGGCCTAAAATTATTCCCTCATCTACCATAAAATGGCATTTTTCCCAATTAAGAACAAGATTAGCTTTTTCACATCTTTCAAGTACCTTTTGAAGGTTGCCAAGGCAGCTCTCAAAATCGTCTCCAAAGACAGAAAAATCATCCATGAAGATCTCAAGGAAGTCCTCAACCATGTCGGAGAATATTGCCATCATGCACCTTTGGAAGGTGGCAGGTGCGTTACAGAGTCCAAACGGCATCCTCCTAAATGCGTATGTTCCGTAGGGGCAGGTGAAAGTCGTTTTCTCTTGGTCCTCCGGTGCAATAGCAATTTGATTATATCCTGAATAACCATCAAGAAAACAATAGTAAGGTTTACCCGCTAATCTATCAAGCATTTGATCAATAAAGGGTAAAGGAAAGTGGTCTTTTCGGGTAGCTTTGTTAAGCTTCCGATAGTCCATACAAACCCTCCAACCGGTCACAGTCCTGGTTGGGATTAACTCGTTGTTTTCGTTGGTTATTACAGTCATGCCTCCTTTCTTGGGAACACATTGCACCGGGCTTACCCATTTGCTATCGGAGATGGCGTAAATGATACCAGCGTCTAACCATTTAATTATTTCCTTACGCACTACCTCCTTCATTGCAAGGTTCAACCGCCTTTGGGCATCAATAGTCGGCTTATGATCTTCCTCTAGGAGGATTTTGTGCATACAGATTGCCGGACTAATGCCCTGAATGTCTGCTATGGTCCATCCTATCGCCCTTTTATGCTGCTTCAACATGTCGATCAGCTGTCGTTCCTGTTCCTGCGGCAGCTTAGCAGAGATGATTACGGGTAGTGTTTTATCACTACCAAGATAAGCATATTTAAGCTGCCCTGGCAGGGGCTTAAGTTCTAAGACAGGTGGTTCAACAGTAGATGGCTTTTGGATTAAATGGTTATCCGAAGTGTAATTCAAGGGTTCGAATAACTTACCTGGGCGAAAGTCTAACCAGTCTACCTCCTCATGACCTTCAGTATCAGATGAATTGGATTCAGAGGAGTCGCTGTCATCGGTGCTGTCGTCGTTGCTGTCGTGACAGGCTTGTAAATGGCTGTCGCAGCAGTGACCAAATTTTATATCCTGGCAGCCCGACCTGATGCAGGGTTGATCAAAGGTCACCTCAATGATGGCCTTGCATTCTTCATCTACATCAGCATGTTTCATTGCTTGGAGAACATTCAACTTAATTTCTTGATCGTTTACGCGCATGGTGAGTTCTCCTTTCTCCACATCAATCAATGATCTTCCCGTGGCTAAGAAGGGTCGCCCTAGGATGACTGGTGCGTTCTCATCTGCCTCACAATCTAAAATAAGAAAGTCAGCAGGAAAAATAAGTTTATCCACTCTTACCAAGATGTCTTCAATTTTTCCCTCGGGGTGAACGTAAGAGCGGTCGGCTAACTGTAGGGTAACTGTCGTGGGCCGCGTCTTGCCAATACCTAATTTCTGAAAAACAGATTTGGGCATTAGATTAACACTAGCACCAAGATCACATAATGCCTTACCCACAAATTTATCTCCGATTACGCAAGGTATGAGGAAGCTCCCTGGATCCTTCTTTTTCTGGGGTGGTTGTCGATGAAGAATACTCATGCAACCTTCTTGCATCCTTACCGTTTCAAATTCCCCAAGTTTAGATTTTTTAGACATAACATCCTTGAGAAATTTAGCATAACCGGGCATTTCCCTAACAGCATCTAACAACGGAATGTTAATATGAACCTGTTTAAAAATATCATAAATCTTTTTAAGTTGAGATTCATGCTTAGCTTGCTGTATCCGTTGCGGAAAAGGTGGTGGAGGGCGATAATCAGCAATGCGCCCTTCCCACTGCATGTGAATCTGAGGTCGATACTCATCTTTTTTCTCCTCTGTCGCTTCTGCTGTCGTGACAGGCTCATCGGCAGCAGTCTGTTCATTACCTGCTGGGGCAGCTTCCTCGGCAGGCTTATCCAAGGCAGGTTTCTTTTCTATTTCAGCTTCTTTTTCCGGCCCTGGTAACTTTTTCCCACTCCTAGTAGTAATCGCCTTACATTGCTCATGAGGGGGCGTTCTAGCATTTTCAGTATTGCTAGGGAATCCTCCATTCTGCCGTGGCTTAATATGCTGCGACACCTGACCCATTTGTGTCTCTAGAGATTTCAAGGTGGCCTCATGGTTTGTCATTCTCATCTTAGTTTCATCCATAAAGTCTTCCGTTTTCTTGACAAACTTATTGATGTTATCCATATACGTGCCAGTCTGAGACATAAAGGTAGCCAGAGTCTGCTCCAATATACTACTCGTGGCAGGTGGTGGCTGCTGTTGTTGCTGAGGCGGCAGGTTCTGCGGCAGGTTTTGCGGCTGTGGCTGCTGTCGCGTCAACAATCTAGGACCCCCCTGATTCTGATTATATGCTTGCGGATTTAGAGCATTGTTGGGGTTACTCCAGGAAAATTTGGGGTCTTTCCTCCAATTAGGGTTGTAATTGTTGGAATTATAGTTTGGCTTGTAATTCCCAACATATTTTCCTTCTTCTATATTTATAGGGCACTCATCCCTACTATGATTTCCCTCACATGTAGCACAAACTTCCTCGACAGCAAACCCTCGTACTTCATCTTCACTCAATAAGTGTTTCATGGCTTTAGTGAGGAATGCTACTTGTGATTTCATAGTGCTGTCGGCCTCATAATCCTTGACAGCAAGGACCCGTTTACCCCCTCTTCTAGCGGTTGGAAACTGCTCCTCATTCTTAGCTAGATGTTTCAGAACTTGCAGGGCCTCGTCTGGATCTTTGTCCAATAGTAGTCCATTTGCTGCAGAATCAATTCGAATGCGAGTTTGTAAGTTAGCAGCATTATAAAACTTAGTTACCTGATTCCAGACGGGGAATCCATGCATTGGGCAGTTTCGTAGAAGAGTTGTGAATCTGTCCCATGCCTCGTGCATTGGCTCGTCATCTTCCTGTTGAAAAGTAGCAATTTCATTACGTAATCGCTCAGCTAAATGTGAAGGATTAAAACGAGATAAAAATTCACGAGTTAAATCTGCCCAAGTCATGATAGAACCCGGTGTAAGTTTATTCCACCAAGTTTTAGCTCTGTCCCTCAATGAATGGGGGAATAACCGAAGCCTCAGTATCTCCGGGCTAACTCCTGGTAGTCTAAACGAACCACAGATCTCCTGGAACGTTTTGAGATGCTCCCTGGCATCTTCTGTCGCAGAACCACCAAACTGCCCGGCATTGTTGATCATACTAAACATGACAGGTTTAAGCTCGAAGTTGTCAACGTCAATATCCGGCAGCGTGGTTTCCAGCTCTACATGATCGTTCAGCATGTAGTCACGACATGACCGTCGTCTATCTGCCCCAGGCGGGTCGCCGACAGGTGGGTTATTATTGCCAAGGGGTGGTATGAAACCACCAGCAGGTTGGTTATGGCCCATATGCTCTAGCTGTTCTTCAAGGTATTCGTTTCGGTCTAAGAGGTGGCGAATCTGTTTCTTGAGATTGAAGGAACGTTCGATTTCCGGATCTAATTTATACTCAGGATCTTTACCTCTTTTCGATCTGCGCATAAACAGGAAAACCTTGTGAAAAGCAAGAGTTTAAAAACACAAAAGAAAAATTAAACAAAAATAAAAACGAAAATAAAAACAAAAACTGCAAGGAAAGAAAGGTGTAGTTATGTTGCCAATCCCCGGCAACGGCGCCAAAAACTTGTTGCGTGTAAAATAGTCTATCGCAATTGTAGTGCAAGTATACACGACGCAAGTAGTAAAGTGATACAAAGTATCGGATATCGTCTCCACAGGGATTGGGCTAATAGCTTCACCTAGATTCACTGCACAAAAGCAAAGGAAATATTTAAGAGAATTGTCACGAATATTAAATTAAAAACGTAAATAAAAGATTGAGATATCAAGATAGAGAGAATGGGCTGGTATTGAGTTGCTCAGTAGTGTAGGTATTGAATTGCTTAGGATCTCCAGTTCTGTCTTCGCACCCGTCGCCGACAGCACCTGTCGCGGCGTCTGTCCGTTAGCTGTCGCGGCAGCGAACACTAACTCCGTACTTCAAGCTTGGCAAGAATCCCAGATCTGCCTTGCCCTATCCCTAGGCACAAGTCTGTCGATGATCACGTCTTTGATGATACCTCCCGGCGTGAATCGAAGGATGAACACCGATGTGTATGAATTCTTCCTTAGCCACTTAACCTCGCCTTATCCCTAAGCACGAGATGGTTCAACTATAAACTAGAGAACGCGCTTTTATCTCTTCCGTATACTTAACTCTCCCGATGCTAAGTAAATGGATAACCTCACAATGCTCTCCCGATGCTCTTGCAAGATGTTAAAACCAAGATAAAAGAACTTGAAGTTTATTTTATTGAACTTGAAAAATCCTAAAACAAAGCAACCCTTGCAACTACTTTACAAAACAACCCGTAGCCCTAGGGGGAAATTAGAACATATCGGTGACAGGTAAACGACAGGGTTTTGGTTTCGGTTATGGGGTAGTCGGCTATGCCCTAGGTTTGATCTATGCCCTTTATATAAGCTTTGGGCTCAAGTTATCTAAGTTAACAAGGATTACAACTTTAATTAAAAGTAAGATTCTAATAAAGACTAAATCTCTAAGGATTCCTACTTTTCAGCCGCCTCCTTGCTTTTAGGGATTTCCTCTCCTTTGAGCTTTGGCTTGACATATCTTTTGATCCGGGGCTTGGAAAAATATTCGGCTTCCACACGACAGACGAGCAGATTTTTCTCTATCTATCGAGGTCCACTTCACTTTTCCTCTTCATGAATCTGCTGTCATCATGCTGTCACGACAGGTCCGTGACAGGTTCATCTTCTTCAGCTGCTTGTCCAGTTCAGCTCTCCTGCTTATCTGCCCTGCACCTGCCTTCTACATCTACTGTGACAGATACCTGCAAAAATACCCATCTTTCAGTAGAATCCGTGCCTTTTATATAATTGTGATGTTTTATTGAAAACTAACCTAAATGCAATGCAATGGTGCTTGAATGCAGCAGAAATATGGGTTAAAAAAGGTGTAAATGATAGATCTTTTACATACTCAACACATGTGTCAGAGCTACACAGAACTCAAAGCGAAACCAAGCGACGAAACCAACAAAAACACCAACATTAGCCTATACCTACCGATTGAACATTAACATCATTGTACCTATCCGCGTCTAGTAAACTCAAGATATCCGCAGGAGGCACCTCCCACGTCTTCACGCACAAGCCGGCATCCCGAATCTCCTTCGCCAACCAATCCGCCACGCAATTCGATTCCCGATTGACACACTCAAAAGAGACCTCCCAATCTTGTTGAACCATGTCCACAATAGCAACGACAAGAGCATTATCCATACGTATCGTGGAGTTATGCAAGACAAGGCCAATCGCCTCGCGACAATCCGATTCGATAATAACTTTCCAAAACCCATAGCTCCATCCACGAAGCAACCCTTCTAAGATCGCCTACAGTTCCGCAATCAAAGCCGAACAACAACCAACTTGTCGAGCAAAGCCGAAAACCCAAACACCATCACCCACGCGACAAACCCCTCCCAAGCACGCCTCACCCGTTGAGATATTAACCGCACCATCAACGTTAATTGTCACCCACTCGCTTGGGGGACATTTCCACCGGTTTCCCCGCGATAACACCCGAGTCATCGGAGGCCCAACTCCATCGGCCGATACATGCGCAATCTTAACATCCTCCAAATACCTTAGGCTCGCGAACCGCAAATCCTCCTTTTCAACAAACTCCGGATCGAAAAGCATTTTATTCCTCCTCAACCACAGTTTCCAGCAAATAATCGGAAACAACAGCTTCCAATCCGTGCCATGTGTGCCGCCTATTCCTTTGCTCGTTACGTTTGCTGTTAACCAACCGTCCAAATCGGATGTAAAGAAGGCACTGTTCTCGGCAAAGAAAGTTCGCCACACCCCGCGAGCAACACTACAGTCCCGCAACACATGGAGCACGTCCTCAACCCCATTACCACAAATCCCACACCGATCCTCTTCCGTCATATGTCGTCTCGCTCTTTCCGCGTTAGTAAGCAGCCTTTCCCGTGCAGCAAGCCACAA
Source organism: Hibiscus tridactylites (assembly GCA_958450335.1). Classification (NCBI taxonomy): domain Eukaryota; kingdom Viridiplantae; phylum Streptophyta; class Magnoliopsida; order Malvales; family Malvaceae; genus Hibiscus; species Hibiscus tridactylites. The sequence continues at coordinate 54,977,265 of OY288281.1, forward strand.
AAAGGTGCGTATACGATAAGGCAGAGGCAGCCTCCATATCAACCGCCAAATCCCGGTCGACGCCGCAGCATCAACCCCCGATAAAACTTTATATGCTGACTTGACAGTAAACCGATGACGCTTGTCATCATACCACCCAAGTTGGTTGGGGCCAAGACGACTGGCAGGTGGGTAACACGCCAACACCCGCTGTACCACCCCCTCCGGCAAGACCGCGCGGAGGGCCTCCACATCCCAGCTTCCGTCACCCGTCGTGTAGGCTACCACCGGACAAGGCTCCGGCTGCACTGCATCGTCGATGTACCCTACAAGCTGTCCAAACTCATCAAGCCATGTATCGTACCAAAAATCGACTGTACACCCATCCCGGACAATCCACCGCATACCTTCAACCACCTTATCCCACACGTTGCTAATACCGGCCCATAAACGAGTCCCATTCCTAACCGATATACTCCTCGGCAAGGCACCCTCCACCTTATACTTGGCACGAACAACTCGTACCCAAAGCTTGACGTTTTCCGTAAGAATCTGATAGCCCAACTTCATAAGGAAAGAGTGATTAACTAACTCTAAATGCCTCAAACCAAGACCTCCGTCAAGCATGGGTTTTTGCACCTCCTCCCAGCGAACAAGGCTAATTCCCTTGTGATCACCACTGCTTCCCCAAATAAATCCACGGATAAGCTTTTCAATCTCCGTACATACACATTTCGGAAGCCATGAAGCTTGCATCGTATAAGTAGGAATTGCCTGTAATACAGACTTCGCCAAAGTAACACGCCCCGCGAACGCCAGAGCCCGGACCGTTCGCGAGTTCAATTGATCTTTCACTTTATCAATCAGATAACTGTAAGTCGCCCGAGAAACTCTATTATGTAGCAGAGGTATCCCCAAATACTTCCCCAGGTCCGCAACTTCGGAGAAACCGAACCCACTAACAATAGAAGCCTTCAAATGTACAGGTGAATTATTCGAAAAAAATATATTCGTCTTAAGCCTGCTCACCTTATAACCTGATGCATCGCAGAAAGAACCGAGAACACGACTAATAACCTGCATTTGCGTCATGTTGGCTTCAGAAAATAAAACAATATCATCTGCAAAAAATAAGTGCGAAATACCGGGTCCACCCCGACTCAATCTGATCTCCGACCAACTTCCATTAGCAATCTCCACATCAATAGCCTGAGATAGCCGCTCCATACATAAAACAAAGATATACGGTGACATCGGGTCTCCTTGGCGAATCCCACGGGTGGGTCTGAAAGCATCCGTCAACTCTCCGTTCCAACTAATACTAGTTGTAACGGATGTTATACAACTCATAATCAAATGAACGAAATCCCCAGGTAGCCCCGCATCAACTAAGGAATCCGCGATAAAACCCCATTCAAGCTTATCATAGGCTTTCTCCAGATCAATCATCAAAGCCATCCAACCTTTACGCCCACGTTTATTACGCATCGTATGAATAACCTCCTGCGCTAAAATCACGTTATCTATTATATTCCTGCCCGGAACAAAGCTAACCTGAGTAGGTGAAACCAGAGTAGGCATCAGCGGCTTCAATCGATTAACAATAACCTTGGTCAAAGTCTTATACACCACCGAGCATAAGCTGATCGGCCGAAAATGAGCAAACGACTCTGGCGGCACTACTTTTGGAATTAACACCAAGATCGTCTTATTAATCTCATCACAAACCTTCCAGTGTGTGAAACAATCCCGGACAAAACCGACAACGCTCTCTTTCACAACTGGCCAATTCCTCTGATAGAACATAGCATGCACACCATCAAAACCAGGAGCTTTCAAAGGCTCCATATCAAACACCGCTCTTCGCACCTCCTCCACCTCAATCGGCAAAACCAACCTCGATCGCTCCATGTCCGATAAGCGCGCAAACCTCCCACGGATGCTCCATTGCGGTAGCCTAGCTGTAGATGCTGTGAACAACTGGCGAAAGAAATCCACCACACCTTATTTAATCTCGGATCTATCATCGCTCCAGGCTCCATTCTGAAGCTTAATCATAGTCACCTTCCGACGACTCTGTCTCGCCTTAGTAGTACGATGATAGAAACGCGTATTTCGATCACCATCACGGATCCACTGTGTCCGGGCACGCTGAAACCACAAGCTTTCTTCTTGTGCTAAAACATCATTCAACTCCTTCTTCAAGACAACCTCCAGCTCGCTCAGAAAAACACTCGGGGAAAATTCTAAATTCTTCTCGATCCCTTGTATTCGGGCTAAGAGGCGGGCTTTCCTCTTATTAATGTCACCGAAGACCTCCTTATTCCATGTATAGCTTCCTGCGTAAACTTCTCGAGAACATTTGTTGAATTATTAATACTTACATTATTGTAAATAAGTTATTTAAATATTAGTAATACTTATTTACATAGGTGTAATTAAGTTGTTTTATTTGTTGAATTCAACAAATGATTTTCGTAGAAAAATAAATATTCATTTTAGGGGATTTAGATTCAATCACTTTGTCTATAAAGTATGTGCTAATTGTCTAAAGATTAAGAATATGTATGAATAGATATTATCTTGTACCCAACAAATGGTCCCAGCAGAAAAATGAATAATATTTATCTTAAAAAACAAATATTTATTCACTTTATCTGCAAGATGCGTACATTATTAAAGCCTTTATACTATTAAAAAACACTAACTTATGCCATAGTTAATAAGTGATTTCATTTACTAAACTATTAATATTGATTTATACAATTGTAAGTTTAAGGGTATAAATATAAATGAAATCCAAACCGTCAAAAGTTGGATTTTTTAAACTTTTCTGATTGTACTGTTAAATATTGTGAAAAAGCACCTTTTCTTCCAAAAACTCGTATAGTTGAGATTGCTTTTAGCTAATATTTTTTTATAATAGTGGTTAAAATTTTCAGTTGACACATTCTCTTAAGTTGTCGGTTTAAAATTTATCAAGAGTAAAATTTCCTTTCTCTTCTAGCTCTCTCTAAGTAAAAATTATTTAAAAAAAAGTGTTTTTAAGAAGTCAAAAACATTACCAAATGTAAGAGTGTGTTAAACTCAAGTTAAAAAATTAATTTTTCGATTTGACGCAACTCGAAAAAATTCAAATAATATTTGAGTTATAAAATTAAAATTCGAATAACTTAAAATTTTTAGTAATTATTAGACCAGTTTTTAAGTTCGAGTCAAGTCTATCAATTTTGCCTGATATATATATATATATATATATCACATGAAAAAAATATAAATAAATATATATGTATATTATATATTGTTAAAGAATACCGTTTAAATTGAAATTAATTAATACCATAACATAATAGATGTTTACAATTAAACTTGAAGAAGAAAAACCCGAACACAACTTAAATCGAATTTCATAAACTCGATTCAAAAAATTCAAAAAAATTTGAATTATAAAATATGACACAAGTGTCGTTCTTTGTTCATGTTATGGCATTTTATTATCGCAGGTATTCTTTTTTTTTCGATTAGACTTAAGATGATTTTTAACGAGTTCTTCAATAATATCTTGTATGATTTCTTCATGAATATAATCATATTTGCATTGATAAAAAAAACTTTGAATTTTTTTTACTCCACTCCTAACCAAATAAACTCTAAATATTTCGATAAATATAAATCATAAAAAATAAAAAAATTAATAAGATCAAGGTTTTATTTTTTAAGAGTAAATATACATGTGTCAAAAAATCATTCTTTCGTGAGATGATTGTTTTTTTTAAAGATAATCGTGAGGATGAGCTTCATTTTTGTACCAACAACAATAATACTTGTTCTAAGAAAGTAATTTATTGGGGGGGGGGGGGGGTAAGGTAATAAAAAACCACCTTTGTTTCATCCTAGGCAAATACAAGTGCATATAAAATATAGGTAAAAATATTACAAAATCCCATCTACGAATCTATTCTATCATTAAAAAATGCTACTTTTCATCCTGGTCCTGGATTGTCAATTCATCATAATTCTCAAGTTAGTAATGACTGGAAGTTTCTACCATATAGTAAAGAGCTTTGGTTTCGGCTCGGGATATGTTTTCGTGGTTTTCGGTTTCAGAAAATGGTCACCGGTCGAGTATCAAAAACTAGTTTTTTTCCTAATCCAAATGTTTCATAACTCTGCCTTAGATTCTAGATCATCCGATGATCGGTCGTTAGATGAAGGTTCGGATGGCGGTGATGGTGGTGTCGACGATGTTGCTGGATCAGGATTGTCCATTTCATCACCTAGTATTTTGGCAGTGAATTTTCTAGCCTCAAAATCAAGATCTGTCCACTCAGAAACTATTCTTCTAGCACCCTGAGCATTGACATATAACATTGATGATCAAAAAGTGATGCAATGACAAAGGAAAGTGGTACGAAGATAATGAGAATCACTGGCGTATAAATATAGAATAATGTTCGATTACGGAATACCTGAAGTTTTGGTTCTTTTGTCATTGGATTGTTGCAAAGATCGATGGTTTTAGCCTTCGACTTTGTGGCATTACCACACCATGATTCACACCACAGCCATTCTTGGGGTAATGAAAAGATTGGTACTGTATGCTGAGCATAGTTTGGAAGATCCTGAAATAGTAATGATGGTTATTTGAATATCGTGTGTGCGTGTATTAAGCAAAAATAGTGTGTGATGATGTAACGAATTTAACATGCCTGGTCCAGATTGGCTAGACTGTTCGGATCTTTGCTAAGACTTTCATAAAAGACTCTTAAATTATCACCAGCTGCCGTCTCACGGAACTTCACCAAGTCAACCACATACAATGCACTGTAGAAGTACGACACATTAAGCCTATGTCATGCTAAGAAGGAAAGACGTTTACCGTTATAGAATTTGATAGTGATCACAAACCTAATATGGTATGGTCTGCCCCGCAAATGCTCTCTCCAGAATCCCTGTATCGAGAAGAGGAACAAGCAGGGCATAATTAGAATAAACAGTTGTATTATAGTTAACGTTTCCAGGTGATAAAAGAAATGAAACAGAAACCGAGTAAAAGGTCAGTTTTGCAGATAGTGCAGGGACAGGTGTAGTAGCACATTACTTGTCTCCAAAATCGATATCCATCCATGTCCTTATTGTTATCACAAAAAGGAGTATATGCAAGAGGTCTTCCCTTTATGTCGATGTCATAGAGTTCTCCTATATCCGCCCTCACAACTTGATCTGCGTCAACAAATATAACCTGCACATGCATTTTCATGCATGAAATTGGGCAACAAATGCAATAGAAGAGTACAGATTTCTAACAAGAACCGGAAAAGGAAAAAAGAAGAAACCTTTTCCAATGAAATGGGAAATATAACATCAAGGAACAAAATCTTGTATGCCCAAATAATTCGCTGCTTTTCTGTCTGCTTGTGCAGCCATGTAGGCCATTTGTAGGTAATTAGTTCATAGCCAAATCCATATTCCTGAGCCATATGCGGAATCACATCCTGCATAACCCAAAAGCATACGTGCATCAGACATGAACTACGTAAATCATACATTACAAAGACACAAAGAATGCCAAAAAGTTAAATACAACCTTGAACTGAGGAGACAAGTAGTTCTTTATAAACCAGAATTTCACTGGACGATTGGTATTCTTTAATACACTTAAAATCATAATTTTAAGGAAGCGTTCATATCTGCAAAAAGCAATCAAAATTAGTTAAAAAAATGATTCAGGATTAGTAAAGTGAATATACCAAAAATGTTGTCATTTCACAGGCAGATAATCGAGCTTTTTTTAATGTGTGGAAGAGCTCATGTTACAAACATTACAGATTACAATATTTTAACTTCAGCAAGAGCAGAAGTACAAATTTAAAGCGTTCATCCCACGCAAACTGCAAACAATAGCATTTACTCCACAATAATTTCTCAACTTCATTGTCATGATAACCGGTTAAAGTTAGAAAAGAGACAAAACACAAGCAAGAAGACAAAAATAAGTTTTAATAGTGTTGCATGTAAACTACAATCTGGAAGAGAAATAATGGGGTTAAGTCCAAGAAAACAAACATGTACATGCTGAAAACTCTACAAGCCACTTACAAATGCCCCGAAGCAATTGAAAAAATGTTAATTGTTTTTCCTCGTCGACCACCCTTCCCACGATCCTGAGGGAGGGAAATGAGTAAGTGATTTCAATACTTTGAGGATGAAAATAAATATAAATATCAAACAATAAGGCAAACAAAGCCGTGCTGGCATACCATAAGGAGAACGAAGGGTGAAAGATCTTAGAAAATAAAACTAAGCGCTGCTCATCTTTTAACTGTAATGGGGCTTTGAATGGTGATGATAACAAACATATTTACATACTACTGCTATATTCAATACTTATTTGCTACCATATTATTAGACCTGAGTGATGGTTTGATCAAAGGTTGCTAGGCTAAGGTTAGGACAAGAACAGACTGAATAGTAAAGTCCGTACTACAGCTGCACCCAGAAACTAATATCAGTGGGAAAAAACCTAAGCAGCTTACATGCTCCCTCTCACAACTACAATTGTAGCTTACTTTGACCATGGTTTAAGGGCCAATCATTCTTTCCTTTTCTCATATCATCTTTCTTATTCTGATCCCTTCTCAGAGGCTCATATTTATACCCATTTCTTGCAACAATTAATCCTAATTAAGGTGAAGTATAACATAACACGAAATGAACATAAATTTACGCCGGGGGTAGGAGGCTCACCACCAAACTGTCATGACTCTTTTTTGATTTCTCGCTGCCACCAATAAAACCAGAAGCCCATTTGAGAATGTTTGAATTCCAGCCATTACGTCCCTGCGAGGCATCCACAAAGATCCCTCAGTCATCCATGAGCACAGAAAAGAAGATAGCGAATTACATTTCAAACAAAAAGAAAAAACTCACCTTTTCTTTTGAATGCTTGTCATCATCAGATGAAATAAGCAATTTTTCTTGCTCTTTTCCCTTTTTCTTCAGTACTTCAAGATGGACAACTTTACCCCTCAAATCATTTATAGTAATTCGCTTTGACAAAGATTTCTCTTGATTTCCATTATCACCATCATCTCTGAAAAGATACAACTCAGAACTTCTGCCTGGAGCAAGTTGCAGATACCAAACTCCAGGAGATACTTTCATCTGCCAATAACCCAAGTTGGCCATCACAATAGTATCAACCAAATGAGGTGTATTCTTTGTTCCAAGAATTAGCTGAAGACCTCTGGGAGGGTCACCATCCTTCTCAGCACAATGACCTAAATTATGCACAAAAGTAATAAAGAAAATGTACAGAGTACCTCACTACTCCAGTTAGGTTCACAAATTGCATTTTTTCTAAACAAAAAACAAACTCACCAGTCAGAACAAGAGCTTCAAGTTCAAAAACTGCTTGCAATGTCCTAGTGTCGCCCAGGTTCTCAAGCAAAATATTGTCCAGGTCATGACTGACGTATTTATATTCACACGGAGAATGAGAGAGATTAGACAATGCAGTAAGGTACATAATGTTGCAAGTCTTCAACATTTTGTAAGGAATATATGGGAGAGTCAATAGACAAAGAAAGAAATCATGATGTTAATAATAAGGAAGAAGCATACACAGCAATGACAGGCTCCACAAGCCATGGCTCAGGAACATCCAGGTTCATGGTAAGTGTTTTGGACAATGGCATATTTGCAAAAAAGGCTTTTGGTCCATTTACTGTGTAATCAGTGCTGCTAAAATCTTCCTGCAAGGTTCTAGCACAGCTAAAAAACCATTTTTGAGTGCTCAAATTTGAGTGGTTTCTAAAGTGAGATGCATACCATGGCTGGGATCACATATCTGTAATAGTTCTTCAAGGGAAGATCAACAAGGGAACTCTGCCACAAAAGTAATTGCTTATAATGTTTTCCTAAAAAATTTGCAATTAAATGACTTCAAGCAAGGAACAAAATGAAAGAAAAGTGACTTTGCAGAATGCTTTAATTAAAAATTTAAAAGAAGAATGCAGTGACCTCATCATAAAGACTGAAAATTTCAAGGTAAATAACCCCAAATTGAGTGATGTTGAAAGTTGTCATATTACATACTTTGGCCTTGGGAAATACAGTCAGAACTCTTTGCTTCTATTCTTATTATTCTTTTCAATATTTACCTCATGGAATGATCTTTCCCCATCCTCTACATGGACTGAGCCCATTGTCCTATTCTATTTTTCCTTTGGCATGAGCACACACTTCGCCCCATCCCCCGATTAGACTCTATTCACAAGCATCACAGATATAACAAACACCACAAATATTGACTCACAACAAGAGTTAGTACAATGCAATTAAATGGGAAAGCTTTTGTTTTTATGTTCTCTTCTACAATAATATTTCTATTCAGGAACACAGGATAGCAAAGATAACAAAGATTGTAAATATCAGCTCACCATGGGATTTAGTACAATGCGCATGCTTGGATGGACATACTTAGCCAGCACACGAAGAAGTGATGACAGTTTCTGTCCTGACGGACTTAGAGGATCAACAACCGCATCAATATGAATACTAGAATTCTCATTGTTAAGAACAACAGCACTGGGGAACATTTCCAAAATAAAAAAAAGGCACGAGTTAGACATCTGAGATGACAAGTCAAAGAAGTGGGGATTAAAAACACAGAATGAAACACACTATTAAATCAACGGCAAACATGAGTATCAATAAATATGGTGTCTAATGGGATAGATTTAAACACATAACAATGAAACTAGCATGCAAGATGCAGATTTAAGAACATAAGATGAGGGTCTCAAACAGAAAGTTGTTAAAAATTAAATCTTATAATACTGTTACATAGGAGGATCATTTTGTTTACAAGGAGAATGAAAATATTATAATTTTTTTTTCATGTAGAAGCACAAAGTGAATCAAATTGGATTAGACTAAAGCGTTATGTAAAGGATTAAAAAGAAGAAACCCATTTTTGACAGAGAATGAAATGCATGGTGAGGAGGAAATGTAAACTACATTTTTGCTTGATAACTTCGGTGCTGCGTGTCTTTCCTCAAAATCAATTGGGTTGATCACATTTCGATTCATTTGACGAATGGTGAGTAATTACACATAGAAATAAATGTCTCCTAAATATAAGAGCATGGTGGAGTAGAGAGGTTGGTAGGAAAACCAGAAACAATCATGAAATTGAGTTTGGAACTACAGTTGAACCGTGCTCTTCTTCTGTAAATATCCCCCAGTAATATAGCACACAAATATGGAGATTTATCGGAAGGAACTACATTATTAAATGATAGAAAAATATATAACTTCGAAAGGAAAATCAGAAGACATGAAATGCAGCATGATTTTGAGAAAAACACAATTCTGTCAAGAACAAAAGGAAAAGAAAGAATAGATCCTTATTGGCAACAAAATGCTTTAGAAGTACTTACCTATATTGTGCATTCAAAATCTCAAAGCGTACACTTTCAGTACTTCGCTCCCTTGTAGCCATTGAAGACGTCACAAGCATAATAATATCACTGACATATTTACTGAAAGCATGAATAAAATCAGTACAAGTTGGTATATCTAGCCCAAAAAATGAAATGTTGCAATGTACAGTACAGTATTACATTTTTCCGTAAATAACAAAAATCAGGTTGGTAATCAAACTTGAAATGGCAACTACCAATCAGGAGGAAGTATCTAAACCAGTACAATCAGTGGCTTGTGCAAGTTATTGTGCCAAGAAAATCACACAAAGGGATAAATGCATAATAATCTTGATAAAACTATTCCCCAAAATCCCAAATACCTATATGGGTGTAGATTACATGAAAACCAACAAACCTTGTTAACATGTCAGGGTCAATTCCTTGCCAATTAACTTCCTCAACAATCTCTGCAATGTGTTTTATTCTATGCTTAAACTCAACAGACTCCAGAAGATGTAGATCATCACCCAGAAATACGCCAGCATCAAGAGAAGTAACCTGTCAAATAGAAAAACAAGAACGTTATAATTAAAGCAGTTTCATAGGCAGCTGAAAAAAGCATTGGCAGTTGGAACAGAAAACAAGGAATCAGTCCAACAATCCTATAGATTTATGACACATTTAAGAGAGATAAGACAAACCCTTCCGTTGGTAATGACTGCATTAACACCAGATGCTATCCCAAATTGCCGATATAAAAATTGAGCCACCTGGATAAAATTGCAATACAACATATTAATGTCAATATGAGAATTAGAAAAATCAACATTGATCCAGACTACATCACTAACAACCCTTACAAGAGGAACTCAGACAGGAAAAGGACTAAAATATGTCAAACAGAAAAATAAAAGCATCCAGTGAGAGCTTGAACATCCTATAAAAGCAAAAAAGTCAACTAATATCACCTTATTCAAATGTTCTCGCAACTTCAGATTGGAAGCTTCAGATAGAGAGGACTTATATGCCTTAGATGGCAATTCATTTGCCTCAGCAAGTTCATAGACCTTAGTAATGAATGCTTGAGTGCTTTCAGCTGCAGCAGGAGATCTAAGAATGTAATTATGCTCATAAAACGAGCATACTTGATCTAAAAACTCCAATACCTTCTTCTTATGACTGCAAAAGCAATAATGCAAGTAATATCAAATCAGAGTTGACAGTCTAAGCATATTTACAAGATTCAATATCATGAAATAAAAGCCTATAAGAACATTTAGACTTGGGAAACCTATATGAGGCTGCAGTGATCTCAAAGGTCTTCACAAGTAGAATACTGGACAGATCAATATCCTGACTAGCAGTAAATAGCACACCAACACGAGCATTTTTGGACCCTCGAATCTGGAATAGTGCAAGAATTAGTAGACCATCAATAATATAATAGCCATGACAACAATAACAGCATAAGAGGATAATAATCAAACAGAAGTCATGATAAAGAATACCAGATAACGGATTCCTTCACGAAGTAACTTTATCCCTTTTCTTGATGTGACCTCAACAGCAAGAAGATGAGTTACAGGCTTCACATTGTCTACAGCTGGCATTGATCAAGTCATTAAACATGTTAGGATGCAAATAACTAGAGCAAATAGTAAAACGAAACTAATAATTAACATAACCTCTGCTTACTTTCAGGAGAATGTAAGTAATTAATTTCATTCAGTACAGATTCCCCTCCAAGGATTGATGAAGCTAGAGATACAAACCTTGGTTTGACCTTGCCACCAACAATAATCTACATCCAACCAATATCAAATTACAACAAACATGTCATAGTAATAGATTGCTGACATGTTGCAAAAATATCTAACCAACGGTTTACCTGGGGGTTATAGCGACTGACACCATTTTCAGATAGGAATTTGTCCAGCACATCAGTGTGAGAATTTATTTGCCCATAGTAAACTTGTTCTTGTATTCTAGGAAGCTCATCATTCATGGCATTTATAAGAGCTTCCTGCCCAAAATAAACACAAAAAGGTCATGTAAGTTTGAACTAATGCTAAGTTAGCTATAAACTAACTTCACTTGATAATCTTTGGCCACTCACATAACTTATTTTGAACAAAGGAAAGAAAACTATTTTACTTATTTTGAAGAGGTCTTAGTTTTTTTCTTGAGTTTTTAGTCATCTTTTTAATTTCAAGTTTAGATTTTTACTAATTCTTCTTTATATTATGATTTTAAAACTCATGTCACAATTAAGCTTTCCCTTCTGTTCATACTTACGTAACCAAACAAAGAATGAAGTTTTAAAAACTGTATGATGAAGTGCAAGAAAATCATCACGATAAAAGAATAAGAGATAAATGAAAAAAAAGGATACATATAAACGAATAAGTACTACATATAGTAAATTACCAAATGAACTCAAGACATGGAAGTAATCTTCAAAATCTAAATGTAAAAGAAACTAGAATATGTGAGAAAGGGGCCATGGTGGCCGGAGATGCAATTAATGACGGTGGTTTGTGTGTGATCGGTGGTTAAGGATTTATTGTTTGAAGAAGATGGAAAGGATATTTTCCAGAGAAAACAATGTGTTTCTCTGTATTTTCTTATTATTCTTCAATATTCAAATGTGTGTACGGTGAGCCTTTAAATAGGCAATTACAGAGTTTTAGTATAGTTAAACTATACTTTTATCTCTAATTTAAATAATATTTATCCCTAATTTAAATAAGACTTCTAGTAAATCTAAACTACTGACTTGGGAATAAACTCTAATTATACATTAAATAAAACTCTACCACTTCTCGGATAACTTACACTCTCCCTCAAACTCTAACACTTCTCGGATAACTTACAGAATACCATTATAATTTTCCGCAAGGAAAACCACATTTAAGAGAACAAACAACTACAGTCTGGCAAAACAGATTCATTAAGCATAGGTGCCAATTAAAAACGTTTCCAAAAAGGTAATAAACTCAAAAATATAAAGGGATGCACTAAGTAGTCAAAAAGGTGCAAGTTAAAAAAGAGATGTTGTAACTGAATAAATGAGTGATATAGGTACCTCACTAGAATCAAAGACAAGACCATTCATCAAGAGGCAGCACTGCAGCTTGCTGACACCCAACTTAAAAACAAACAAGGAGCTATCTTCAGACAATTCCTTATAAGTTCGTTCCTTTTCCAGCTTTAACAGAATTTCTTGTGGCGGAGATTTAACTTTCGGCCTACCGAAACAACACATATTGATTTACCAAGCAAATCTAAATATCCCAAAATTAGTGAAGCATCAAATAAGGAAATACGATCAGCAAGTGTAAGTAGCATAACATAAATTTTCAAAACTTACAATAGTGTTTCCACAAATGCCTCTTCAATATGGTGCATTTCAAGAGCCTCATCTGTAGAGTCAGCAGATTCTGTTCGTAGTTGATTTATCTATCACAAGTATGTAAAAAATTTAGTTAAAACTGTCAAAATGCACCATGTTAGTAAATTGTGATACAGCAGGTTCGTCCATGGGAATAAAAGAAGAATGGCAAGGAGTGTCATACACCCACTATACTTCTCAAAACCGTCCGTACTTTTGAAATTCTCCAACCTCCCTCAACTTTCATGAAAGTCTTACCCACTTACAGGATCGGTTTATGCTTACCAAGTATAGAAACAAGTCATTTCCTATTTCAAGGCATAACATGGCATTTTAGATATGATAAAAATAACAAGAATACAGCATAAAATTATATGTCGGATACATGTTATTTATAAAAAAAAAAAACTGTGCATAGACTCATTAGTTTAAATTTTCACACACGAAAAGTCTACTCATATAAATCCTCTTTATCTTTTGCAATATACACGTCAAAAGCTTATATATGCAAATTTAAAGATGAGTATATCAATAGCTGAAAGAGAGAAAGAAGTTTTTATAGGGTGAAAATAAGTACCATAACAAATTTAAGTTAGTCAAGGGCATATGATTTAACCTGAAACATCTCTTTCTCCCAACCATTTCAGAAAATATTGAAGATAAACAACATAGAAACACTGGAATAAAGCCAATAGTAAAAACTAAAGAGAATTATAGTTTACATCAAATCATCAGAAGGTACAAGCACAAAAAAGGCGGTATGAATATCAAACCCATACATTGCTCAAAAACTGAAAAGCTGTTTGAGTCCCGTGGTTTTCCTTGATATAGATGAAAAGTTGTATAATCTGCAAAGAAATTACAGTTGACAATGTTTATGAGCATCCCATGTTGCAAAACAGAAACTTCAATGATGCTTGACAACATAATGAAGTATTGAAATAACTGAAGAGAAACCATGGTTCAGCAGAGATAACATCAAATTATACAAAAGGTAAAACAAAAAGCATTTGACTAAGTTAAGCAACTACCAAACTGGATTTATCATCCTCAATTTCACTGTCATGCTCGAAATCAGATGAATGAAGTTCACCACCACTCTGTTCAATTTTTTTGATGAATTCTGTAGAATACAGTAGTACCCCAAATCTCATCGGGAAACTATTCTCATAGAAAGATGTAATCATGTCGATAGACTGCAAGATACCAGTTGAAATTTATGGTAAGAAAACTGTGACCAAGATAATGCAATAAATGAGAGAGAAAGAGAGAGATCAGACATTCAGAAGAAAAAAGAAAACATGCCTGAAGACCAGAAACAGTTGCTGGATCAAGAACATAAACTGCATGGAACAGATTCTTACGGATATAACGCAACTGGCCGGGAAAGACAGGCATTAAGATCTGCACAAAATGTCATCAGAAGACATGCTTTTTAGCAACCATTAACAGAAGATCACACAGGCAGAGCCATCATACTATTTGAGAGAGATTTTAGGATAAACTAACATACATCATTTATATTACTCCTCCAACGCCTATACATGGCATCCTCCTCCAAGTTATTCAGAAAATGAACATGGGAAGAACGAAAGTCAACTCGGAACGTATCGGACTCGGGAGGAGTCACGGTTGATAGAAGTTTCTGTACAGAGCCACTAGGGAGCTGAAAATAATAGAATTCTTAAGTTAATTGTGTATAGACTATAGAGGCTGATGCACATGACATGTATAACAAAATGACCTGATAAAAAGCTCATGTATGATGAAAGGTCTTCTAAAAACTAGAAAGAAAGAGATTCATCAAATATAAATAATAATATGCTAATTGGTCAGAAATAAGCATGAGAACAATGGTAAGCGATGACAATCAATTTGATTTTAATTGTTAACAATAAATTAAACACATCCTGCATAACAGACTCATAATGGGTAAATTACACAACAAATGGCTCTTATATATTACATACAAATGCACTCCTCGTATGAAATTGATTATCCAAATCCCAATTAAAAGAAACCTTAGATATTTATTGTTTATTTTAGTGGAATCCACAAAACAAACATCTAGACACTCTGATTCTATATTTACACTACTGTCCTCAGTTCCCAAATGGTGCATTTTCAAACTTATTTGAACAAGGTAGAAAATGCTCATATTTGTTCAATTAAAGACAGGGGGAATAAAAAGGAAAAAACAGTTACTAATTTAGACATTCCATTAATAAAGTTATATATTTTGAGATAAATGGATATGGTATAAAGGAAAACATTTTTAGTAGATTTAACTGATCAATCAAACAAAATGGAACTTAGAATTACCCACCTTCAACTTTGAAAACTGATCAGCCAAGGATAGCTCCTGATGGACCAGGTCAATCAATCTATGAAAAAATGACAAAAACAAAATATTAGAGATTCAGAAGTAATACTACACCGATCAAGTTGCATAAATGCATTCAAATAATAATAAATAAAAAGCTAATGACAAACTCTTGAAAGGGTGAAAAGCATTAATATAAAAACAAACTGCCACAGAACTGTCCGTAAGAAACTCCAGAGTGATATTCCTGGATTATATTAAAAGATTCAACAGTACAATTGCTTTTAAAGAATATATCACAAGATCAAACATCAATTTTTCATTAAAAAAAATCCTAAATGCAGTTCTAAGAAAGTCTTCTTTAAATTAACTCTGAATTTCATAATAGAATTCAAAATTCAGCACTCAGAAATCATAGCAGTTAATAATTGCTTTTAATCCTGGAAGTATTAAATTTACATGAAAATAATTATTTTGTTTATTTTAAATTTTAAGAAATATATTCGGTTAAAAACTGTATGGAAACAATGGCCAAAATCTTCAGGTATAGAGGCCAAAGCTAAATATTTAAAAATGTCATGAATTCTAAACAGAAAATTTTCAGTGAAGAACAAAAGAAATAGGGGAGAAAAGGTATTACAGATAAAGGTCAACATCTTCGATGTTGATTAAAGCACCATTCAGAGCCATTAAGGACTTGCCAGGAGGGATCATTCTCTGGTTTGCAATTATCTCATCTTTAACTGAATCATTGAGCTGAAAAATGCATAAACTTGTATAAATTGATTAGAAAAAAGACAACAGGAGTACTGGACACCTTATTGTTGGAGTCTATATCATAAATATTACAGCTGCTAATACATTGAGAGATTCACCAAGAAGTTACCTTCGTTCGAGATAAAGATGACACTACACTAGGAAAATTTTGGTTGATTTCTTGCATTGACTGCAAAGGATCAGAGGCTTGTACTATTCTCTGTGCAGTTTGATGTCCTAAATCTGTTCAAGGGGGAAATTTTTTGCAATTTGAAGATTACACATTCATAACTAGAAGGAAAAAGAAAGCCTTAAGTAAACAGTACCTTTCAGTTCCCAAACATCAAGTGTGTCTGATATTGTTGATGACAAAAGATAATCCCTGAATGCCATTATCTCTGAAGCAAGGTCAGGTTTTCGTTCCTGCAAAAGGAAATATGTAGGATATTGCGGCTTGTATTTGGATTAGGATTAAACTCTTAGGAGTTTGTTATTATCTGTACTTAATGTTTTATGTAAATAGATTAGGATTAAAACTCCTAAAGAGTCCTAAGCCTTGTATAGAGTTAGAAGTTTTGTAGTTCTAGAAATCCTTATCCTAGTTGAACTCCTACATGACTCTATAAAAGAGTCTCATGTTGTATCTTTCTGAATCAATCGAATAACAGAAAAAGTATTTTGTTTTCTACTCTTTCTACATGGTATCAGCTGGGATTTCGATTCCTCAACCCTAGTCGACTTCCAAATCAAAACAAATCACCAAAAAAACCTCCTGCTCGATGGCTACTTCTTCTTCAACCATCGATATCTCATCTTCATCAGGATTTATTTCTAGTTCTGACGACCTCAAGTTGGCAAGAACTACTGAAACGAATCTGGCCATAAAAGAACCTGCAGGTACCTCCTTCCCAACAGCCCTATTGTCTACACAGCTCAATCCAACTTGGATCTTCGACTGTGGGGCTTCCGACCACATGACTGGTAACAAAGATTTATTTCTCAATTACTCAGCCTCCTCCTCGGGTAGATCAATTAAAACTGCTGACGGTTCCCTCTCACAAATTGCGGGTTCTGGTTCTATTATTATTAATCCCAATCTGGTGCTAGATGATGTTCTATTTGTACCAGATCTTGCCTGCAATCTTATCTATGTTAGCAAGCTTTCAAAAACCTTGAAGTATTCTGCAAGTTTTAATGACTCTGGTTGTATTTTACATGCTATGGACTCAAAAAAGACAATCGGCACTGCCAGTTTGCACTGTAAGAATGTGTATAGTATTCTAATTCATATAGGAGTTAGTTTATTATTTAAAGTGTTGTAGTTGTACTCTAAGTCTATCCAATAGAGTTAGAAGACTAAACCTAGTAGGACTCCTTGTCTAACATAAAGTCCTAGCCTATAAAATCTGTATGTACTCTGTAATTTATCATGAGATTTTTTTATCATCTAATAAACAGAAGAGTTTTTTGTTTATCTTCATGCACAATGGTCTTTATGCTCTCCATCACCTTGCACCTCTTTCTCTCTTTCCTCCTTTACTGCTTTAGAACAATTTGATGATTTGTTATTATGGCATTTTAGGTTAGGTCACCCTAATTTTCAATATTTGTCAAAGTTATATCCATCTTTGTTTATCAATAAAAAGCCAAGTTTATTTAAATGTCATATTTGCCTTCTTGCTAAACAAACTAAAGCATCTTATCTTCCATCTCCTTATAAACCATCTAACCCTTTTTCTTTGATCCACAGTGATATTTGGGGTCCTTCTGGAGTGAAGAATGCTGATCGCAATAAGTGGTTTATTACCTTTATTGATGATCACAGTAGGATTACTTGGACTTATTTAATGAAAGAAAAGTCTAAAACTGCGAGGGTTTTTGAGAGATTTTATAACATGGTTCTTACTCAATTCCAAACCAAAATTCAATTGTTTAAGTTTGATAATGGGAGTGAATTTTTTGCTAAGTCTTTGAGTGCATTTTTTCATAAGCAGGGAATAGTTCAACTTAGTTCTTGTGTTGATACTCCACAACAAAACAGAATTGCAGAAAGAAAAAACAAAGACCTCCTTAAAGTTGCTCGTTCTCTTTTATTTACTTGTAATGTCCCTAAATACTTGTGGGGTGAGGCCTTGTTAACAGCCACATATTTGATCAACCACATGCCTAGTAAGGTTCTGAAATTTCAAACACCTCAATCTGTCTCCCTGGAGAGTTATCCACATTTTAAGCCTATCTCTTCTATTTTACCTTTTAAAATATTTGGTTGTACCGTCTTGATTCATAACTTAGCTCCTAATAAGTCCAAGTTAGATCCTAGATTTTTGAAGTGTGTACTAGTTGGTTATTCTTCACTCAAGAAGGGCTATAAATGCTATCATCCTCCTTCTCACAGATTTTTTGTTACTATGGAGCTTACATTTTTTGAGCAGGACTCTTACTTTCCTCAGGCTGCAATTCAGGGGAGACTTGGGATGATTTTCAGCCTTCTCCTCACCCTCAGGTAATCTCTCCCAATATTTCTATACCACCAATTTTTGAATCCACTACTTCACCCTTATCCGAACCAACATCTCCTTTACCAACTCCTTCCAAAACGCCTACACCTATTCAAAACACATTCACTCCTTCCAAAACTCCTCAAAACTTTTTGAGAACACCTAAACAAATTTTGACCTATATAAGGAAAAAGAAAACTATACCAAAGGCCATTTTGCAATCTGACACTTGTCGTGAGTTGGATTTGAGTCCATCTGCCAATATGGAGGAGGAAGGTTATATAATCTAATCAGTGAGCCTAATATCCCTAATCTTGATGATTTTCCTATTGCTATTAGAAAAGGGGTTAGAAAGTGCACTAAACATCCTATTCAGAAATTTGCTAGATACAGTTCACTGAAGCCATCCTTTAAGGCCTTTACAACAAGCTTAGATAAAGAGCAGATTCCTTCCACAGTTGATGAAGCTTTAAAGCATCCCAAGTGGAGAAAGGTTGTCGAAGAAGAAATCAGTGCTCTTGAGAAGAATGGTACCTGGACAATAACTGATCTTCCCCAAGGTAAAAAACCTATTGGTTGTAAGTGGGGTTTTGCTGTGAAATATAACTCTGATGGTAGTGTCTAGAGATACAAAGCGACGCTTGTGGCTAAAGGCTATACATAGACCTATGGGACCGACTACACAGAAATCTTTGCTCCAGTGGCAAAACTTAACAATGTTCGGGTATTACTAAGTCTAGCTGTCAATTCTGATTGGAAGCTTCACCAACTTGATGTGAAGAATGCATTCCTTAATGGAAAGTTAGAGGAATATGTTTACATGAAGATTCCACCTGGTCTGAGATCGATTGAAAGAGATCAGAATGTTTGTAAGCTCAACAGGTCACTTTATGGTCTGAAACAGTCTCCTCGAGCTTGGTTCGAAAGATTCACCAAAGCTATTCTAAAAGATGGATACAAGCAATCATTGGCGGATCACACTCTCTTCATTAAGGTAACCTTAGAAAACAAAAGAGTTATCTTAATTGTCTATGTAGATGATATAATTGTGACAGGAGATGATGAGAAAGAAATCGGGTGCTTGAAAAACCTTCTACATAGAGAATTTGAAACAAAGAATTTGGGACAGCTTCAATACTTCCTCGGAATGAAGGTTGCTAGATCAAGTGAAGGGTTGGTGATTAATCAAAGGAAGCATGTCCTTGATTTGCTTAATGAAGCAGGGATGCTCAGGTGTAAACCAGCAGATACACCAATGGAAGCCGGCTTGAAATTCACTAAGGAAACATGCACTTTAGTTGACAAAGAGAGATTCCAAAGATTAGTGGGAAAACTAATCTATCTATCCTTGACGAGGCCAGACATTGCGTTTCCAGTAAATGTGATTAGTCAGCATATGACAAATCCTAATGAAGAACACATGGCAGCAGCTAACAGAATCCTCAAGTACTTGAAGAAAACTCTGGACATGGTTTACTGTTTAAAAAGACACAGGACAGAATTGTGAGAATCTTTACAGACTCAAGTTGGGCAGGAGAACTAACTGACAGAAGATCAACAAGTGTGTCGATTGTAAATATGTATCTAAGAGTCCTAAAGTTATTAACATGCAGTAGTTATTATTTAATTAGGAGTTTGTGCTGTAATAGAGGTATTTTAGTTTAAGTTTATTCTAGATAAGATAGAGTTTATCTTAAACTAGGAGTTAGAGTTTAATTAAACTAGTATGATGTAACCAGTGTTGTTAAAAAGGGATCCAACACTCTGTAATTTTTTACGATAAAATTAAATAAAAACAGAGAAACTACTTTTTTCTAAACTCAGTATTATTTACATGGTATCAGTAGGTTTCGATTCTTAGTCTAAATCGATGGCAAATTCTTCCTCATCCAAGATTAATTCCGGAGGAGAAGCAACTTCCTCCGTTGATGTTCTTCCAGATTCTACCACATCGGCAGTCACTTGCCATAAAATGATTGGTCCCAATTATCTACAATGGTCCCAGTCAGTCAAGTTGTACATCACTGGCAGAGGAAAGCTAGGCTATATCACTGGAGGAGAGACAAAGCCTGCTTCGACAGATCCAGGGAATGCGAAGTGGCTGCAAGAAAATAGTATGGTGATGTCTTGGTTGAGAAACACGATGACACCAGCAATTGGGGGTAACTTTCTCTTATATGAGACTACAAAAGAAATCTGGGATGCAGCTCAAGAAACTTATTCAAGTTCAGACAATATTTCTGAATTATTTAGCATTGAATGCCAGGCTTCAAATCTAAAACAAAAGGAGATGAATGTCACTGTTTACTACAACACTCTTACCCGACTTTGGCAGCAAATTGATCTTTACGAGTCCAATGACTGGACGAATCCAACAGATGCTGCTCTTTACAAGAAGAAAACTGACCAGAAAAGAATCTTTCAATTCTTGAATGGTCTACATAAAGAACTGGATGCTGTCAAAGGAAGAATTTTGAGCACTAAACCTCTTCCTTCTGTTAGAGAGGTTTTTCTGAGGTCAGAAGGGAAGAAAGTAGGCGATTATTCTTGTTGGCAGACTCATCCACTAGTGATGGATTTGCACTTCTTACACATACATCATCTGCCAGCAAGCAAAAAGGAGGAAAATCATGGTGCGACCATTGCAAAAGGGTGGGGCACATTCGAGATACTTGCTGGAAATTACACGGAAAGCCTGCTGACTGGAAACCCCAAAGGATAAGGCAGCGACAAATAGTGTCAGTAGCTAATGCAGCATCAGCAAATAGTTCAGTGAGTTTTAGTAAGCAACAGATTGATGATTTGCAGAAACTTCTTTCTCGGGTGACACCAAAATCCGATTCCTCTGGTACAATTGGTAGTGTTTCTTGTTTTAAAACTATTGCTAAGCATTTATGGATAGTGGATTCTAGTGCTACTGACCATATGACAGGGGATGAATCTCTTTTCCTTCAAATTACTGGGCAGCAAAGTCAGAGAAATGTTAAGACAGTTGATGGATCTGTCACTAAAGTGGATGGAATAGGAACAGTTGTTGTGAATGATACTATCACTCTTTCTTCTGTTTTATATGTTCCTAACTTACAATGCAATCTTTTGTTAGTTAGTAAATTATGCAGTGATCTTAACTGTTCTGCAATATTTAATGCTACTGGTTGTGTGTTTCAGGAAGTGGATTCGAGGAAAAGGATTGGCAGTGTTGAGTTGTGTAGTGGACTTTACATCATTGAAGGTCTTCCTCCTAAAAGACAAGTCCAACCAAGTTGCACTTTTTCTTTATCCTTCAACACTACAAATTTAGGATTCAGTGATGTTCTTTTATGGCATTTTAGACTTGGCCATCCAAATTTTATTTATCTTCAGAAATTGTATCCAACTTTATTTGCTAATAAAGACTCATTATCATTTTCTTGTGATATATGTCAACTTGCGAAACATAAAAGATTACCATATCCCCCTTCTTCTTATAAGGCTTCTAAACCTTTTTCCTTAATACATAGTGACATTTGGGGTCCTAATGCTAAGAATGTAAATGGGGCTAGATGGTTTGTCTCCCTTATAGATGATCATACTAGGATTACTTGGACTTTCTTGATGAAAAATAAATCTGAAACTGAAAATATCTTTAAAAATTTCTATTTCATGATTTAAAATCAGTTTCACAGCAAAATTCAGATCCTTAAGAGTGACAATGGGAGTGAGTTCTTTACTAATACTTTAGGAAATTTTCTTCAAGACAAAGGTATTATTCATATAAGTCCATGTGTTGATACTCCTCAACAGAATGGAGTGGCTAAAAGAAAAAATAGACACCTCTTAGAAGTTGTTAGATCCTTAATGTTATCCTCTAATATTTCTCATTCTTTTTGGGGAGAAGCTGTACTTCATGCAACTTTTCTCATTAACAGGTTACCTAGCAAAATTTTAGGTTTCAAAACTCCTAAGGAGGTCTTACTTCAAACCTTTCCATCTTTTAAACCTTTGTCTTGTCATTTACCTCTCAAAGTATTTGGTTCTACTGCCTTTGTTCATATTCAAAAACAGTTTCGGGGTAAGTTAGATCCTAGGGCTATCATATGTGTTTTCCTAGGATATTCTCCACATAAGAAGGGCTTTAAATGTTACTCTCCTCTACATAGGAAATTTTTTATTTCTATGGATGTCACTTTTCATGAACATTTACCTTATTTTTCAGATACTAAAATTCAGGGGGAGAGATGGGATGAATTTCAGTATCCTCAAATTCAGTTACCACTAGCCGAATCAATACCTACGCCCAAAACTGTTGAAAATAATCCTACATCTCTACCTCCCGAATCTGTTCCTGAACCATCAGAACCTTTTTCGCCTATAACTGAAACTGAAAAATCACCTACTACACCTCATGTTTTTTTCAGAGAACCAACTTGGAACTAAAGAACTAAGTGTCTATACAAGGAGGAAAAAAGGGCTTGCTCAGGAAACTACACAACCTAGGACTGCTCAAGAAATGGAACCAATTCCACTGTCCTTGGAGGAGGGAGGTATGGAAAATTTGAATGATAATGATGATTCTGTTATTAATACATATGACTTACCTATTGCTAAGAGAAAAGGTGTCAGAAAATGTACAAGTCACCCAATCCAGAGATATGTGGCCTATGGGAAACTATTATCATCTTTTAAAGCCTTTACTGCCAAAATTGACAAAGTGCAGATTCCAAAAGCAGTGTATGAAGCTTTACAAGATCCTAGGTGGAAGAAAGCTGTAGAAGATGAAATTCAGGCTTTGGAATCCAATAAGACTTGGGTGATGACCAATTTACCTCTTGGTAAGAAGGCAGTTAGTTGTAAATGGATTTTTACAGTAAAATATAACTCAGATGGGAGTATTGAAAGGTTTAAAGCAAGGCTGGTTGCAAGGGGATTTACTCAGTCTTATGGGATTTTGATTACCAGGAAACATTTGCTCCTGTAGCAAAAGTCAATACTATAAGAATTCTTCTATCTCTTGCTGCAAATCTAGATTGGCCACTTCATCAACTTGATGTGAAAAATGCATTCCTAAATGGAAATTTGGAGGAGGAAGTCTACATGCATAAACCAGCCGGTCTAAGTGGTGATCCAAATCAAGTGTGTAAGCTACTTAAATCATTGTATGGCCTAAAACAGTCTCCTAGGGCCTGGTTTGACAGATTCATTAAAGCAATTTTGAATTTTGGTTACTATCAATGTCAATCTGATCATACTTTGTTTGTGAAGACTTCTTCAGGAAATAAAAGGACTATCTTAATAGTCTATGTTGATGATATAATCATCACTGGTGATGATGATCAGGAGATCAAAAAGGTTGAAAGAGTTTCTGGCTACTGAATTCGAGGTAAAAGACTTGGGATACTTGAGGTACTTTCTCGGTATGGAAGTGGCAAGATCAAACTCTGGGATTGTGATTAACCAGAGGAAGTATATTCTGGATCTTCTTTCGGAAACAGGAATGCTAGGATGCAAGCCTGCAGAAACACCTATGGAGTCAAACCTAAAGTTTAGGACCGATGATCAAGGAGTTCCTACGAACAGGGAGCAATACCAGAAACTAGTGGGTAAGTTTATTTACTTATCACTCACTAGACCTGACATTGCTTTTCCAGTAAGTGTTGTCAGCCAGTTTATGAGTGATCCTAAAGAAGAGCACCTTGAGGCAGTTATGAGAATCCTAAGATACTTGAAGATGACTCCGGGGGCATGGAATGTTTTTCACTAAAAATGACAGCAGAAAAGTTGAAATATTCACAGATGCAAGCTGGGCAGGAGAGTTGACAGCTAGAAGATCTACAAGTGGCTATTGCGCTCGAGTATGGGGAAATTTGGTGACTTGGAAGAGCAAGAAACAGCAAGTAGTTTCAAGAAGCAGTGCAGAAGCAGAATTCAGATCACTAGCAAATGGAATCTGTGAAGGGATTTGAGTACAAAGACTCCTATCAGAATTGAAATTAAATTACAGCAAAGAGTTCGAGCTTTACTGTGACAATCAATCTGCAATCAGCATTGCAAAGAATCCAGTGCATCATGACAGAACCAAACATGTGGAACTGGACAAGCACTTTATTACAGAGAAAATCACAAGTGGGATGGTTAAGTTGAACTTCATCCCAACGCAAGAGCAGTTAGCTGACATACTTACCAAGGCACTTCCAAGAAATACCTTTGATAAGCTTATATCCAAGCTGGGACTATACAATGTCTACTCACCAGCTTGAGGGGGAGTGTCGATTGTAAATATGAATCTAAGAGTCCTAGAGTTATTAACATGCAGTAATTATTATTTAATTAGGAGTTTGTGCTGTAATAGAGGTATTTTAGTTTAAGTTTATTCTAGATAAGATAGAGTTTATCTTAAACTAGGAGTTAGAGTTTAATTAAACTAGTATGATGTAACCAATGTTGTTAAAAAGGGATCCAACACTGTAATTTTTTACGATAAAATTAAATAAAAACAGATAAACTACTTTTCTCTAAACTCAATATTATTTACAGGTATTGTGCATTTGTTTGGGGAAATCTTGTAACTTGGAGAAGCAAAAAGCAATCGGTGGTATCCAGAAGCAATGCTGAAGCAAAATTTAGAGCTTTGGCTCTAGGAATGTTTGAAGGAATTTGGCTACTCAAGTTGCTTAAGGAATTACACACTAACTAAGAAGACAAGTTCGAGGTTTTGTGTGATTTTCAATCAGCCATTCAGATTGCAAAGAATCCAGTTCAACATGATCGAACAAAACATGTTGAGATAGACAAGCATTTTATTGCAGAAAAAATTGTCAATGGGGTAGCTACTTTGTCATATATTCCCACAGGAGGCCAACTAGCTGACATTCTCACAAAGGCCTTATCCAAAACAATTTTTGATGACTTTCTATCCAAGCTGGGACTATACAATGTATACTCACCAACTTGAGGGGGAGTGTAGGATATTGCGGCTTGTATTTGGATTAGGATTAAACTCTTAGGAGTTTGTTATTATCTGTACTTACTATTTTATTTTTACTTTTTTGTTAAGAAACAAATCCATTTGCAGAAATTCTGTCATTTCATCGGTTTCATGCTAGTAACATGAAAAAGACTCGGAATTGTTTTTGTTAATGATCAAATCTGCAGGCTAGTAGCCAGCTTTTAGTCGAAATTTTCGATGCCAACATGTTATACTTGGAAAACAAACATGAAATTATTACCTACATTCACACATGCTGAGCAACAACTCCTGTCAGTAATGTTGAGAAGGGATTGGGCTATTCTTCGTCATCGTCCTCTAACTTAATTGAGGTACTCTGGTGAACACCGAAGGCGAGCTCAGCTTCTAATTGCTTGAAAGACAACCTCTCGTAAGCTCTTGATCCTGCAGGAAGAAGCTTACGTTGCCTGAAGGTGAGAATCTGGCTAAGCTGATCATAACTCCACCTTTGCTGACAATACACGACGGCTGCAAGTAAAACTGCGGTGATGGGAATGGCAACATCCCCAAAATTTGAGAAGAAGTCCATTGTTGGATTCACAAACTCGTACTCCTCTGCGAAGTAAGGATTGGGAACCGGGGCTCTTATATAGTCATAGAAATAAGGGAGAAGTCTGACCACTGTAATCCCGATAAAATATAGTTTCCGGAGAGGTTTACGATCGATTTGCCACATGAAGTTACCAATGACTTGTGGGAGCAGGAAGAAATCTTGAATGAGGCCGATATACTCCTCTAGTTTGATTTCCCATTCCCGCAGCGTTTGGGAGTTACCCCTTGAATCTATAAACCTATCTGTTTGAAGTGGCATCTGTTTGGTTTTAACAGCATGAATGATCAGCACAATTATGTATCCAACGACATGTATGGTAACGGTTGCAATAAGTACCCGCTTGTCACTCGGTACACGATGTGATTCAAGTGGAGCTCGTGAAAGTAGTCTGATACGAGATTTCCACACCTTCTGACAGAGCCTCAGTGTCAAAAGGAACATCACCAGGACAAGAAGCTTCACCGTGTAATCAATCAAACTCAGACACTGACTCTTCTCGAGATCAAAAGATTGCATTTCATAAGAATCTGAAGCTTCTCTCTTGAAGAGAGCTTCGGCGCCAGTAATAAGAGGAAGACTGTACCCGAGGGCTTGGACGCCCAGCATGACAAGGGAAATAAAAGGAGAGGAATCAACATCCTGCTTGAGGTAAAACAGCTGACTAGAAATGCAAGCAATAGCAAATGAAAGGGTCAAAACACGGAGGATTCCCTCAACACCGCGGCGAGAGAGAACATCTTCTCTTTGCTTCCTGTACATAATCAGAAGAGTATGAACCTTAATCATCCCAAAATATAATGGATCATCTTCAGTTCTCTGACTGGATATGGAAATTCTTGCAGTTGGATTGACCAACCACCGAGCTGTCGTTGGTGGGTAAGACACTATGACTTCGATCAAGCAATCCAACCCTGATTCTAGATCCATGGTCTGAGATAAGATCGTCCATGAAGCTCGAACATCCCTGCAACCAACAAGGTACATATGTCCAAAATGTGGATCATAAAGACCCTCCAGAAAAAGAACAGAAAAATTGCTATAATCTTTTCCCATAATTGTTAGTTGAGCTGATACATTCAAAAGGAGCTGTTTCTCGGTGTATTCAGCTTTAGCGTGGTGAGGTGCCTCTTTCTCTGTGGTGGTTGCATTTCTAGAATACCAATAGCGCCCGAACAAAGGACCAAGTGAGAAAATATCCATCTGAATATCAACTCTTGGAGGATGAGAATTTGAAAATGGATCAGGAACAGCAGAGATTTGAAGGGTCAGATCTTCAGCAAGAAAAGAAAGGCTGGATAAAAAGTCCTCTGTATCGTCGAGTTTAGGAAATTGCAGCAAGGATTTCTTGACTAGAGTACCAAAACTAAAGGGCTCATTTTTCTCCAGGATTGCACCAGTTGATCGAATTTTCGAGTAACTATAATAAGGATGTGATGTTCTGAAATAATTCCACAACTCCGTAGGCCTCACTAACCTTTCAAATGATAAAGGATAGTACTGCTTATTACTTCTATCAGTACTCGAAATACTCCCAAAAATTATACTTCGTTGCTTTAACGAGAACGACAGAGGAATATACAAACAGATACGCGAGTTACAGCTACTCCCTTCTGCATCTACTATGCCAAGGCAACCAACCATGCAAAGTTGCCCACTAGAAGAATTCCAGTTTCCTTCAGCAGCTAGAGTCATGTTGCTAAGACCAGACCCCCTCCATTGCACTCTATATTGATCCTCCGATGTAGGAGCAGCCCGAAAAACTGCAGCAACTCTGGCCACGCTAGCATTTCTACGCCCATTAGTCCGCTTGCATCTAACATCCTGCATGTAAAGTATGACATCCTTGAAGCTTCCATTTGTAGCCTTAATCTCTTTATCTAACACAAAAGGACCCAGCTTACTACAATAGTCATCAGTGCCATTGCATTTCCAGTTTGGCACGACAGTGAAAGCTCCACTATTAGTAACTTGCTCTAGAATTGCACAGAAGCTATCTCCTTTGTAGACATCGATGCCAGAATTCATCACGATATCCCGATATGGATAAGGATCGCATGCCTTGGATACAATCTTGTTAGAGCCAAATTCATATTTCGTCGACTTGAGCATCTGGGCCAAAATGTGAATTTGATCAAAGTACTTAGCATTCGATTTTGGATTTAAACTTTTCAACTCACCCCGTATCACCCTATTCGTCAAAGTATGTGTCAAGGGGTAATGAAGAACAAGCAATATCTGATCATCTTGCAAAAGGGGCACCTGGTTGTCGTTTCGATCAGAGTCCTTGATCCATTCCCATGGATTGTTCGTGTCAGACTCCCGAGACGGCAACATCGCACTCCCCAACAAACACAACAATCTTTCCCCACCATCCTGTTTCGTTTCCGTGTAAATCCCTTCGAATGAAATAGCAAGCTGAGTATGAGCAGGCCATATCTGAAACCGAGGACTACCCTCGTATGGCCTCTCCGCAAATGAAGTATCGAGTGTTATCCCCAACATCAAAATCCCACTGACACTTACAAACTTCTTAGTCCAATGCTCGTGATCGACATTCGTGATCCAGAATGAAGATATGTTCAAGGGAGCCTGTAACAACTTCTTAGGTATATCCCTATCATCAAATGGCATAATGGGAGCATCACCAACATCCTGCCACCAATCCCCATACCCGAAATCGAGCTCCTCTTTTATATCAGCTATCCTAATATCTCCAGCTTTAAACTCAGAAGCAGATGATAAAACTGATTTACAATGTTTCTTTACCTCACCAATTCTTTCATAATTGTGTTCCAGTTCCACAGAAGATTCCTTTTTAGACTCAAACTCCAGTTCTGGAACATAATTTGTTAACCCTAACATAAACATCTCACACATTATACAAACAACAACAACAACAACAGGCAGATATACAGTAACAGTCCCCATGGTTCCAAATTTTCAATTTTTCTCAGCTACCAACTTCCTAGAAAACACTGAAATTCAGGTGTTAAAGTTGTTGCAAAGATTTTTGGGAACTTCAGTTGGATCTTCATCTAAGAGAATGCTTAAAAAGAAAGTCTTCCAAAGTAGTTGTGTAGCGTAGCGTAGCAGGTCTTTTTCTCTCTTTTCTACAACTCCTAAAGAGTCCTAATCCTCGTATAGAGTTAGAAGTTCTATAGTTCTAGGAATCCTTATCCTAGTTGAACTCCTACATGACTATAAAAGAGTCTCATGTGCTATCTTTTTGAATCAATCGAATAATAGAAAAAGTATTATGTTTTCTACTCTTTTCTAAAAAATAAAATAAAATATTAACTTCAAGATGACATGGTACACATTTCACAGTTAGAAAATCATTATGACCAGTGTTGACTACTCTCCAAAGAGAAAGGACCAGTGCTTTAAGTTTATTCATATATGTCTATGTAACTAATGTTCCTTGAAATAGTTGAACTTGTATTGGAAGAAAATAAGGGGAAAAGGGAAAGGTGAATGATAACGAACCAGAATTTTTGAAAATATAAACCCTCTAACTTCTTGGCTAAGATCTTCAGTGTGAGGATCTTCTAGCGTTACACCTGCAACTCAAATCTCAAGCCCTTAGATACCTCAACCAAAGCAATAAAGCATGGGATTAGAAGCAAACAAGCATGCATGATAACAAAAAAAAAATGCACGACATTTTTTTCCGAGATATTCCTATTTGTAATAGAACACCATGGGCATTCCCAAGAAGTTATTGCATTACAATAGAGAACCATAAAGAAGAATGGGATGTATTCATATGGAGCAAATAAAAAAAGTTCAGTTAGAAAATGAAAATAAAAATAAAATAAAGGACTAATCAAGGATGAAAGTTTCCAAAAGCCAAAGAGCAAACAAGTTAGAACAGTTCCAAGACAGAAGTGTCTGCATTAGAGAGCACACTGATTAAAGAAGAATCATAAAGAAACCAAAAACATCAACCACAAAAATACTGCTAGATCTACCAAGGAAATATCACAATTGAATTCAAGTGCAAAGATCCATAATAGCAATTGAGAAAAAGCAATAGAAGATAACCACATAATACATAGAAGCATTGGAAAAGGTAAAAATAAATAAATAAATCAATTGACCAAATAGATAAAGAGGTCATGCTGTCTTGCACAAGGAGTGGCTTTTGAATTTGCAACTGCTCCACCAAGAGTGCTAACCTTTCTTTATAGTACTGTCATCCATGGCCTTATACTCCATATTCTTCAAAGCAAGCTCTACACCATAGCCACCCAAGTTCAAGGAATCCATTGCACCAACAGCCCCACATGGGCCAACTTCTCCTTCACAACCAGAAGGTAATACTGGTCTGACAACGTACTTAACTTTTCCCTGGACATAAAATAAGAAGTAAATCAGAAAATTTATAACAGGAATTGCAGCAAAGACTGATATCATAATCCTTGAAAACAGATGAAGGGAAGCATAAAATGGGAAAAAAACTGTATGCAAATAGTATTCTGTCAGACCAGTAAACAAAGCATAAAAATGAATCAATTAGATACTACTGAGTCAGCACAAAACCAATGATGAAGGTCACAACTAAGCACCAGATGGATCTCAAATAAGTTATTAATTCAAACAAGAAATCTAGCTTATTTTGATTGCAATAGGTGCTTTACTTCAGATGATGCCTGCTAGTTAATATGTGATTAAATAATGTTCATAAAGCAAAAAAAAACACCACAGGAATTATCAATATAGCAAAAATCATATATGTTATCTGGTTTACGAGCAAAAGAAAATCTAAAGTGAGAACACAACAAATTCAACCACACCAAACTGACCTCTTTGGCAGCTTGAACTAGGGTAAGATGGAACTCCCTAAAACATTCTGTTCCAAGGGCACCATACAGAATGCCAACAGGGCTCATAATATTTGAATCAAAATGAACGTGATCAAATTCATACAATTCAGGCTGCTGAAAAGAGTCTCCACTGCTGGCAACCAAGAAATGAAAGTAACAAGTATTCAATCATAAGCAACTTTTGGCCACTTCAACTTAAAAAAAATGGTTTTTAAAAAACAAAACACATATACATAAAGAGCCACATTACATTTCAGTATGTCTCTGAAGCCACGACTGGAGTTCTGCAACATCAAAGAACAACTCCTCACCAATGTCCACCCAACAACATTTTCCATGAGGGCTACTCGGGTTTACACCAACAAGCAAGGGGTCCAACTTTTTAGTTCCCACGGCTTCACTAGCATCACCCTCGCTCACATTGTGTGAGTAACTATCATCAGACAGCGGAAAAGAAGAAAGGGACTCCTCAGCTAGTTGCCGGTAAAGCACCAATCGTGGGGATGCCGATCTTAGAGTCAAGGAGAATTCAAATAAAGATGCCAATGATTCACTTAAAAGAGAGCTGCCATGCTTTAAAATCTTTACAAGGCAGTCTTTAGCTGAATGAGAACCACCCTCAGTTTTTGCAACAGGTAGCCAGCCATCAATGAATTCCCAAAAAAGGTTTTCCGACTCCTTGGAAAGTAATTCACTGTAACAATTACAAAAGCATAAAAATGTGGATTTAGATAGATAGATAGAGGAAACTAAACTAACACTAAAAAGGAATGAAAGAAAAAAAGAAACAACCCCTATCCCAAAATTACTCCACGAGCATAACTCCAATCCAAACAAATAATCAAATACCAACAGATACGAATACGAATAAATACATGAATTCCACAACAAGAGAACCATTAACGGGCTAAGGCAAAAATTCAAGTAATAAGAGGAAGAAAGGGAACAGACCCGGCTTCCAAAAGCAATGGAGTACCCGACCATTTAGCCCGAATCGCAACTTGAACGTTCTTCGGCCTTTGATTTTGAGCTCCAACAAAAGTGAACCCAGAAATTAAAGAACAGGTGAGGAAGAACAAAATGCAAAACCGAGATCCGAAACGGGGATCCATTTGGGTAAAACGAAACTAGATTTTTCCAATCGACCTCTATATGATTTCAAATAGAAACAGATCCGACATTGATGAGTAACTCAGAGGGATCGGACTTTTGAGAGTAGAGTGAGTAAAAGAGAGACGACTATAAGCGAAGACTTCTGGCAAAAAAGTTCATGCCTTTACCGTCATTGCATAGAAAGATCAAAGGTATTTTCGGAAATCTAGAATTTTGAAATGAAGACCTTTCATTTGTTAGAATCACGTCATTACATAAGGTATAAAGTTGGCTTCTCAATTCGATTTCAAAATTTAATTCATGTAATTTTTAGGGTAATTTTTTTTCTATCGATACTTCTAATCTAGGGTTTAAAGATTGAGAAATACTTTGATGTACAGACGTGTGTAAACTTCACACAAATGTTTTAATTTTAGGGTTTAGAGTTTTAGGTTAGAGTTTGTGGATTTATGTATTTAGTGTGTATGGTGTAAAATTTAAGATTTATGGTTAGAATTTAGAATTTAGGGTTTAAGTTTTAGAATATTAGGATTTGAGATTTATGTTTTAAATTTTATAAAAGGGTTGTATAAAATTCTTTTACACAGCTTGTGTATCAAAATATAACCCTAAAAAATTATAGAATGGTTTGGGATTTAAAGATTTAGTACAAACTATAAAGCTAAGGGTTTATGAGTTTAAATAGTGAGATTTAAAATCTAAGGATTGGAGGTTAGGGTTTGAAGGTTAGGGTTTAATTGTCATGATTTAGGATTTTAGTGTTTAAAGTGAAATTAATTAGTCATGTTTGTGAAAAAAAATAGTTGGTGTATACAATAATAACCCTTTATTCAATGGATTAATATCCTATACACAGGCGGTGAAAACTGAAAGTTTCTACAAGCGCCTTAGTTTTAGGGTATATGGAGTTAGTTTAAGGTATATAGTTTAGGGGTTTAGGTTTAAGGGTTTAGAATTTAGGGATAGTTGTTTCAATTTAAAGTTTAGGGTTATAATTTAGGGTTTATAGGTTAGGGTTTAGTTTTTAAGGTAATATAGTGAGGATTTAGGTTTTAACTTATAAACCCTAAATTATATCCCTAAACCTTAAATTGAAACAACTATCCTAAATTCTAACCCCCTACACCTAAACCCCTAAACCATATACCCTAAACTAACTCTCTATACCCTAAAACTAAGGAGCCTGTGAAAACTTAAAGTTTTCACCGCCTGTGTATAAAATATTTATCCTTATTCAATTATGTGTTTTGTTAAAAACAAGTTATTTTTCTTTAAAGTTACAATTTAGTCATTTTAAATATTTTTGTTACAATCGAGTAAGTCCGCCATTGAAATTAAAATAGACCTCTAACGTGACTTTGTATAATAACATTTTTAGTCTCAAAACTTATACATTCTATCAAATTGATCTTAATCTGAAATAATTTAATAAATTTAATCATTTTCATTTAAAAATTCTAAATTGATACAAAACGTTAATATACCATACCACATTAGATGTTTATTTAAATTTTAACTGCTCAATGACATGTTTATAATAAAAAAAATGATTGAATGACTAAATTATAACTTAAGAAAAGATAATTCGTTTGTAATCAAACACATAATTGAATGACTAACTTGAACTTGATTTTTTTATAGCCACTTATATCTTACCCATTATTCCACTATTTCAATACATATACTACTACTTACGAGAATAACTCTTCTAACTCAATTTGATCTATTCATAACGCGGTCGTTTCAATCCAAGTAAGTTGAGATTCGAATCTTGATCTTACATTTTTCTTTTGACAAAGAAATCTTGATCTTACTTTTAAGTAGCTGTTTGTGTAGTTTCTAAATATCGTCCCGGTTTGGTTTGTGCTGGTTTAACTTGTAAGAACGGAAGATTAGTTTTTCTCTCAAAGAAAATTAAGGGCTAAGCCTTAATTTGTCATCAATGTCAAGTTATATAACAGGTTCATAGGGTTATATCCGAACTGTTCATAGGTTTTGCATATGATCAGAACATTATCTATACAACATACATCTAAATGCTAAACTCTACAGTCTTCATCTCTTTCGTAAAGGCAACCCGTCTACTGCACGTTCTGCGTTGCACGATTTTCGTTTGGGGGATCGGTATAGACCTGCCCTTGCTCTCTCACATCTCTAAACATGGAAAGAAACGAATTGCGACCTTCGGATGAAGCACCTCCCAAGATCCATAATAACAATGAACTGAATGAATTCAGAGTTCCAGGATTAGGACCGGCTTCGGATTGATGAGGCTCAGGTTGTCCGGGAATCTGCATAGAGTTGCCAGCTTGGCCTATGTTTTCATTTTCCGACTGTCCTCGAGGTCCGGCAGCTTCTCCAACTCCATTTGCTGCTATTTCTTGGTCAGGTCCAGGTCTCAACCCTGTCACAGAGTTTGGATCGGGTCGAACTACACCGGGATTCCTGGTGTTCAATCGTGTAATGTGTAGTGTAGACGCAAGTATAGTCGAGGATGTGATATGAAAATCCGGAGGTTGCTGAAGCTGAGACCGCCTGTTCTGCATAAACCTTTGAAGAGCGGGTACCTATGGGAATAACAGATTAAATGCTCAGGCTTTTGAATATTAGCAGTATCTAATAGAGTTGTTAAAACACGAGATCCAAATCATCTTACAGGAAAGGAAATTGTCAGGCTGTTCAATAATCATTACCTCGAAACGATTCCAGAAGTACAGAATAAGGTGCTGCATGAATGCTGCAGTAGTCGAGAGTGCCAAATACGAAAAGCCTGGAGAAATAAGAAACACAGTTTTCAGATAAATGAAATAAATTTCCAGTAAAGCAAACCAATATTCTGATAAGTATAGGATGATACCATATGCATAGCAGAAGAAGTAAATGTGAAAAACCAGAAAGTAGAGCAAAAAGAAGCGTGGAAAAAACTTCATCGATATTGGAGTCCGAACACTGCAATTTAGTGACAGAAACAATCATATTAAATAGGTATTGCATCAAAACGTAAGAAAGTATACATGTTTTGATGCATAGGCGTGAATTGTACATATTACCCCAAACCCGATCAAAAAGCGGAAAAAGACAACAATCTTCTTATCTAGGTGAGGTGATTCCAACAATATGGTAGAATGGAAAAGGCGTGCATTGTACATATTAACTCGAATCCAATCATAAAGAGAAAAAAAGACACGACGCTCATCTAATCTCATCTAGGTGAGGTGATTTCGAATGTATGATAGAGAGATTGAGCATGCCATTTTGCTCAAGTTTATTATGCCTGCTCGTAGACACCACCTACCCTATGTTACTCCAACTCGGATGTTGTGTCGGATAGTATCTCTTGGACGGACATGTTCAATTTTTTAAGCTTTTCCATGTAGTTAGAGGATCCTTGGAGGGTTATCCTCATCATCATATCAGAAAATATGTCGGACACGAGTACTATAGTCATAGTAACATAACACTCACCTACCTACCTACATGGCTAAGAAAACATGCACAACCCAATGTTTACTAATTGAGAGAGGAAAGGAGAGAGACCTGATCAGTATAAATAATTCACACAACCAGACAAGAATTAGAACCATGAAAGCCAAAAGCTGATCATCATAGAACTC
The DNA here is from genome assembly GCA_958450335.1 of Hibiscus tridactylites. Classification (NCBI taxonomy): domain Eukaryota; kingdom Viridiplantae; phylum Streptophyta; class Magnoliopsida; order Malvales; family Malvaceae; genus Hibiscus; species Hibiscus tridactylites. The sequence goes on from OY288281.1 coordinate 55,012,731, forward strand.
GAATAGAAAAAATAGGATGCCAATCATAATCTGCCAGAAAACAATGACATATTCTGTAAGAGCCAAGAGACTAGTGGCGACACTTAAAATTCAAATGAAAAGTAAAAAGATGTTTTATAATCAGAAAAAGGCTTCGAATAGTACTTAATTTGAGATAAGATTTAGGCGCTTACTGGTACAAATACAAGCGATTCGATCACATGCACAAATATCAACTGAAATGTTGGAAGCCTATGTCGAGCATGGTGTTGAAGCTGCACTGCAATAATTTGAGAAAAAAAAGGATGTATCCAAACATATTTGACGATTGAAAGAATAAACGATGCATTACGCAAACAACAAAAGCACTTCCACATCACTCTAGTCACAGGATTCATCCATCAATATAATCCGATTGAGAGACTCTTCATCTTAAAGGATTTTGATAAGGGAGACAAATTAGCATCTGTTTTTCAATCATGAACTGCTAAAGAAAAAAATAAAAATGGAACAAACATGATCCCATGGATACACAAACTTCGAGTTGCTTGCACCATATGTCACATCTCCTGAGTCCTGCCGAGAAAATGGAATTGAACAAACCTGTGAACTTCAGCATGCGAGTCTGAGTTTCCCTCAATGTAAATGATACTGACATGGTGGTTGTGAAAAATACAAACAATGACATCATGAGCACGCCACACTTGGTGACAAGATAGTCTGCATTGAAACCAGATTAAAAAAAATACATAACTCACCAAGGAAAATTTCATCCCCTTGATTCAAAACAAGATTAAAGAAATGAAATGTGACAAACATATATTATCATCTTAGCCATTTTATAAGGACTGTCATTTTTCTCACCATTTCTAGCTCTTTCTTTCTTTTTCTTGTTATTTTTACCTTTATTTTTGTGTTTTTTGAGAACGTGCTCCAAATTACATTAGCATCTTCAAGTGCAGATGGGCAAAGACTTAAAAGCACACCCATCGAAGATGGGGTCGTAACTAATTGCAAAATAAATAGGTCCAAATTACATGCACAAGTGATACTATAACATTGGATGGCCAAGCTTGTGTAATAAAGATCTTAATGTATGCAAAGATGTTAAAACTACAAACCTCCAACTCTTGTGGATCCATGTGGCAATTCTTGAGCATAACTAAGATTGTAGAATTCCTTTGTCTGAAAATTATAAAGATAACCTGAAATACAGTTTCCAAATATGTATAAAGAGTATAAAGTGACAAAATAGCCCAGAAATCACACTACAAATAAGAGCACAAAATGCATCAATATATTCCAATTAATTCATAAAGCCCGCAATCATAATGCATATTCTAAACTTAGCCTCCATAATATGCTATATGCAATATATGTCAAAATCATTCAATTCTAAGTAGAAGGTGACTGAAAATATTTAGGTAAAACAAAAGCCAACATTACGGCTAGAAGGATCTGCAGAGAATCGACTTCTCATCAGAAGATGGCCACTTTCAGCACTAATGTGAATTACACAATGTTAGAGAGATGTCAAATTACTGAATATATAAAAAGGATTTCCACTAAAGATTGTGTTCATTTAGAAGTTAAAACTGGGGCAGGAAACAGTACTTGGCATTTCATCGACAAAATTAAAAATCAAACTACCGTGTGATATTTGACAAACATGAAGAAGTATATTAGGAATAAAATGAAAGACATGCTTAAAAAGATAAAACAATCTTAAAATGAAATTGGGAGAGAAATCTAGGGAAACATATTAATATTGTGTGATACAGTCAAACAGCTGGTACAAACACATTTTGTTCTACAATACTCAAAAAGCCGCCAAAAGAAGTGCAATGCTGCACCCATATAACAATGTATTACCTTGACCAGGCTGGTGCAATAAACTATTCATCAAAATAGTGTCATACCCAACAAATCTATTGATGAGAAGTTGCTGCCACCTGCAATAAGATGGCATTCATTAATATATGGCTTCTTTGTTTTTTTAGTAATAGCATTTAGATCGAGAACAAGCTGATAAAGCAAATGACATGATTAGGGCTGTAAATGAGACGAGACAGATCGCGAGCTACTCGAGCTCGACTTGGTCAAAACTCGACTCAATTGGACTCGACTCGAGCTCGAACTCGGCTTGAGTTCTTAACGAGCCGAGCTACTTGATACCCGACTCGAAAAGCTTGCGAGCTACTCGAAAATATAATATACTATTTTTTTATAATTTAAAATCTAAATTCCTAAACTTAAAATCCTAAAATATAAACCATAAACATTAAAATCTAAATCCTAAATTCTAAACCCAACAACCTATACCTCTAAACCCTAAAATTAACAAGCTTGAGTTTACACCTTAGTTTTAAGAGGCGCTAGGCGCTCCGAGGCGCAAAAGGTCTCTGGAGCCGAAGCGCTAGGCGCTAGGCGAAGGCGTGCGCCTTTCGTAGGCGAAGCGCCCCTTATATTAAATAGTATAAATATTGTTTATATTAATTTAAATATAAATAAAAAATAAAATGAAAATGTAAAAAGTATATTCTTTATTAAGTGATGATGAAAATAGCCAAGTATATAATTGTAATGATTTTGGATGCTTAAATCAAAAATCCTCTAATTAAATGTAGTTTTAAAAACTATTAAATATGAATATTTTAATATATTAATACATTTATATTATTTAAATATGTAATTTTAATATTTTATTTAAATTAATAATTAGAAATAAATTTATTTTATTATATTAATTGACTTCAAGATTAGTATTAAAATATTATTCTCAATCTAGATTAAGTCTTTAAATCACAATAATATTAATAATAATAAAACCTAACAAAAAAAAGTTAAAGTAGTAAAAAAATCTTATTTTAAAAAAATAATAATAAAATAAAGAAGAAAAAGGCAATGGTTCAGTGAACCATGCCACAAAAACTATAAATAAAACATTTTATTGGGCCCACAAGAGCCATAAATAACAATTAAAGAAAATAAAATAAAAGGCTTTACTTTTCTAAGTTAAGTCATTTTCCTAGAGAAATGAAAAAGCACTACATAATGGCCAGCTGTACCACAATTAAAGACCTAGGGAATCAAAACAAATTAAAAAATTATTAAAAATATTTGCTTCTTCTTCTTCAACACGAAGAAGAGAACATAAACAAAAGAACAGAGGAATAAGTGAAAAAACAAAAGAATGCTTGGGTTTTTCTTCTTCTTCCCCAGAGGCGTAAAAAGCGCCGCGCCCAGAGCCTTCGATAAAAGGCGCGCCTACCGGCGCCTCCTTGCGCCTTCGGTACCTCGCTGCGCCTTTACAGGCAGAGGCGTTTTCCTCAGCGCCTCCATGCGCCCAGCGCTTTAGGCGCGCTTTTTAAAACTAAGGTTTACACAATTTGTGTATTAAAGTTTTTTTCTTGATAGAGCTTTAAATGAGACGTGACAGATGGTGAGCTACTCGAGTCCAACACGGTCAAAGATCGGTCAACACTCGACTCGATTGGGCTCGAATAAAGCTCGACTCGAGTTTTTAATGAGCCGAATCGAGCTTAGAATTCTCAGGCTCGTTAAAAATTACTCAAGCTCGAACTCGACTCAAAATCTTAACGAGCCGAGTCGAGCTCAGCACTACTCGAGCTCGACTCGGCTCGTTTACACCCCTAGACATGATACACCCCTAAGAAAAGATGAAAAAGGCTGAAGCAAATAGTAAAGTTCAACACATTTAACCTGTTCCCAAAACAGGGATGTCGAGCTGATATGCTAATATTAATAGTACGTATGTTATGCCGTGACTTGGCTGCTTCAGGCAGCAAGAAATAACCCTGCAGCAGCAGCAGCATTTTTTATTAATATAAGATACTAAGCTTAAAAAAATGACTGATTATTTGTCCAAAAACACTAATATAGCTTTGAATGCAGCAAACATTCACCAAAACAATAGCTGGAAAATCAGAAGAGACAGAAAACACCTTTTCCATGGTATAGAGATAAGTTGGTTCAAATGCATTACTTCTTCTCTCAAGCCAGTGCACTGCAATCAACAACACATTTAAAACTATTTATAACTATTTCACATCCTAAGAATCCCAAAAATTACAAACTTAGATATAACATACCATGCACGCGTGTGCGTGCGTGCATGTGTGTGAAAGCAATTAAGAAAAATATTCTTAAGTTCAGGCTGTTCAGCTTGCACTCAGAACACATCGTGTCTTATTAAATTATGGACAACACACAGGCAAAGAAGATTGTTACATTATGGGCACCACATTGATGTAGAACTACATACACTGCACCAGCTATTGCAATTTGATATTCATGCTCAAGAAACCCATGGATTCACAGTTATCTCTGAATAATCATAATTTGCACCACGAGAACAAAGACGATTAGACAGAAGGACATAATTTACCTGCATATATGTTAAGCCTATCCAAGTGAAGTATATGCAACCATTTAGGAACATCGAGATTTAAATGTAAACCTGTTATATTCTGCACTTAAGAAGTTCAAACTCAGAAAAGATGAGTTTAAGCCATGAAATAAGAACATGTTTGCTTCCTTATTCACTCACCCACAACTTCTGAAAACTTCCAACGATCCAAATGCCATATCTCCAAACTAAAGATAAACGTCTGTGCCACTTTTTGCCAAAGTGCACAAAAGCTGCTTTAAATGTCTGTTTTGCGGATAAATAGAAACTATTACGTGTCTCCTCTTTCTCGGTTTTAAGAACCGCATCATCAATAGTTGGCTTAGAGCTTTCACCATTGGTAGAGCTTTCTGATTGCTTCTCGATAAATTCTTCATCAGTTTTCCAGAACTTCAATGCCAATTTTCCCCTCCTAGCACTGGAACCAAACCAGTTCAACCAAAATTTAGCATCCAAGAACATCAACCCATCATCAACAGCATTTGGAACTTCTATATTTTCAGTTACAGTTTCCGGATCAGGATTATTTACAACAGTGGGTTCAGACTCATCTTGTGACCACAAGCCAGCACTGGTTATCTACAATAAAGAAAAAAATATAAAGTCTAAGATGTAATCGTTTGATATTAAACAGAGCTCTCATTCTCTTGAAAATTGATGTAGCAGTCATATGTTACAAAAATAAAATCCGATTGCCTACCTTAATCTGAACAAGTTGGACTTCGTTTGATTCAACTCCAGAGAGCTCATTCGAACAGCCAGGCTTCATATGCAAGAAAATCACAATCATTCTGAGTCTTCCATACATATTTAGAATAAAGAGAACAAAACAGGAAAAATGAAATCGCATGCTGCCATCCCTCTTTCACTGACAACCTAGTTCAATTCCTAACAAAATAAGCATCTGCTGCATGGTGATATTATCAATTCTGCCACGCTATTGTCACAAACAACGAACCATCTCTAGTCATGGCTAGGGGTGAGAATTCGATCAAGTTGAGTAAAAAATTTCGAGTTAGTCGAGTTGACGCGTCCTATTTTATAACTCAAAATTCATTTTTTCGAGTCGAGTTTATGAAATTCGAGTCAAGTCGAGTTGTTCGAGTTGCTGTTTAAATTTAATAGTATATATTTATATTTATAATGTTATGGTACTAATTTGTTCCAATTTAAATGACCTTCTATAACCATATAGAATACATATATATTTCTTTCATATTTTTTTAATAAGAATTGAGAGACTTAACTTGAACTTGAAAACCGAACCCCTAACTAAAAATTTTGAGTTATTAGTTATTCGAATTTTTATTTTATAACTCACACTTTATTTGAATTTTTTTGTAGTCAAAGCGGAGTTTATCAAATTATGGGTCATTTTTTTGGCGTCGATTAGAATCAAATAATTAGATTTTTTTCAAGTCTGAGTTTTGCATACTCCTAATCAAGGCAATCATCAATTATACAATTAACTTCGGTTGACCAAACGTTCAGGAGTAAATTGAAACCAAGAACAAAACTAAACCATGCTGAAATCATAACAAAAACATTATATATACAAAAAAAAACAATCAAAGCTCAAATACTAGAAATACCAAAAGAAGATTTGCTGAAATTTGCATAAATTAAGCACTTAGAAGCCGATTAAACAACTTACAAGAAAACCCAAAATCAGAAACCAAACAAATCAAAGAAATTGCAATAAAAAACAGAAGAAGAAAAAAACGAGAGAGAGTTGAAATACCTGTTGAACATAATTGGCGTGCATGACAACAAGAATAGAAAAGGAAGTAATGGCAATAAAGAGATAGACATACTCCAAAGCTACTCTCACTCTGGGTGTTAATATCTGAGAAAATCTCTCCTGAACCCTTATAAACGTTTGTTCTGGATCCATATCTCCCTCTCAATCTATGTTCCAAACTTTCAGATGAATCGAGTTTTCATCGTCTCCGTTCAACTTTTGAAGAATTTCTTTTTCTGGGTATTGAAAACGTTTGTTTGTTTATCTAAGATCCTGACTTTGATTGCCATCTTTTTTATTTAATCATTTTTCCTTGACGAACGGAGGATGAACAGTAGAAAGCGAGGAGGCTGGCGTATATGGGTTTTGGTTGGGCTTGAGTTGAGTTCAAACTCCAGCATCAGATCATATCGGGGACCTTTAGGGAACAACTTTTAAATACAGGTTAAAAACGACAAACTTGTTTACCGGGTAAAAAGCGATATATAAATTGTTACAACAAATATACACAAATTAGTACAAATTTATTTTACAAAATAGTATATACATTTTTTATTACACAGTTTCACGAAGGTTCAAATGGCTCTTATATTTGTACGGAAATATGTACATAAATAATTTCTTACGCAAAAGCATATTTTGGTACAAGTTTTATAAGGATTTGTGTATATACACATATTAGTAGCAAATGTACACAAATTAGTACAAATTTGTAAGAGAAAACGGTATATACCTTTTTTATTACACTGTTTCACGGAGGTTCAAAATAGCTTTTGTACTTGTAAGGAAATGTGTACATACACAATTTCTTACCCAAAAATATACTTTGGTGCAAATTTTATTAGGATTTGTGTATATACACTTATTAGTAGCAAATATACACAAAATGATACAACTTTATAAGAAAAAATGGTATATACATTTTTTATTACACAATTTTTCCAAGGTTCAAAATGGCTCATGTACTTGTAAGGAAATGTATATACACAAATGAGTACAAAACGTACACAATTTGTAACAATTTTGTAAGACAAAAAAGGTATATACTTTTTTAACATGCTATTTTACCAAGGGGGCATTCATACCACCTTTAGGTGTTATTGATGCTGGTTTAGCAGAAATAAAAAAAAATTATTTCACCAAAGGGGCATCGATACCACCTTTAGGTGGTATCGATGCTGGTATGACAAACATAAAAAAATTGGTATATTTGTTATACAAAATGTGTATGTACACAAAATATTACGAAATGTGCACCAAAGGGGCATTGATACACAAATTAGTACAAAAATGTACACAAATTGTTACAACTAAGAGAAAACGGCATATACTTTTTTTACTACGAATTTTCATCAATGGGGCATCGATACCACCTAAAGGTGGTATCAATGCTGGTTTGACAGACATGAAAAAATTAGTACATTTGTTATACAAAATATTACACAATGTGCATATACACAAATGAGTACAAAATATACACAAATTATAACAATTTTGTAAGAGAAAAAGGTATATACTTTTTTTAATATGCTATTTCACCAAGGGGGCATCCATACCACCTTTAGGTGGTATGGATGCTGGTTTGGCAGACATGAAAAAAAAGCTATTTTACTAAGGGGGCATCCATACCACCTTTAGACAAACATGAAAAAATTGGTATATTTGTTATACAAAATGTGTATGTACACAAAATATTACGAAATGTGCACCAAAGGAGCATCGATACACAAATTAGTACAAAATGTACACAAATTGTTACAACTTTGTAAGAGAAAACGGTATATAAATTTTTTACTACGAATTTTCATCAAGGGGCATCGATACCACCTTTAAGTATCGATGCTGGTTTGGCAGACATGAAAAAAATAGTACATGTGTTATACAAAATGTGTATGTACACAAAATATTACACAATGTGTATATACACAAATAAGTACAAAATGTACACAAATTGTAACAATTTTGTAAGAGAAAAAGGTATATACCTTTTTTAATATGCTATTTCACCAAGGGGGCATCCATACCACCTAAAGGTGGTATTGATGCTGGTTTGGCATACATGAAAAAATATGCTATTTCACCAAGGGGGTATCGATACCACCTAAAGGTGGTATCGATGCTGGTATGACAAACATGAAAAAATTGGTACATTTCTGTTCTTTGATTTCCCTTTCATCTACGAATCTTTTTTTTTTTGAGGATTTTTCTTGGGCTATTTCCGTTTTTCTGCAGACTTCCAATGATGGTTTTTTTCTTTTTCTTAATTAACTTAAAAAAATCTCTGCAATTTCTTTAGGTCGTGCTCAAGAAGAATGGACAGACGCGTTAATGGCGGGAGAGGATTTTTGTTTTCTTTAGCAGCACAATCTGCTCGTCCAGGTTCCCATGCGAGTTAGAATTCATCGAAGACCCCATCGTTTCTTCTCTTATAACCTTAGATTTCGAAAATTTTCCCTCAAAATGAGAATTATTCAAGAGATTTCTAGAAAGAAAAGTAGAAAAGAGTAAAGGAAAAAAAAATGGAGCGTTGGTGAAGAGCCAATGCTTTTATGAAAGATAGAGACGAAAACATAAAGGTTACAAGTTTACCGGGTAACTTTTTATTTATTTATTTTTAATCCAACGGCCACTATAAAAGTGGCTTCATCCAATGGCCTAAATTAAAGGCTGGTATTTAGTTGGTATTTAAGCCGCCTGTTTTTAGAATTGTCCGATCATATCGGACAACAAAAGTCTGATGTATGTGGATCATTTTTGGGTAAAGTACATAAATGGTTAATAAACTTAGTAATAATGATCTTTTTAGCTATTGAAGTTTAGGAAATTATGAAATGGTTATTAATTTTTTTATAAATTATTATTATATTTTATAAGATAGTGATAAATTTTGATAAGTTTAAGGACCATTTCATAATAGTTTGATAAGTTTTAATGACCATTTTTTAATAGTTTGATAAAGTTCATTGATTATTTTGTAACGGTTTAACAAGTTTAAAGACTAATTTATAATTTCAAAATCTTCAGTGAAAAAATTATTTTTACTTAATTTAGTGATCATTTGTATATTTTATTTATTTTTTATAAACTACAAGTACCGTCACGGGTGAATAATTTTAAAGTTAATAAAATTTAGGGTAAATTAAATAAATCATTATTGAACTTTACTCTCAAATTTATTTTGATCACTAAAGTTTCAAAATATTCAATTTACTCACTGAAGTTTAGACATTAAACATTTTTGTCACTCTTCTATTAATTTTTTTTATAGTATTCATTTTCCGACGAACGGAGGAATTTCTCCAATATTCAAACGGTGGAAAGCTTTATCAACACGAGAAAAATAATATACTAAGAAACAGACTCCATCCGGCGGAGGAGGAGGGAGACCGACGAGATAGAAATCGTAAGATTTTGGGCCGATTCATGGACTTTGGGGCACTTTCTGATAAAATAGAGGTCAGATTCGGACTCAGGGGCGAGATGAGGCGACCGGTAAAATTTGGTACCGAACAACGACGGTGAATAGTGAAGTTACCAAAAACACTCAATGTTTAAACTTTATTGACCAAATAGGTTTGTGAGTAAATTTCAGTAATGATCAACCTACTTTACCCTAAAATTTATTTAAAATAATTATATCGTAGAAATAATTTATTATTATTTAATAATTTTTAGAAAATTAATTAACTTTAACGAGTTATTGTCATTCAACTAATTGACATAAAAAATCAATAAGCACTTTAAAAATAAGGTAAACCACAAGTCTTGTCACTTTTGATTCAATTTTGTTCAGTTCTGATCCTTGACTTTGAAAAAAAATTATGTTTTAGTTATTTATGCTATCAATTTGTTATGATTTGATAATTGAATCGTGGACTCTCATTACATGAAGACGCGACATGTTAACCTATTTTATTTTAATAGTTACTCCTAAATTTTTTTTGGTATAATAATTTTTAAGGTCTTTTTAATTTAAATATTAATTTATAGACTAATTTAAATATTAGTTAAATAAAATCTTTGTTCCTCTCTACTTTTTAGATTTAAAGTCTTAATGTTTGATGCTATAACTTTGTCTAGATTTTAACCCTAAAACTTTTAAAAGAATTTTTTTCTTCATTTTTTCTCCAATTGGCGTCGCTTTTGCTTATTCAATATTCACTATATTTCCAATTAAATCGATCACAAAATTACCAGAAGAATATTGAGAATAGATTTTCAATTTCTTAGAACCTTTTTCTTTGGTTTGTAAAAGATTTCTTTTCATTTCCAATCATCTCCATCGACGTTTCCAGCCACAAGTTGTAAAAATCAATATTTGGTTTTGATATAACAAATAATCTAAGGACTAAAATGCAAAATAAATAAATTTTTAAGTAATCAAAATACTTACATTTGACAAGTAAAATTTATACTTAAAATGTTTTGAAGTCAAAACTTAAACCCCATAAATTTTTCTAAGTGTTTCAAAGCCAAAATACACAAAATTGCTCAGGCGTTTCGAAACACCCCCAAAGTGTTTCGATACGTTTTGCCACTAGAAACGTCTGTTTCAATACGGGCTATTTTATTTCGAGACTAGGGTTTCAAAATGGGCTTTTCCGTTTCGATACAACCTTCATTTGGGCTTTTGATTTTTAATTGTTGTTTCGAAACGGCTCATACCCGTTTCGATACAGGGGTTAAGTAATTATTAGGTTTGATAGGCTCGATTTCCTTCAACCGTTATGAATTGCCAAATGGTGGAGAAGTTGGATTTTTTGGGTGATAGAGGTGTGGAAGCTTAAAGATAAAAAGACACGATAATTTAGAGTGGTTTAGTCTTCTAACAAGCACCTACATCCAATACCTTAGCTTCCCACTAAGGATTTTACAATCAATCCACTAATTGATTCGTCCCCTTTGCTAGGATTAGGAGGAAACCCTTACAACGATCAAAGCTTTCTAGCCCAAAGCTTGATCAAACCCCCTCTACAAGAGATAAAGATAAGCAAACTAAAATCCCTCTTACAAGGTTGATGTTTGCACACTAAAACACTCACCCAAACCTAAACACTTGAGCAAATTTGACAATTTAGGCTCACAAGTGTTGTCTATACAAAGAATGGATAAATTAGGCTCTAAAGACAATTTGACATCATATGGTTGTTGACAATTGAAGCATTAGTCTTCCCTTGATGCTTGGAGGTTCCTTTTATACTCCCAACTGAGTTTATAGTCGTTGAGGACCATTGGGGTTAAATTGGAGCTGTTGGAGACTTTATTTCCCACCATAAATGCAGTTATGCAACTACCCGTATCGAAACGGTACCTGTCTGTTTCAAAACACGACTAAAACAGAAAGAGCCATTATGCGCATTGAAGAGGCCGTATCGAAACATCTTGGGTCGTATCGGAACGCCCGTATCGAAACGCCTTGTGTCGCATCGGAATAGCCTGCAATTCAAATAGTCATTGGGAAATAGCTGTTGGGGTTATAGTCGTTGGGGTGTATGCAACGTGGGCGTATCGAAACACCAAAGGGTGTTTCAAAACAGCACATATCTGTATCGAAACAGGTAACCCCTGTATCAAAACGGATTCTGGCAGTTTCAAAACGTATCGATACAGATTATGCCTGTATCAAAACCGGTACATTAAAAACACTGGTTTGGCTACTTAAAAACGTTTTAAACATTGCCAAAACCTTTTGAAACATCCTCAAACTTATTTTCAAATTGTTTTTGACTTAGGGAATGTTTTAAATTCTTTTCAATTAAGTCCAAAACATTTTTCAATTATTATACCAAAACATTTCAAATTGTCTCTTATTCTTTGTAATTGAGAGTCTTGTAATTCAATCTTTGGGTAGAAAGATTAAATTTGTAAAGATTGTCTCTTTAGCCTAGTAAAGAGGAAGAACAAATTAGTGAAAAGTTTGTTGAAAATTCTTAGTAGGAGCTAAGGTAGTGGATGTAGAGCTTGTTTAAAAGCTTAAACCACTATAAGTGCCTTGTTCTTCATTTTTAATTGTTCCTTTTGCTCCCTTCATTTTTAAAAGTGTCAATTCACCCCCTCTTGGCCATATCGGTTAATTCAATCCACTCAATAGTTTCCCTTTACTGGATTTGAAGCACTTGGCTCCAAGATGAGAAATTTGATAGAATTGAATTGCTCTAACATTGAGTATTTGAAAGACTCTTATTTAATTCAGATTGAAGATTGGTTATGTTAGAGTTTAAGACATGAAATTCATGGTGTTCCACCTTGAAATATTCTCGATGCAACAAATAAAATTGAAATATTTCCAATATTCTCTTACTAATGAACTTAAAAAGAAAAACATAGACCAAGATGAGCATGATGGGAGAGCTCTCATTTTTCTTGAGGCTCTAAATCAAGCAAAGGAAAGATGGCACCTTCATTAATCAAGCTAAATACATCAAGGATATGCTCAAGAAGTTTGGCTTGGAGAATGTGAAGCCTCAAGCCACTCCAATGAGCTCATCAATTAAGCTTGACAAGGATGAAAGAGGTAAGTGTGTTGGTTCTAAGCTTTATCATTCCATTATTGGATCTTTGCTTTACCTTACCGCAAGTAGACATGATATCATGTTTAGTGTTTTCTTGTGTGCTAGGTTTCAAGCTAGTCCTAGAGAATCTCACTTTGTAGCCATTAAGAGAATCTTTAGATACCTTAGAGATACACCTTGTTTAGGTCTTTGGTATTCTAGAGAATCTTCCGTTGACCTTCATGCCTTCTCCGATGCAGATTATGAGGGATGTAAGATAGATAGGAAAAGTACCTCCGGAACATGTCAATTCTTGGGTAGTATGCTCGTATCTTGGTTCTCTAAGAAACAAAATAGTGTAGCCTTGTCTACCACCGAAGCAAAGTACATATCCTTAGGGAGTTGTTGTGCTCAAGTTCTTTGGATGAAGCAACAACTCTTAGACTATGGTGTCCAAGTAGATACCATACCCCTTAAGTGTGACAACACTAGTGCCATTTGTCTCACTGAGAATCCCATCCAACACTCTAGAACCAAACATATAGAAATTAGAAATCATTTCATTAGAGATCATGTCCTGAAAAATGATGTAGTTCTAGAATATGTTGATACCTTGAACCAATTACATATTTACCAAACCTTTAGATAAAGAACGTTTTTGGACCCTTAGGAGAGAGTTAGGTTTAACCAGCCTTCCCTGACCCTTTTAGGTCCCCAAATGGCCAAAAAATTGTTGAATTTTGAATGATGATCATGCTTATGTGATCTTTCTTCTTAATGCATCTATGCTTGTTGCTAGGGGAGCATGCATCGATTTTAGTTCATATAACATGCTCATATATCATTTACATGCATTTAGACTCGATCTAAGTTGGCATTTTGGACTTGAAACTGCCCAAAATGCATTTTCTGGCAAGGGTGTATCGAAACAGGAACATATGTTTCGATACGGGCTTGATCTAAGTTGATTCCAGTAATGAATCATATTAAAACGAGCTCTTCGCGTTTTGATACGGGTTCGCGGTGTTGTTCCGAAACAGGGTCAACCTGTATCGAAACGAGTCTCGTACCGAAACGGCTCGAAAGTGTTTCAATACCCCCGTTCCGATACGCCAAGTGGCGTATCGATACGCGTCCGCACAGATTGCTTTAAATAGCCTTAAATGAGTATATCACTTTAATTAAAACACCAACTCTCTTTTTCTCTCAAACCCTAACCGAAAACCCTTATATAAACTCCTCAAATCTCTTGATTTTTCACATCAAAACCTAAATTTTTTTGAGGGCTTTCAATTTACACATCAAGGATAAGGCTTTGCAAGCAATTTGGTGCATTAATCATCCCTCATTCATCCATTATCCTATATCAAGGTATAAACCATTTTCTTTTCTTTTTCCAATTTTCGTTTGATTTTCTTTATTGTTTTTACTCAAATTTTGTATAGAATATATACTTATAGTATGAGTTTTGAAGTTTTTGCAAAATTCTTTAAAACTCAAAATTTTTTGGTTTGAATATAAAAACTATATCATATATTTTTCTTTACTGTTTTTCAAATTATTTTTATCAAAAATTTGTTTTATATTTATATATGTTTTTAAACTATATTGTATAGTTTTTTTATCAACACCTTGATTATTGGATTGCCTATTGGATTGAATTTGGTTGATTTACGTATACATATGTTTTTGTGTCTTGATTTACTTCCAGATTTCGAATATGGGTTCTAGGAAGAGAGTACAAACCAATGAGGCTGGTGGAAGCTCTAACATCGATGATGATTCCACTCGTCCCAACCTCACTCTACTCTACCAAAAGAGTCTTCGAAACAAAAACGCCCATACCAACTTCAAGCTCTTTCAAGATCATGCTATCCGTCATGAACGTATTGTCTTTATAACCTTTTGGATTCCGAATGATTTCAATTTCGCTATCTTGATTTATTGAGGCATTGGAATTTCTTATCCTTTTTGGGCTTACCAAGTACTTTGTATCGTAACATGGTTCTTCTTTTCTATGCCAATGCCCGTTGTATCTCCAATACCGATCAAGTGGTTGCCATTGAGTCCTATCTAATGGGGAAGAAGTTTAGGGTTGATCTAAAAACCTTGGTCAATATTTTCGAGTTTGAAGATGAGGGTGTTTTAGATGAGAACTCGTTGGGACATACTCTTGGTGGCTCCATCACAGTCATTGATGCTCATGATTGCATCCTTCATCTCATGGTCTCGTAGTGGTTTCGTCCTTCTGGAGGAAAATTCTCCTACATTCGACAAGTGGACGATTTTTAGATTCGATGCTTTCGTGAGGGACTTCGACCAAATCTTTTTCAAATCATGTTTGCCGAGACGGTGCATCTTGTTTAAAACCGCAACTTGGATATTCTCACCTCCTTCAATTATGGCACCGTCTTGAGTTACTTGTTCTTAAAGTTGGGGATCAATTGCTCTCTTGACTTTCCGGAACCTATCAATGATCCTATCGATGAGCGCACACTTCTCCGTTGCAAATTTCAGTACATTGATGGAGAGTGGATTCGTGTCGAGCATCCTTCTCAAGTTGCGGCGCCTGAACCTCAACCTCAAGTTGCTCCACCAAACAATGAAGCCCTCACGACTTTCCTTACCGAGCAATTCAATGGCTTGCGAACCCACATGGACTCTGGTTTTGTCACTCTTGACACTCGCCTCAATTTTGTGGAGGGACATATCCAAAGTGTTGAGAATCGACTCACTTCGGTCGAAACTCAACAAACCTCTATGGACATGTCCTTTATCGGCTTCTATGGCGAGTGAAGACATTTTCAAAGGAGCACCGCCAATGATGAAGATGACGATGAGCCTTAGATCTTTGCATTCCATTGCATATCATCTAGTTTAAGATTTCCCTTTTTATGCATCTATCTATGTTTTTGATTTAAGACCTATGCTTTGATTTATGTTTGAATATTATGTTTTAAGTATTAAGTGTGGATATTATGTTTGGAGATTATGAAATTATTTTGCTTTGGTTTATTATGCTTAATGAAATTATGTTTCTTTAATTTTGCATTGCCTTGTGCTATATTTCTTTATCTCATGATTATATTCCTTCATTGATTTTGATCTAACAAAAAGGGGGAAGAAGGGTTAAGCTAAGTTTTTCAATTTTTTTTCCAAAACCTAGCTTCAATTTAGGGGGAGTTTACTTAAAAATTTACTTTGGTTTTGTTATATAAAAATTGGAGATTTTAAAACCAATATTTGATTTTGATATAACAAATAATCTAAGGACTAAATTGCAAAGTAAATAAAATTTTAAGTAATCAAAATACTTACATTTGACAAGTAAAATTTATACTTAAAATGTTTTGAAGTCAAAACTTAGACCCCATAAATTTTCGAAGTGTTTCAAAGCCAAAATACACAAAATTTCTCAGGCGTTTTGAAACACCCTAAAGTGTTTCGATACGTTTTGCCACTGGAAACGTCCGTTTTGATACAAATTATTCTGTTTCGAGACTAGGGTTTCGATACAACCTTCATCCGGGCTTTTGATTTTTAAGTTTTATTTCGAAATGGCTCATACCCGTTTCGATACAACTTTCATCTAGGCTTTTGATTTTTAAGTGTTGTTTCGAAACGACTCATACCCGTTTCGATATAGGGGTTAAGTATTTTGAATATCGAGCATTAAAAGAACTAGCCATTACTTGTCAGAAACGAACTTCTGAAAATTTGGTTTAGTATTTCGATACACCCCAATGTTGTTTCGAAACACCAATTTATAGTTTCAAAACGTTTCGATACAACCCTCTACCGTTTCGATACAACCCTCTTTTTATATTTTACAGTTTCAAACTATTTTGATACGACCTATAGCCGTTTCAATATGGGCCCTTTTTACACACAACGACTCTTTCTTTTTTGGTGTCTGTTTCGATATAGGGCCTCGTGTTTCGATACGGGTAGTTGCAGGACAACATTTATGGAGGGAATATAGAGCCCTAACTGCTCTATTGATGATCTCAACCACCCAAACGGCTAGAAATCAATGAGAATGTATAAAAGCAAGCCTAAAAAGCATCAACAACAACTATTGAACCTTCAAGCAACATCAAAGCATTTATTCCAAACCCTTGAGCCTATTAGAGTCAAATTGTGTACCCAACTTGTAAAATTCTCAATTGTTTATTTTTCTTTCAAGTTTGGGGAGTATTGGTTTGTAATTGGGCAATATATTTGAAGAACTAGGTGTTTTGATATAATAATTGAAAAATGTTTTGGACTAATTTGAAAAGAATTTAAAACATGTCTTTAAGTCCAATAACTTGAAAATATGTTTGAGGTATTTAAAAAGGTTTTTGGCAATGTTTGGAATGCTTTAAAGTAGTCAAACCTAGCTTTTCAGCACTATCGTATCGATACGGTATACCCTGTATCGATACCTTTTTACTCCAGTTTTGATTCTGCCAAAACCTGTACCGATAGTAGGGGTGGGCAAAAAACCCGATTACCCGGTCCCGGTCCCGGACCCGGTCGGACCCGGTGGATTTTTACCCGGTATTGGTTCCGGTGGGACCGGGACTGGATCCAAAATTTAGGTCCCGATTGCAACCGGGACCGGGACTGGATCCTGCTTTTTTGGACCCGGTACCCGGTGGGTACCCGGTACTAGTCTGGTACCGAATGGCGTTGAAGAGGTTGAAAGCAACTGAATGCGCTCCTTTATTTCTCTTTGTGTATGAATATTATGAGTATGACTCTTTTTAAGACTTCAACCTTCAAGCCTACAATATTCTGACTTTGTTATTTAATATTATTATTATTGATGGTTAGAATTTTTTCCCCTACTGCTCAAATTTTATTAATAATAGACTAATTGACCGGGTACCCGGTATTGGTACCGATTCCCACCGGTACCGGAACCGGTTCCTGAAATCTTAGACCCGGTCTAACCGGGACCGGGACTGGTTCTAATTTTCAGGATCCGGTAGTTACCGGGACCAGGACCAATTCTAGGCAAATTGGCCGGGTACCCGGTCTTGCCCACCCCTAACCGATAGTGGCTTGCCCGTATCGATACGGAGAGGGTCGTACCGATACACCTTTAAAGCGTACCGATCCCTGCTTTAACAACCCCTAACGGCTATTTCCCAACGATCTTTTAAAGTGCAGACCATACCGATATGCTCCCTAGCGTATCGATACGTATAGGCTGGCAAGAGCCCAACGACTAGTTCTGAAGAAGGGCGTACCGATACGGGTCCCGTGTACTGATACGGTAGGCACCAAAACTGCAATTAATGTGGGAAATAAAGACCCCAACGGCTAGTAACTGCTACAAACTCAATTTAGACTATAAATTGAAGGCTGGAACACTTGAAGATGGTTAGAGACAACATCCAAGCAATATGGTCAAGAGAATTAGAGTCTAAATCTTTATTTTACTATTCTCTTGTACATAGTCTTTAGAGAGTGCTTTATTGTAAATTCTTTGTACACTCTTGTGAGCTTAAATTTGTGTAAACACCCACATAGAGAGGTATTTTTTACCAAACAAATCCCTTGTAAAAGGAGTGGTTCTAGTTTAGTCTTGAGAGAAAAACTAGAGTTGGTTCTATCTTAGCCAAGTCCAAAAGATAGGGTTGTAACAGTTGCCTCCTTAGCCTAGAAAAGGGGACGAATTCATTGTTGAGTGAATTGGGAAATCCTTAGTGGTGTGCTAAGGTAGTGGATGTAGGCGTTTGTTAGAAGGCCGAACCACTCAAAAATCATTGTGTCACTTGTCTACCTTTATTTTGATTTTAGCCAATTCAACCACCAAACAATTACAACCCTCCTTGACGATTTCGGTGATCGATTCGAGCGTGCTACAAGCCCAACAATATTAGTCTTGTGAGAGATACATTTCAAATTGCCTCTTATTATTTGTAATTGAGAGTCTTGTAATTCAATCTTTGGGTAGAAAGATTGAATTTGTAAAGGTTGCCTCCTTAGCCTAGAAAAGGGGAAGAACAAATTAGTGAAGAGTTTGTTGAAAATCCTTAGTGGGAGCTAAGGTAGTGGATGTAGAGCTTGTTTAGAAGCTTGAACCACTATAAGTGCCTTGTTCTTCATTTTTAATTGTTCCTTTTGCTCCCTTCATTTTTAAAAGTGCCAATCCACCCCCTCTTGGCCATATCAGTTAATTCGATCCACTCAATAGTTTCCCTTTACTGGATTTGAAGCACTTGGCTCCAAGATGAGAAATTTAATAGAATTGAATTGCTCTAACATTGAGTATTTGAAAGACTCTTATTTAATTCAGATTGAAGATTGGTTATGTTAGAGTTTAAGACATGAATTTCACGGTGTTCCACCTTGAAATATTCTCGATGCAACAAATAAAATTGGGATACATGGTAGATATGGAGGAATCCAGTCGTAAGTCCACGACTATAGCACAACACTGATCTCGATCGGGGTGTGAGGGTAAAGCTCCTACAATACGAAGCATGCCAAGCGTTTAGTTCGTACATGACTATACTTATTATGTTAGACTTTAGTTCAAAGTAGAAAACATAGTTTAAGTACATTTCTTGTAACCTATAAATAATGTTTTGATGTGCGAATTGAGAGAGCTCAAAAAAATTTATCTTGTAATATTTTGATACTAAAATGACTTTCTCCGCCTTTGTTCGTGATTTTTTCCGTCAATGATTTTTCACGTAAAGTCTTAGTGTCTCGTTTATTTTGCGATAATTATTGTTTATCGTTAACCTATAACATAACCGGATAAATCTCATTCTATACAGGACTAATTACCTGATTACTAAAGAAACTTGCATAGAAAAAAAATCTATTCCAACTAAGTTGTTACAAAGTAATCAATCCAAGACGATAAAATAAAATAACAACTTTAATCAAATAATTGAAAAGAGTAGAAAATACAAAACCAGATTAAAGTTGAGTAGAGAAGGTGTTGAGGCCTGCGAGAAGCAGTTTTCTTAAGACAAATTTCTACCACTTCGCGGTGCTTGAATTTGGTTGGTCGTTCGTCTCCCAGGATACAACAACAAGAAGATCTTCGATAGAAGCACGAACTAAAGAGATCCGGAACTTGAACTCTTGACTTAGACTATCACCAGGATAAAAAGAACGAGAGAAGGAAAATGATTTTTGAGTGTGTTGAAAACTAAAGAGATGCATGGTTTTTATTGGGGAGTGGAGGAGGAAAATATGGAAAATAAAATATTCTGAATTAAAGATCATTGACTTTATATCCGGTTTAATTCGGAAATAATCAATTAAATGCCTTATTAAACAGATATGTTTTTTGTGAATTGCTTTATTACCTTTTAATATCCGAATTTAATAGAAAATTAAATAGTATCCTATTAAATTCGGAATATTTAAAAGATATGTAAGGAAAAAATTAATTCAAAGTGAATAAAATATACATAAGTCCAAGTAAGAACCCAACCGGTCCAGACATTTGCATCACCCAAAACGTGCAAGCACACCCCAACCAAAATGAGTTTGATAAGCTTCAATTTGCACACCCCCTATACTTGCCCACAAGACATAATGCTCATTCAATTCATTCAATGATTTCCAAGTGGGTTGGTGTATTTAAACCATTCCCAAGCTTGTTATCCCACTCATGTGGGTTATGGGGTTTTTATTTTCCTTTACACAATTCACAACATCCTCACTTTGAGCATCAATTTCTCATTCATTTCTCAACCGTTTTGAGCATATGAGATATCGCTGTAAAAGTCTCATGAATTAGATTATAAATTAGTAAATTTATCATTCGATCCTCCACCTTTACTACTAAAAAATATGGCTCAAACTTTCCAATTTCTCACATTTTTCCAACAGTTTTCTACTTCAATTCAATGTCTAATACATAAAGGATAATCGTGTACTGACTGATGTTCGTATCGCAGGAGCTAAGCCCCCCACACCCTTTTCGAGTTCAGCCCAAGATGCTGTAATAGAATAGCTGATGCACTCGCTATAGCTGGTATGCGTAGTTCATCATTTTTATGGCATGGCGGTGAAATCTTAGCTTTTCTTGCTGCTTGGTTACATATTTGATCTGGTAGTTTTCCTTAGGTTGGTTTTCCCTACGTTTTTGGGTGTATATTCGACCGAGTCGAGTCAAAAATTTTGAGTTAGTCGAGTTAAAGAGTTCTATTTTATAACTCAATTTTATCTAAAAAATTTCGGGTCCAATCAAGTTTAAGAAATTCGAGTCGATTTGTTCAAGTTTAATTGTAAATATTTATAATGTTATGGTACTAATTAGTTACTACAATTTAGTTGGTTTTCTATAATCATATACACTATATATATCTTCATTTTCTTTTCATATGTGATATTTTTTTCTCCAATTTAGTTGAGAGACTCGACTGGAAAGTGAAAATTGATCAACTAATTACTAAAAATTTCAATTTTCGAGTTATTCAAATTTCTATTTTATAACTCAAACTTTATTTGAAATTTTTTCGAGCCGAGTCGAGTTTATGAAATTATGAGTCGAGTCAAGACGAGTCGAGTATTGTTACATCGGGTTGAGTTGAATAATTTAATTTTTTTTCGAATCGAGCCAAGTTTTTCCCACCCCTATGTATTTCTTGTATTACATCATGGGTAAGGTTGATTTTGATTTTTTGTTCTTGTCCTAGAGGCTAGCTAGAATGACTCTCCTTATTTGGTTATGGAATATAAATTCTATGTCTTTTTTGTTGTCGTATGTCCAACATTAAGAAATTAGATTTAAGGTTTTGGATTAGAGTTTAGGGTTAGTGTTTAGGGTGTTAGGTTTAAAGTGTTGAGTTTGGTTGTTTAGGGTTTAAAAATTATGATTTAAAATTTTGAGTTAAAATATAAGATTTATTTTAGTGTTTAAGGTTTAAGGGGGGTAAATTTGCCCTTGAAGTAAATTTAAGTCAGCAATGTTACATCTACTTTTTAATTGTATCAATTTCCCCTCCCAAGTCAGTTAATTGCATCAATTTTGCCTTTGAAATAATTTAATTACATCAATTTTGCCCATGAAGTAATTCATATCACCAAAATTAAATGACTTCAAGGGTAAAATTGATGCAATTAAATGACTTTGAGGGTAAAATAGATGCAATTAAAAAATAGAAACAAAATTATTGATTTGTTTTTATTTCAAAAACAAACTTACCCTTAAGCCATATTTTACTTAATATTTGGAGATGAAGATGGAGATGGAGATGAAGATGGAAATTGAAAAATATTGTCTAAAAACTAATTAATTATAATTTAATAGTGAGTAATGAACATGGAAGGTCATGGGTCGGGTCTAATTGAGTATTGGTCGACTCGTACCTGACCTGAAAATTCAAAGCATTCACTTGGACTTGACCCGCCGTTTAATGATACTCTACCCAACCCAAATTTTAAGGTATGAACTCGAGTCTAGGGGTGTAAATAAATAGACATTCGATGATCTGTTCGTGAATCGTTCGTATAACGTTCGTTTATCAAGCTAAATAAATGAGCATGAGAAAAACTTTTATGTTCATTTAATAAACGAACGAACACGAAGTGTGTTTGGTTTGTTTATGTTCACGAACAAGTTCATTTATCAACTCATTTATTGACTAGTTTATGAACTCCTTTACCTGATTTCCACTTTTCTTTTTTTTACATTTTAAATATTAGTGAAGGTAAGGATTAAATTGAACACATGGTGAATTTTAGAGTTCAAACTGTGAAGTCTAAGGAGCTTAAGGACTAGTGACGTGATTTTACTATTTTTCTTTGACTCGCAAATTAAAGGGTAAAAAAGAGTGTCCAAGAACGTTAAACGAACATATTCACGAACTTTAAACAAACATGTTCGTGAGCACTAAACAAACGATCACAAATACCTTAAAAACAAACAAACGAACACAAATACGATATTAAAATTTTAAACGAACACAAACCAAACAAAAACGTATTAAAAAATAAACAACAAAATATAAACACATTAAAAAACAAACGTGGTATATGCTTTCAATGATAAGAAGGAAGACAAAACTATTAATGAAATTGGCAATCGTCCATGCGGGATCCCGCCGCTTTGATTGCTGCGGTGCTTCACTACATACTGTGAAATCATAAGGGTTATTTTTTTTAAGGAGTTAACGTTGTATTAATAATTTCTTTAACAAGAACCAGAATTTTATTAAGACAAGAAGAGATGTAACAAAACACACCCAAAACATTAAAAGAAATCAAAACTTTTCATTGAGAATGTCGTTCAGTATCCATAGAAATTCATGAAATTAGACGCTTAAACAATGATGTAGGAGTGGTGATCAACAAAATTATTCTTGCAATTCTTGAAATCATACTAAAAATTAGGTTTAGGGTTTAGGGTTTAGGGAATTTGGTGTAGAGTGTATTTTTAAGGTGTAGAGTATAAGGTTTAAGATTTAGAATTTAGGGTTGGAGCTTAAAATTTAATTTTTCTAGTGTTTTTAGTATTATGGCACATCAAAGGCACATATGATTTTTATCATTGTATTGACAACGCTATCAATTGAAATAGGGTAAACTATACTAATGACCGAACTATGAGGTTGGTGTCGATTTGACCACTATATTTTCAATTGTGTTAAATATACCACATAATTATTTAATTGGTTCCAATGTAGCCACCTGCCGTTAAATCCTAACGGAAAGATGATGTGGCAGTTAAAAACAAATTGGTATAATTACACATTTAATCCCTATTACTTAGACATTCTATCAATTTAGTTCTAATTTTTATTTAATAAAACAATTAATTATTTAATTAAGTGATGTCACATGTCATTACCTCATTGGAGGACTTTAACTATTTATATTTGAGTTAATAATTTTATTTTACCCTCCAATGAGGTGGTGACACGTGTCACCACCCATTAAAGGAAGAAAATAAAATTTACTCTACAATGAGAGTAATAGAGTTCAAACCAAGGTTCTCTTGGTAAGAAATGTGCCTATTTACCATCAAGCCAACCACACATTTGTGATTTGTTGTACAACAAGTCATAATAAAACACTTTGTTCTTTTAAATAACGTTTGTATGTAAATTAACAGCATAAGAAGAGAGAGATGGTTGCATCAGCATTTGGGGAAGATGAAACTGGTGTTAATCAGACTCGCCTCACAGTAGAAGACTTGTCATACTTGTTCATGGCATGACATTTTACCTTAAAAACCACAGTGGTAATTTGCATTCTTAAATAGGAAGCGTTAGATTTGTTCCCAATATCGTCGAATCCCGTGTTTGTTGGGATGGAAAGATTGGATAATCCCCAGCTTCTTCCTTTTCTGACCCATCTTCCCAACTTTGCATACACCATTTTGCTAACCCAAATACCATTTTATAGCTTCTTTTGGACCTGAGCTGGAAGAGTTAAAGCTCTCCTGACACTCTGAATGGCTCTGAACAAAGAACCCTCACGATATACTCTTAGTCATGAAAGTAAAGCTCTACTCTTTTTTCTGTCTCTGCGATTCATAGTTTCCCAACCATCCATAGTTGTACTTAAGAGTTTCTTTTTGGGTGATTCTTTTAGAGTCAGAGTTGTAAAGAATAGACAAATCTTTTTTACAAAGATACAAAAATAGAAAGTTGTAGCTTCATTGGATATTCTGACCTTAATAATATTTTGGTTGTAGTGTATTCATATTCATTAACTTTTGAGGAGCGGATGAACAGAACGATCTTCCTATTTTTTGATCTTGTTTTTCATCCAGAATCGGCATATACTCAGTTACCCTCAACTGTGCTTCATTTTGGCTTTCCTCTGTATCTTTTTTTTTACCAAAGCTATCCTCTGTATCTTAAATGTTTCTTGTTACTGCAATAATATGTTCTTTATGTTCTGCTGGTACAATTGGCAAAGTGAGAAAGAATTTTGAGATAAAAGTGACGAGTTGAGGTAGTTGCTATCAGGGACTTAACTTGTTCCCTATTATTATCAAAATCAGCTCCTTGAAACTTCTATTTGGATCAGCAAAATGAAGTAACAAAGAAACTCCCCATGAAAATAACCCATCAAAGTTGGGATGTCATTCAACATTCGGTACATAACATTCCAGGCCAAAACTTGCTGACAATAACACATTTTAGTGTTGTAATCACAAATAATATGACTAAATTAATAGAATGCCTAAATAATAGAGATTAAATGTGTAATTATACTAATTTGTTTTTAACTGCCACATCATCTTTCCGTTAGAATTTAATGACAGGTGGTTACATTGGAACCAATTAAATAGTTATGTGGTATATTTAACACAATTGAAAATATAGTGGTCAAATCGACACCAACCCCATAGTTCAGTGGTCATTAGTATAGTTTACCCATTGAAATAAACTGAATTGACATTATAAAAAAAAAACTGAATTGACATTTCACAACTATATTTAAATTAAAACACTTGTAATTGAACAAATTCTCAGCAGCAGAAAATTATTGTTGGAAGTTGGGATCTGAATCGAACAACCTTAAAACAAGTAGAAAAGAAATTAGCAAGAGACAATATTTTTAGAGAAGATAATGGATGTTTCCTTATTATAAGTGGAAGCACCCTAAACGGATATATTACAAACTGCTTAACCATTCTTACAACATTGGATTCAACTTACAAAGCTCACTATTTTATTACTTGATATCAATTAAATGACATCTTTTATTCTGATGAAAAGCCTCTTCACGCTGAACCTAAATGTTGACGTCCAACACTGGATTTCCCTGACCATCTCTTTTCAGAGGACGGCTTTGGCCAAATCCATGACAAGAGAGGTTTTAGTTTCCTGAGTTTTCTCATCTTTTTCTGTGCTTTCATGAGACTGATCATCTTTCTTCAAAGCATTCATGGCCTCCTGAGACAAGTAATTGTATTGGGGACGGTTTGGGTCAAATTCCTTGAGAAAAGCCTCTTTCATGGCCTCCTGAGACAGGTAATTGTACTGAGGACGGTTTGGGTCGAAGTCCTTGAGAAAAGCATTCTTCATGGCCTCTTGAGACAGGTAATTGTATTGGGGACGGTTCGGGTCGAAGTCCTTGAGAAAAGCGTTCTTCATGGCCTCTTGAGAAAGATAGTTGTACTGGGGACGGTTCGGGTCAAAGTCCTTAAGAAAAGCGTTCTTCATGGCCTCTTGAGAAAGGTAGTTGTACTGGGGACGGTTCGGGTCGAAGTCCTTAAGAAAAGCGTTTTTCATTGCCTCTTGAGACAAGTAGTTGTACTGAGGACGGTTTGGGTCGAAGTCCTTGAGAAAAGCGTTCTTCATGGCCTCCTGAGAAAGGTAGTTGTACTGGGGACGATTCGGGTCGAAGTCCTTGAGAAAAGCGTTCTTCATGGCCTCTTGAGAAAGGTAGTTGTACTGGGGACGATTCGGGTCGAAGTCCTTGAGAAAAGCGTTTTTCATTGCCTCTTGAGACAAGTAGTTGTACTGAGGACGGTTTGGGTCGAAGTCCTTGAGAAAAGCGTTTTTCATGGCCTCCTGAGAAAGGTAGTTGTACTGGGGACGGTTAGGGTCAAAGTCTTTGAGGAAAGTGTTCTTCATGGCCTCCTGAGACAGATAATTATATTGGGGACGGTTGGGGTCGAAATCTTTGAGAAAAGCGTTTTTCATGGCCTCCTGAGAAAGGTAATTGTATTGGGGACGGTTAGGGTCGAAGTCCTTGAGGAAATCGTTTTTCATGGCTTCCTGAGAAAGGTAGTTGTACTGGGGACGGTTAGGATCGAAATCCTTGAGAAATGATTTATCAGTTTCGGTTGTGGTCTTCTCCTTCATTTCGTTTTTACTTCCTTCTTCTAGCACTTTTCTTTGAGCATTAGTTTCCGCAAACTGCAAAACATTTAAACAATGAGATGTGACCAAGAAAAAAAAATAAAAACAACGAGAATGAAATGAAAAAGATGAGAATGAGAATAATTATAGAAACATAAGAATCAATCTTTTTGTCTGCAAATAATTATAGAAACGACAGAACATTTTGTCCAACAGTCCTATATATACCCAGTTTTATTAAGAAGCTAATTAGTAAAAATGATGATAATATTTACATGAATTAACTTGATCTTCAAGCAAATGGAAAAGATAAGAATGAAATGTATAGTGCATCAGGAGGTTGGAAGTTTGTTGGGTTGCTGGGAGTATTTCCCTGTTCAGGTTGTGCGTATCGTTCTGTATTACCCTTGATCGTCTGTACTCTTTTTTTTCTGATTAGGTTTAGGGAGGTTTTTAACGAAACATATGACCAAGATATTTTAATAATATTAAATAAATTTGCCGAGTAAAAAAAAAGAATGAGAATGAAATGTACCAAAAGAAGGCAAAGTAGTGCGAAGAATGCAAGGGAGGATTTCATGATTGCAGAGAACGCCAATAGCCTTCACTAAACCTTTTCAAGGATAGCTTGACTTCAACATCAGTTCCACCCCATATATATATAGGAAGGAAATATCAATAAAAAAATAGAAGAGAATTAAATAATCGTCACCTAACCAACATCAACGGTGGTAGATTCATGTATAGTGAAGAGAGGACAAGTGCCTATAGCGGAATATGAAATTATTTCAGTTAGTTTTCTATTTTATTCGTTGTATGTATCTTGAAATCTGAATTTTTTTTCTGTTAATTATCTATTTTACTGATTATGCACACAATGAAATTTTTGGATCCACGTACAATGTGTGTCCACCCTCAAAAATATTTTTGAATCTGTCACTAAACACCGTTTAATAAGATATAGACGGAACCACAAATAGTAATATTTTTTTAGGGTAAACTACACCAGATGCTAGTTATCTATTTTATTAATTGTGCCCACACTGAAATTTCTAGATCCACGTATAATCTATGTGTGCACACCCTCAAAAATATTTTTAAATCTGCCACTAAACACCGTTTAATAAGATATAGACAAAACCACAAATAGCAATATTTTTTCAAGGTAAACTACACCAGATGTCACTAAACTATTACCACTGACTCAAGAATGTCACCAAACTTTAAAAATGTTCAAATCTAAAACTGAACTTTACTTTCTGGCTCGTTTATGTCACTCCGCTGTTAACTCTTAACGGAATCGTTAACTCAAAACGACTCGAGTGTTTTAAAGTCTAATTTAGGCCAAAATGATGTCGTTTTGCTAGAGGAAAAATAATAAAACCCATGTGCACTTTCATGAGTTTGAACCAAAGGTGTTTAGTTACAAAGAGTAAACCTTAACCATTAAACCAACATAAAATAATATAATATTTTACTAACAAAATTATATACCTAACACACTTAAGGTTAATTCAAATTATTTTATGAAACCCAACAAGTGTCTCAGTGGAAAAGCAGATAATTTTCATCCTAGGAGACACAGGTTGAATCACAATGTCTGCAAGGTGTGTGCATTTTTAAAGAGTTAAGAATATCTATGAACATATATTACTTAAAAAGCATTTTTCAAAAAAAGTCAAATAAAAGCATATATTATAATAATCTAAAACGCATTACATTTAAACAAAAAAAAAGCGTTATGAAAGAGTCATTTTTCAAACAAAATAAAGGCGAATAACACCATTGTCTAAAACAAATTTATCCACATTCTTATAATTTCAGCTTCTAGTGGGAAAAGAAAAAACTTGGCTCTCTTCATTGTTGCACCTGAACATTAGCCTAAAGACCTTCAAGGGATCTGTTCTTACAGCCATGGACAATGGGTCGAAAAGGGCCGGCAGTTGGCCTGGGAAAAATCCTCACCGCCTTGGATAATATTGAAAACATCATTTATTGCCAATGGTATAATACCAGGAGCATTTTGATCTCCTTGTACATAGTCTCAAACATACAAGTCAATGGTAGGATGACAGGCAGCAATTACAATGTTAAAAGATAGGAATCTGGGATAAAATGAACACACATCAGGCTAATATAAAAGAAAGAATGGATGGAAAACAATTGATCATTTTCACTAAGATAAAAAAAAAGGTTTTAAGAAGCAGCTAGACTTACATGCATAGTGTGTGTCTTCCCACTACTTGTAACACCATAAGCGAAAACAGTTCCTATAATACCAACAAGCTAATATTAGCTTTGATTATATACATAAATAATTTCAGAATCGAAACAAACCTACATTTTGAGCAACATTGAAATAAATTACTTTGAATCAATTAATCTTTAGAACTTTTTTTAGTTTTAATTTAATTAACCATCAACTCAAAGATATTAACATAAGTTCCAGCAATTTAATTTCCATACCGTTGACACCTTCCATTGCAGCTTGAACTACAAGTCAAACGGTTTGTTTGTTAAAATTTGTGGTTCTGCCAATAATGGCAAGAAATAAAACTAGAAGAAAAGAAAAGAAAATTAAAGGAAAATAGAAGAAAAGATATTAGCACCAATCTGTTGAATATCCCACAGTCAACAACAAACATTGAAAGAAGAAAAGAAAGGAAAAATAGAAGAGGAGCTTATCCATTCGGTGTTGGACAATGTCAACAACCAAATTTTAGAATTCAAATGTTGTAGCTTAAATTTAAAGGTTCATCATATAAGTCAAATAGAAGTAACTAACCAAAAACAATGTAACCCTTTTTCATAAACCTTTAGAACAGGGACATTATTGATACGGGAAGTGCTGATATTACTCACTAGACTCGTGTCAAACCCTGCACAGTCTGATAAGTTCATTACCTGTCATTTCCGAGACTAATAAGCAGGTGAAACAAAGTTGTACTGATACATAATCAGACAAGCATATCTTTCTTAACAAAGTTGTACGAGAAGACCAGCAAGTTCATCCGAAAAGAGATTCGACCCAAAAACGAAGTACATCCACAAAACGGAACAAAAACAGCATGAACTGTAGAGATGCCACTGCCAAAAATATGTTAACAAGCAATGGTAACAGGAGCAGAAAAAATAAGGATAAACTAGATCACGCACTATACTAACAGAATCTAATTAACCATACAAATGATGAGACCAAGTTTAAAAAAAAAATTAAAATTAAGAATCTAATTAGATAATTTTCCCATTGTATTTTTAATTAAAAAAAAAATTAAGGGCCATAGCCCCTAAACTATAGGGTAGTTTCCAGTGACGAACCTACTTGGGGTCTTGAGAAGGGCTCTTGCCCCCTCCACGCGTCAAAATTTCTTTACCTTTGTCTTAATATAATTTTTCTTAAAAAAGTTGAATTAACTATGAATTTGCCTTCTCACCCCTTTTGTCATAGTGGTAAAGGATGATGTAATTTATCCAGGTGACCCGGGTTTGAGCACTAGTTTTGCACCTTATTAAAAATGAATAAGAAAGTTGAATATATGCTATCCTTGTATTACACCAGCATAATAAAAAAAACTATGAATTTGCCTCATCACTTTTCAACATTTATATTTTGCACTCAGGGGCGGAGCAAGAAATTTACTTAGGGTGTCATTTTTTTAATTTTATTTAAGATGAGTTAATTATGAATAAAGGGTTGTCATTTTATTTATGAATGGGTGTCAATTACATATATATTTTTTTAAATTTTTATATACAAATTGTAATATATAATATATCGGATGATTAATATGTTTTCCCATTGTTTTCATATGCCACTTTGATTGACGTGCTTCACTTTTCACTATTTTTTAAATAGTCTAGAGCTGATTACAATGTAGTATTTGTTCATATATATTTTTAACCATTTGACAATGCACACACACCTTGTAGACATAACGATTCAACTCGGGTCTCCTAGGATGAACATCATCCGCTTTTCTACTAAAATTACTCGTTGGGTTCCACTACCCACTATTAAATTCTAATTAACTACTATATATTTTTCTTGTCACAAGAAAAAATTCATCCTCCCAAAATACATATCTAATAGGATATAACATTACTATTTTTATATATTAGAGCATCCCCTTTTCGATATGTAATTAATATATTCATCTCTTTACGAGGCGTAACATTATCACCACCTTTATTAAACATAATTAAATCTTAATAATAAGTTCTCATTTCTGTCACGCCCTAAAGAGACGATAAACGTTAATTCCACATCGGAAAGAAATAATATTTGCCACTTGCTTGGAAAGAATATTTGCCACTTTCTTGGCAAGAACCCTCTCGTGAACAAAATACATGTCAATCTCAACATGCTTGACATGAGCATGATGTGTAGGATTGGCTGCCATAAATACAACACCAATTTCATCTAACAAATGCTCTATCCACATTAACTCAGACACTGCATTTGCTAGGCTTCTATATTCAGCTTCAAATGTAGATCTTGAGACTGCACTTTACTTCTTGGAGCACCAAGCAACATGATTTCCTTCAATAAGAATAAACAACAAGCAAAAGAGTTTCATTTCCCTTCCATTCTATTTTAATTCATGTTGGAAATATAACCGCGACATGAAACCGTTAGCACTGATTGTATGAAATAAAGCAAACTGGAAGAGATTGAACCATTTGTTGTGTCGTGGTATGACCACTGCCTTAGAAGTAAATTTTCCTCGATTGGTGTAATTGCTGCACTAGATGATACCCCCGAGGTTAACACAGTGCCTTCAAAATTCGCACACTTGAATTTTGAAGTTGGACAAAGTGATATTGCCCTTCTCTTTTCAGAAGCATGAAACACATGAGAGTGTTTTTTGAGATACACTAAAAGTGAATCTGAAGCATTCTATTTATAGGCTGAAAGCTATGGGTAAAATTGACAAATCACTCACAACAATAATGACAAACAAATTAATTTGTTTGTAACTGTCATATTAAGTATGATTTATATCATGTAACTATCATATTAATATGCATTAAATGGGTGATTAAATCATGTAACTGTCATATTAAATATGTAGTAAATGAGTGATTTAAATCATGTAACTACCATCTTAAATTTGCAGTAAATGAGTGAAAAGCCTTCCGAATTTTCTCCACCAACATTTCTAACATTCCCCCACAAATGCGCAGACAAAATGAATTTTAAGGAGAAAAACCATGAGAAGAGAAATAGTAAAATTAGTTGCTTAAGCACTAGTGAACGTATCTAGAATTAATACATAATGACGATGAGTGGTCCTTCTTTTTGACAAGTGAACGGATTTTGAACTTGTAAAGATACAATATCTTTCATAGAAGGTGGCAAATCCTTCACTTACTAGGTAATTTCATAAGTTCTATCTCAACATAAACCACCCGAATTAGGGCTATGAAATCATTAAAAGTTTTCTTGTAAACTCAACCTCACAATAAAATAGGTGAATTCTTCAAGTTCATTTCAAATGAACCACCCAAACTCTAGGATAAGAATTCATTAAGAATAAAACACAACCACTTTTATCAGTGAATTCAATATGTCCTTCTCAAATAGGATCACCCAAACTCTTGTGATTGAATACATTATGATTATAGAACTCATCCTTCTTAACGATGATTTCATGATGCGATCCATTCCACATCAAGGATTTTTCCAGCAGCCCATGGACGAGACCTGCTCGCTAAATGGATGACATGTCCAAAAATGCCAATTTGATCGCCAATGCGAACCATGATATGTCTACCATTTTCAATATGTACACAAAACTCAACGTGCTCGCCAATGCGAACGCAATAGCCATGCAATATGTTGCACGCGCACAAGCATTTACTTTTTATTCGTATGCTTTCTCATTCACTATAACACCCCAATTTCCCCCTCTCCAAATTTAAAACCCTAGTTTGAATTAAATCTCTAATTTGTAACCCTAATATTTGGGAATTTAAGCTAAATTTCTAATTGAATTTCAGTGGCTTAATTGTGAAATTTGGAACTATAATGACCTTTGTGTAATGCGGGTGAAGTTGGAGGCCTTTATTGTGTGATTTCCCCTTTACCTAGGGTATAAATACCCATTTTTAAATACCCTAGCAACTTTTCAACTCTCATTTTCTCATTTTGTAGCCGCACTCAATTCTCTCTCTCTCTCTCTCTCGGTTTCACGTTTCAATCTCATTTGAGATTAAAAACCCTCACCCCCTTTAAATCCAGCCAAACTGTAACGCCCCAATTTTGGGCTTAGAAGTTTTGGGTTCGGACCGGCTCGGTCGGAGTGCGGTTCGAATATATAAGGGTGAATTTAGGAAAGCCTAGTTCGGATTGCATTAAAAATAAGGAAAAATGTCTTAAAATCTTCTTTTATTATATATAAGAGAATGGTGGAATCAATTTTACAAAATAAGGTTTGGAAGTGTGACATTTTGGGTTAGTGACCAAAATGTAATTTTCGAAAACTGTGAGACTGTTTTAAAAAGGATTGAAACTTTGAATCTTTAAGGAGCTATTTACCCAATGGGGTTTCTCCAGATTTTTCTTAAATATTAAATGATTAATTAATGGTTTTAAAATAAAGGAAAGGGGAGGGAAGATATTTTCCTAAGTTTCCAACTAACTTTTCCTAAAATTCCATTTTCATTTTCTCTCATCTTTTCTCTCAAACCAAACACATTTCTCCAGAGCATTTCCCTCTGATTTTGACATCCAAACATGAGATTTTAATTCTCTTTTGATCTCTAATCATCTCTTCAACAAAACCTTGGCTTTAGCTTATTGAATTTTCAAGAATTTTGGTTCTGAAAAGGGAGAAACTCAAGTTTAGAGGTATGAACATCCTTCTCCTCTAAATTCTCAGTTCTTTACTGAAATTCCCAAGTTCTCAATCCTTAATTTGTGTTTTATAAAAGGTTTTATGGTTGTGTTCTTGATCTTGGCTTAAAATGCAAGATTTGGTTAATTTTGATGAATTTTCGTATGATCTGATTGGGCATTGTTTTGGGATGTCTTTTTGATGTTAAATGAATGTATAATTGATGAGAAGTTGAGGTTTAATCAATGCAATCCCGGATAGGTTGATTTTCCTAAGTTTTGCTTGAGTTTTTGGTTGTTTTTGGAGTGTTTTTGATGATCTGTTATTGCTGGAGGTATAAGGACGTGGTTGGGATCTTTTTGGATGTTAATTGATGTTTATAAATGGTTAGAAGTGATGGATCTTGGCTGGGTTAAGTTTTGGAAGTGTTTGGAGGTGATTTCGGTTGTGTTTGGTAGCCGAAATGTTGGATTTGCAAAGAGCAGCGAGTTTAGGTGTGTTGCTGGTGTTTTTAATGCATTATGATGCATTAATCCTCTGTTGTTATGTGCTTGAAACAGGGGAGAATGATCTGTGAGCAATAGAGGTGGTGTTGAAGGTTTCGGATGCTTGGAAGGCTTGTTGGCTAGCCTTGTTTTGTGCATCAGTGAGTGAAGTTGGGTTTTCAGCTTTAAAACCAAGGTTTGAAGGTTTTGGGAGCTTAGTTTAAGTCTAAACAACTTAGCTAAGCTCAAGAGTAAGTAATTGGAATTTCTCCCTTGGTTGTGTTATGAAATGGTTTTTAAGGCATTTGTGATTGTTGGATGTGATGCATGTGATTTGCATGTTTTAAATTCTGTTTTGGAAGCATATTTTAGCATGGTTTAATGCTGGTTTTGAAAGCCATGTGTGAAGGATGCTCAAGGTAAGAGTTCCTTGGTTTTGGTACATTGGAATTGTGGAATTGATGCATAGTGTTGCATGTTGTTTAATGGCTTTGGTTAATGTTTCGAAAACAGTGGATTGATGATGCTAATTGGTGGTTTTGGCATTTTGGTTATGTTTGTAAAACAATGGATTAATGTGGTAAGAAGGTTATATTGGCAAGTGATGTAAGTGGTTCTTGGTTACTTTAATCGGATATAGTTAGCCGGCTATAGGATTGGGTGCATCGTGAATAAAGTCGCCTTGGATGTGGAGTGGTTATGAGTGAACCGGTAACTCCATCCAAGTACACTAACGAGATGGTTAAGAACACCATGGTGGTTAAAATTCCATGGGTGGGTCTTGTGTTAAGGTCATAATGGTGGTTAAAATTCCATTTGAGGACCTTGTGTAAGCAAAGGTTATAATGGTGGTTAAAATTCCATTTAAGGACCTTGTGCTTGTTAAGATCACAATGGTGGTGTAAAGTCCATGTGTGGATCTTGTGTTGTATGTCCCGGATCTCGTTAGTGATGTTATACAACTACCAATGGATGATGTTAAGGTCATATGGTGGTTAAAATTCCATATGGGGACCTTGTGAATGTTAAGGTCATATGGTGGTTAAAATTCCATATGAGGACCTTGTGTATGGTAAGGTCAAATGGTGGTTAAAATTCCATTTGGGGACCTTGAGATTGGTAGGGTGTATGAAGCGTGGGGACAACGCTTGTGATCCGCGTATCCGATTGGATGTTGAGTTGAAAAGTGGATATGGTTTATCACTTGGAAGCCAATATAAAGTTCTTGAATATAATGAAGCATGAGATGCTTGAAATGATGCATGGTTGCATGAGAAGTGTGTAATGCTTTATGAACGCATTTATTACTTGTTAGCTTGTACAAGTGTTTGTTATCTATTGAGAATGGTGTATGTGTGCATGAAATCTCTTTACTGCATTGAAGTCTTGTGAAGGCTTGTTTAAAAGGCATGTAATGCAAATGTTGAGTTTGTGGTTCATGTGTTGCATTTGTTTAATGCATGTGATTAATTGAGGGAGTAAGTGGTTTTCAAAGGTTTCTTGCTTTGAAATGATTTTCAATGTATGAGAAAAGTATGATGTGAAGTGGAAGTGTTTTCCAAGGATCTTGTATTTAACTTTGCATATGATGTTCATGCATGGATAGGTTAAATTGATGGTTTTGCTAGTTTGTGCTTTGAAGAGGATTGTTAGCTTTTCTAAGCTAAGGGTTGGTTTTCATGTTTGAGCAATGCATGATTTTAAGCATGTTGTTGAAAAGGGTTTTCAAACATTGCTTTGATTTATCGAATTGTGTTTACTTTTGAAAGTGGTTTTATGACTCGCTGCATTGATGGTGTTTTGGTTTTGAGCATTCCTCACTAAGCATTATGTGCTTACGCTCCTTTTTGTCCATCAATGCAGATATTTGAAGTTAGAACAGCGAGAAGCAAGGGATTCAAGGAAGGCTCCACTTGAGATGTATGTCTCGGTAAATAGCTATAGATAATAAAGGCAATGGGGGGAGAATCTCTTATGTTGATGTTTAATGAGATTGTTTTTGATGGACAAGTATGGTTTATGTTTTTGAACTATGTGGTTTAATGCTTGCAACCTTTGAATCTCTCTATTCTTAAGTTGATATGTTATGCTTCTTGTTTTAAAAGCATGAATGAGTATTGGATGTGTTGAATGAGTTGGTGCACATAGGGGTGGTCTAGTAACTAGATTTTGATGCGATTATGTCCCTTGAGTGTTGAATGACTTGCTGGTATGATTTGGTTGCCTTTGGAGCATGTTTGTCGGGTCGAATGTGTGTTAAACCAGCAAAATTTCTGCAATCTGGGCAGCCTGTTTCGGAACAGGAGCTACCGTATCGGAACGGGGGCCTGAAATGGCTTAGGCGTTCCGAAACGGGTAGAACCGTTCCGGAACGGTTTTGCCACTGCCAGGCTCTGTTTCGGAACTGGTTTCGGAACGGTCCCGCGTTTCGGAACGGTTCATCCCTGTTCCGAAACACCCGACCGTTGGGCACTGAAATTGTTGGTTAAATGTTTTGGAAACCTTGCGTTTTGGTCCTGAACTTTGTTAATGCAATTGAATGAGTTTGAGATGTCTGTTTGAGCTGAAATTTGGCAGGGAAGCATGAAAGATGATTAATTTCATATTGGTAACTTTAATTTGGGTTAAGTCCTTGTAATTTTCAGAATTTACAATTTGGTCCCTAAAGTTGTAATTTGTGCAATTGAGTCCCTGAATGATCTTTGATTGTTATCATCTTTGAGTATGCTGATCGTATGAACGTATCTAGGGTTAATGTGCATTTAGATAAGATTAAGAAGAACAAAAAAGGGTCGTTAATCAAGGTTGACTTTCGGGTTGACTTTGGTTTTCCCCGTGTAATCTTCTTAATTCGGGTCAACCGTCTAGGCCGGGTTAAGGGGGTTACATTTGGTGGTATCAGAGCTGAGTTGTGAATGCTTTGGGAAGTGGTAAGTTGTTGTAATATGTGTTTGATGTTTATTCTGATGTATGGTTGAAAGTCGGTTGGAATGCGTGTTTTTGAGCGAATTGTTGATGTTTTTAAGCATGCTTTTTGATTGTGAATCTTCATTGAGCTAATGTGGATTTGTGTTGATGTTATGCCGGTGATGTGAGCTGATTTTATGAATGATGAAAGTGTAATGGGTATGACAGGTTGATATTATGCTATTACAAGTGAATGTTGTTTGATGGAAGCATGATCGAAGTATGTTGATTGATATGCTTGATGTTGTGATATACATGTTTTATTGACTGTTATGTCATGTGAATGGGGAGGATTTGGGATACCCATTGCCTTATTATGTCTCGGTGTTATGTCATTTAGATAAGATTAAAAAGAAAAAAAAGGGTCGTTAATCAAGGTTGACTTTCGGGTTGACTTTGGTTTTCCCCGTGTAATCTTCTTAATTCGGGTCAACCGTCTAGGCCGGGTTAAGGGGGTTACACAAACTATGATCAAGGCTTGCTTGTCAACCTATTATCGTTTTGAAACCAACAGTACGTTCCCCGTTACCGTTCGAACAAAAACCCACACTTTAAATTTTTCTTGTCGGCTGTCCCTTGCTCGAAATCCCTAAGAAAGCATTTGTAAATTTCTTGCGCCACCGTTGTCTTGTTCGTGCGAGTTGGGTAAGCCTTTGTGGTCTTTGATTAAGTTCCCTTTTTGTTGTGATTTTGACTTTACCCTTATTCTTCTATATTTTGGCCGAGAAAAATGACCATTGTGATCATCAGAATACATCACCGACGATCGACGTTGTTAGGGGTATCTAACCCTAATTTTTCAGTTTACTCATAATGGTTCGGGCTTGTGTGTGTGTATGTGTAATGGGTAAGGATTTCGGGTTAACCCAAATTTGTGTTGGGCCATGTTAGGGAAGAAGACCGAATATGTTAGTGGTAAGAGCCCGAGTCAAATGGTGTTGTAGCTTAACCGAACCAGATCTGTAAACCAAACCGGTCTTGTGTATATAAACTGAACCAACTTCAAACCAGATCTGCCAGATTGAGCCGACCGTAAACCGAACCGGACCCGTGAATCGAACCGTTAGACCCATTATCTGAACCAAATTGGGTGACGTCATCGCTGAAAGTGATGCATGACATCAACGTTGATCTTGATGACGTCACTACCATTGTTGACCGTTGACCACCATCATTGACCGTTGACTTTTTGATGTTGACTTTTCAGTCAAAGTCAACTTTACATTTTTCGACGTTCTGATTCCAAATATGCTGCCCGTTTTTCCAAATTTGAACTCGAAAAACGATTTTACTATTTACATATATTTTTACTTAGTATTTTAAGAATTGTAAACAAAAGAATATGATTCAGATAATATTGTTGTTCAGGTGACGTTGATTCGGACACATAGATTCTTCTTCTTCCTCCACCTGGGTGACCTCCAATTGCACAATCTTTGAGATCTGCTCGTGCTGACTCTGACCGACCTAGTGCTAGGGTTGAGTGTGGGAAACGTCACTCTTAACGTTGAGTTAGTAGCTGCCTAAGGTGTGTTCTCTTCTTGTACTACATATTTCGGTGCTTAATGTGTGTATGTGAGTATGTTGGTATGATTTGTGAATTTGTGATATGATCTGTTTGACTTGTAATATATGATATGACTTAAGCATTTGTGATTTATGACATGATCTATCTGACTTGTGATTGTGATATAATTTGTATAATGACGTGTCATGCATCATATATCGGAGCCGGAATGATTAATATCGAACTATTTGTACATGCATCTTCGTTTATTAAACAAGAATACATTTGGATTCAGAAATCAAAATAACATGACATATCATATGGGTTGGGAAAATGTACGGGGAAGATCAGTGGTTTCACCCTTCAGGCTGAATTCCACTTCGGACATGGTGACGATGTAGAGAGTGGTTCTAAAGAACCTTACTCTTCGGACGGTGATGTAGATATGTGCATGTCATTGTGTCTCATGCATCATGTTTATACATACTGATATATCGGAATGTTTGTTTGAATTTGAGTATGTTGATCGAATTATCTTGATATATGTTTTGTGTTTTGCACTTTAGAGATACACTGAGCTTTATAGCTAACTCTCCCTTAGTCCCTATTTCAGTTGCTCAGACTTAGGCATATGGTACTTTGAGGGCCTCGTTTTATCAGATATTACATATTATTAGTATGAACTATTTCATATTTATGGACTTTATTTTTATCTTTTGGATTTATATGTAATTTCAGACTCGGACAGTTGGCATTGCATGCTTATTATCTCTTAATATCTTAACAGACTTAGGAGATAACAATTAATTGCTGGATACTAAGGAGAGAAACTTTGACAAAAGATGTTCAAGTAGATGAGCTTACTTCGGAAGTGAATCCACCCCTTAGGAGTAAAGATTAAAACTTTGCCAAATTAATTATTAAAAAACATCACTATAGACATATAAGAGTTAATCGTAATTAACTTAGGGTATTTCCATCGACAGAGGCAATACTATCTTAAAATCTGCTCGACAATAAAATCAAGGCTGAAAGTTATTAATTGTTGTCATAACTAGCATGAAATCCAAGCATCCCTTTCCAACGCCAACCATTTATTTTAATATATTTGTTTGCCAAACTGTCTGAATTTTTCACTACATTTTTCCTTAGTCATTGTTCTATATCCAAAATCCAAAATCAAATTCAAACTCACTTGTTACAATTCACAAGTAAAAACGTGATATTTAATTCCTGGACAATCCACGTGGATACGATACTCAGCTTACTATTGTATTACTTGCTGACCGTGTATACTTGCACGCAAAAGACCTAAACTTGGCATTATTTATCTCCATATTTACGTTAATTCATCACTTGTTTGCCAATCGTTAGTCAGTTGACATCTATTCGTATGTGTGTAATTTGTAAATAGATTAGTGTATTCAAACTAATAAATCAACTTATGGTTTGTTCGGGTATGGTTTGAGTCTAGGTAATATCGGTCAAAAAATAAAAAATCCTATTAGTAATTAGTAATAACTATTTTTCCAGCAACAATAGTAATAACAAATTAACAATTTATTAAGTTTCAATATTCAATAAGTTTAGTAAAAAAAATAAGCTCAAATAAGTCATCTACGCAAGGGAATGTACATATTTTCCTAATTTGTAAATTGTAATCTTACTTTAACAATAAGTAATATTTTTGTTTTTAATAACAATGACACTAACAACAAGAAGTAAAGAAGAACAAATTATATTTATTTTTAAATAATAATAAATTAATAACAACAACATCATTGTTAGTTTTAATAATAATAATAATAATAATAATAATAATAATAATAATAATAATAATAATAATAATAATAATAATAATAATAATAGTAATAATAATAATAATAATAATAATAATAATAATAATAATAATAATAATAATAATAATAATAATAATAATAATAATAATAATAATAATAATAATAATAATAATAATAATAATAATAAGGGTAATCTTCACCAGTGGTCCTTTTCGTTTAGGGCGTGTTTTATTTTGGTCACCAGAATTCAAAAAAGATTATTCTGGTCACTCACGTTTAGAATCGTTTCTATTTTGGTCCATTGGCCGTTAGTCTCCGTTACTTAAAAAAATGATTTTTAATTTAACCCCAAAACTTTTAAAATTTTATTTTTCACCATCTTCTCCAATGAGAAATCCAAAAATTAAAAATAACAACAGAAGAATCTAATTTTTTATTATAACAAAAAGACAGATTCTCTCTTTCTCCCTCTCTTGGTTCTTCTCATTGAAGATCATGTACATTCTCCATTTCGCCTCCCCCCCTATCGTGTTCTCCGGTGAACTCATCTCTCTTGCCTGGAAATTACTGATATTTTTTAAAATTTTCTCTTTCCATTTTGATTTTTTTAAGATCCCCAAAGGTTACTATTTCTAGTTTGGATCCAATAACAACAGAAGAATCCAGAATTTTCAGGTAAAATTCGAAATCAAAGAATCAAAACAATAAAAACTTTTCATCTCTTATCGTATTCTTTTCACCTCTTATGATTTATCGTTAATATTTCAACTTTGTTAAGCCAAAATCAACAAAATGTCATTAAAAAACTTCTTTCCGAAGATTGGAAACATATCAAATAACAGCAAGGGAGGAAAGATAACATTATGCGTGAACGATCCCGTATTGCGCCAGAAGTTGCTGCTTCTTCTCCATCTTCAACTGAAACTGACCAAGGACAATGGGCAGATTTGCTCCCGAAATTACTGTTTGATATCATACAAAGAGTGGAAACAAATGAAAACGGTTGGTCGGGAAGGAGAGATGTGGTTGCTTGTGCTGCCATTTGTAAGTCATGGAAGAAAATTACTAAAGAAATTGTTAAAACACCTGAGCAATGTTGCTTCTTCACTTTCCCCATATCTCTGAAGCAGGTTAAATTTTAATCTTCCTAATCTTACTTTTTTTTTTTTGGAAAATTTTCAGTTTGATAGTTTATTGGTGTTTCTTTTTTGGGGGTTTAGTCTGGACCAAGGGATGCTCCGATCCAATGTTTTACTGTGAGGGAAATGGAAACTTCAACATATCGATTGCATTTGGGTCTCAGTCCTGGTAAAATTTTTATTTTTCTATCATTCTTTTTGGTGAAAATGAGTGTTTTGATTCTTAAAAGTATTATGTTTCAGCTTAGTATTATGTTTCTAAAGTACAAGCTTAAGTCTAGGCTATTTTTTATTTTTTGATTTCTCATTGGAGAAGATGGTGAAAAATAAAATTTTAAAAGTTTAGGAGTTAAATTAGAAACTAATTTTTTAAGTAACGGAGACTAACGGTCAAGTGACCAAAATAGAAACGATTCTAAACGTAAGTGACCAGAATAATCTTTTTTGAATTCTGGTGACCAAAATAAAACACACCCTAAATGAAAGGGACCACTAGTGATGATTACCCTAATAATAATAATAATAATAATAATAATAATAATAATAATAATAATAATAATAATATGTTGTTGGGGTATAGAATTTAGAGCTTAAGGTTTAAAGTGTAGGGTTTAGTGCTATAATATTTGGAAATTGGAGTAATAAGATTTATGGTATATTAAAAAGTTGAAATTTGGATTGGGATCGTTTACCTCCCAAACAATTAAGAGTTTTGAGGTTAAATTAAGTACAAAGGTACCTTTTTTTATAAGCAAATATGATTTTATTAGAGTAAAAAAATCATACAAATGAATATTGTTGTAACCCCCTCGTCCCGGCCTAGCCACTAGACCGAACCGAACGGGTTACATGGGGAAAACCGAAGCGAAACCCGTTAAGGCCTCACTCCGATTAGCAACCCTATTTGTTTTAATTAATCTTGTCTAAATGCTTTATTTGAACCTATGTGAGAAAGCAAACAACGGAAAAGAAAACACAGATATGAACCGAGCAGAAAGGACATTAAAAGATAACTTTTAGCCATTTTACTTCAGGTCGTATCGATACTCCTAAGGCCAGTATCGATACGCCTTCGACGGTCAAACTCTCC
Source organism: Hibiscus tridactylites (assembly GCA_958450335.1). NCBI lineage: Eukaryota > Viridiplantae > Streptophyta > Magnoliopsida > Malvales > Malvaceae > Hibiscus > Hibiscus tridactylites. The sequence continues at coordinate 55,054,972 of OY288281.1, forward strand.
CAAAGTCAACTTTGAGAGGCCGTATCGATACCCTCCAAGGCTGGTATCAATACACCCTTAACGGTCAAGTTTCCCAAGGTCAACTCCAGGATCGTATCGATACGCCTAAGGCCCGTACCGATACCCCAATTTCTCGTCAAAATCTCAGATTTCAAGAGGAAAAATAGGGTATCGATATGCCCCGCGTATCGGTACGATAGGCTTAAAACAAGGATCGTACCGATACCGCCCTTAAGCGTATTGATACGCCTTGCACAGAAAGACAACAAGTTGCAGTTTTAAGCACAAGGGAGCTAACTTAAACACCCTAAGCAAGCATTTGACCAACTCCTAAGAATGCATGCAACTAAGGCAACCAAGAAACTCAATTAAAGCAAGTCAAGCATTCAACGAGGATAAAAATCAACAAAGCAAGATTTAACAAAAACAACCAAACATGCTTAACATTCTCAAAGGGTCAAAAGCCAAACCAAAGCATACTTCAACACTTTAAACATAGTAACAACAATAACAAAAGCATAGGAGTTTGGACACCGACTCCCCAACACAAAAGTCTAGCATTCTCATTGCCTAAGTATTATTACAACTATGTAAACCATACTTGAGCTAGCAAATTAACTCCAAGGTTCCTCTTTTGCCCCACTTGCCTCCCAATGCCACTAACGATCTGCATTGTCAGAAAAGAGAGCCTAAGCTTAAAAGCTTAGTGAGCAGAGCTCATAATCACAACAATAACAATGTAGTTCAAAACATGTATTTAATTCAAATACAAAAATCTTTAGAAAGAAAATACGATAAACCGAAGGCATAACTAAACCATGGTATGCACAAGCACAACCATTCTCGGTGGGACGACACATCACCATTCACAACAACTAGCATATTTTCGGTAGGACTACACATCACCGTACTCATCTACTAGTCACTTCCGGTGGGACTACACATCATTGTACTCAACAACACACTTTCCACTAACCATCACGTGAGGCTTTGACAACAACTACGCTAACATAACAATCATAAAAAAAGGAGGTAAACACAATTCGTATTTCACACAACAACATGTATAAACACACATACACCATCAATCAACGAAACAAGGCAAAATTAGACAAGCTTACACTTAGGTTTAGGTTGGCCCCTAAGGCTCCACCCAAACCCCAAGAAAATCTCTTTGAACCATTTTAAAGCTTCAAAATGTTACCACTCACCGATATGTTGAGTGGAACAATGGATTGATCAAAGCCAATAAGGGGGTGAATTGGGTTTTTAAAATTTTGGTGAATAAGTGGAATGAATAAAATTGAAGAACAAGGAAATTTAGAGTGTTTCAAGTTCCAAATGAACTCTACATCCACTAACTTAGCTCCCACTAAGGATTTCTCAACAATTCCACTAATTGCTTTTCCCCTTTTCTAGGCTTAGGAGGTAACCTTTACAATATCGGTCAATTTTCTATCCAAAATTGACCAAACCCTCACAAGGATACAAAGAAGAATTTGAAGGCAATAGAAATATCTCACAATAAAAATTTACCCCTTTTGATACAAGCACTCAACCCAAATTGGAATACAAGATGAGATTTTCACACAACACAATTTGGGATTTTACAAGAATAAGAAATTAGGCACTTTGAGCTTGGATTTTTATATAGATGTTTCTCTTGGATGCAATAGTTGTTGATGGTCTTCAATAGGCTTGATTTTATACATTCTCCATTAATTATAGCCGTTTGGGTGGTTAGAAAATTGATTATAGCCGTTGGGGCCCTCTCTTTCCACCATAAATGCACTTATGCAGCCTACCGTATCGGTACACGGGGAGCCATATCGATACATGTCTCAAAAAAGAAAGAGTCGTTGCACAATTACAAGAGGGGCATATCGGTACGGGTTGGGGATCTATTTCGATACGGGCAAGACCGTATCAATGCAATTTTTCCTACAAAGCTCACTAGAGGAATTCATATCGATACGAGTAAGAGCGTATTGGTACGAGTTAACCAACTCTTTAAAAATTTGTTAGCAACCAACTGACACACAACGATCAAAATATTTAAGGCTTAGAATTTAAAAATTCCTTTTAAATTGTATCGATACGGGTGAGACCATATCGGTACACCATTCAAACTCCTTCTGATTTTATAGAGAGAGCATATCGATACAAATGCAATCTGTTTCGATACCCTGTTTCGATATGTAAGGGGCGTATCGAAACAGATTTTTCCAGTGGCCAAGTTTGTAAAAAGGTATCGATACGGTAAGAGGTGTATCGATACGCATTAATATTTTTGAGTAATTTGGCCTTGGAACACTTAGAAAATATTTTGGAGTTTGAGTTTTTCAAACTAAAGCAAAGCCTCGTTGATTTGAAACCTTTTGAGGGACTTAAAAATTTATTTCAAGTTTTTCAATTTAGTCCTTAAAGCACTTTGTTATATCAAAATCAAACATAGGTTTTACAATCTCCCCCTTTTTGATATAACAAAACTAAAGCTTAAAATTTTTAAGTCTTTTGAAAAACTTTTGGAAAAACAACTCCCCCTTAATACAGGCTAGGTAAATTTTATGTTAAAATTTTAAGTAAGCTTGTTCTCTCTCCCCCTTTTTGTTAGATAAAAAATAAGAGACATACACTAAAGGCATAATCTATAACCAAGCAACATATAATAGATAAACAGTAAGTTCATAAATAAAGATACATCAAAATAAAATCCAAACAATAATCAAAGCATAGGTTTTAAAAGGTAAACTTAATACTAAGAACATAATTCAAAGTGCATAACTAGAAATCCTAAATGACATGAATGGAATGCAAAGACAATCTACTACTCTTCTCCATCACCATCTTCATCATCTTCATCGTCATCTTCGTTGGCATAATCATTCCTCCTAGATTGACGCCACTCATCATAGAAGGCCATGAGAGAGAGATGTTCATCGAATTGTGCTCAGCCTCAGTGGACGAGATACCCTTCTCCACAATTGCCATACGATCTTCTAGGCTTGTGAAGCGTGTGTCTATGGCGGAAAACCCCAAATTCATAACTTGATCCATAGAAGCAATCCCCGCGCGTAGGCCCATGAATTGTTCATTGAGGAATGTCATGAGAGCATCCATGGATGGGGGAGGAGGAGCTTGAGTAGCTTGAGGATTGGCAATCTCTTCGGGTATCGCATCACTAGGAAGCTTGGATATGCGAAGCCAACTACCATTGAAGAAGTGAAACTTCCCCCTAGAAAGAGATCTCTCATCAATAGGATCGGTAAGGGGTGTCGGATAGTCGTGAGAGCAATCAATCTCCTTTTGAGTGAAGAAATAGCTCAAAGTGGTGCCATAGGTGAATGAAGTGACAAGAGTCCTGTGACGATGTTGTACGAGAAAGATAATCTCCGCAAACATGTGCGAGCAAGGTTAGGTTGTTGTCTCTGGCAAAAGCACCGAATCCAAAAGTCATCAACTTGGCAGATGGTTGAGTATTTTCCTCCCGAAGGCCTGAACCACCAAGTGATCATCAAGTGTAGGATGTAGTCTTGAGCATTTAGAACGGCTACGGAACCCCCCAAAACATGTCCAAGAGAATTTTCATCTTCGATACCCTCATCCTCAAACTTAAAAACATCACAAAGAGATGGAACATCAACGATAATCTTTTTGCCCATGAGATAAGAGTTAACGACAATGATATTACCCGAGGCATCGACAACACACTTGGCATTAACATAAAAGATCAAATCCAAATTGCGAAAGAAAATTCCCGGTATTTGTAGAAAATCCATGAACTTCCATTCTTGGAGCAAAGGTAAATAAACAAACTTAAAGCGCCCCGAATTGAGAAAAGGAATGGAAATTACCCTCTCCGGACGAATCTTATAATTTTGAAAAGATCGGAAGTAGGTGAGTTCTCCGGGAGTTCTAAAACACCTTTGATAGATAAGAGTCAAATTTGGGCGAGTACCATCACCGGGATTGCATGCTTCACCTACTTCGCTTGTAGTACGCACTCTCTTCTTAGGTGCCATAGTCTAGAAAATCGATTAAAACGATGCGTATGCATTATTTTTCTCATTCAACCCATGGATCAAACAATAATCAAGGTTAATTTTTTTTGAAAGACAAAACAAAACAAAAAGTTTGATAAATTTTTTTGAAGAAACAAAACAAAATAAAATGGATTTAAAAACGAAAATTATAAAGAAAATAAAAAGAAAAAGAATTTGTATACCTTAATATTGAGATAGGGATGAATGGATGAAGATTGAGCACCAATTGATGGATAGCCTTAAGACTTTGGCTTGATTTCGAAAAACCCTCAAGAGATTTTAATTTTTGTGGTGAAAATATGAGGGATTGAGAGGTTTTTTATAGATGAAAATCGGCTAGGGTTTTGAAATATTAGTTTTTGTAAAAGTGAAACTGTTTTAAAGCCAATTAATAGCAGTCTACACGATCGCGTATCAATACGCCTAAGGGTGTATCGATACGGGGTTACAAAGGTAATTCCCTATAACCACGTATCAAGGAACCGCATCGAAATGTTCACAACTCGTATCGAAACATGTTAAATCGTATCGATACTCGTAAGAGAGAAAATGTAGTCTGGTCAACTAATGAAGTACTCTTATCGATACGCATAAGTCCGTATCGATACCCTATGCCTAGAAATGCATTTTTGGCTTTTAGAACAACCAAAGGCTCGACTTTAACATCTTCTAAATGAATGCAAATGATGTATGAGTAGATCTAAGCATATTCTAATAGAAGCATACTTCCCTAGCTATAAGCAATGTTTCTATCAAGATCAACAACACATAAACATGCATTTTCACAAGATCAAGCAAATTTAACCTCAAAAGAGTCCTAAAGGGTCAAGATAGGCTAGTTAGACCTAACTCTCTCCTAAAAAAAACAAAAATGCTATTTGTCTAGAGGTTTGGTAAAAATGTCCGCTAGTTGGTTCAAGGTGTCAACATACTCTATAACAACATCTTGCTTAAGGACATGATCTCTAATGAAATGATGCCTTATATCTATATGTTTGGTTCTAGAGTGTTGGATGAGATTTTTGGTGAGACAAATTGCACTAGTGTTATCACACTTAAGGGATATGGTTTCAACTTTAACTCCATAATCTTAGAGTTGTTGCTTCATCCAAAGGACTTGAGCACAACAACTCTCTAAGGATATCTACTCGGCTTCGGTGGTAGATAAAGCTACACTATTTTGTTTCTTAGAGAACCAAGATATGAGCATAATACCTAAGAATTGGCAAGAGCCGGAAGTACTTTTCCTATCAATTTTACAACCCCCATAATCCGCATCCAAATAAGCATGAAGGTTAAAGGTTGAGTCCATAGGGTACCAAAGACCTAAACAAGGAGTGTCTCTAAGATACCTAAATATCCTTTTAACGGCTATAAGGTGAGACTCTCTAGGACTAGCTTGAAACCTAGCACACAAGCAAACACTAAACAATATATCCGGTTTACTTGCGGTAAGGTAAAGCAAAGATCCAATCATAGAACGATAACGCTTAGAGTCAACACACTTACCTCCTTCATCTTTGTCAAGCTTTATAGATGAGCTCATTGGTGTGGCTTGAGGCTTTGCATTCTCCAAGCCAAATTTCTTGAGCATATCTTTCACGTACTTTTCTTGATTTATGAAGGTGCCATCCTTCCTTTGTTTAATTTGGAGTCCCAAAAAGAATGAGAGCTCCCCCATCATGCTCATCTTGAATTCACCTTGCATTAACTTAGCAAACTCTTTGCAATGACATTCATTAGTAGGATCCAAAAATAGTATCATCAACATATATTTGCACTACTAAGATGTCATTTTTATATATTTTTATGAAAAGTGTAGTGTCCACTTTACCTTTTTTAAATCATTTTTCAATCAAAAAGTTTGAAAGTCTTTCATACCAAGCTCTATGAGCTTTTTTTAAACCATAAAATGTTTTGGTTAGCTTAAAAACATGATTTGGAAATTTTGAATCCTCAAAACCTGGTGTTTGTTCCACATACACTTCTTCATTTATAAAACCATTTAAAAATGCACTTTTTACATCCATTTAAAAAAAGTTTGAAATTATGATAACATGCATATACAAGCAACATCCTAATAGCTTCCGTTCTAGCTACGAGTGCATAGGTTTCATCAAAATCTATTCCCTCTTCTTGAGTGTAACCTTGAGCAACTAGTCTAGCTTTGTTTCTCACAATGTTTCCACTCTCATCTAGTTTATTCCTAAATACCCATTTAGTTCCTATAGTAGATTGATTACTAGGCCTTTCAACTAATGTCCATACATTACTCCTCTCAAATTGGTTTAATTCTTCTTGCATAGCCATAATCCAAAAATAATCTTTTAAAGCTTCTTTGATGTTTTTAGGCTCAATGCATGAAAAAATGCAACGTGATTAATTAATTTGAGAGAGGATCTAGTAGTTACCCCCTTGGATGGATCACCCAAGATTTCATCCCCTTTGACATAGTTGTACTCCCTTGGGTAGCTCACTTCCTTTTCCTCAAAAGCCAAGTTCTTCAAGGCTTCAAGAGGTGGATCTTGTGCACCTTCTTCTTTAGTTGGAATCTCATCCTCCTTTGAAGTTTGTCCTCCATCAAAGGCGTCAAGGATTCCTACATCATCATCATCACAAGATTCCTTCCTCGGAAGGAGGTTATCATCGAAAACAACATGTATAGACTCGTCTACTAGTAAAGTTCTTTTATTAAATACACGATAGACTTTAGAGTTTAAGGAATACCCTAAGAAAATAGCTTCATCACTTTTAGCATCAAATTTACCTAAGTTGTCTTTTCCATTGTTTAAAACAAAACACTTGCAACCAAATGGATGAAAATAGGTAATGTTAGGCTTCTTATATTTTAAAATCTCATATGGTGTTTTCTTTAAAAGTGGCAAAACCATTACTCGATTTACAATGTAGCAAACGGTATTTGTGGCTTCCGCCCAAAAGTATTTAGGTAAATTGTTTTCACAAAGCATGGTTTTAGCCATTTCTTGTAAAGTCCTATTTTTCCTCTCAACTACCCCATTTTGTTGAGGAGTTCGAGGTGCCGAAAAATTGTGGCTAATACCATTTTCATTTAAAACTCTTCGAAACCTAGATTTTGAAACTCGGTTCCATGATCACTTCTAATGTGAGAAATATTAAGCTCAAGATCATTTTGAGTTAATTTAGAAAACGTGATGAACTTTTCTAAAGCCTCATCTTTTGTACTTAAGAATAGAACCCAAGTAAACCTAGAATAGTCATCAACAAGTACAAAAGCATACGATTTACCACCCAAGCTCATAGTTCTAATAGGCCCAAAATGATCCATATGAATCAATTGTAAACATCTACTAGTAGAGATATCATTAATTGATTTAAAGGATGATCTATGTTGTTTACCCTTAGAGCATGCATCACATATTTTGTCACTTGAGAACTTAATCTTGGGCAAACCTCTAATTATATTTAGGGAAACTATTTTCTCTAAAACACTAATGCTAGCATGTCCTAGTTTCCTATGCCATAACCATGTATCATTTTCATTTTGTGCAACAAAACATGCATTGGATGAATGAATGTCATCTAGATGCAGCATATATATGTTTCCTATGCGATGACCAATGAACATTATTTTATTAGATTTAATGTAAACAATTTTACACCCATTTTTATCAAATAAGACATTAAACCCTTTATCACACAATTGACTAATGCTCAATAAATTGTGTTTTAGACCATTGACATACAACGCATTTTCAATGAGTATGGTAGAGTGATTACCTATGGAGCTAATACCTTCAATGTGGCCTTTGGAGTTGTCACCAAATGTCACTACTCCACCACTTTTTGGCTTTAAGTCCATGAATCAACTCTTGTCTCCGGTCACGTGCCTCGGGCATCCACTATCAAGGTACCATGAGTTTTGGCTTTGTGCTTTGGCCTTGTAGCAATGCTCCCCCTACAAACAAAGAGTTAAGCTTTGATTTTTGGTACCCAAATCATTTTGGGTCCATGAATGTTAGTTCCCAAATACTTGGTTCCCTTAGGAATCCAAGATGAAATGGCTGCAATATTGTTAGAAACTACAAGTTCCTTAGGAACCCAAACACTTCTAACTTTCTTGTTCTTGTGATACTTATGAGAGCCTATTTGTTTGTGGTCAACAAAGTTTCTCTTCACATGTTGAGATTTTGAAGAAGATGCTTTTTCAAAACCGTTTTCCCAACATTGGTTAGAGAAGCTTTGAGTTTACTCACATCCTCTTGGTGGTAAACATGGTATTTTTTAGGAAGGTCATTTAAATCATTTGATTTCTTTTTAAACTCATTTGAGGAATTTTGTAAAACCAATACCTTCTTTTCTAATTCCGAGTGGTTTTAGAAAGGGAGTCATTTTGGGTCCTTAAAACCGAAATCATTTTCTTATTTTTTAAAATCGACTCCTTGTATTTCTCAACCAACTCATCATATACCTCTTGCAACTCATCATAAGCATCTTGAAGTTCATCAAATGTAAAATCAAAAGTAGATGAGTTAGAGGTTACCATAGAAGAGAATCCTTCTCAAGAGCCATGAGGCAAAGATTAGCCACTTCATGTTCCTCATCCTCGGATGACTCCTCATCACTCCAAGTAGCAAGCTTGGCTTTAAGCTTCTTCTTCTTCTCAAAGCCATTCTTCTTGAGTTGAGGGCAATCAGAACGTATGTGACCCGACTTCTTGCACTCAAAGAAAATGATCGAATCCCTTTCTTCTTCTTTGCCTTTGTTCTTGAAGTCCATATTTCTTTGAAATTTTCTCCTTCGGCTGAACTTCATGAACCGTGAGAATCGTTTGGCTATCATAGCCAATTCCTCAAAATCTTCCTCCTCACTAGAAGAGCTCTCATCTTGTAGAGGGGCTTTGAGAGAAACTCCTAACTCCTAACTTCTTCTTCTTCTTCTCTACCTCATGCTTCTCTATCCTTCTCTCTTCCTTCTTCTTCTCTTCCTTGCTTCATGATCTCGTGTGTAAGAAGAGACCCAATAAGCTCATCAAGCTTCAAGGTTTTCAAATTCTTTGCTTCAATGATGGTCGTCCTCTTACCATCCCAATACTCCGGGAGAGAGTATATAAGTTTCCTCACTAGCTTATCTTTAGGAATTACTTTACTGAATCCTTTAAGGCCATTGACGATGACCGAAAACTGATCAAACATCTTTGAGACGCACTCATCAGGGTCCATCCTAAAATTCTCATAACTCAAGTTTAGCAACCCAATCTTCGTCTATTTCACATTGCTAGTGCCTTCATAAGTCATCTCCAAAGTGTCCCACACTTCCTTTGCGCTTTCGATAGATGAAACCTTTGAGTAGATATCTGGACCAAGTGCATAAAATATGATATGTAGAGCTTTATCGTTGACTTGCATATTTCATCTATCTTCCTAAGTCATCTCTGATTTTATTTTCGGAAGTAGTCTTCCTTCATCGGTTCTCTTAGCCGAAATGTAGGGGCCTTCTTCCGCTACATCCCAAACCATGTAATTCGTTGACTTGATGAAGAGACGCATCTGATTCTTCCAATATGGGTAGTTGTTCCCATTGAAAAAGGTGGTTTAGTGGTTGATTGTGACTCATAGAGGTTGAAGGTTGAAGTAGATGCCATGGTATGTCTTTAGAATAGATCACACTTTCCTAGAAACTCCTCTTCCGGTTGTTAATCCTTCAAAGAGGTAGGCTCTGATTCCAATTGTTGAGTGAATCAATGGATTGATCAAAGCTAATAGGGGGTGAATTGGGTTTTTAAAATTTTGGTGAATAAGTGGAATGAATAAAATTGAAGAACAAGAAAATTTAGAGTGGTTCAAGTTCCAAATGAACTCCACATCCACTACCTTAGCTCCCACTAAGGATTTCTCAACAATTCCACTAATTTCTCTTCCCCTTTTCTAGGCTTAGGAGGTAACATTTACAATACCGATCAATTTTCTACCCAAAATTGATCAAACCCTCACAAGGATACAAAGAAGAATGTGAAGGCAATAGAAATATCTCACAATACAAATTTGCCCCTTTTGATACAAGCACTCAACCCAAATTGGAATACAAGATGAGATTTTCACACAACACAATTTGGGATTTTACAAGAATAAGAAATTAGGCACTTTGAGCTTGTATTTTTGTATAGATGTTTATCTTGGATGCAATAGTTGTTGCTGGTCTTCAATAGGCTTGATTTTATACCTTCTCCATTAATTCTAGCTGTTTGGGTGGTTAGGGAATTGATTATAGCCGTTGGGACCCTCTCTTTCCACCATAAATGCACTTTTGCAGCTTACCGTATTGGTACGCGGGGAGCCGTATCGAAACCTGTCTCAAAAAAGAAAGATTTGTTGCACAATTACAAGAGGGGCGTATCGATACACGTGTAGGCGTATCGGTACGGGTTGGAGATCTATTTCGATACGGGTGAGACTGTATCGATGCAATTTTTCCTACAAAGCTCACTAGAGGAATTCGTATCGATACAAGTAAGAGCGTATCAGTACGAGTTAACCAACTCTTTAAAAATTTGTTATCAACCAACTGACACACAACGGTCAAAATATTTAAGGCTTAGAATTTAAAAATTCCTTTTAAACCGTATCGATACGTGTGAGACCGTATGGGTACACCATTCAAACTCATTCTGGTTTTATAGAGAGAGCGTATCGATATAGATGCAATCTGTTTCGATACCCTATTTCGATACGGTAAGGGGCGTATCGAAACAGATTTCTCCAGTGGCCAAGTTTGTAAAAAAGGTATCGATACGCATTGACGTTTTTGAGTAATTTGGCCTTGTAACACTTAGAAAATATTTTGGAGTTTGAGTTTTTCTAACTAGAGCAAAGCCTTGTTGATTTGAAACCATTTGAGGGGCTTAAAAAATTATTTCAAGTTTTTCAATTTAGTCCTTAAAGCATTTTGTTATATCAAAATCAAACATAGGTTTTACACGATAGAACCCAAACGATGGCCGAAACACCGATTCAAGCCTTCGAACTATCCAGTCTCGCGTCTAAAGGACCCAAACTTGTTTCCCCAGTTTCTAGCGAATTCAAAATGATATGTTAGACCCAAATCAAGCCCCCAAACTTACAACAACACAAAACTCAACATTCATCATCAAAACTGAATCGATTCATACCCGGAAACACCATCAAAACGTCCCAAACCAACTAGCAGCCAAAACCCAACAAATTTACCATCAAAACTACTTCTTTAAACATCCAAAATACTTACTCAAGGTCTAGAAACCATCAACCCCGGATTCCACACAAGAACAACCCAAAAACCCATATTTTCAACTCCTAAACCCCCTTCTTTTCACAAGTTTTGAGTTTCCTACTTTTAGCCAATATTTTAGCACTTTTACGACACCAAAACAAGGTTAAAACACCCTTAAACATGGAATAAACTACCCAAATGAAAATCCCCTCATTTTTCAACCTCAAGGCATTTTGAAATAATTTCAAAAATTAGGTTTTAGTAAAATTTAACTAATAACAAGTTTAAGGAAATAAAAATCAAAACAAGGGAGAGCTTACCTTGAAAACTTGTTTGTAGGAAAGGTTGGAGCAATGGAATAGTAACAATGGTGGTGTTTTGCAAAAGTAACGGTGAAAAGGGTGTTGGGGGAGAAGATGATGATATTTTGATTAAAACCCCTTTTTTAAAATTCCAAATTCCCCCCTTTCCCCTTACTCATTAAAACTTTTTTTTTGTGTTCAATAAAAATGTTTTCTCTAAATTAAATTAACCCGAACCAGTTTAACCAAACCCGATTACCTCTCGGACCCTAAACCTAGGGCATTACAATTGTCGTGTGCCTCATTGAAAACCTCCCCAAACCTATGATGGAGAAAATGAGTACACCATGATAATATTAAGAGGGCAAAACACCAAGACAAAATAAAAAGAACAAAACACCAAAACAATAGCACAATAATAATAATAAAAAAGCTTGGTGCACAACAAGCTAAAACCATCAACTTCAAGATCTCAACTCGTGTAAGCAACCATTTCACATACACTACTACACCACATCGCTCTAAAAACTCCCTTATTCGCCAAAGCATCCGCCAACCCATTTGCTTCTCAAAAGACATTATTTAAACACACACAATGCAATTCACAACACGCAACACCAATATGTTTAAACATTACCTTAAACACCAAACAATCCTCTAATTGCTTCAAGGAATGTCATATCAAAATTGAAAAACCTGGAAAAAAAAATACCCCAAATTCAGCAAACCAAACCAAAAATCACCTTACTCTTCTGCGACCTTAGTCGACCACAACTTTTCTTCTTCATACGTTCTGTAACAATCATTTGCTCTTCGAGATTTAAGAACGTGAAACCATATCTGACACAAACCGAACTTTTCTAGGAACCTTTTGCTCTATTCCGTTAGAAGCGACAATCTCAACTTCGTTATTTTGTTGGAACTCAACAACTATCCTGCCAGCAATCTCGCTTGGACTTGTGACCTGCACCTCTTCAACTCATAAGACCTTCCACACTTTTTCATTATCCCCCATACGCTGAATCAATTCCACTCCAGAAGCCCTCGACGCTTCAATTATCGGTCCAATCGTAATCGGGGTCTTAAACAGCATGCCCACTGCCAAGGAACCAATCGGGCTCACCTCCCTATCAACAAAATCGACTTCCTCACCCATCGACGGTTTCCCCAACTCCCCTAGTACCTCAACCACTTGTAAGTCTGCATGGCCACTATCCTCCCACAACCTATTATCAAACTAACAAAGGGTACCATTTACTCTACTCATTTACATGTCGGGTCAATTAATATATCAGGTCAACAACAAGTTAGATCATTTATAGGCCGAGTCAATTAATAGGTCGAGTCAACAACAAGTCGGGTTGATAATAGGTCGGGTAAAATCGGATCTCAGGTCCTTTCAAGTCGAGTTATATCAAATATATACCATGCTAATTTTGGGTTTAGGTCACATCAATTCAACTATAGGTTGTGTTCGGTTATCACATTATTGAGTTCAATTCGAGTTCAAGTAATTCTCAGGTCGGGTTTAGATCCAAAATAATTGGATTTAACTCAAGCTCAAGTCAACAATAGGTCAGACTTGGATTGAGTTCGGATCATCACCATCTCAGGTCACAACCAATTCAAACTTAAATCGATTTCAGTCGAGTTTTCAGATCGTATCTATTTTTTTAGCCCCAAGTAAAATCATGCATTTGAATTGAATTTTCCAAGAACATTGAATTACATCGACAGAGATAAACCAAAAAAAAAGAATAAGAAAAAACTACCTTTGGAGAATTCAAACAATTGAATGTTCTATCAGCTTTGTGTAAAGCAATAATTGTTTTGTTTCAATACAAAAAAGGAAGGGAACTAAATTACAATTATTTTTTATTATGTATAAAAATTTAATATTTATTTGTAAGTCCTTTATTTTTTTATTATTTCACTTATTAATGAGATATTTATTGTGATTTACTGAAAATGCATGTGACCTATGCATAGGCCATCATTTTTTTTTACCCAAATGGCATTCCAACTTAAGTCCAAATGTCATTTTTAAGCAAAATATTTAGGGTAAACTACTTTCTGGTCACTAAACTTTCAATCTGTTTATGTTTTGATCATCCAAAGTTTATTGTAAATTTATGCAAAACTTTCATCTCCCAAAGTTTCAACCCAGATTTTCATACTCCATTTGATTCACCATCATCAGATCGTTTACTGTTGCATTTCAATGATAGAAAGGTGCAGAAGGAAAAGAAGAGTAATATATTTTGATTTCTCGTTGATTGGACGGTGGGAATTGCATATCTTAGCACTACAACAAGTAATATTTTAATCACAACTTTTGTGATGACCATTTTTATCACAACATTTGTTCTTTAAAATGATGTTGGAGAATAACAGTTCTTACAATGGCGTGACACGAGGGAAAAAACTTCAAAGTTTTTATTTTATCAGGAAGATGATGATATGAAATAAATAAATTCCACGTTACCCTGTCAATTCTGACTTCACAACTAAGCGACCTAAAAACTTTGAAAGTTTAGTGCCCAAATTGAAAACTCTTTATAGTTCGGTGTCAAAAATAGAAACACATTGAAAATTCAGTGACCCAACTTTTGATTATCCAAAAATCCAAAAATATCATCCTTCTTTATAAACGAAAAACAAAGGTGAAGGGTGGGCAAAGTTGAAGAAAGAATGGGTAATGAATTCGTTTCTTGCAGCTTCCTCCTCCTGTTTTTTGTCACGGTAATTATTCTTCTACCTTTAATCTTATGGTATAGTCTTTTCTGATTATATCTTTAGTACTAATTCATCAATTTTTTGGACAACAAAAATCTTGTGTTCTTTTCTGGCAGCTTGCTCCTGTTGTAATCTCGAATGGAGTCGATGTTCTACGACTCCCTAGCATGGACCATTCATCGTCCCACATCGGCTCGGCCGTGAGCACGGATGCTATCAAGGACCCTACGGCCAAGGTGTTCGCCCTCATCAAAGATCTTGTGGTTGGGAAAAGAATGGCCATCGCTTTTCCTTACAAGGAACCAACTTCTGTAAAGTTTTACCCTAAAGAAATGACCCAACGCATCCCTTTCTCGTCCTCGGCGGTTCCCGAGCTTCTTCGGTTCTTCTCCTTCTCCCCGGACTCGAAACAAGCCCTGGGGATGCGGCAAACGCTCGCGCTTTGCGAGCAGGAACCGAGAGAGGGAGAGATCCGCGGCTGTGTCACCTCCGTAGAATCCCTGGTTGATTTTGCACGACATGTCTTAGGATCAGATGCCGAAGTCGAAATCCTGAGATCATCTCTGGTTTCAAAGACAACTCCACTCATCCAGAACTACACTGTGCTGGATTTCAAAGAGATTGCGACCGGAAACATCGTACCGTGTCACAACCAGCCGTATCCTTATCCGGTGTACCATTGTCATTACCAACTTGGCATCGATAACAAAGTGTTCAAGGTTCTCCTCAGGGGCGAC
Source organism: Hibiscus tridactylites (assembly GCA_958450335.1). Lineage (NCBI taxonomy): Eukaryota > Viridiplantae > Streptophyta > Magnoliopsida > Malvales > Malvaceae > Hibiscus > Hibiscus tridactylites. Next base: position 55,070,017 of record OY288281.1, read on the forward strand.
GACGGCGAGCTCGTTGACTCGGTCTTCTTCTGTCACATGGATACCTCTAAATTGACCGATGACCATGTTGCTTTCCGTCTTCTCGGTGTCAAGCCGGGGGAATCCGAAGTCTGCCACTTCTTCACGGCGTACGATCTTGCTGCTGTTCCTATCCCCAAGTGAAAAAAAGGGGGCTTGCATTGCATGAATGCATGTACTTTGGAATAAAATGAAAATAAAAACTACTGAGTACTTAATATCAGAGTTTTAAACCAAGTTCGAGTTGGGACTGTAAATAAACAAGTTTATTCGTGTTCGTTAAGAATTTTAAAATTGTGGTGGTTTGTTTAATATCAACTTTAATAAATCAACTAATAACTGAGTTAATAAACAAGCTAATAAACGAGCATGTAAACGAATATATTTGTAAATATAAACGAATGGGACAATTCTCTATTTATACTCGTTTATTTCATTAGACGAACATAATTTTTTTATTCATACTTTTTTATTTGACTTAATAAACAAAAAAAATATATACAAATGTTTGGCAGGTTTAGGTTTAGGTATTTGTTTTGTTTTTCGGGGTTGTACCAAATAACAATGACTTCCTTTTTGGTGTTTTTGCTTTGTGTTTCTTCTTGCAGAATTAATTAACGTTAATGTCTATGTTTTAAAATTTAATCTCAAAACCCAACTTTAAAAATGTATTATCTTTTGTATTCCATGCCAAAACTGACAAGCAAAGCAATACCCCGTCGCTCCCTTCCACAGGGAACCATTTTCATTCGAAATTACCATCCGACCCAAACTCTTGAATAAGTCAATTATCAAGTCCATATCGGAATGGTAGACGGACCCGGTGAGTAACTCATATTTACTTAATTTTTTTATATCTACCATATACTCATTATTTATGACCGTGCAATTTTCAAAACCACATATTTCTAGGTTGGTACATTCTCAAAAAAAATAAAATAATACTTTTACACCCACCACTCACTCCATATCAGCAAAACTTGCCAATCAAGCATCCATTAATAATAAACAAAATGAAAAAAAATCCTTATTCAATTTAAATTAATTGCATAGAGAATTTATATCCTAGTTTGGGCAAATTACAAGGCACAACCCTTCAGAATCATAGGGTTTACATAATAGCTCGTTATTTTATCTCTAAATTTATAATGGGCCAAAATTCATACGGGATAGTTGGTGGACGAATGCGGGGCATATAAGTTCTCAAATTCATCGTCTACTCACAACAAGTATACTTTTAACATCTACACCCGCCTACTACCCACCAAATTTATACTCATATCTGCCCCAACTAGGACAGGTACTGTGCAGAATCTGCAAAATTATACTCATATGCTATCTTCTAAATTCACATCACTTAGATTTTAAATAATAATAATCAACCTAAATGTGTGTAATAAATGCATATGATTACCTATCATACTTAAGGCCTAAATTTGAGAGGTTTCACCTCAATTTGTTATTATAATCCTTTATTCACTAAACATATAAAATAGTAGATTTAACTGGTTAAACTTATAATTTTGACTCAAAACGATGTTTAACAAACATAATCACACTACCATGTAATTACAAAAATATAATATAAAAAATATGAAACGTGGCCGCCGATTTTAGTGCCCAAGAGAGAAATGGTCAGAGGTTTAAATACAAAGAGTCATTCATGTCTCATGCATTTAACGTAAGTTTGGTTCACAGAATCTTACATAATATTATTTGATTAAAAACTCGTTGATTAAAAAAAACTAAATTTTTAAAAAATCTTATATGATATTATTTGATTAAATTGGACCAACTAAAAGATTATTGGTATAATCGATACATCATCTAAAGTTAAGTTATACTTAATGTAGTTTACCTAAATATAAAATATGATTATGAGAAATCTTGCATAATTTTATTTGATTAAAATAGACGATAGCGTTAAGCAAAACTTCGATTTAATTCAAAAGACTGAATTTTTGATTTGACTCAAATCCAGGGACGGAGCCTTGTGTATATTGAGAGGTACTCTTGCCCTCATCCACCGATTTATTTTACCTTTGAGATCTCTTTCTCTCTCTATATATAATGGATTAATTATGATCTCTCTCTCTCTAATATTAAATGGATTAATTATGAAATTTTTTTTACTAAATTTTAATTTTGATTTCGTCCATGTTCAAATCATAATTTCATAAATTTGACCCGATTTGAAAAAAATTAAAGAAAGTTTCAGTTATAAAATGAGATTCGAATAACTTGAAATTTTTAGTAATTAGTTTATTGGTTTTCAAGTTCGAGTCAAGTTTCTCAACTCTACATGATATATGTACCATTGTCATTACCAGGTCGGCATTGATAACAAAGTGTTTAAGGTTCTCCTTGGGGGCGACGACGACGAGCTGGTTGACTCGGTCTTCTTCTGTCACATGGATACCTCTAAATTAACCGATGGCCATGTCGCTTTCCGTCTCCTCGGCGTCAAGCCGAGGGAATCCGAAGTCTGCCACTTCTTCATGGCGTACGATCTAGAAGTTGTTTCCATCCCCAAGTGACAAAAAGGGACTTGCATTGCATGTAGGGGGTGATAATGAGCCTAACCGGCTCGCAAGCTACTCGGGCTTGGCTTGGTCAAGGCTCGGCTCGAGTTCGTGCTCGACTCAAGACCTTAACAAGTCGATCCGACCCAAGCTCGGCTCGAAAAGCTCGTGAATAGGCTTGAAATAATTATATATATATATATATATATATATATATATATATATATATATATATATATATATATATATAATATAATATTTTACACACATACACTTGTAAGTTTCAGTGTTGTTAACTTGTTATCATTGTTAAATACTTTATATCCCCTTCTCCTTGTGGACTTGTATAATTTAGAAAATGTTCTATGGTTACTTGTGGACTTCAAAAATAAATATTATTTTTTCCCAAATAAGTTTTCACATGTTATTTTTTAAAAACTTGAAAAAAAATAATTTGAGGAAAGCAATAAGCCGAGCTCAAACTATCCAATTCGAGCTCGAGCTCGACCTTAAAATTCCAAGCTCGACGAGGTTCGAGCCCGAGGCGAGCCTGCCATCACCCCTAATTGCATGAATGCATGTACTTTGGAATAAAATGAAAATAAAACTACTACTTAATATCGGAGCCTAATTAGGACTGTAAATAAATCAAGTTTATCTGTGTTCGTTAATAAATTTAAATCATTTTGGTTTGTTTAAAAGTGTATATTTAGGTACGGAGTCAGGATTTGAGGTTGGGAGCAAAACATACATATTTAAAAGTGTGGGGCAAATTTATAAATAAACTAATTTTAAAAAAAATTATATAGAAGTAAAAAGGTGAAAATAAAATTTTTTATTCGTCACTAACAAACATATTCATGAACTTATAGTTGAATAAATTTGTGAAAAGTTAGAAAATAAAAAATGAACAACTTTAATAAATCAACTAATAATTGAGTTTATAAACAAACTAATAAACAAGCATGTAAATGAATTTGTTCGTGGACATAAATGAATTGAATATATATATATATATATATATATGTATATGTTGTGAATAAAATAAAGAAGAACAAGAATAAGAACAAGAAGAACAAAGAGATGAGAGAAAGAGTGAGATTTGTATTATTCTCAAATATAGACTTGTATACAATGCCTTCAATGAATCATCTATTTATAGGCATAAGAAGTACATAATACATTAAACTCTAATTCATAGAGATAATATTCCTAATAATAAATAAATCAAACTCCTTTGATAAAGTTCTAATCATGATAGACATCCACATAGATAAATATTCATAACACTCCCCCTTGGATGTCTATGAAGATAATATGCCTCGTTAAAACCTTACTAAGATAAAAACCCAGTGGGAAAAAAAATTCTTTAGTGAAGGAAAAAGAGTACACACATCTTTGATACGCATAACATGTTGCCTCATTAAAAACCTTACCAGGAAAACCTATTGGGACAAAACCTCGGTTAAGGGAAAAAGAGTGCAACGCGTATTTACTCCTCCTCATGCAAACATCACAGAAGATCTTTGAATCTTCATAATTTAATCTTGAATATCATTTTTCTAAAGATCGTGAGGGATGAAACTTTGGAGTAATATGTTCCGTGATGTATCCACTTTCAAACTGAGATATACGTCTTGCGTTATCTTCACACAAGATAGCTTTTATCATATCTTGTAAAAGTAAATCCACATATCTTTTGGATATGTTGGGTCAATAGTCTTAGCCAAACACATTTTTTGGCTTGCCTCGTGCATAACAATTATTTCTACGACATTTGAGGAGGCATCAACGAATGTTTGAAGATCTAAATGTAATGATTTTTGTATATTCATAGATGTTTCTTGACCAACTAATATATAGTGCTTCAAGACCAAGAAAAGATATAATTATCTTTATTCACATCCAACAATCTTACAACTATTGGGATACTCAATAGATATGCTCTATTCATATTGAATCTTCTTTAAGATTCTTTCAGCTTATGTCTATTCATAGACAAAAGAAATATATAAAAATGCTCGATCTTCAGGTCGAGATAAACTTGATGTCAAGATTCAAGTACTTGTATTGAAAGTACTTCATGAGTTTCCAATTTGAAGCTCTTTCGGAGTTCTAAAATTATCATAATGGATCTTGATCCAAACTCCATTATAAAATACATAAGGAAATCTGATCATTCTTATAGTATTTTCTCAATTAGTATTCACTAAGGCGATTATACCAAATGCGCCAAAATATTCATGAGACATGTCTAAATAAATTTCCTCAGAAATTTCCAAATGCTTATAGCATTTTAGATCCTTCAAGGATAAATATGGATCCATAAATAATTAGACACATGTAAAATTTTCAAAACTGCTAAAGTAATTGCATCCACCATGAAGTAATTAAAACTTTTCATAAATCATAGTTCAAGTCGTATTTACGACTACTTATTTGTGCCTTACTTGCATTACACCTTTAGGTGTTTGGACTGCTGGTCCAAATACTTCTATTTTAGAAGTTCAAAGCGTCTTTCAACATTGGTCAATTCAATATCTATACTTCTGGATAGCTTTTATACAAGATCCTCGACTTCTTTCTTTACTTCTATAGAATTATTTTATGTAAAATTGTTTGTAAAATCGTTTGTAAAATTGTTATCGACAACTTTCCAATTTTCTGGTTCTATTCTCGTAATGACATAACTCATCAAGATCTCTTCAAGATTTCAATCTTTATTTCAGGTACCTGAAACTCTTATAGAGTTTTATTATTTGTTATGTCTTGGGTCTTTTAAGGAGCACTCGCCTCCAATATATGACCATCTCATATTACTTTCTGTTTACGAGAATTTTGATCATTGGAACCATTTCAACTATCATGCTTCAGGCATGATTTACATTCTCTCGCTCTAACATGTAATTTAAACTTAGAGCATTTCAGATGGTATATGAGACTTAATTACTCTCATTGGGTCAGTAAATATGTCTGGCAGTTGACATGTAATAACATGAATTATCTTATGAACTTCTAGTTCATATACGAGGATCTAGATAATGATAATTCATTTTCCTCTATCCAACTGATTATTATCTCCCTCTGATGTTGAGAAAAATCATGTCATAAATGATTCTCCAATTAATGTTTAAGAATTTAAACATAAAAGGAGACTCGTACTCAATATATATTCTCAACCCTTTTTATTTACCCATTTTGTGCGTTGTGGTGGAGCAATTCATATCGCACATTCAAAAATCATAAAATGAGAAATGTATGGTTTCTGACCAAAAACCAATCATAACGGGGAGTTTATTATAACTCGTTGGCTTGATGCGTATAAGTGTTGCTATATGGAAACACCATATAAATAATAACTCTTTTGTTCTCATAGTTTAACTATTAAATAGGAGGCATCCAATTGAAAATTTGCTAAACTATATTTTTCATAATCAATAGGCTTTGTAACAACTGATACAGCCTAAAATATAAACCCATTAGCTTTTCAAGACGAATAGTCTAACTGCATAATCTGAATCTTTTTAGAATCAATCTCACAAACTTCTGGTTGTAAGTCGATAAAACAATTGATAAGTTCTCAAATGTGACATACTTCATTTGCTATTTTTCTAGTTGTTAGGACTTCTTGCTGCTTAATACATGCCGTTTTTGTTATATTTTGTGCAGGGACCCAATTCTAGAAATAGCAGTGAAAAGGGGGCATTTATGTAGTTTTTATTATTATTCTGTCATGACTGGCATCGTGGGCACGACACTAGGCACGACGCGTCTGACGTGGCAGTGACGTGGCAAATACGTGGCGACTTCTAGAAGATTCTGGACGATCTTATCAGTTTATCCGTTCGTTTTGCTATATTTAAATTTCAAAACATTTGAATTATTTATCTTTTGTTTATTATTTTAAATTATCTCATCACCTTATCTTTGTAAATCTAAGCCTATAAATACCAACCTTTGGTGAAGGCATAAGATCATCTTCTAGCTTTGAGTTTTTTTTATCTTTGTAAACATTTTTCTAGTTTTAATTAAAAGTTCTTCCTTTTCTTTATTTTCTTTGTTTCATTTATTTTATGTTATTTAATTATTTTTCCAAAACCAAGTTAAGCATGATAATCAATATCATGCTTAGCTAAATCTTTTAAGCCAAGAACCAACCAAGTCAATTCGATTCGTGAGAATTGAACTTGCTTAAATTCTTTTGGGAAATCATTTTTATCTTTCTGCATAGATAGTTTGGCAATCAACCTTGCTAAAAGTTTTTAACCGTTTTTCAAATCAAAAAGGGCCCATTGGTCTGAAATCGCTTAAAAACATAGTTGGGAGGAAGGATCTGCCTGTGGCAATTTCGACTTCCTATGAACACTCTTAGCGACGGTCCGCTAATGAAAGATAAAATCAGAAGCGATTCTTTTTAGACAATTTCTGAGTCGGGTTTTTCCTGTTTTTATTCTAAATAATTTAACGGCGATAGACGTGGTTGATTTATTTAAGAACCATCTTTCGAAGATAGACTTGGGAGGATTGGTTACTCGAGAGAGAAACAAGTTACGACGGGTTGGGCCTCGTAGACTGTAACCGACATGATCCCCGAAATAAAAATCTATTTCAGTGATCGAAAGAATTGAAGGAGCTGGTTCGAGGCTAATTTGCATACTTGGCTTTTCTTATTATTTTTAATTCTTGCATTTTATTTTATTACTTCACTCAAAATCATATCACCCCCTTTTTTATTTCCTTGTTTTTACAGATATTCCTGGGAATTCAAATCCGACAAATTCAAGTCAAGAATTCTGACTAATCTCCCTGTGGATCGACCCTCTTTCCCTATATCAACTTAATTTCTTTATTTTATTTATTGTTGAAAGAGGTTAAATGTTTATTTATTTTTGACCGGTTAAACGACGACTTGTCAAAATTGGCGTCGTTGCCGGGAGATTTACTTTCAACATTTTGACTGATTTCGTTTTATTTTTATGACCAGGAAAAACCCGGGTACTTTAGCTCCATACAACCCGGAAATCGAAGCAAGTGCTCGTAGAACTCACAGTGAAACACTTCGCCGGAAGAAAGTACAAAAGCAAAACCAACAACAATCCCATTCGGAATCCATATCTGAACCACCACACGACCAAATCGAAGAAAGCACAAGTCTGACATCTATACCTACACCCAACCCGATGGCTAACCAAACCATTAGACAGCTCAACACCGCCCCCGTTGAACAACAACCCCTTTGTATCACCTTTCCTCACGGCGATACCCCTTTCCAACTCAAAACGGGCCTAATTCACCTATTACCCACCTTTAATGGCCTCCCTACTGAAAGCCCACATAAACACCTTGCCGAATTTCACATGGTGTGCAGCAGCATGAAACCGCAAGGAGTTTCGAAGGATCAGATAAAACTAAGGGCATTTCCTTTTTCTTTAGCCGGAATGGCTAAAGAATGGTTATTTTATTTACCTCTGAATTCTATTAATAAATTGGCTGATCTTTCTCGTGTTTTCCTTAACAGATATTTCCTTACAGCGAAAGCGACTGAACTTAGGCGAAGCATTTTGGGTATCCAACAAACGCATGATGAGTCCTTATACGATTATTGGGAAAGATTCAAAAAGTTGTGCGCGAGTTGTCCGCAACATAACTTATCCGAGCAAACGCTCCTTCAATATTTCTATGAAGGAATGTTGCCGATGGATAAGAAAATGATAGATGCAGCAAGCGGTGAAGCGCTTGTCAACTTGACCCCCGAAAATGCTCGAAATTTGATATCTACAATGGCGGCAAATTCACAGCAATTTGGTTCTGCAAGTGAACCCAACCGACGGGTTCACACAGTAAGCACAATTTCATTAGAGAATAAGATAGACAATTTGACTAATATTGTGTATTCTCTTGTTTCAGGGGAGTTAGGAGCTGCTAAGGTATGCGGAATATGCACCATGCCAGATCACGCAATCGACTTATGCCCATTGTTGCGGGATACATATGGTGCCCAAGTTAACGCCATACACAACTTTCTTGGAACTCCCCAAAGACCCTATAACCCACATAGCAATACGTTCAATCCCGGTTGGAGAGATCACCCAAACTTGAGCTACGGTAATCAGAACCTGAATTACCAACCTAAGCAACAACCTCCCCACCAAAACCAAGCACCCCAAAAATCCTCGCTTGAGTCTATTGTTGAGAGATTGGCAGTTTCGCAGGAAAAATTCCAAACCCAAACACAATCCATCTCCAGCAAATTGACAAACAAATAAGCCAACTAGCTCAAGCCGTTAGCCGTCTAGAACCCCAGGGAAAGTTATCATCCCAAACCAACCCAAGGGAAAACGTTAGTGCGATAACTTTGCGTAGTGGAACAGTGATAACGCCTAAACCGCCCAAGCAAGATGAGCAAAAATCCGATGAACCGGGAAAATCTTTGGAAGACCAGAACGACAAGTCTCCTCCCATCGCAGGTAATGCCAAATCTAAAATTTCTGTTTCTACTTACGAACATGTTCCTGAAAGGAGGAAGAGAAGGAAATTTTGGATATATTCAAGAAGGTGGAAATTAATATTCCACTTCTTGATGTTATTTAGAAAGTGCCCAAATACGCAAGGTTTCTGAAGGACTTATGCACAAACCGAAGGCGACTATCTGGAAATGAAAAAGTTAACCTTGGTGAAAATATTTCGGCCATCTTTCAAAAGCCGTTGCCGCAAAAGTACAAGAACCAAGGTATGTTTGCAATTCCTTGTAAAATTGGGAATGTTGGGATAAAAAGAGCGATGTGTGATTTAGGCGCATCTATCAACGTCATGCCGTTAAGCGTTTACAACAAAATTTCGACTGAACCATTGAAAGAAACGCGAGTGACGGTTCAATTAGCCGATCGATCAGTCATCTACCCCAAGGGAGTACTAGAAAATGTGTTGGTACAGGTAAAAAATCTTATTTTTCCTGCTGAATTTTATATTATTGACATGGAAAATGATCGCAGCAATAACGGATCCGAAATCTTGCTTGGCCGACCTTTCCTATCAACCGCGCATACAAAGATTGATGTCCGCGACGACATCTTAACTATGGAATTTGATGGGGAAGTAGTTAAATTTGATATGTATAAAGCTATGAAGTATCCTGATTCAGTCGCAAGTTTAAATTTCGTTGATATTATAGATCCGTTAGTTGATGATTTGATCGAAACTGATATGTGTTATGACTTTTGTAGGGAATTCGCGGACCTCGACGATGAAAATATAGGCAAAATCATTTCAACTCTTTCTTCTCTTTCTGATTTTCGATTAATTCCAACTCGATTTAAACATTTCCCTCAATTTTGCAGGAACCAAAGCCGAAGTTAGATCAATTCAATTATATATTTTTAGGCGACAACCAAACTTTGTCAATCATTATCTTGAGTAAGTTGTCGCATCGAGAAGGAGGTAGAAGCTTAGTTGTTGTTTTGCGCACAAATATAAAGATGAAGGAAGGCGTTAAAACGACAAGGGATGGACATCACCGTTTATTTGAAGACCTTTCTTTTGAAGAACCAAAAATTTAGCAAAGGTCGTCGAGCTAAACGACGTTAAACAAAGCGCTAAATGGGAGGCAACCCATTCTTTTCATTTTCGTTAATTTTAATTTTCCTTTTTTTAATTTTCAGCTTTTATTTTTATTCTTTTTTCTTGCTTTCTTCCAGGTTTTCCACCACCGCTGGCCCATGCAACTCCCACCGTGCTCCTCCTCCTTGTTTACCGTCTCCCTCATTCCACTCTATGCCAACGGTAGACTCAATTTCATTACTCACAGGGAGTATCTTTTACCCTTATTTGTTCCTCATTCTCTTTATTTTTATTTTGAATTGGGGCAATTCATTTAAGTGAAGGGGAGAGTAGCAAAACCACTTGTCATGCTTGTTTGCTATATGTTTGACTTTGGTTTAACTTTGAGATGAAATTTTTCTTGCCATTGCTTGATATCCAACATGTTATAATTGTGATAGTACATAGGAATATTTGAATGTTGACATTTTGATAATCAAATGGCATGAGTATAATGATAGTTTGACATCTCTTTTCAATTTGCCTTGATTGTGATAATTGGATTTCTCGCCTAGCTTAATCAAAATTAGCCTAATTTTGTGAGACTTTGAGCTTTGAGCATGCATCCTATACTTTGTGCTCGTTTTTCCTTGCTTGAGAGTGTCATCTTGAATTTAGGAATCTAGAACTTGTGGCTTGTATGCGATTTGAGACTACACTAGAATGAGGTGCTTTAAGATGATTTAGGCATTAGGATTTAACCATTTTCTCTCTTTCATTAAAACTTACCTTTCGCTTAGTGAACCCTCTTGAAGCCTTATATCCCATTTTTTTGGCTTAACCCACAACCAAACTTTTTGAGTGATCAAATGCTAGAAATTGTATTGCTAGACAAAAAAGGGTTGCAATTCTAATAAAGGGCATAATTTTTCCGAAAAAAATGAAAAAGAGGAAAAAAAAACAGAATTAAAGGAAGCAATTGCTTCGAAGAAAAAAAAAGAAAAAAAATAAAGTTTCGAAAAACAGAAAAGAAAAAAAAATGTTTGTTTGCCCACTTTTAAGCTTCTCTTTTGTCTTCACTATTTATTATATCTTGCATTGATCATCTTCCTTTGTTTATTTTCTTTCCATCTTTTTACCCTTTTCTAAACCCGCATTACACCTTGAATAAAAGACCTAATGATTTTTGCACCTCGATTCTAATAAGTAGTGGAGAATTGAACTTGTTACAAGCCTATGGAAACCTTTGTTCATGCATGACTTAGAGTGCTTTTGCTTCACATTTACCTTTAAACACTTTGAGTGCTCTTGAGTGTACCTTGGTGAGGATTAAGACTAGGTTAGGATTTGATTACTACTTGATAGACGATTGAAAGAATGAAAGGCTGTTCTTTGCTTATATCCACTTGGTTTGATTTGTGTCTCTTTCATGGTATTTCTTTTGCACTAGAACTCTTATAATTATGCTTGATACTTGTGATGGCTTGAAGAATGCATTCTTGGTTAATATCTTTTTCGGACATACTTGAGGACAAGTATGAGACAAGTGAGGGGGAATTTGATAAGTTCTCAAATGTGACATACTTCATTTGCTATTTTTCTAGTTGTTAGGACTTCTTGCTGCTTAATACATGCCGTTTTTGTTATATTTTGTGTAGGGACCCAATTTTGGAAATAGTAGTGAAAAGGGGGCATTTCTACAGTTTTTATTATTATTCTGTCATGACTGGCATCGTGGGCACGACACTAGGCACGACGCGTCTGACGTGGCAGTGACGTGGCAAATACGTGGCGACTTCTAGAAGATTCTGGAAGATCTTATCAGTTTATCCGTTCGTTTTGCTGTATTTAAATTTCAAAACATTTGAATTATATATCTTTTGTTTATTATTTTAAATTATCTCATCACCTTATCTTTGTAAATCTAAGCCTATAAATACCAACCTTTGGTGAAGGCATAAGATCATCTTCTAGCTTTGAGTTTTTTTTATCTTTGTCAACATTTTTCTAGTTTTAATTAAAAGTTCTTCCTTTTCTTTATTTTCTTTGTTTCATTTATTTTATGTTATTTAATTATTTTTCCAAAACCAAGTTAAGCATGATAATCAATATCATGCTTAGCTAAATCTTTTAAGCCAAGAACCAGCCAAGTCAATTCGATTCGTGAGAATTGGACTTGCTTAAATTCTTTTGGTAAATAATTTTTATCTTTCTGCTTAGATAGTTTGGCAATCGGCCTTACTAAAAGTTTTTAACCGTTTTTCAAATCAAAAAGGGCCCGTTGGTCTGAAATCACTTAAAAACAAAGTTGGGAGGAAGGATCGGCCTGTGGCAATTTCGACTTCCTTTGAACACTCTTAGCGGCGGTGCGCTAAGGAAAGATAAAATCAGAAGCGATTCTTTTTAGACAATTTCTAAGTCGGGTTTTTCCTGTTTTATTCTAAATAATTTAACGGCGATAGACGTGGTTGATTTATTTAAGAACCATCTTTCGAAGATAGACTTGGGAGGATTGGTTACTCGAGAGAGAAACAAGTTACGACGGGTTGGGCCTCGTAGACTGTAACCGACATGATCCCCGAAATAAAAATCTATTTCAGTGATCGAAAGAATTGAAGGAGCTGGTTCGAGGCTAATTTGCATACTTGGCTTTTCTTATTATTTTTAATTCTTGCATTTTATTTTATTACTTCACTCAAAATCATATCACCCCCTTTTTTATTTCCTTGTTTTTACAGATATTCCTGGGAATTCAAATCCGACAAATTCAAGTCAAGAATTCTGACTAATCTCCCTATGGATCGACCCTCTTTCCCTATATCAACTTAATTTCTTTATTTTATTTATTGTTGAAAGAGGTTAAATATTTATTTATTTTTGACCGGTTAAACGACGACTTGTCAACATTGTAGATGCATCTACTAAAATCATATAAAACTTTCCACATTTGTGGATATATGGGCCCATATTTCGTTCAGATATACAAGACATACAGTCTTAACTTTAGTACAAGAACTTTAAGTTCTAATTCTTTTGGTAAGTGGGATCATCTATATCCTTTGAGAACAAACAACACAAGAACTTCATGTTCCTTTAGTAAGTGGAATTTAATCAATTCCTTTAAGCAACACAAGAACTTCACGTTCTTTAATAAGTAGAATTTAATCCATTCCTTTAAGAATAAGCACCACAAGAACTATATGTTCTTTTAATACATGTGCATGTAAATCTCAATAATTTCTGCATCATTATTGATCAGGATGGTCTAACCGATCATGCCAACTATATATATGTGTGCATATATCTCTGAATTTGTAAACTTCTTGTTTTCCATAACCTGTAATTCAATCTTACTCGTACATGTCTAGTACGACCATAAAAATTGTTCCTTTAAATAGGAATATATTTAGCTCTTTCGGAGCTTTCAATTGAAATTATCTTTTGGTAGCAATATATAGCTCTCCTAGAGCTTTCAACTGACTTTTTGGCTACCAGAACTTATATCCATATTGGCTTATTTCAAATTCCAATTGATAACATATGTTATCTATAATTTCTAAGGGGATATTTTGCAAACTCCTATTGCTCTCTTAAAATTTCAACTTATAGTGGTGACGATATTATTACCATTAGCGGTAATTATTGCAATATTCGCAATTCTGCACTTTTCATAATGTGCTTTCTCTCAAGAATTTATTGCTCTTCTAGAGCATCAATATTTTCAGTACTTTGAGATATATTACTCACATTATTCCTTTGCATTTAAATGGGAAAATATATCTTTATGCTTATGTTGAGCATAAATCGTCACCATAGATTGTATTTGAGAAGTAATCATGTTAAACAAAATAAATAAATATCATAATATATAAATATAAATATAAAACGTAAATAATTAATGTGTGTAAAATAAATAAACGTAAAGTAAAATAAATATAAATAAATAAATAATTCTCTTCAAAGTTATGAGAATAATTAGAAGATGATTTATTTCTTTCAAGGGTTATAAGAAAATCAACAACGTTCAAAAGAGTTGGACCAACAATGTCCAAATAAAGTTGGATCAGTATCATTTTATTCATGTTTCGCAAACAAAATTTGCTTTTATTTTCTTTCCTTTATCATTCAATGATTCTTAATTTTTCAACGTACAACACGTACGAGACCAATGGTTTATAACATTGCATTGATAATAAGAAGAATTTTACTTCAATTGAATGATCTTTATCACTCTTGTCATCCTTATAACCTCACTACCAGTGGGTAGAAGTATTCTTAAAATGATCATATTTTTCATGTCTATATTCATAGCCTCGATCACGACCACAACTTCTAGTGTGGTTTTTATTTCTTCCATAATATAATCTCACATTCACTTCAGGGAATGGAGTAGAGCCAGTGGGCATTTGAAACTTTTTTCACATATCCTTATCACATAGAACAAAGATTTAATCCTCGTACGCGACATTGTTAAACCTGTCCACAGGGTTCTTTAAACATCATGTTTGCATTCACTTTAGGGAATGAAATAGTTCCAATAATCGCATGGAATAAACATCATGCTTGCATTCACTTCAGGGAATGCCCCATCATTGATAATTGCATGGAATAAACATCATGCTTTGCATTCACTTCAGGGAATGCCTCCCATAAAACTTTTTGGATCAAGACGAATTTTCGTAACTTGAAATTGGGAGAAGTCTATGGTCGAGTTTTTCGACGAAGAAGAAATATTGCTTTTGAGCAAATATAGACTTTATAATAATCTTCTTGTAAATTCAAAATCATCATGATTTATCGCACTTTAAAATGATAATATAAAGAAAAAATAAAACCAAAATTTACCGATATTGATTTTTCTCTCGTGGACAATGGAGACATATCATATGACCGAGATAGCTTCTCATAGTCCCTTTATATCACATCTCTTTCCAAGCCATTTAAATACATGTAAAACTCAAAGCACGGTTAAAAATATCAACTTTTATCCATAGAATAACATAAATAAAATTTGATCTTTAATTATAAGAAACAAGAAAGAAAAAAAATGATTTAACCAACAAAAACAAATATGTTCAGAATTTGCTTGGCTAGATCTGTTAAAATCTATATCTGTCTTAATCAATTAAAGTATGAAATTGGACCACTTTTTGCGAATTGAAATCCCTAATTATAAACCAAGCATAAAATGAGATATAAATCAAATTAAACAAATTAATAATATTACTACTTAATGATTGCATATTTAATAATGCACAAATATAAAATAATATGTTATCATGTAACAAAACTTTAAGTTACAAACTATAAACGTCAATCATTAAACAACCAAAAACACATCACTTTTCTTTCATAAGAAAATATTGGCATTGTCAATAATAAATAGACATTTGATATAATTGTATGTTATTTTTATAACAAATCTAATCATTTCATAAATAAATAAATAGATAAAGGCATGAAACTTAAAATTATTTATTTATCTGTCAACATTACTAATAACTAATACATTATATATAGGTTTTAATCAAATGATAACATATAATCATACCAAATTCGATTATATATACAATCATAACTATACAAAAAAAAATCATAATATACTAACACAAAAAAAAATCAAACCTTAAAACATGAAATATATAAACGAAACGATGAATCATAATATACTTCCTTTATATTTAGAATGATTATAAAAGATTCTCACCAAATTCATGTTTACGCGTCAAATTAAAGGGAAGATGAAACTTGATCTTTAACCAAAATCTTCTGAGCGAACTCGTGCTGATAACGTGTTGTGAATAAAATAAAGAAGAACAAGAATAAGAACAAGAAGAACAAAGAGATGAGAGAAAGAGAGAGAGATTTGTATTATTCTCAAATATAGACTTGTATATGCCTTCAATGAATCATCTATTTATAGGCATAAGAAGTACATAATACATTAAACTCTAATTCATAGAGATAATATTCCTAATAATAAATAAATGAAACTCCTTTGATAAAGTTTTAATCATGATAGACATCCACATAGATAAATACTCATAACAATAAATATATATTATTTATTTAATCAAATGAACACAAATATTTTAGTTCATACTTATTTATTTAATTTAATAAACAAAAACATATACAAAACGGTTTACAAATTATCGAGCTATTTATTCGTTTATAGCTCTAAGATTAAATCACGTACATATTATGATGAGAAATCATCGTAAGGTTGATGAGATTCGATTTAGGGTGTACTTAATTCGAGTAAGTAGAAGAAAAGAACCGACAAGAAATAAAATAGAAAATATGTTTATTTTTCATCTTAATGCATGGAAATAAATTATTTTAAATTAGAATAATAAGGGAATAGAAAATGGGAGTGATATTTTTTCTTCTTCAATATAACACTTACATTACCCAAAGACTTTTCAAAACTCCTAAAATTGAAGTTGAGGATGACGAAACATATTTTTTAAAGAATAGGGGTAAAAGATAATATATATTTAATTTTTCTTATTACGGTAAAATTCATATATATATATATATTATATCTCTCTCCTTATTTCTTTTGAATTTTAAAACGATACTGAATTTTATTGAAACAAAAGAAGATACAACATTAACAATACAACCAATCAAATAGAGAATTTTGGGGACTATGTCCACCAAAAAGCTCAAACATAAACTAAAATCAAAAAGAAAACTCAAAGGTGCAATGATAGTCAAAGCCTTCTTTTTAATCTGACGTCCATCATCCATAGCAACCCAGTAATCTTCAGCAGTTGCCTCTATCCAACTAGACGTTTTAGAAATGATGAAGGTGTGTCGAGCGAACCAAAACAAACTTACAAGTTGCTTCGCAAAACAGATCTGAATACATCAGCAAACAATCACAAGAGAGAATCTAACCATTGAAAGACCACCTACAATCGCAAATCAAATACGAGAGACGTGAGAGTCTTTATACGATCGCATATCAACCGTAGAGGTAGGCGAACAACATATCATTAGATGGAGGAAACATGCCACAAGAGTAGAGTAAAAACGTGCGACAAAAGCAAATGAACATGCACAAAATGTGCTATAAGAAAGAAGCCAAACAAAATAGATTTTTATTGAAAATTTGAATAAAAACGAATGAAAAATAACAAAATAAAACGAGATATCAGAAAACAATGATAAAGATGAATACCGAAGGTTGGCAACCAATACAAAATTGATGACGCCGTCGACAAAATCATAAAAGAAAAGAAAAGAAAGGCTTCGCAGAGGTATCGAACATGGGGCCATTGTAGAGAACAAAAATCATCTACCCTTTTTGGTGTCCCTTTCCATGCCCCGTCACTCAAAAATTAAATACTAAGTTCTAAACTTAATTCTAAATTTTAAACCATAAATCTTAAAAAATACACCCTACTTTAATTCCCTAAACTTTAACCATAAATCTTAAATTTAAATTTTAAGGGTGAAGGCATAAAAAAGGTAAATGATTTGGACTCCATTATATATCTTGTTGGTATTGATGTTCTGGATGTGTTGTTTATGGTGAATGGTTATGGTGTTTGGTGGTGGATGGTTATGTAAGTTTCCTATAACCGCGCATGTGATTGATTTTTATTCAATAATCTCTAGAGTAGGTGGTTAAAGCATTGAATTGACACTCTTTCCTTTTTACTGTGAGTTCATAACTCATAAAGAATACAATTTTTCTTCCTTTTCCTTAGGTAAAAATTGTTAAATAAAAAAAATAAAGGAAGATTAGGGTTTCAGTTTTTTTATCAGCAAAGCGTATGATTTTATTGAAAGGAATCATATAGAGCCTTCACACTTAACGACCTCATTAAAAACCTCCTTGCACCTAAATGGAAGAAAAAAGTACCGAAAAGCCATGTTACAAGTAACAAACGCCCATTAAAATACCAGAACAAACTCGAACAAAATAGAGCAAACACATAACCACTCACAACATCATGCAAAACCAAGACGGGCGATCAATACTACCCTTCGCCAAAGAGTCGTCCAAACTATACGCTTCCCGATATATATTGTGAACACACACACACAACAACGACTCGCGTGCCTTATCAAATTAACGGAATCATTGCCAATAATTCCAAGGCTGATTCTCCTTTCACAAATACCACGGCAACGCCACCTTCGAATCCAATTCAATTACCACCAAAGGTGCCCCTCTCCACTTAGACTCACATAACAATCACAATGCATGATAAATCGCCTTCAACCGTGAACTCATTGAAGAAAATCGACAACCCTTGTTGGGTGAACGACAACCACCTTCCAGCAACCAAAAATTAACGACCAAAGCTGCCACGCAAAACAGTGAAAAAGATGACACTTTCCTCCCCCATTACACAATGGCACCACAACATGTGTTCAACAAGTGGAAGCCCCCTTTCTCGCAACATATGCAACGTAGGTAATCTTCCCCACAAAATAAACCATAGAAAACATTTAATCTTAGGCGACAAAGTCAGTTTCCAAAATGGTACTTACCTATGATTGAATTTCCAGGCCAAAAGAAATCGTCAATCTATATAATGCACCAAACGAGAATTGCCCTGATATTGTGTGTTTCCATACTAGTCGTTCCCCACAATTTACCTTAATATAGAAATTGAAACACAAGCTTGGAGGAGATTATGTCGAAAGAAACCACACCACTCCATTTTATCTATACAAAGAAAATCACGCACCAAAGCCATTGAATTATTCACCAAACTGAAACCAAAAAGTCTCGGAAAAACAACAACCAACGGTTTATCGAGATACCAACACTCATGCCAAAAAATAATTGTCGCACCATTCCCCAAAATCCAAACAAAGCTCGAATCATTCAAAAAACATTATACATAAATATCATCTTGAACCTCTAATCATGTATAATGAACATCTCACACCTTTGTTGTCGCAAGAGGTGCTGAACCGATTAACGTTTCGACGACGAACCAATCCATCTCACATTCCCCGACAACAATCTCAGCTCATTGCGCAATTAGTGGCGTTCGCACGCTTCAATCATACGCGTGATGTCCTATACAATTTCTGGTTCGTTTCCACTTGTTACCACCCCAATCAGTTTTCCCAAGCTCAAAGTTTCTCTCGCCTCTCTTAAAATGACACGTTTCCGGTTATAGAAGTCTGAATCTGACAAAGAGCCCTTTGCAATTACCTCTGATGGTTTTGGATTTTTCTTCGGACGACCCCTGCTCTTCTTTGCCAGCTTCGATTTAGCTTCACCTCTCTAACCAGGCGATAATAAACTCAACTCAAGTTCTGAAATCTGCCGCAGCCTTCTATACTCCCCATTGTATTCAATTATTTGAGCCTTGTTAGCCCTAGGTATTTCTACCCTCGACCCATCTGCATGTGGGCTCAAATCATTAGCTCCTTGTTCTTCTGCAGCAATTTCTACACATGGTACTCCCACATTGTTTGGAAGTATATCCACCACAACAAAACTCGACAAAACATCCAAAAATCGTTGTCTCTCCCCTTCACGATGGACAAAGCTTACATCCTCATTTTCCATCCAACTTGTCGTGCACATTACACGCCAATCCTTTCTCTTGTTCTCATTCCACATGCGCTTAATTTGACTTGATCCCACGGCCGCATATGAGAACGCATTAGGTACCACTGTATCATTTGTTGACCTCCCACTCACAGACACCTTAATCGGGCTAGACATCTCCATGGACAAATCCTTGTTACTAAATGTATCATTCGAACAGTTCGCTGCCTCACAACTACAGTCACACATAGGGCCGATTGCTTCTTCATTTTCTATAACGCGGATTGTAAAGGCGTTAACGTTAATATACAAGTCCATTACTTCATCTATGTGTGTATTCCAATTAGTTTCTATCCGAAATCAACATCGTTCAAATGTCGATGGTGACAATGTCTCAATGTCAATCCGAACGAGATCGCCCCAACAAGCTACAATATTCTGAAAGGTTTCTTCAGACCATCCATGGATCGGAATTCTACTAACGGAGAGCCATACCCTTCGATTCAGCAAAGACGACGTAGGCGACCATTCAATTAAAATTTCAAACCATTGTTCAAGACGCCAGTCTCCAAAATTCTCTTCCTCGATTATTTATCTTCAAACATGAATAAAACAAGTGATATCGTGACTCGCATCAATGAGAAACCTGTCAATTTTGCCTTTATAATCTCCTTTGCAAGATTCGTTGTTTGGTTGGGTTGACAGTAAAATCCCAAGGCGCAATTCTGTAAAATTTCCTATTTTTCAGTATCAATAACCCCATCCACGCGTTTGCATTTCTCTTCAATCTTGGATTGCTTTTTCGATGTGATTCATTCATCTTCAGCCTCATCCTTGTTAAAACGCCTCACTGGATTCCCTTTTGAATTGTTTGTGTGATCATTATTTACCCGCTATTTCTGGATCGCCTTTTTCGACCTTGAATTGAATTCGTCAAATTTTCATCTCTAAAACGTATCCCTCGTCTCCTTTTGCACCATCGTTACCCTTAGTTTGGATCCGTAAAGCTGAAATCCATGAAAACGCTCTATGATTCGACCCGCATCCTCAATTTCTATAACGCGGATTATAAACGCATTATCGTTAATATACAACTCCATTCTTCATCTATGTGTGTATTCCAATTAGTTTCTATCTGAAATCAACATCGTTCAAATGTCGATGGTGCCAATGTCTCAATGTCAATAACCCCATCCATACCCTTTGTCCATGATTGCCCGAGATCATTTTTCTTGGATGATTAGGGTTTTAGTTAAAACGTACTCAATTTAAAATCTTATTCACAGAACAAATAATTTGTCTTTTTTCTCCTTCTTCTTTTAATCTTTCACCATTCTAATTTGTCGTATCTTTAGTGTTTTTTTTGCAAAGAAATAAATAATTTATTAATGATATGATTTTTAATGTGCACCTTACCGAAGGACATTCTACTTATTAAAATATGTCTGTTTGATCAACAATCAGCCAATCTAGCAGGATGATGTGTTAGGTCCCTTAAGAAAGATAAGAGGTCCGAATTTTGACATTGTAAATGGAAAAAATTGGTTAGGAGGGTCGCCCCATATTGAACCACTGTAAAACGCAATCCAGATTACTCGACCAATGAGTCAGCTACCGATGACTAAACAGGAAAAAGACATGTATTTAATATAAATCAAGTTGTTCAGCATCAAACATCTATCAATAATTTTAGCCAAAAACAGAAGATAAAAATACACTATTGATCTCCCTATATTTTTGGTCAAAGAAAAGTCTCACTAAATATGGAAATACACCATGTCTTTAATGTAGTGTATTGGGTTGTTGTAGAGTCGATTTCAAAAGGGATTCACAACAGATTTTGATGGAACGAAATGGATAGAGAGGTTTTAATACAAAGAGTTGTGCATGTCCCATACAAAGAGTTGTGCATGTCCCAAGGATTAAATTTGATTAACAATATGAGGTGGTAGATAGGGACGAAGCCAGGATTGAATCACGATAGGGCAAGTTGTTTATTTTTGGAACGATCGAGATCTTAAAAAGTGATTAAACCATAAAAATTAAAGGACTTGGGATTTAATTGTTACAAGTATAACAATCTGAGACGAAAGAAAAATAAAAAGAACATTTTATTAAACCATATGTATTCGAATATATTTTTTGAATCACAAGCAATATTAGAATAATATTCGAATTAAAGGATTACCATATGTTTGTTTATCCTCTTAATTCTAAATATTCAAAAAGATATGTCACATCGTGCAAGTGCGCCCTAAACCCAAATGAGTTTGACAAGCTTTGATTCTCACCCCTATGTTTGTGCGTGAGGAATAGTTTCAACCCAAGTCATTCAATGACAAACAAGTAGGTTAGTGTGTAGAAACATCTCCCATACTTATATCCTACCAATGTGGGATATGGCTTCTTCATTTTTCCCCTTACACAATTCACAAGTACTGTACTTTGAGCATCAATTTCTCATTCATCACTCAATCATTTTGAGCTTATGAGATACCGCTGTAAAGATCTCATGGAGTAGAATATGAGTCCATAAATTCATCATTCGAATAACCATCTTTACCCATAGAAAATATGCCTCACACTACACGAAGTATGGTATATAGCGACATTTCTAGAGCAAACGCCGCTAAAATTTTACATATCGTGGCGTTTTCATGTTGGAAAAAACATGATAAATTGGAAATTGATCAATTTCCAATTTATCATGTTTTTTCCAACATTAATTTCACTAATTTTAAAATTAAAAGGTCTTAACAAGTAATTAAACCGGAAAAATCGGGGTCAATGCTTAAATCAATTAATTTTAAAATTGATAAGGTCCTAAAATTAAATTATACCAGACAGTTTTGGGAGGGGCAAATAATTAATTGAAATGGTTTCAAAACTATCAATGACCTAAAATGTAGTTAAACCATCAAAGTTAAGGGGGGCAATTGCCCCTCCCACCCTCCCCTTACATCTGTCCCTGGTGGTAGGTCCCTTAAGCAAAATCAAGGGTCCGATTCCTGACATTGTCAGTGGAAAAATGATTTGGGAGTGTCGCCCCATATTGAACCTCTATAAAACGCAATCCAGATTACTCGACTAATGAGTCGGTTACCGATGACTAAACAGGAAAAAGACATGTATTTAATATTAATCAAATTGTTTAGCATCGAACATCTATCAATAATTTTAGCCAAAAACATAAGATAAAAATACAATACTGATCTCCCTATATTTTTGGTCAAAGAAAAATCTCCCTAAATATGGAAATACAACATGTCTTTAATGTAGTGGATATGGTTGTTGTAGAGTCGATTTCAAAAGGGATTCACAGAAGATTTTGATGGAACGAAATGGATAGAGAGGTTTTAATACAAAGAGTTGTGCATGCCCCATGCAATATAGGAAGTTGTCTGCTTTTTTTTTTTCGGTGTCTCTTTCTATGCTAACACTAAGAATTAAATTCTAAGCATTAACCCTAAATTTTATATCTTAAACCATGAATCCTAATTCCTAAAAAATACACCATAACCCTAATTTTTTAAACTCTAACCTTAAACATTAACATTAAATTCTAAACATAATTTTTAGTATAATGCATGATTAGTGACACCGAAAAGGGACAAATGATTGGTTGATTTCTATTCATGCAATATAACCACATGCAACCATTTCCTACAATATAACTACATGAAATGGATACAAGTTTGTATACTGAGAAATGGATACAAGTTTGTATACAAAGAGTTATTCATGTTAGGGGTGTTCAATCGGTCGGTTCAGTTAACCGACCGAACCGAAGTTCCCAAAATCCATTAACAGAATTTATTTTTCCTTTAACCATTAACCGAACCAAAATTATTTCGAAAAAATTAACCGAACCGAACAAAGTTCGGCTAATTCGGTCGGTTTTCAAATTAACCGAACTTTTATATAATATTTTAATTAAAAAAACAGTAGCAATTACATTAAAAAATAGCCTGCTTATGCATAAAACAAAGTTGGAAGAGAAATCTAACAAGATCTATACAGTCTAGCCTCCATGCATTAGTAATTCAACAAATAACAAAGTTCAAATAAAAATAACATTATAATCCAAGTCAAAATGAGCACTCATAAATCAAGCTAGTAGAATAAACACTAAAACAATTATATAGGCAGCAATCTCCACTCTTCAAATTTCTTCATTTGCATCAATTAATTCTCCCCAAAAAATCTTCATTTGATGTATCCCTACAAAACATATAATATTTCTGTAAAACCAGAAATGAATAAATCAAAAAGTTTGATCATATATATAGTATAATATACACTAAAAGATTAGAATGCATACCCTTCCTTCAACTCACACTCACAATCTCACAGTACATAAGCTTATGAGCTTATGAATTGAGGGTAGGATCTAATGCATTCCAAGACGAATCTAAAAAGTCAAAGAATTAAAAGTTGATGTCAATGTGGGGTACACGGCTCAAAAATAATTTTACTTATTAAATTAGAATTAATAAATAAAGATATCAACATACCATTATCAATCTTGTCAAGCTCTTGAAATTTTTCTTCAATCTTCTTAATCTCTTCTTCTGTCGATGAATTTCGAATATAATCTTGGGCACACACAAGGGCTTGTACCCTTTCATCCAAGTATAACTAATAAATATCCCTAGTTATAACAAGTCTAGAAGGAATTCGAAACCTAGGGCATGCCACATACATAAATTTTTTAAAACCTTCACTCTCAACAAACTTGAAAGGAAATTCACCAATCACAATCATTTGAGCTAAAGCATTTGCTTCTTGATCAAATTTCCAAGTGGTAATATGTCCCACTTCCCCTTCAAGACCCTTATTAGGTAAAATTAATTGACCTTTGATTATTGTCAACAACCTTAGTAGGGTTTTTTGACATTGCTTCATGTGATAGTTTAATGATCCAGTTCCATTTTTCTTTCCATCACAACAGAATTCTTTATCACAGTAATTGCATCTACCCTTACTTTGACCCTCACTGGTAACAAATTTTGTAAAATGGGACCACACTTCTGACCTTGGAATGATAGCTTTTCGTTTAGCAGCAACCCTTGTATTGTTGCTTTGGCTTGATGCTTCAACAGTATTAGATGAATTTCCAGAATCAGTCAAAGAGGGTGAAACGCTGCCCTCAACAGATGTTTCTATATTGGACATCTACAAAAATATAAACAATGAAATACATAATTAGTGAGATATAACCAATAAATTACATGATTGTCTACATTTTTTATACATGCTCTTTTTACATTGACATGCATAAAATAAGAGTTGTTTTTTAATTTTGTTGCTAGTTTTTTATGATAACTATACACAATTTTAGATACCAAAATTTAAATACTAATTTAAATGCAGTTTAGTAAGCTTAGCAATTAACATCTCATTTTTAATCCTAAAAAATACATATTTTTGTCAATGTTTCTCTTTCACCTTACTGGTAATGAATAACATAATATCTATTTAATATTTATACTCTATCAACTTGAGTACTTCACTAATCATATCTTAACCAACTCTTAGCACAAGCAAATACTAATCATATCTTAACCAACTCTTAGCACAAGCAAATACTAATCATATCTTAGCAATTTGAGTATTACAATCTCAGTAGAACTAGAATTATTAGAAATGTGGGGGGATAATTACCACTTGCTCGAAATAAGAAAAAAAATTCGAAATAAAAAATAAATTAATAATTAAACCTTAGTCAGAGAGTGAAAATATAAACAACACAACAAAAAGTTTCAGTTAAGATGTTAAAAATTAAAGAAAAAAAACTCTCAAAATCAGTCACAATTCGCAAACCCTAAACGAGTGTAAAAAACTAACATTTTTTACATAAAAAGTGAAGATGTTCCAAGATTTGGTGAAGAACGGACCTTAAAGCTGTGAGAACTGAGAAAATATGACAGAATGTTCTCCAACCGGTGACGAATTCAACACCGTAAGTAGTAGGACTGAAGTATTCAAAAAGTTTTGGGAATAGAGAGAGACCGTCGTATAGGGTTTTTTTTCTTATGTTAGAGAATTTTTTAGTTTCAAAGAGTTTTAAGTTTTTAATGTATTATTTTTAAGGAATAATAACTAATAATCATTTAAGTTAATTGGGTTTTGTAACCCCCTTGACCCGCCTATGCGTTACAACGGATCCTAGGAAGTCACATTAGGGTCACAAGAGCGACCCACAGTGAAAATACACATGAAAGTATTTTTTCTTTCTCAAAACACTTATTAAACTGTAAAATCAACTTCTGTTTAAAATACAATTTAAGGAAATCATTTAAACACATAACAAAATTTCAGAAAGTATTTTACAGACACTGACATGAAACCATACATGACATACATGCCCTCTAATTATACAGTACCGTACTCCAGAAGCAACGCCAAAGGAACTCCGAACACTGATGTCAAACATTAGGTCATGCTATTTTCTTTTAACCTACGATGGTAAAAATATCGTGAGCTTGGAAAAGCTCGGTAATACAGAACTACCAAAAGATGCTATAAGCTCATGCAGATATATGGTAGACATAACATTTTTATGATGTTCCAGGCAATACTTGTCTCCATTTATGCTACGCTAATTTAGTGAAGCACTATTCTTGAGGGCAACAAGGTTTGTTCTTTCTAAGTTACAGAGTATTAAAAGAGAGCTTATTGTTCAGAGAAATCAACAGAGTGGCGGGTTGGAGAAGTTAAACCACGAAACCTAGTGTGTTTTAATAAGTTGCAGATCGAGCATACATAAGTACTTAACATCATATCACATGAGCACATAACAGATTAAATGCAAATGTTCAATGTTCATACAAAAGTTTACAAGAACTACCCTCCAACCTTACACCAATATACAGTCCCCCAGAACTGCATCCATAAGGACTTACCCTAGGCCCGATGGGCATAGGTGCCACCTAAGGGGATGCCTTAGGTCCTTAAGGACTTACCCTAGGCCCGATGGGCATAGGTGCCACCTAAGGGGATGACTTAGGTCCATAAGGACTTACCCTAGGCCCGATGGGCATAGGTGCCACCTAAGGGGATGCCTTAGGTCCTTAAGGACTTACCCTAGGCCCGATGGGCATAGGTGCCACTCAAGGGGAGACCTTGAGTCCATAAGGATTTACCAGCTTGATTAGGGCTGTACCAACAGAGACTTCATAACATAACCCAACAGTATACCCCAGATAGTAATCGGTGTTCAGATTCCAGACATGAGTAACATAATACATGTAACAAACATATTCTATTCAGAGTATCAGAAACAGAAGTTCATGCTTTTGACAGATAAATGGGCATACTATTGAGCAGAGCAGACAATTTCAGCATTCATCATGCAAACAGATTGTCCAATCATAGGTCAAACTAACAGATCATGCTAACAAATTCATCAAACAGTCAGACAATACCATCACAGATCAACGATCACATACCAAGTATACAGATTGAGCAGACATATATCAGGTAGGCAAAGAATGTCATCATATATCAAGTTCATCAAACATAATATTATTCATGATTAAATCATTATACACTTCATTCAACAGAATATAGCACACATGGAACACACTAGATGGAATATTTTATTTCCTGAAGATACTCGGCATTTACAGAAGGGGACGCATTAAACTTTTGATAATTTAGACGAATTTCCAGAACGAGGTTCATATTAGAAAGGGTTCGTAAAACGATTCATATTATGTATTCAAGAATTGGTACATCAAGATCTTAGAAAATTTGGATATATCATGAGTACTTTAGTCATTTAAGCTTACAGGGCATTATGGTCATTTTATCATACATGGGCGTTTTGGTAATTTATACCAACGAGACATAAACAGTCGCTCATGAAATTCTATTTACTCAACACTTTTCCAGTCATGCATTCAGAGATTTCTATGATAAGATCTTTTGCGATATCGGATACATTCATGGTTGTTCTGGTCACTATGGCCATCAAGGGCGTTTTGGTCATTTAACTATCAGAGGTGATTTTGTAGTTTAACCCAGTAATGATAAAATGACGATTTACAATAGTTAATATTTCCAGAAGTTTTTCAAGCCTCCAATTGCTCGAACTAACATATTCCTACCTTGCAGTACTAACCAACCCTTATATTAATATCAAGAGTGATTAACATACATGAGTGTGCTTCCTAACACTTAGGGGTAGTTTAGCCCTTAAAGTCTCATTAGAATTCTCAGGGTTTCATCAAATGCATAATTGTATATTTAACTCAAGAGAGCATTTCAGTCATTTTGGAAATTGAGATAAATTCACCGTTTGTCAAATCTTACTATTTAGCACCTCTATCGTTTACGTACTCGGTAGAGATTAAGTCATTCTAATCCCTTCGGCCCTTACAGACGGTTTACTCATTTTAGAACTTAAGGGTAAAATTGTTATTCTGATTAATTAAGAATTTCGGTGCTCAAAGGCACTGCAGTCTTTTTGGTCATTACGATCATTTTGATTAATTCAATCCTTACTGTCGTACGGATCAGCTTAAGAATACAACAATACATCCAGTAATTTCACCTTTAGGCGTTATACCTTCATGTGTTATACAGAGCTTGGGGGAAATTCAAGTTTCTTTTAGTATCACACACATTTGAATAATGATGCCGAAGTCTTTTCCAAAAGAACATACATCTTGGGTAGTGTAATTTGCATAATCAGGTCGAATGCAGCTTGGGGGAAATTCAAGTTTCTTTTAGTCATACTTATGCTCCAAGGGCATTTTCATAATTTCATAATTAATATCTCTCACTCCGTATCCTGGGCCTCGATTCTTGCGCACTGATGATTGAGTTGCGGATTAACTAAATTTAATTATTAGAACTTCTATTACTGTTAGCCCATTAGTAATCTTGTTCGGATAATTTGGTCTTTTTAATATCCATACTTATTGCTCGAACCTGATTCAATTTAAGCAGAATTTACAGTACACGTCATCATAAGCATGCATGCATTAACCGAATATCAACATGTTCATAAAGAATACAAGGGGTAGTAGTGTATTACCTTAACTCCGAGCTACAACAGTCAATTCAAGATACGACATTCGAATACCCTCGAACTCGGATTCAACATCCCACAACCACGCGGATATGACCTTCAATTAAACAAAATCCACAGTTAATCCTTAATCACACTGCCTTTAAAATGAACAAGAAACGCATAAGCATTTTTGGGTTCAAGATCAGATTCAGAGGCTTTCGGGTCAAAATTTTGTGAAACGGGCTTCAAAACCGGACTTAGGACGTCGAAAAACATAAAATAAGAGTTTTCAGAAAATTTAACTTTTTGGTCAACGGTCAAAGTCAACGCTTACGTCAGCAGGTCAACGGTCAGCGGGGTCAAAGTCAATGCTGACGTCGGCATGACGTCAGCATGTCAACAGGGGTCAACTGAGTTGACTCGATGGGTTAACTCACTGAGTTGACTCGGCTGACTCACTGAGCTGACTCGGTAGACTGGTTGACTCGGACCGGGTCAATGGGTTGGACAGACGGGTCAGGTCAACTGGTTGGACAGACGGGTCGGGTCAACGGGTCGGGGCTCGGTTCGGGTTTGGGCTGAAATTAACCCGGTACTCACCCTGGGTTTTTGGTCACCAGACGGTCGCCGGAAAAGCTGTCGGAGGCTCATTTCACGCCAAAACTACCGGAAAAACGTAGATCATTAACACCACTTTTCCATAAAAGCAAACAAACGTTAAAAGTTGGTCGGAACCACCAATTTTTTACCTGAAATGCACAAAGAAGGCAATCGGACGAGCGAAGCTCCGATGAGGCCTCTCCCGGTGTCGGATAGGTGACTAGTCGGAGGGGTTTTGTTCGTCACCTCGCCAGGAGCCAGGATCTGGCGGCCACTTCTCGAATGGACGTCGAGGGTGGCTGGAATCGAGGGTCAACGAGGGACGACATTTAGGTTCTCACCGAACCTTTGAGCCGTTCTCCAGAGCAGAAGGCGGCACGGTTGCGCGAGTGGTGGCTGAGGCTTGGTCGGAGTGAAGTGGCGATCCCGATGGGCAAGGCGGTGGATGTCACGACGGCGCGGTGGTGCGGATCGGACGTTGGCCGCTAGGGTTTCTGTCGAACTTTCGAACCATGCCTCGTGACGGACGGCGGCGCTAACGCGCGAGTGGGACGGTGGGCTAGGAGCGGGGTCCGACGGCGAGCGCAAGGGAGGTGGCGGTGCATGCCATAAATGACCGGAGAAGGAGATCGGATTGGCATTCGGTTTAGGCAGCTGAAGAGTTTGGGGGAAGAGTTTTAGATCTAGAAAATTCTTTC
The DNA here is from genome assembly GCA_958450335.1 of Hibiscus tridactylites. Classification (NCBI taxonomy): domain Eukaryota; kingdom Viridiplantae; phylum Streptophyta; class Magnoliopsida; order Malvales; family Malvaceae; genus Hibiscus; species Hibiscus tridactylites. The sequence goes on from OY288281.1 coordinate 55,099,939, forward strand.
CATATTCGAAATGAGCAGACAGAGGTAGATGAACGGTTCCATTTTCTTTTTATTTTCTGTATATCTGGACGAATAACTTAAGAGGGAATTATGGTAGGCTACAACCAGAAATTACCTTAGCTCAAACAGTTAAGGCTTGCACTCTCTAACCTTAGGTCAGGGGTTCAAACCCTCATACAAGCATCATTCTCTTCTTTTTCTTTTATTTTTATTTTTATTTTATTTAGGGAAAACAGGGTGTTACAGGTTTGGTTTGGGTTAAAAAAATTAGTTTCTTAATGGGTCTAGGGGTTGGGGCAGGTTGCATTGAGCTAGAGCTAGGTGGTATATAAGTAATATATATATTGTAACCCCCTAGACCCGTCTATATGTTACCACAGATCCTAGGAAATCACATTAAGGTCACCGGAGCGACCCACATTAAAAATCTCAAATAAACTGTTGAGTTGTGTGGGGCTCGATTCGATCAACCAATGTTGCTCACCAAGTGGTGGAGAGATAGATTTTTGGGTGGAAGGGTTTTGGAAGCTAAAAAGATAATGACACAAAGATTTATAGTGGTTCAACCTTCTAACCAAGGTCTACATCCACTACCTTAGCTACCCACTAAGGATTTCACAATCAACCCACTAATTGATTCGTCCCCTTTTCTAGGATTAGGAAGAAACCCTTACAACTGATCAAGCTTCTACCCAAAGCCTTGATCAAAACCCTCTTTACAAAGAGATAAACAAAGCAAACTTAAAACCCTCTAATAGGTGTTTGTTTGCACAATTAAGCACTCACCCAAAACCTAAAACACTTGAGCAAATTTGACAATTTTGGCTCACTAGTGTTTGTCTATATAGGAATTGACAATTTAAGCACTAAGACACTTTTTGATCATTTGATGTTTGACAATATGAGCATTAGCCTTCTCTTGATGCTTGGAGGTCCCTTTTATACTCTCAAATGAGTTTGTAGCCGTTACTAGCCGTTGGGGATGAATTGGAGCCGTTGAGGACTTTATTTCCCTTCATAAATGCTGTTCTGCAGCTAATCGTATCGATACACGTGGAACGGTATCGATACGGCCTTCATAGGAACTAGTCGTTGGGCTCTTGCCAGCATAGGCGTATCGATACGCTTTAGGGTGTATCGGTACAGGTCCGTTTTTGAATGGCCGTTGGGAAATAGCCGTTGGGGTAGTTGAATTGGGATTGGTACACTTACCTGGCGTATCGAAACGACCCCGATCCGTATCGATACGGCAAGGGCCTGTATCGGTACGGGTTTTGATAGTGGCCAAACTGGGGCAAAAAGGTATCGGTACGGGTACAACCGTATCGATACTGGTAACGTGAAATCACAAGTTTGGCTATTAAAAACATGAAAAATCTTTGCCAAAAACCTTTCAAAATACCTCAAACATAAATTCAAGTTGTTTGGACTTAAAAACAAGTTTTAAAATCTTTTCAAATTAGTCCAAAACATTTTTCAATTATTATATCAAAACATTAGTTCTACAATCTCCCCCTTTTTGATATAATAAAACTAACTTGAAAAATTGTTTGGGATTCTCCCCCTTTAACTTTAAAAATGTGAATAAGAGATTAAAGATATGAGATCAAATAAAGCTCCCCCTTATTCATTTGAAAATTCAATTTTTCAAACCATTTCTCCCCCTTTTTGTTATATCAAAAAGAATTTAAAACATTAAGTTCAAAAATAACAATAGAGGTGAAAACTTTGACACAAATAAGAATTTGGTTTAAAAATGGCTCCCCCTTACTCAAAGCATCATCAAAAATGTTAGTCCATCATATATGATCATCTAGTTGAATAAACAAAAAAAAACAAATTAATTCAAAACAACTAGAAATTTTACCAACACTTGAATCCAAGGGAGGATGTGAAGCCTTCCTTCTTCAAGTGTTCTTCCTTGTGTGTATGGAGCTCCCCCTCAATGTTTGACTTGTTGAACATCTCCATCACACCTATCAATAGACAATCAAGTAATTTTTGGTATCCAAATTGCTTTGGATCCATGAACATTAGTAGCACAAATTTTTGTCCCCTTAGGAATCCATTTTTCAATGTCATCCTTTTTAATTGAAGTGGTTAGTCCTTTTGGGACCCAAACACTTCTAAAACATTTGCCTTTTATAAATATAGGGGCACTAGATTGTCTAACATAAAATTTTGATTTTCTGACAAGTCGTCGTTAACCGGTCAAAATAAATATAAATTAATCCTCTTTCAACAATAAATAAATAAAGAAATTGAATAAGTATAGGGAAAGAGGGTCGATCCGCAGGGAGATTAGCTGGAATTGTTGACTTGAATTTGTTGAATCCGAAATCCCAGGAATATCTGCAAGAAAATAAAAAAGGGGGGTGATATTTGATTTCGAATGAAGTAAAAAAATAAAATGCAAGAATTAAGGAAAATAATAGGAAAAACCAAATGTGCAAATTAGCCTCGAGCTAGCCTTGTCAATTCCTTCGATCATTGAAATAGATTTTTACTTCGGGGATCATGTCGGTTACAGTCTGCGAGGCCCAACCCGTCGCAACTTGCTTTTCTCTCGAGTAACCAATTCTCCCAAGACTATCTTCGAAGGTTGATTCTTAAACAAATTAGCCACGTCTATCGCCGTTAAAGTGTTTAGTTTTGAAAGCAGGAAAAGCCCGACTCAGAAATTGTCTTAAAAAGAATCGCTTCTGATTTTATCTTTCCTTAGCGGACCGCCGCTAAGAGTGTTCACAGGAAGTCGAAATTGCCACAGGCCGATCCTTCCTCCCAACTATGTCTTTAAACGATTCCAGATCAACGAGCTCTTTTGATTTAAAAAAACGATTAAAAACTTTAGTAAGGCCGATTGCCAAACTATCTAAACAGAAAGATAAAAATGTATTCCCGAAGGAATTTAGTCAATGTTCAATTCTCACGATTAGAATTGATTTGGCTAACTCTTGGCTCAAGAAATTTAGCTAAGCATGATATTAATTATCATACTTAACTTAATTTTAGAAAAACAATTAAATAACATAAAAAATGAAAACAAGAAATTAAAGGAAAATGAACTTGAATTAAAACTAAAAAGAGTTTACAAAGATAAAAACTAAAATGAATGATTGATTTAAGCCTTTACCAAGGGTGGTATTTATAGGCTTAAATTTACAAAGATAAAGTGATGAAATAATTTAAAATAATAAACAAAAGATAAAACAATTCAAATGTTTTAAAATTTAAATGCATGAATCTAATCGGATAAGCTGATAACATCTCTCAGAACGTTCCAGAAGCTTCTAGAAGTCGCCACGTCACTGCCACGTCATTGCCACGTCAGACGCGTCATGCCCGGTGTCGTGCCCATAATGCCAGTCATGACAGAATTATAATAAAAACTGCAGAAATGCCTCATTTTCACTGCTATTTCCAGAATTGGGTCCCTGCACAAAATTTAACGAAAACAACATGTATTAAGCAGCAAGAAGTCCCAATAGCTAGAAAAATAACAAATGAAATATGTCATATTTGAGCACTCATCAAATTCCCCCTCACTTGTCTCATACTTGTCCTCAAGTATGTCCGAAAAAATCATAAACCCAAGAATGCATTTCTCAACCATTACAAGCATCAAACATAATCATAAGAGTTCTAGCACGAAAGGAGGTTCATGAAAGAAACATAATTAAAACCAAATAGATACAAGCAAAGAACAGCCCTTGTCCTTTTCAATTACCTATCAAGCATTAATCAAATCTTAGCCTAGTCTTAATCCTCACCAAGATACACTCAAGAGCACTCAAAGTGTTTTAAAGGTAAATTTGAAGCAGAAACACTCAAAGTCAATCATGAATAAAGGTTTCCATATGCTTGTAACAAGTTCAATTCTCCACTACTTATTAGAACCGAGGTGCAAAAATCATTAGGTCTTTATTCAAGGTGTAATGAGGGTTTAGGAAAGGATAAAAAGATGGAAAGGAAATAATAAAAGAAATGATCAATGCAAGATTTCACACAACAATCAATGAAAAAAACAAATGAGGAGCTTAAAGATGGGCAATCAACATACACGTTTCTGTTCTTCGAAACTGTTTTTTTTTTTGTTTCGGAATTTTTTTTCATTTTTTCTCTTTTTTTTCGAAGCAATTGCTTCCTTATTCTGTTTTTTTTTTCTCTCTTTTTTTTATTTCGAAGAATTATGCCCTTAATTTGAATTTCAGCTTCCTTATTTGCCTAGTAGTATAGTATCTAGCATTTGATCAATCAAAAAGTGGTTAAGCCAAGGGAATGGGGTGTAAGGCTAACAAGGTTTCACTAGGCGATGAGAAAGGGTAAATTAAAACGAGAAGGAAAGGAAGAGGTTTAAAGCCTAATGCCTAAATCATTTTAAAGCACCTTGTTCTTAGTGTAGTCTCGAATTGTAAGCAAGCCACAAGTTCTAGATTCCTAAAATTCAAGATGACACTCTCAAGCAAAATGAATGAGCATAATATGAAGGATGCATGCTCAAGGCTCAAAGTCTCACAAAATTGGGCTAAATTTGATTAAGATAGGCGAGAAATCTAATTAACACAATCAAGAGTAATTAAAAGAGATGTTAAACTGCATATTACCCATATCATTTGATTATCAAAATGTTCCAATTCAATCATTCCTAAGCACTAGAACAAGTACAACATGCTGGACAACAAGTAATGGCAAGAAAAAAATTCATCTTAAGGTTTAATCAAAATCAAAACATATTATCAAACAAGCAGACAAGTGGTAATTTATTACCCTCCCCCTCACTTAAGTGAATTGCCCCAATTCAGAAAAAATTAAGGAAATAAATAGAAAACAAGGGCAAAAGATACTCCTCGTGGATGTAGAGTGAGTCGATGGGAAAGGTGCACTGTGAGTGGCTCGGATCAGCGGCGGCAGAGGGCTTTGAACGGAGCTGCCGGATGTGCGAAAGAGGGTGCAGCGAAGGGTGGTTCAGCATTTTTTTGGGCACCCTTCGAATGGTTGCTGGTCGTCGGCCACCACGGCGAGGAGGAGGTGTGGGGCATGGTGGAGTCGGCGTGGCTGAATCGGCTGTGCTGTTGGAGAGACGCGAACGACGGACGATGGTTGGGGGTGAAGGCGGAGGTGTTGTGGAAGCCGTAGGAATGGGGGCTTTCCGTGGTGCGGGGCATTGCGGCTGAGTGAGTTGTGTTTTAGGGATTTGGTGGTTTTGCGGGAAAGAAAGAAAGGGAAAAGGGGAAAGGTTTCAAAGGGGGGAAAATAAAGAAAGGAATTGAAAACAATTCTTACTTTATTTTATTCCTAAGCAACCGGTCAATGGGTTTTGAAAATGGTTGGAAAGGGTTTGCTATCATGCGCCATTAAGTGGAAAGGGATTTTGCTATCGTGCACCACTTTCAATGGGACTGCAGCTTATGATCGAAGAGTTCTTGCTGTGTAAAAAAAAATCCTGCAGAAAAATTATTAAGGTAATTAGAAAAAGAAAAATAAAGGAAAATAAATAAAATATAAAAAGACAGGAAATTAAAATTAACGAAAATAAAAAAGAATGGGTTGCCTCCCATTTAGCGCTTTGTTTAACGTCGTTTAGCTCGACGACCTTTGCTAAATTTTTTGTTCTTCAAAAGCAAGTTCTTCAAATAAGCGGTAATGTCCATCGCTTGTCGTTTTAACGTCTTCCTTCATCTTTCTTTTTGTGCGCAAAACAACAGCTAAGCTTCTACCTCCTTCCCAAGACGACAACTTACTCAAGGTGGTGTTTGGCAAAGTTTGGTTGTCGCCTAAAAATATATAATCAAACCATTCCAACCTTGGCTTTGGTTCCTGCAAAATTGATGGAAAATGTTTAGTTCGAATTGGAATTAATCGAAAATCAGAAAGGGAAGAAAGATTCGAAATGATTTCGCCTTTGTTTTTATCGTCGAGATCTGCGAATTCCCTACAAATTTCATAACACAAATCAGTTTCAATCAAATTATCAGCTAACGGATCTATAATATCAACGAAATTTAAACTTGCGACCGAATCAGGATACTTCATAGCTTTATACATATCAAATTTAACTACTTCCCCATCAAATTCCATAGTTAAGATGCCATCGCGGACTTCAATCTTTGTATGCGCAGTTGATAGGAAAGGTCGGCCAAGCAAGATTTCGGATCCGTTATTGCTGCGATCATTTTCCATGTCAATAATATAAAAATCAGCAGGAAAAATAAGATTTTTTACCTGTACCAACACGTTTTCTAGTACTCCCTCGGGGTAGATGACTGATCGATCAGCTAATTGAACCGCCACTCGCGTTTCTTTCAATGGTTCAGTCGAAATTTTGTTGTAAACGCTTAACGGCATGACGTTGATAGACGCGCCTAAATCGCACATCGCTCTTTTTATCCCAACATTCCCAATTTTACAAGGAATCGCAAACATACCTTGATCCTTGTACTTTGGCGGCAATGGTTTTTGAAGAATAGCCGAAACGTTCTCACCAAGGTTAACTTTTTCATTCCCAGACAATCGCCTTCGATTTGTGCATAGCTCTTTCAAATATTTTGCGTACTTAGGGACCTTCCGAATAACATCCAAAAGTGGAATGTTGATTTCCACTTTTTTGAATACATCCAAAATTTCCTTCTCTTCCTCCTTTTTATCTCGTTTTGCCAATCTACCTGGAAAAGGAGGAACAGGTTCGTAAGTAGAAACAAAAATATTGGATTTAGAGTTACCTGCAATGGGTGGAGACTTTTCGTTCTGGTCCTTCGAAGAGTTGCCTTGCTCGTCGGATTTTTGCTCATCTTGCTTGGGCGGTTTAGGCGTTATCACTGTTCCACTACGCAAAGTTATCGCACTAACATTTTCCCTTGGGTTGGTTTCGGTTTGGGATGGTAACTTTCCCTGGGATTCTATACGGCTAACGGCTTGAGCTAGTTGGCTTATTTGTTTGTCGATTTGCTGGAGATGGGATTGTGTTTGGGTTTGGAATTTTTCCTGCGAAACTGCCAATCTCTCAACAATAGACTCAAGCGATGATTTTTGGGGTGCTTGGTTTTGGTAGGGAGGTTGTTGCCTAGGTTGGTAATTCGGGTTCTGATTACCGTAGCTCAAGTTTGGGTGATCTCTCCAACCGGGATTGAATGTATTGCTATGTGGGTTATAGGGTCTTTGGGGAGGTCCGGGAAAGTTGTGAATGGCGTTAACTTGGGCACCAGACGTATCTCGCAACAATGGGCATAAGTCGGTTGCGTGATCTGGCATAGTGCATATTCCGCATACCTTAGCAGCTTTTATCTCCCCTGAAACAAGAGAATACACAATATTAGTCAAATTATCAATTTTATTCTCTAATGAAATTGTGCTTACTGTGTGAACCCGTCGGCTGGGTTCACTTGTAGAACCAAATTGCTGCGAGTTTGCAGCCATTGTGGAGATTAATGTTCTCGCTGCAGTAGGAGTCATGTTAACGAGCGCGCCACCGCTTGCTGCATCTACCATCTTTTTGTCCATTGGTAACATTCCTTCATATAGGTATTGAAGGAGTGTTTGCTCGGATAGGCCATGTTGCGGACAGCTTGCGCACAGCTTCTTGAACCTTTCCCAATAATCATATAGGGATTCGTCGTGCATTTGCTGGATACGTAAAATGCTTCGTATAAGTTCTGTCGCTTTTGCTGCAGGGAAATACCTGTCAAGGAAAACACGAGAAAGATCAGCCCATGTATTAATAGAATTCGGAGGTAAATAAAATAACCACTCTTTAGCTGTTCCGGCTAAGGAAAAAGGAAAAGCCCTTAGTTTTATCTGATCCTCTGAAACTCCTTGCGGTTTCATGCTGCTGCACACCATGTGAAATTCGGCAAGGTGTTTATGTGGGCTTTCAGTAGGGAGGCCATTAAAGGTGGGTAATAGGTGAATTAGGCCTGTTTTGAGTTGGAATGGGGTATCACCGTGAGGAAAAGCGATACAAAGGGGTTGTTGCACAGTAGGGGCTGCGTTTAGCTCTCGAATCGTTTGTTCCGCCATCGGTTCTGGTTCCTGTGTAGGTTCTTCGATTGGTGTAGATTCGGAGGTGGATTCTTGTTCAGGTTGTCGTGTGCTTTGTTGTTTCTTTCGTCGAAGGGTTTCGCCGTGAGTTCTACGAGTGCTTGCTTCAATTTCCGGGTTGTATGGAGCTAAAGTACCCGGATTCTTTCTGGTCATAAAATAAAACAAAAATCAGTCAAAAATTGCCAAAAATAAATCTCCCCGGCAACGACGCCAATTTTGACAAGTCGTCGTTAACCGGTCAAAATAAATATAAATTAATCCTCTTTCAACAATAAATAAATAAAGAAATTGAATAAGTATAGGGAAAGAGGGTCGATCCGCAGGGAGATTAGCTGGAATTGTTGACTTGAATTTGTTGAATCCGAAATCCCAGGAATATCTGCAAGAAAATAAAAAAGGGGGGTGATATTTGATTTCGAATGAAGTAAAAAAATAAAATGCAAGAATTAAGGAAAATAATAGGAAAAACCAAATGTGCAAATTAGCCTCGAGCTAGCCTTGTCAATTCCTTCGATCATTGAAATAGATTTTTACTTCGGGGATCATGTCGGTTACAGTCTGCGAGGCCCAACCCGTCGCAACTTGCTTTTCTCTCGAGTAACCAATTCTCCCAAGACTATCTTCGAAGGTTGATTCTTAAACAAATTAGCCACGTCTATCGCCGTTAAAGTGTTTAGTTTTGAAAGCAGGAAAAGCCCGACTCATAAATTGTCTTAAAAAGAATCGCTTCTGATTTTATCTTTCCTTAGCGGACCGCCGCTAAGAGTGTTCACAGGAAGTCGAAATTGCCACAGGCCGATCCTTCCTCCCAACTATGTCTTTAAACGATTCCAGATCAACGAGCTCTTTTGATTTAAAAAAACGATTAAAAACTTTAGTAAGGCCGATTGCCAAACTATCTAAACAGAAAGATAAAAATGTATTCCCGAAGGAATTTAGGCAATGTTCAATTCTCACGATTAGAATTGATTTGGCTAACTCTTGGCTCAAGAAATTTAGCTAAGCATGATATTAATTATCATACTTAACTTAATTTTAGAAAAACAATTAAATAACATAAAAAAATGAAAACAAGAAATTAAAGGAAAATGAACTTGAATTAAAACTAAAAAGAGTTTACAAAGATAAAAACTAAAATGAATGATTGATTTAAGCATTTACCAAGGGTGGTATTTATAGGCTTAAATTTACAAAGATAAAGTGATGAAATAATTTAAAATAATAAACAAAAGATAAAACAATTCAAATGTTTTAAAATTTAAATGCAGGAATCTAATCGGATAAGCTGATAACATCTCTCAGAACGTTCCAGAAGCTTCTAGAAGTCGCCACGTCACTGCCACATCATTGCCACGTCAGACGCGTCGTGCCCGGTGTCGTGCCCATAATGCCAGTCATGACAGAATTATAATAAAAACTGCAGAAATGCCTCATTTTCACTGCTATTTCCAGAATTGGGTCCCTGCACAAAATGTAACGAAAACAACGTGTATTAAGCAGCAAGAAGTCCCAATAGCTAGAAAAATAACAAATGAAATATGTCATATTTGAGCACTCATCATTTTCCAAAATTGTTTTTCTTTTCAAGCTCTTTGGAAATCAAATCTTTTTCTTCTTGAACTTTTTGAAGCAATTTTTGTAAATCAAAACATTTTAATTCAAACTCTTCAAGTTTTGCTTCAAATTCAAGTTTGGTTTTAGAAAGCAAATCATTTTGAATTTTTAACTTTGAAATCAACTTATTGTTTTTCAAAATGTGGCTTTTAAAATTTAAAACCAAATCATCATAGGCATCTTGTAATTCATCAAAGGAATAAGAACATGAAGTAGATGAATTAGAAGTTACCCTTGAATCTTCTTCGATGGCCATAAGGCAAAGGTTGGCTTGTTTATCGTCGGTAGAGTCCTCATCACTCCAAGTAGCCACATGTGTCTTCTTCTTATGGCTTGAAGTGCTTGCCCTCTCCTTTCTCTTAGGTTCTCGTTCAAGCTCTCTCAAAGCTTTCTTCATGAACGGGGCACACTTCTTGAAGAGATGAACTATCTCTTCATCTTCATCCTCCTCTTCACTTGAGTAGACATGATGACAAGTGGAGGATTTGAGAGCCATGACACTTGCATTGATGCCAAGCCCTTTTATTTTCTTCTCTTCCATAGCTCTAATTTCTTCCCTCTTCTTCTCATCCTCTTTATTCTTCTTCATGATTTGATGAGTAAGGAGTGACCCCATGAGTTCATCAAGCTTCAAAGTCTTCAAATTTTTGGCTTCGATGATGGCGGTCCTCTTTGAGTCCCAAGACTCGGGAAGTGAGTAGATGAGCTTTCGAACAAGCTTTTCCTCTGGGATGGCTTCTCCATAGCCTTTGAGACCATTGGTGATAGTGGAGAACCTATCAAACATCTTCTCGATGTTCTCTTCCGGAGCCATTTTGAAGTTCTCATACTCTAAGGTTAGAAGCCCAATCTTGGTCTCCTTGACTTCATTGGTTCCCTCGTATGTGACTTCAAGCTTATCCCATACCTCCTTGGCACTCTCACAAGAAGACATCTTCTCATAGATGGATGGACCAAATGCACAAAATAGAATGTGCAAGGCTTTGCAATTTAGCTCCATCTTCTTGCGATCGTCGGCACTCCACTCCGCTTTACTTCTTTGAGGCACGAACGGACCATCTTCAACTACATCCCATATCTTGTAATCTTTTGATTTGATGAAGAACTTCATCTTTGTCTTCCAATGGGCATAGTGAGTTCCGTCAAAGAAAGGTGGTTTGTCGATAGATTGTGCCATTTGAGCCGGTTGATGAAATATTGATCGAGCTTGCCGGATCTTCTTAATAGGATGTTAATCCTCTTCGATTGAGACAAGCTCTGATACCAATTGTTGAGTTGTGTGGGTCTCGATTCGATCAACCAATGTTGCTCACCAAGTGGTGGAGAGATAGATTTTTGGGTGGAAGGGTTTTGGAAGCTAAAAAGATAATGACACAAAGATTTATAGTGGTTCAACCTTTTAACCAAGGTCTACATCCACTACCTTAGCTCCCCACTAAGGATTTCTCAATCAATCCACTAATTGATTTGTCCCCTTTTCTAGGATTAGGAGGAAACCCTTACAACCGATCAAGCTTCTACCCAAAGCCTTGATCAAAACCCTCTTTACAAAGAGATAAACAAAGCAAACTTAAAACCCTCTAATAGGTGTTTGTTTGCACAATTAAGCACTCACCCAAAACCTAAAACACTTGAGCAAATTTAACAATTTTGGCTCACTAGTGTTTGTCTATACAAGAATTGACAATTTAAGCACTAAGACACTTTTTGATCATTTGATGTTTGACAATATGAGCATTAGCCTTCTCTTGATGCTTGGAGGTCCCTTTTATACTCTCAAATGAGTTTGTAGCCGTTACTAGCCGTTGGGGATGAATTGGAGCCGTTGAGGACTTTATTTCCCTTCATAAATGCTGTTCTGCAGCTAATCGTATCGATACACATGGAACGGTATCGATACGACCTTCATAGGAACTAGTCGTTGGGCTCTTGCCAGCATAGGCGTATCGATACGCTTTAGGGCGTATCGGTATGGGTCCGTTTTTGAATGGCCGTTGGGAAATAGCCGTTGGGGTAGTTGAACTGGGATTGGTACGCTTGCCTGGCGTATCGAAACGACCCCGATCCGTATCGATACGGCAAGGGCCTGTATCGGTACGGGTTTTGACAGTGGCCAAACTGGGGCAAAAAGGTATCGGTACGGGTACAACCGTATCGATACTGGTAACGTGAAATCACAAGTTTGGCTATTAAAAACATGAAAAAACTTTGCCAAAAAAACCTTTCAAAATACCTCAAACATAAATTCAAGTTGTTTGGACTTAAAAACAAGTTTTAAAATCTTTTCAAATTAGTCCAAAACATTTTTCAATTATTATATCAAAACATTAGTTCTACATAAACAAATTTCTAAACCATTTGAAATCATAAATCAAGTTTTTGAATTAAAATACAATTTCAGAAAACATTCCAACACCGAAACAAAATTATGATACAAGTTATTATACTCGAATATAAATCAAAACGTGACGTACATGCCCCCTAATTAGACAGACACCATACTCCGTAAGAGAGGGGCCGTCATGGGTTCTTAACGAACCTTCAAGGCTTTCTCCATGGCGGGCGATGGCGAGACGCTGTGAGTGGTCGACTAAGTTGTGACCGGAGAGAGGTGACACACATGGTGGCGTGGGCGGTGACGTGCACGACGTGGCGGTGGGGTAGATTGGACGGCTAACAGGAGTAAAAACCCTCTCTCTCGATGGTGAAGATGATGGTAAAGCAAAAGGACGGTAGGTGAACGGCCAATTCTAATATTAAATATGTTTTAACATACTTCCAAACTTAATTCAAAAGTCTTTCAAAGCAACACTTAACAGATACGAGCACTTGGCTCAGTGGTTAACGCTCTAGCATCCCACCCCAAAGGTCACGAGTTTAAACCCCCGTGACACCAATTCCATTTCTTTTCTTTTTTTTGCTCAATTCATTTATCTCATTAAACCCTTTTTTTCGGCTCGTTTAGAACTTGAGTCGAGTTCGAGCTTAATTCGAGCCCAATCGAGTCAAGTATTAACCGATCTTTGACTACATTGGACTCGAGTAACTCTTCATTTGTCACGTCTCATTTCATGTCATATGAAGAAAAAACTTTGATACACAAGTTGTGTAAACTCAAGCTTGTTAAATTTAGGGTTTAAGATGTTAGTTTAGGGTTTAGAGGTTTAGGTTGTTGGGTTTAGAATTTATGATTTAAATTTTAGGGTTTAATACTTATATTTAGGGTTCATATTTAAGATTTTAAGTTTAAGAATTTAGATTTTAAATTATAAAAAATAAAAAAAAAATTAGTATATTATATTTTCGAGTAGCTCGTGAGCTTTTCGAGTAGGGTATCAAGTAACTCGGCTCGGCTCGTCAAGAACTCGAGCCGAGTTCAAGCTCGAGTCGAGTCCAATCGAGTCGAGCTTTGACCTAGTCGAGCTCGAGTAGCTCGCGATCTGTCTCGTCTCATTTACAGCCCTAATTACAAACATATATATATATATAATATTAAATATTTAATAATTTTAGTTAATTCGGCTAATTCAGTTAATTAACCGATTTCGAACCAAATTAACCGATAACCGAAGTTTAAAAAAATCATTAACCGTTAACCGACCGAACATAAAATTAACCGACCGATTAACCGAAAAAATTTCGGTTCGGTTAATTCAGTTTTAACTAAAGTTTGAACACTCCTAATTCATGTCTCAAGCATTTATCACAGGTTTGTTCACAGAATCTAAAATTTTAGATGAAAATAAGATTATAGAATGTAAAATTCTAAAATATGATTAAGAGGAATTTTACCTAATCTTATCTGCTTAATATGGACGATAGGGGTAGGCAAAAATTCGACTTGACTCGAAAATTTCAAATTTTTTGACTTGACGTACAAAAAATCGACTCGAATCATAATTTCATAAAATCAATTAGACTAAAAAATTCATATAAATTCTGAGTTATAAAATGGTACTCGAATAACTAAAAGGTATTAGTAATTATTATATCGGTTTTTACGTTCGAGTCGAATTTCTCAACTCTACCCAATATATATAAATCTTAGGTTAATTCGGTTTTAACCGAAGTTTGAACACCCCTAATTCATGTCTCAAGCATTTATCATAGGTTTGGTTCACAGAATCTAAAATTTCAGATGAAAATAAGATTATAGAATGTAAAATTCTAAAATATGATTAAGAGGGATTTTACCTAATCTTATCTGATTAATTGGGACGATAGAGGTAGGTAAAAATTCGACTTGACTCGAAAATTTCGAAAATAAGATTATAGAATGTAAAACAATCTACTCGAATCGTAATTTCATAAAATCAATTAGACTAAAGATTCATATAAATTCTGAGTTATAAAAGGATACTCAAACAACTCAAAAATATTAGTAATTAGTATATCGATTTCCAAGTTCGAGTCGAATTTTTCAACTCCGCCTAATATATATAAATCTTGACCATTGATTGTAGTTTGGTGTGGTTAGGAAGGGTTGGTGTAGAGCTGACAGGAATGGATGAAAATTGAAATTATGTAATGGTTCTCGAGCCTCCCAGTCCCACCGCTTTCATTGCTTCAACAGACTGAAATGGATACGACATGTAACCGTTTCCAAAAAATAGAGAAGCATCGGCATCAGTCACACTACGTTTTTTTTTTTGATCGGCAACCGTATGTTTTATTAAATTAGAAAAAACATACAGCTTGACGAAATCGCACGCCTCGTTAAAAACCTCCCTAAACCTATTGGAGGAAAAGAGTACGATACGATCCGTCGATTGCAAAAGAAAAAAACACAATAAGGCCAAGTCACAAACATGCCTCAAACATCAAAAACCTATCTACTCCCTCTTTCGCCAATGCATCCGCAAATCCATTCGCTTCCCTCGGCACATAGCAGAATTGGATATCGTAAATGACTTGACAAGCCTGATCAATTGCCAAAAACTCCTCTCAAAGCCGCCAAGGTCAGTCACACTACGTGAAACGTGGCCGCCGGTGGTCCTTACGGTTCCCACCGCTTTCATTGCTCCGATTTCAGTGCCTACTGAGAAATGGATACAAGTTTTAATACAAAGACTCATTCATGTCTCATGCATTTAACGTAGGGAGTTATTTTGATTCTTGAAATTTGGAATGTGCTTCTGATGATATTTTGAATTAGGGAGGCTCAACTCGATTAAGGTTTATTGGCACGTGTATCGTTTTATCTCTATGGTGTAGAGATATTAACAATTAAATTTGAATAAAAATTCGAACAACTCAACTAACTTGAAAAATTTACTTGATTCGACTCGATTTCATCTAATACTCCCCTTAATTGAAACTAGTTAGGAAGGGTTGGTGTAGAGACAGCAATGGATGGAATTATGTAATGGTCCTCGAGACTCCCACCGCTTTCATTGCTTAGACTGACTTACTTCAATGCTTACACTCAGCCCTCAGGGATATAATATAACGTTTTGAATCGTTTGTATAACATTCGTTTATTAAGCTAAATAAATTAATATAAATTAAATTTTTATGTTCACTAATAAAACACAAACAAATGTCACTTAGTTCGTTTATGCTCATGAACAAATTTGTCTATCGACTCATATATAAGTTTGTTTATTCGGTTCCCCTTTTCTTTCTTTCTTTTTTACATTTTAAACGAATATGTTCAGGAACCTTAAACGAACATTTACGTAGGGATGCTGGCACTGCACAAACAAACAAATTTTTCGAGTCTGCTGGTTGCCTGTTGGCATGCAGTGCAGTGCAGTGCTACTGATTCAAGAGCATTTAGAGGTAGGAAAGTTTTTAACAAAACATACCATTCAAATTATACTCTATGATTTCTCATTAAGAAATAATTATTGCCGAGTAACAAAAAAATCACCATCGGTTTCCGTTAGTTTTGCAACAATTTCGGTTTAGGTCTTTCCTTGATCTCTCAATCTAGATTGCCCTTGAAATCCCTTGACGTTTCTAGCCGCGAGTGTTTCCCTTTACTGGATTTGAAGCACTTGGTTCCAAGATGAGGAATTTGATAGAATTGAATTAATTGCTCTCACATTGAGTATTTGAAAGACTAATTTAATTCAGATTGATTATTGTTCAAGTTAGAGTTTCTGTCCTGAATTTCACATTGTTCATTCTTAAAATATGGATGAAAGGGTGTGCAAAAATTTGACTTGATTCGGAAAACTCGAATTTTTTGATTCAACGCGAAAATAAAACTCGATTCGAATCATAATTTCATAAACTTGACTGGATTTAAAAAATTCAAATAAAGTTTGAGTTATAAAATGAGATTAAAATAACTCAAACATTTTAGTAATTACTGTGTCATTCTTTTAAGTTCGAGTTGGGCTTCTCAACTCTGCCCGATAAATATGTCACATATGAGAAAAATATAAAGATACACATATATAGTGTATATCATTTTAGAAAGCCGTTTAAATTGTAACTATTAGTACCATATAACATATAAATATTAAGAATTAAATTTGAACAGAAACTCGAACAACTCGACTAACTCGAAAAATTTACTTGACTCAGCGCGACTCGATCAAATACTCGGCCTTAATGGACAAAATGCAAGATTGGAATGTTTGGATTAGGAAATGTAAGCTTACTTAGTATATTTTACTAAATTGCTATTATTAGGCCTGTAAACGAACCGAACAAACACGAACGAGGGTGTGTTCATGTTTGTTCGTTTATTTTTAACCGAACAAATAAACAAACACGAACAACTAAACGAACATAATTTCTTGTTCATGTTTTTTCGTTAAAATAATAAACGAACGCAAACAGACATTGAGTATTGTTTAAATTTTTTTCTTAAGAAGTCTCGTACATTGAGTATTGTTTAATTTTTTCTTCATATTTTTAATATATGTTTTTATTTTTTTTAAATGTAATCCTTTTGTTATGAAAAATAATAAATATAAATGGACATGTGTGAATAGTTTTAAACGAACGGATTACCGAACGTTCACGAACGTAAATGAACGAACAAGCTCTTTGTTCGTGTGTTTGTTCATTTAATTAAACGGACATAAAATCTTGTTCGTGTTCGTTTGTTTAATAAATAAATGAACTTTCCGTCGAACGGTTCACGAACATTTTACTAAATGTTCAGTTCGTTTACGACCCTAGCTATTATTACAAAATTTGTATTTTAAACAAAATTAGTTATTTTCATATTTTTGATATATTTAAGTGTATAAAAATAAAATTTGAATTTCTCAAAAAAAAATCAATTGATTAAAATTATTAAAAACAAAAAATTAGCTATTATTACACAAGTGTTTCCCTTTACTGGATTTGAAGCACTTGGTTCCAAGATGAGGAATTTGATAGAATTGAATTTCCCTAACATTGAGTATTTGAAACACTAATTTAACTGAGATTGATAATTGTTCAGGTTTGAGTTTGTGACCTGATTTCCACATTTTTCATTCTTAAAATTGAGATATAGTGAATATGGAAGAATCCAACCACACATCCAGGATCGTACCAAAACATTGATCCGGGTCGGGGTGCAAGGATGGAGCCCCTACAATACGGAGCATGCCATACGTTCAGTTCGTACACGACAAAACTTATTATGTTAGACTATATTTCAAAGTTAAAAAAATCTAGTTTAAGTTTTTTTCCAAGCTTCTTTTGTAACCTATAAATAGTGTTTTGGTGTGCGAATTAAGGGAGCGCAGCATCTTGAATTATTTTGAAACTATAATGAATTTCTTCTCTGTTATTTTTGCGATAATTAATGTTTATCGTTATCTTATAATATAAATGGCCAAACCTCATTTTATAAATAAAGTCTTTTGAGCAAGCACATTTAGTCGGTTGGTCAAGCTGCTCATTTTTGTTCTCACACATTCCCTGAAGTCATGGGTTCTAGAACCATTAAGAACATCCCTTATTTCCCTAGAGTGTGATATAGGTAACAAACGCCCATTAAAATACCAGAACAAACTCGGACAAAATATAGCAAACACATAACCACTCACGCCATCATGCAAAACCAAGACGAGCAATCAATACCACCCTTCGCCAAAGAGTCGTCCAAACTATACGCTTCCTGATATATATTGTGAAAACACACACACGGCAACGACTCACGGAACCATCGCCAATAATTCCAAGGCTGATTCTCCTTGTACAAATACCACGGAAACACCACCTTCGAAACCAATTCAATTACCACCAAAGGTGCCACTTTCCACTTAGACTCACATAACAATCGCAATGCATGATAAATCGCCCTCAACCGTGAACTCATTGAAGAAAATCAACAACCCTTGCTGGGCGGACGACAACCACCTTCCAGCAACAAAAAATTAACGACTAAAGTTGCCACGCAAAACAGTGCAACAGACGACACTGTCCTCCCCCCATTACACAATGGCACCACAACATGTGTTCAACAAGTGGAAGCTCACTTTCTCGCAACATATGCAACGTAGGCAATCTTCCCCACAAAATAAACCGTAGAAAACATGTAACCTTCCCCAAGCTCAAAGTTTCTCTCGCCTCTCTTAAATTGACACGTTTCCGGTTATAGAAGTCCGAATCTGACAAAGAGCCATTTACAATTACCTCGGCTGGTTTTGGATTTTACTTCGGATGACCCCTGCCCTTCTTTGCCAACTTCGATTCAACCTCACCTCTCTCACCAAGCGATAATAAACTCAACTCAATTTCTGAAATCTGCCGCAACCTTCTATACTCCCCATTGTATTCAATTGTTTCAGCCTTATTAGCCCTAGGAATTTCTACCCTCGGCCCATCTGCATGTGGGCTCAAATCATCGGCTTTTTGTTCTTCTGCAGTAATTTCTACACACGATACTCCCACATTGTTTGGAAGTATATCCACCACAGGATAACTCGGCAAAACATCCAAAAATCGTTGTCTCCCCCCTTCACGATGGACAAAGCTTACATCCTCATCCGCCATCCAACTTGCCGTGCACATCACACGCCAATTCTCTCTCTTGTTATCATTCTACATGCGCTCAATTTGACTTGATCCCACGACCGCATGTGAGAACGAAATAGGTACCACTGTATCATTTGCTAACCTCCCACTCACAAACACCTTAACTGGGCTAGACATCTCCATGGACAAATCCTTGTTACTAAATGTATCATCTGAACAGTTCACCGCCTCACAACTACAGTCACACATAGGGCCGATCGCTTCCTAATTTTCTATAACGTGGATTGTAAAGGCGTTATTGTTAATAATAATATACAAGTCCATTACTTCATCTATGTGTGTATTCCAATTAGTTTCTATCTGAATTCAACATCGTTCAAATGTCGATGGTGCCAATGTCTCAATGTCAATCCGAATGAGATCGCCCCAACACGCTACAATATTCTGAAAGGTTTTTTCAGACCATCCATGGATCAGAATTCCACTAACGGAGAGCCATACCCTTCGATTTGGCAAAGACGACGTAGGCGACCATTCAATTAAAATTTCAAACCATTGTTCAAGACGCCTAGTCTCCAAAATTCTCTTCCTCGATTCTTTATCTTCAAACATGAATAAAACAAGTGATCCCGTGACTCGCATCAATGAGAAACCTGCCAATTTTGCCTTTATAATCTCCTTTGTAAGATCTGTTATTTGGTTGGGTTGACGGCAAAATCCCAAGGTGCAATTCTGTAAAATTTACCATTTTCAGTATCAATAACCCCATCCACACGTTTGCATTTCTCTTCAACTTTGGATTGCTCTTTCGCTGTGATTCGTTCATCTTCAGCATCACCCTTGTTAAAACGCCTCACTGGATTCCCTTTTGAATTGTTCGTGTGATCATTATTTACCTGTTGTTTATGGATCGCCTTTTTCGACCTTGAATTAAAGTCGTCACATTTTCATCTCCAAAACGTATCCCTCGTCTCCCTTTGCACCATCGTTACCCTTAATTTTGATCCGTAAATCCGAAATCCATGAAAACGTTCTAAGGATTCGATCTGCATCCACCTTTGATCCCATACGCATAAACCCAAATCTGGCTCCATCTCTCGTTCTCTTTCTCGGTACAAAAAAATCCACAACCACTCCATGTCTATCGAAAACTTGCCAAACGCCTTGCCAGTGTAGTTGCTCCAACAAGTTTGATACAAAAACCGTCCATACCCTTTGTCCCTGCTGGCCCGAGATCATTTTTCTTGGATGATTAGGGTTTTAGTTAAAACGCACTCAATTTAAAATCTTATTCACAGAACACAAATAATTTGTCTTTTTTCTGCTTCTTCTTTTAATCTTTCACCATTCAAATTTTTCGTATCTTTAATGTTTTTTTGCAAAGAAATAAATAATTTATTAATGATAAGATTTTTAATGTGTACCTTACCAAGGACATTCTACTTATTAAAATATGTCTATTTGATCAATAATCAGCCATTCTAGCAGGATGATGTGTTAGGTCCCTTAAGTAAGATAAGAGGTCTGAATTCTGACATTGTGAATGGAAAAAAAATTGGTTAGGAGGGTCGCCCCATATTGAACCTCTGTAAAGCACAATCCATATTACTCGACCAATGAGTCGGCTACCGATGACTAAACAGGAAAAAGACATGTATTTAATATAAATCAAGTTGTTCAGCATCAGACATCTATCATTAGTTTTAGCCAAAAACAAAAGATAAAAATACAATACTAATCTCCCTATATTTTTGGTCAAAGAAAAGTCTTCCTAAATATAGAAATACAACATGTCTTTAATGTAGTGGATTGGGTTGGGTTGTTGTAGAGTCGATTTCAAAAGAGATTCACATCAGATTTTGATGGAACCAAATGGATAGAGAGGTTTTAATTAGGGATGTAAAAACAGGTAATCGGATGGGTTTCAGGTCGGGTACTGTTAGGTCGGGTAAAATCGGGTACAGGTCATTTCAGGTCATTTTTCTATTTTAACTCGACTCGGGTCGGGTGCTGGTCCATTTCAGGTCGGGTCCATTTCAGATCGGGTCCATTTCAGGTCGGGTCCATTTCAGGTCGGGTTCATTTCAGGTCGGGTCAAAACGGGTCGGGTCCGAAGCAGATAATTGACAGGTTAATTCGGGTTCGGATACACTTCAGGTCGGGTCCATTTCAGATCGGGTCCATTTCAGGTCGGGTCCGTTTCAGGTCGGGTCCATTTTAGGTTGGGTCCATTTCAGGTCGGGTTCATTTCAGGTCGGGTGCATTTCAGGTCGGGTGCATTTCAGGTCGGGTAATTTTAGGTTGGGTAGTTTCAGGTCGGGTAATTCAGGTTGGGGTATTTTTAGGATTGAAATTCGTATTGAGTTTGAGTTTGGTACAACCGTATAAGTAGTCGATAGACTTTAGGTTGGCCTTCGTCAATCATCATTGATTTGGAGTTAATTATTTAAAGTCATATCAAATTAAAATTATAAAACATTGGAGTAATTAAAAAATATTGAAAAGGGGTCAATTTGGATTAAAAATAAAGTTTCACGGATTATAATGAACAAAATTATCAAATTAAAATTATAAAACATTAGACAAATTTAAAAGAAAACAATGAAAAGGGGTCAATTTGGAATAAAAATAAAATTTTGGGGACTATAATGAACAAAAATATCAAATTAAAAGTATAAAAATTAGAGTAATTAAAATAACAATAAGTAGATGTCAATTTAGAATAAAAATAAAGTTTTAGGGTCTAGAATGAACAAAATTTCAAATTAAAATTATAAAACATGATGAATTAAAATATATATAAGGGACATTATGGAATTAAAATAAAGTTAAGGGACTAGAATGAAGAAAATATCAAATTAAATAATAAAACATTTGACAAATTAAAAAAATGTGGGTCAATTTGGAATATAAATAAAGTTTTAGGGTCTAGAAGATGAAAATATCAAATTAAAATTATAAAACATTGGACGAATTAAAAAAACAATGAATAAGGGTCAATTTGGAATTGAAATAAAGTTAAAGGGACTAGAATGAACAAAGTACAAATTAAAATTATAAAACATCAGATGAAATAAAAAAACAATAAATAAGGGTCAATTTGGAATTGAACTAAAGTTTAGGGGACTAGAATGAACAAAATATCAACTTAAAATTATAAAACATCGAACTAATTAAAATAAAGTTAAGAGACTAGAATGAACAAAATATCAAATTAAAATTATAAAACATCGGACTAATTAAAAAAATAAAAAATGGTCAATTTGGAATACAAATACAGTTTAAGGACTAAAATGAACAAAATGTCAAAGTAAAATTATATATTATTGGACTAATTAAAGAAACAATTAGTATGGGTCAATTTAGAATAGAAATGAAGTTTTAAAGGCTATAATGAACATAAATATCAAATTAAAATTATAAAACATTGGATGATTTATGGTTTAGGGTTTAAATGGTTTAGGTTTTAGGGAAATTTTATTAATGGTTTAGGGTTCATACATTGATAGATATATACATACTTGTATACATTAGGGTTTAGGGTTTATGGTGTACGGTTTAGGGAAATTCATCAAGGGTTTAGGGTTCATACATAGATAAGTACATATATACATACTTACATACATTAGGGTTTAATGTTTAGGGTTTATGATTTTTAGGGTTTATGGTTCCATGTTAAGAGAAAATCCATTAAGGGTTTAGGGTTCATACATTGATAGGTACATACATACATACTTACATACATTTTAGTCTCAATATTAAGCACTAGAATGAACAAAAATATCATCAAATGATTTATATCTTAAATATTAGAGTAAATAACAAAAATTAAAAAATAATAAGGGTAACTTTCTATGGAAAATAAAATTTTAGGGAATAAAATGAATAAAAATATTACCATATTAAAAATGAATAAAATTTATATCTATATATATACACATATACATATAAATATACATATATTATGATATATACATATACATGTATTGTTATA
This sequence comes from Hibiscus tridactylites, assembly GCA_958450335.1. Classification (NCBI taxonomy): domain Eukaryota; kingdom Viridiplantae; phylum Streptophyta; class Magnoliopsida; order Malvales; family Malvaceae; genus Hibiscus; species Hibiscus tridactylites. Next base: position 55,122,512 of record OY288281.1, read on the forward strand.
ATTAATTAAACATATGCATATATATACTAAAGCACACATGTATACATACATACTAAAATACATATACATGCATGTATTTAAGTTTTAGTATATATATACATGTATGTAAGTAAGTTTTAGTATGCATATATATATATATATATATATATATATATATATATACTAGAACATACATATTTGTATGTATATATGTATACCCCTAAACAATACTCATAAACCTCAACCCTTAAATCTTATAATCACTAATAATTAGAGTACAAGCCTAATCCCCTAATCTTTAAACTAATCTCATAACCTCAAATAATTAAGTTGACACATTTACCCCTAAACCCCAAACATGAATATCTAAATCTTACAAACACTATTCACTAATAATTAGAGTGCAAGCCTAATCACATAATCCCTAAGCTAATCTCATAGCCCCAAGCAATCAACTTGACACACTTACTCTTAAACCCTAAACATAAACCCATAAATCTAACAAACAAAATAAATTAAAACGTAAAAGGACAAATCTAAAAATAAATTAAAAGTAAATTATTAATTAGAGCCCAAGTCACAAATGAATAAAATTATTAAACCTAATTACTTACCAAATCTTTATACGAGGATCAAATTAAATTTAAAGCAAACCAAAAAGCTTAATAATTAATTAATTTATGAAGCATGGCCTAATTAAATAAAATTTAAAGAAACTAAACCAAAAGTTAAGACTAAAAAAAATAAACTAAAACTTAAAAAACCTAAACTCTAACTATCTAATTAAGGAAGGACCTAAAGGATAATAAACCCCTAAATAAAAAAATCTCAATTCCCCTCTCAATCTTGTTTCATATTGGCGGCAAATTTCCCCCCTCCCCCACCACACTTTCATCTGGCGGTAAAATCCCCCCTCCCGCCCCAATTTTATTTTTGTTTGATATGGTGCCAAAACCCTCCATAATTTCCTATCAATCAAAAAAACTTTCCCCCCATTAATTCAAAAAAAAACTTTCCCCTAAACTAACAAATATTTTTTTTATTATATTTATAGTTATAATTAAATTTTTTAATAAAAGATTTTTTAAATTTAATGATCACCATTAATAAATTGATTTAAATTTTAAATAATTTGTTTTAAATTCATCCATCACAACTTATTAATTTAATAAAACTTTTAAATTTTTAATATTTTTAATAAATTAAATTTAAGTATGTTAATTTTTATTAAACTTCACAAATAATTTATATTGAACGAGTTAGTATTAAATTAATTTAATAAATTAATACTTTACATTTATCAACACTTTAAATTTATCAAATTGTAGACTTCTTCAACTATATATCAGGTAAATATCAAGTCGGATCAATATCAGTTCAGGTTAAAAATAGGTCGGGTTCAAAGCAGGTCGGGTCAATTAACAGGTCGGGTTCAAAACAGGTCGGTTCCAAAACAGGTCGGGTTCAAAACAGGTCGAGTTCAAAACAGGTCGGGTTCAAAATAGGTCGGGTCCAAAACAGGTCGGGTTCATTTCAGGTCGGGTAAAATCGGATATCGGGTCAATTCAGTCGGGTAAATTCGGTTATCTGCCAGGTCGGCTTCGGGTTCGGGTTCGTTTCAGTCGGACGCAGGTCGAGTTTCAGGTCCACAGTAACAGGTCCAATTCGGGTTCGGGTCGTTTTCAGTCGGACGCAGATCGGGTTCGGTTACTACAGTAACAAGTCAAATTCGGGTTCGGGTCAACAACAGTCGGTTACAGATCGGGTTCGGGTCATCAAATCTTCGGGTCAAATCAGGTTCTGACTCGAGCAGGTTTCAGTCGGGTTTCCAGGTCGGGTCAGCTTTTTACATCCCTAGTTTTAATACAAAGAGTTGTGCATGTCCCATATACACATTCGGCGAAACCCCCATAAGATTATAAAATGTAAAACAATCTACTCGAATCGTAATTTCATAAAATCAATTAGACTAAAGATTCATATAAATTCTGAGTAATAAAATGATACTCAAACAACTCAAAAATATTAGTAATTAGTATATCGATTTCTAAATTCGAGTCGAATTTTTCAACTTTGCCCAATATATATAAATCTTGACCATTGATTGTAGTTTGGTGTGGTTAGGAAGGGTTGGTGTAGAGCTGACAGGAATGGATGAAATTATGTAATGGTTCTCGAGCCTCCCAGTCCCACCGCTTTCATTGCTTCAACAGACTGAAATGGATACGACATGTAACCGTTTCCAAAAAATAGAGAAGCATCGGCATCAGTCACACTACGTGAAACGTGGCCGCCGGTGGTCCTTACGGTTCCCACCGCTTTCATTGCTCCGATTTCAGTGCCTACTGAGAAATGGATACAAGTTTTAATACAAAGACTCATTCATGTCTCATGCATTTAACGTAGGGAGTTATTTTGATTCTTGAAATTTGGAATGTGCTTCTGATGATATTTTGAATTAGGGAGGCTCAACTCGATTAAGGTTTATTGGCACGTGTATCGTTTTATCTCTATGGTGTAGAGATATTAACAATTAAATTTAAATAAAAACTCGAACAACTCGACTAATTTGAAAAATTTATTTAATTCGACTCGATTTCATCTAATACTCCCCTTAATTGAAACTAGTTAGGAAGGGTTGGTGTAGAGAAAGCAATGGATGGAATTATGTAATGGTCCTCGAGACTCCCACCGCTTTCATTGCTTAGACTGACTTACTTCAATGCTTACACTCAGCCCTCATGGATATAATATAACGTTTTGAATCGTTTGTATAGCATTCGTTTATTAAGCTAAATAAATTAATATAAATTAAATTTTTATGTTCACTAATAAAACACAAACAAATGTCACTTAGTTCGTTTATGCTCATGAACAAATTTGTCTATCGACTCATATATAAGTTTGTTTATTCGGTTCCCCTTTTCTTTCTTTCTTTTTTACATTTTAAACGAATATGTTCACGAACCTTAAACGAACATTTACGTAGGGATGCTGGCACTGCACAAACAAACAAATTTTTCGAGTCTGCTGGTTGCCTGTTGGCATGCAGTGCAGTGCAGTGCTACTGATTCAAGAGCATTTAGAGGTAGGAAAGTTTTTAACAAAACATACCATTCAAATTATACTCTATGATTTCTCATTAAGAAATAATTATTGCCGAGTAACAAAAAAATCACCATCGGTTTCCGTTAGTTTTGCAACAATTTCGGTTTAGGTCTTTCCTTGATCTCTCAATCTAGATTGCCCTTGAAATCCCTTGACGTTTCTAGCCGCGAGTGTTTCCCTTTACTGGATTTGAAGCACTTGGTTCCAAGATGAGGAATTTGATAGAATTGAATTAATTGCTCTCACATTGAGTATTTGAAAGACTAATTTAATTCAGATTGATTATTGTTCAAGTTAGAGTTTCTGACCTGAATTTCACATTGTTCATTCTTAAAATATGGTTGAAAGGGTGTGCAAAAATTCGACTTGATACAGAAAACTCGAATTTTTCGATTCAACGCGAAAATAAAACTCGATTCGAATCATAATTTCATAAACTTGACTGGATTTAAAAAATTCAAATAAAGTTTGAGTTATAAAATGAGATTAAAATAACTCAAACATTTTGGTAATTACTATGTCATTCTTTTAAGTTCGAGTTGGGCTTCTCAACTCTGCCCGATAAATATGTCACATATGAGAAAAATATAAAGATACACATATATAGTGTATATCATTTTAGAAAGCCGTTTAAATTGTAACTATTAGTACCATATAACATATAAATATTAAGAATTAAATTTGAACAGAAACTCGAACAAATCGACTAACTCGAAAAATTTACTTGACTCAGCGCGACTCGATCAAATACTCGGCCTTAATGGACAAAATGCAAGATTGGAATGTTTGGATTAGGAAATGTAAGCTTACTTAGTATATTTTACTAAATTGCTATTATTAGGCCTGTAAACGAACCGAACAAACACGAACGAGGGTGTGTTCATGTTTGTTCGTTTATTTTTAACCGAACAAATAAACAAACACGAACAACTAAACGAACATAATTTCTTGTTCATGTTTTTTCGTTAAAATAATAAACGAACGCAAACAGACATTGAGTATTGTTTAAATTTTTTTCTTAAGAAGTCTCGTACATTGAGTATTGTTTAATTTTTTCTTCATATTTTTAATATATGTTTTTATTTTTTTTAAATGTAATCCTTTTGTTATGAAAAATAATAAATATAAATGGACATGTGTGAATAGTTTTAAACGAACGGATTACCGAACGTTCACGAACGTAAATGAACGAACAAGCTCTTTGTTCGTGTGTTTGTTCATTTAATTAAACGGACATAAAATCTTGTTCGTGTTCGTTTGTTTAATAAATAAATGAACTTTCCGTCGAACGGTTCACGAACATTTTACTAAATGTTCAGTTCGTTTACGACCCTAGCTATTATTACAAAATTTGTATTTTAAACAAAATTAGTTATTTTCATATTTTTGATATATTTAAGTGTATAAAAATAAAATTTGAATTTCTCAAAAAAAAATCAATTGATTAAAATTATTAAAAACAAAAAATTAGCTATTATTACACAAGTGTTTCCCTTTACTGGATTTGAAGCACTTGGTTCCAAGATGAGGAATTTGATAGAATTGAATTTCCCTAACATTGAGTATTTGAAACACTAATTTAACTGAGATTGATAATTGTTCAGGTTTGAGTTTGTGACCTGATTTCCACATTTTTCATTCTTAAAATTGAGATATAGTGAATATGGAAGAATCCAACCACACATCCAGGATCGTACCAAAACATTGATCCGGGTCGGGGTGCAAGGATGGAGCCCCTACAATACGGAGCATGCCATACGTTCAGTTCGTACACGACAAAACTTATTATGTTAGACTATATTTCAAAGTTAAAAAAATCTAGTTTAAGTTTTTTTCCAAGCTTCTTTTGTAACCTATAAATAGTGTTTTGGTGTGCGAATTAAGGGAGCGCAGCATCTTGAATTATTTTGAAACTATAATGAATTTCTTCTCTGTTATTTTTGCGATAATTAATGTTTATCGTTATCTTATAATATAAATGGCCAAACCTCATTTTATAAATAAAGTCTTTTGAGCAAGCACATTTAGTCGGTTGGTCAAGCTGCTCATTTTTGTTCTCACACATTCCCTGAAGTCATGGGTTCTAGAACCATTAAGAACATCCCTTATTTCCCTAGAGTGTGATATAGGTAACAAACGCCCATTAAAATACCAGAACAAACTCGGACAAAATATAGCAAACACATAACCACTCACGCCATCATGCAAAACCAAGACGAGCAATCAATACCACCCTTCGCCAAAGAGTCGTCCAAACTATACGCTTCCTGATATATATTGTGAAAACACACACACGGCAACGACTCACGGAACCATCGCCAATAATTCCAAGGCTGATTCTCCTTGTACAAATACCACGGAAACACCACCTTCGAAACCAATTCAATTACCACCAAAGGTGCCACTTTCCACTTAGACTCACATAACAATCGCAATGCATGATAAATCGCCCTCAACCGTGAACTCATTGAAGAAAATCAACAACCCTTGCTGGGCGGACGACAACCACCTTCCAGCAACAAAAAATTAACGACTAAAGTTGCCACGCAAAACAGTGCAACAGACGACACTGTCCTCCCCCCATTACACAATGGCACCACAACATGTGTTCAACAAGTGGAAGCTCACTTTCTCGCAACATATGCAACGTAGGCAATCTTCCCCACAAAATAAACCGTAGAAAACATGTAACCTTCCCCAAGCTCAAAGTTTCTCTCGCCTCTCTTAAATTGACACGTTTCCGGTTATAGAAGTCCGAATCTGACAAAGAGCCATTTACAATTACCTCGGCTGGTTTTGGATTTTACTTCGGATGACCCCTGCCCTTCTTTGCCAACTTCGATTCAGCCTCACCTCTCTCACCAAGCGATAATAAACTCAACTCAATTTCTGAAATCTGCCGCAACCTTCTATACTCCCCATTGTATTCAATTGTTTCAGCCTTATTAGCCCTAGGAATTTCTACCCTCGGCCCATCTGCATGTGGGCTCAAATCATCGGCTTTTTGTTCTTCTGCAGTAATTTCTACACACGATACTCCCACATTGTTTGGAAGTATATCCACCACAGGACAACTCGGCAAAACATCCAAAAATCGTTGTCTCCCCCCTTCACGATGGACAAAGCTTACATCCTCATCCGCCATCCAACTTGCCGTGCACATCACACGCCAATTCTCTCTCTTGTTATCATTCTACATGCGCTCAATTTGACTTGATCCCACGACCGCATGTGAGAACGAAATAGGTACCACTGTATCATTTGCTAACCTCCCACTCACAAACACCTTAACTGGGCTAGACATCTCCATGGACAAATCCTTGTTACTAAATGTATCATCCGAACAGTTCGCCGCCTCACAACTACAGTCACACATAGGGCCGATCACTTCCTAATTTTCTATAACGTGGATTGTAAAGGCGTTATTGTTAATAATAATATACAAGTCCATTACTTCATCTATGTGTGCATTCCAATTAGTTTCTATCTGAATTCAACATCGTTCAAATGTCGATGGTGCCAATGTCTCAATGTCAATCCGAATGAGATCGCCCCAACACGCTACAATATTCTGAAAGGTTTTTTCAGACCATCCATGGATCAGAATTCCACTAACGGAGAGCCATACCCTTCGATTTGGCAAAGACGACGTAGGCGACCATTCAATTAAAATTTCAAACCATTGTTCAAGACGCCTAGTCTCCAAAATTCTCTTCCTCGATTCTTTATCTTCAAACATGAATAAAACAAGTGATCCCGTGACTCGCATCAATGAGAAACCTGCCAATTTTGCCTTTATAATCTCCTTTGTAAGATCTGTTATTTGGTTGGGTTGACGGCAAAATCCCAAGGTGCAATTCTGTAAAATTTACCATTTTCAGTATCAATAACCCCATCCACACGTTTGCATTTCTCTTCAACTTTGGATTGCTCTTTCGCTGTGATTCGTTCATCTTCAGCATCACCCTTGTTAAAACGCCTCACTGGATTCCCTTTTGAATTGTTCGTGTGATCATTATTTACCTGTTGTTTATGGATCGCCTTTTTCGACCTTGAATTAAAGTCGTCACATTTTCATCTCCAAAACGTATCCCTCGTCTCCCTTTGCACCATCGTTACCCATAATTTCGATCCGTAAATCCGAAATCCATGAAAACGTTCTAAGGATTCGATCTGCATCCACCTTTGATCCCATACGCACAAACCCAAATCTGGCTCCATCTCTCGTTCTCTTTCTCGGTACAAAAAAATCCACAACCAGTCCATGTCTATCGAAAACTTGCCAAACGCCTTGCCAGTGTAGTTGCTCCAACAAGTTTGATACAAAAACCGTCCACACCCTTTGTCCCTGCTGGCCCGAGATCATTTTTCTTGGATGATTAGGGTTTTAGTTAAAACGCACTCAATTTAAAATCTTATTCACAGAACACAAATAATTTGTCTTTTTTCTGCTTCTTCTTTTAATCTTTCACCATTCAAATTTTTCGTATCTTTAATGTTTTTTTGCAAAGAAATAAATAATTTATTAATGATAAGATTTTTAATGTGTACCTTACCAAGGACATTCTACTTATTAAAATATGTCTATTTGATCAACAATCAGCCATTCTAGCAGGATGATGTGTTAGGTCCCTTAAGTAAGATAAGAGGTCTGAATTCTGACATTGTGAATGGAAAAAAAATTGGTTAGGAGGGTCGCCCCATATTGAACCTCTGTAAAGCACAATCCATATTACTCGACCAATGAGTCGGCTACCGATGACTAAACAGGAAAAAGACATGTATTTAATATAAATCAAGTTGTTCAGCATCAGACATCTATCATTAATTTTAGCCAAAAACAAAAGATAAAAATACAATACCAATCTCCCTATATTTTTGGTCAAAGAAAAGTCTTCCTAAATATAGAAATACAACATGTCTTTAATGTAGTGGATAGGGTTGTTGTAGAGTCGATTTCAAAAGAGATTCACATCAGATTTTGATGGAACCAAATGGATAGAGAGGTTTTAATTAGGGATGTAAAAACAGGTAATCGGATGGGTTTCAGGTCGGGTACTGTTAGGTCGGGTAAAATCGGGTACAGGTCATTTCAGATCATTTTTCTATTTTAACTCGACTCGGGTCGGGTGCGGGTCCATTTCAGGTCGGGTCCATTTCAGTTCGGGTCCATTTCAGATCGGGTCCATTTCAGGTCGGGTCCATTTCAGGTCGGGTTCATTTCAGGTCGGGTCAAAACGGGTCGGGTCCGAAGCAGATAATTGACAGGTTAATTCGGGTTCGGATACACTTCAGGTCGGGTCCATTTCAGATCGGGTCCATTTCAGGTCGGGTCCGTTTCAGGTCGGGTCCATTTCAGGTCGGGTCCATTTCAGGTCGGGTTCATTTCAAGTCGGGTGCATTTCAGGTCGGGTGCATTTCAGGTCGGGTAATTTTAGGTTGGGTAGTTTCAGGTCGGGTAATTCAGGTTGGGGTATTTTTAGGATTGAAATTCGTATTGAGTTTGAGTTTGGTACAATCGTATAAGTAGTCGATAGACTTTAGGTTGGCCTTCGTCAATCATCATTGATTTGGAGTTAATTATTTAAAGTCATATCAAATTAAAATTATAAAACATCGGAGTAATTAAAAAATATTGAAAAGGGGTCAATTTGGATTAAAAATAAAGTTTCACGGATTATAATGAACAAAATTATCAAATTAAAATTATAAAACATTAGACAAATTTAAAAGAAAACAATGAAAAGGGGTCAATTTGGAATAAAAATAAAATTTTGGGGACTATAATGAACAAAAATATCAAATTAAAAGTATAAAAATTAGAGTAATTAAAATAACAATAAGTAGATGCCAATTTAGAATAAAAATAAAGTTTTAGGGTCTAGAATGAACAAAATTTCAAATTAAAATTATAAAACATGATGAATTAAAATATATATAAAGGACATTATGGAATTAAAATAAAGTTAAGGGACTAGAATGAAGAAAATATCAAATTAAATAATAAAACATTTGACAAATTAAAAAAATGTGGGTCAATTTGGAATATAAATAAAGTTTTAGAGTCTAGAAGATGAAAATATCAAATTAAAATTATAAAACATTGGACGAATTAAAAAAACAATGAATAAGGGTCAATTTGGAATTGAAATAAAGTTAAAGGGACTAGAATGAACAAAGTACAAATTAAAATTATAAAACATCAGATGAAATAAAAAAAAAACAATAAATAAGGGTCAATTTGGAATTGAACTAAAGTTTAGGGGACTAGAATGAACAAAATATCAACTTAAAATTATAAAACATCGGACTAATTAAAATAAAGTTAAGAGACTAGAATGAACAAAATATCAAATTAAAATTATAAAACATCGGACTAATTAAAAAAAATAAAAAATGGTCAATTTTGAATACAAATACAGTTTAAGGACTAAAATGAACAAAATGTCAAAGTAAAATTATATATTATTGGTCTAATTAAAGAAACAATTAGTATGGGTCAATTTAGAATAGAAATGAAGTTTTAAAGGCTATAATGAACATAAATATCAAATTAAAATTATAAAACATTGGATGATTTATGGTTTAGGGTTTAAATGGTTTAGGTTTTAGGGAAATTTTATTAATGGTTTAGGGTTCATACATTGATAGATATATACATACTTGTATACATTAGGGTTTAGGGTTTATGGTGTACGGTTTAGGGAAATTCATCATGGGTTCAGGGTTCATACATAGATAAGTACATATATACATACTTACATATATACATTAGGGTTTAATGTTTAGGGTTTATGATTTTTAGGGTTTATGGTTCCATGTTAAGAGAAAATCCATTAAGGGTTTAGGGTTCATACATTGATAGGTACATACATATATACTTACTTACATACATTTTAGTCTCAATATTAAGCACTAGAATGAACAAAAATATCATCAAATGATTTATATCTTAAATATTAGAGTAAATAACAAAAATTAAAAAATAATAAGGGTAACTTTCTATGGAAAATAAAATTTTAGGGAATAAAATAAATAAAAATATTACCATATTAAAAATGAATAAAATTTATATCTATATATATACACATATACATATAAATATACATATATTATGATATATACATATACATGTATTGTTATAATTAATTAAACATATGCATATATATACTAAAGCACACATGTATACATACATACTAAAATACATATATATGCATGTATTTAAGTTTTAGTATATATATACATGTATGTAAGTAAGTTTTAGTATGCATATATATATATATATATATATATATATATATATATATACTAGAACATACATATTTGTATGTATATATGTATACCCCTAAACAATACTCATAAACCTCAACCCTTAAATCTTATAATCACTAATAATTAGAGTACAAGCCTAATCCCCTAATCTTTAAACTAATCTCATAACCTCAAATAATTAAGTTGACACATTTACCCCTAAACCCCAAACATGAATATCTAAATCTTACAAACACTATTCACTAATAATTAGAGTGCAAGCCTAATCACATAATCCCTAAGCTAATCTCATAGCCCCAAGCAATCAACTTGACACACTTACTCTTAAACCCTAAACATAAACCCATAAATCTAACAAACAAAATAAATTAAAACGTAAAAGGACAAATCTAAAAATAAATTAAAACTAAATTATTAATTAGAGCCCAAGTCACAAATGAATAAAATTATTAAACCTAGTTACTTACCAAATCTTTATACGAGGATCAAATTAAATTTAAAGCAAACCAAAAAGCTTAATAATTAATTAATTTATGAAGCATGGCCTAATTAAATAAAATTTAAGGAAACTAAACCAAAAGTTAAGACTAAAAAAAATAAACTAAAACTTAAAAAACCTAAACTCTAACTATCTAATTAAGGAAGGACCTAAAGGATAATAAACCCCTAAATAAAAAAATCTCAATTCCCCTCTCAATCTTGTTTCATATTGGCGGCAAATTTCCCCCCCTCCCCCACCACACTTTCATCTGGCGGTAAAATCCCCCCTCCCGCCCCAATTTTATTTTTGTTTGATATGGTGTCAAAACCCTCCATAATTTCCTATCAATCAAAAAAACTTTCCCCCCATTAATTCAAAAAAAAAACTTTCCCCTAAACTAACAAATATTTTTTTATTATATTTATAGTTATAATTAAATTTTTTAATAAAAGATTTTTTAAATTTAATGATCACCATTAATAAATTGATTTAAATTTTAAATAATTTGTTTTAAATTCATCCATCACAACTTATTAATTTAATAAAACTTTTAAATTTTTAATATTTTTAATAAATTAAATTTAAGTATGTTAATTTTTATTAAACTTCACAAATAATTTATATTGAACGAGTTAGTATTAAATTAATTTAATAAATTAATACTTTACATTTATCAACACTTTAAATTTATCAAATTGTAGACTTCTTCAACTATATATCAGGTAAATATCAAGTCGGATCAATATCAGTTCAGGTTAAAAATAGGTCGGGTTCAAAACAGGTCGGGTTCAAAACAGGTCGGGTTCAAAATAGGTCGGGTCCAAAACAGGTCGGGTTCAAAACAGGTCGAGTTCAAAACATGTCGGGTTCAAAATAGGTCGGGTCCAAAACAGGTCGGGTTCATTTCAGGTCGGGTAAAATCGGATATCGGGTCAATTCAGTCGGGTAAATTCGGTTATCTGCCAGGTCGGCTTCGGGTTCGGGTTCGTTTCAGTCGGACGCAGGTCGAGTTTCAGGTCCACAGTAACAGGTCCAATTCGGGTTCGGGTCATTTTCAGTCGGACGCAGATCGGGTTCGGTTACTACAGTAACAAGTCAAATTCGGGTTCGGGTCAACAACAGTCGGTTACAGATCGGGTTCGGGTCATCAAATCTTCGGGTCAAATCAGGTTCTGACTCGAGCAGGTTTCAGTCGGGTTTCCAGGTCGGGTCAGCTTTTTACATCCCTAGTTTTAATACAAAGAGTTGTGCATGTCCCATATACACATTCGGCGAAACCCCCATAAGATTATAAAATGTAAAACAATCTACTCGAATCGTAATTTCATAAAATCAATTAGACTAAAGATTCATATAAATTCTGAGTAATAAAATGATACTCAAACAACTCAAAAATATTAGTAATTAGTATATCGATTTCTAAATTCGAGTCGAATTTTTCAACTTTGCCCAATATATATAAATCTTGACCATTGATTGTAGTTTGGTGTGGTTAGGAAGGGTTGGTGTAGAGCTGACAGGAATGGATGAAATTATGTAATGGTTCTCGAGCCTCCCAGTCCCACCGCTTTCATTGCTTCAACAGACTGAAATGGATACGACATGTAACCGTTTCCAAAAAATAGAGAAGCATCGGCATCAGTCACACTACGTGAAACGTGGCCGCCGGTGGTCCTTACGGTTCCCACCGCTTTCATTGCTCCGATTTCAGTGCCTACTGAGAAATGGATACAAGTTTTAATACAAAGACTCATTCATGTCTCATGCATTTAACGTAGGGAGTTATTTTGATTCTTGAAATTTGGAATGTGCTTCTGATGATATTTTGAATTAGGTTGGCTCAACTCGATTAAGGTTTATTGGCACGTGTATCGTTTTATCTCTATGGTGTAGAGATATTAACAATTAAATTTGAATAAAAATTCGAACAACTCAACTAACTTGAAAAATTTACTTGATTCGACTCGATTTCATCTAATACTCCCCTTAATTGAAACTAGTTAGGAAGGGTTGGTGTAGAGACAGCAATGGATGGAATTATGTAATGGTCCTCGAGACTCCCACCGCTTTCATTGCTTAGACTGACTTACTTCAATGCTTACACTCAGCCCTCAGGGATATAATATAACGTTTTGAATCGTTTGTATAACATTCGTTTATTAAGCTAAATAAATTAATATAAATTAAATTTTTATGTTCACTAATAAAACACAAACAAATGTCACTTAGTTCGTTTATGCTCATGAACAAATTTGTCTATCGACTCATATATAAGTTTGTTTATTCGGTTCCCCTTTTCTTTCTTTCTTTTTTACATTTTAAACGAATATGTTCACGAACCTTAAACGAACATTTACGTAGGGATGCTGGCACTGCACAAACAAACAAATTTTTCGAGTCTGCTGGTTGCCTGTTGGCATGCAGTGCAGTGCAGTGCTACTGATTCAAGAGCATTTAGAGGTAGGAAAGTTTTTAACAAAACATACCATTCAAATTATACTCTATGATTTCTCATTAAGAAATAATTATTGCCGAGTAACAAAAAAATCACCATCGGTTTCCGTTAGTTTTGCAACAATTTCGGTTTAGGTCTTTCCTTGATCTCTCAATCTAGATTGCCCTTGAAATCCCTTGACGTTTCTAGCCGCGAGTGTTTCCCTTTACTGGATTTGAAGCACTTGGTTCCAAGATGAGGAATTTGATAGAATTGAATTAATTGCTCTCACATTGAGTATTTGAAAGACTAATTTAATTCAGATTGATTATTGTTCAAGTTAGAGTTTCTGACCTGAATTTCACATTGTTCATTCTTAAAATATGGTTGAAAGGGTGTGCAAAAATTCGACTTGATACAGAAAACTCGAATTTTTCGATTCAACGCGAAAATAAAACTCGATTCGAATCATAATTTCATAAACTTGACTGGATTTAAAAAATTCAAATAAAGTTTGAGTTATAAAATGAGATTAAAATAACTCAAACATTTTGGTAATTACTATGTCATTCTTTTAAGTTCGAGTTGGGCTTCTCAACTCTGCCCGATAAATATGTCACATATGAGAAAAATATAAAGATACACATATATAGTGTATATCATTTTAGAAAGCCGTTTAAATTGTAACTATTAGTACCATATAACATATAAATATTAAGAATTAAATTTGAACAGAAACTCGAACAACTCGACTAACTCGAAAAATTTACTTGACTCAGCGCGACTCGATCAAATACTCGGCCTTAATGGACAAAATGCAAGATTGGAATGTTTGGATTAGGAAATGTAAGCTTACTTAGTATATTTTACTAAATTGCTATTATTAGGCCTGTAAACGAACCGAACAAACACGAACGAGGGTGTGTTCATGTTTGTTCGTTTATTTTTAACCGAACAAATAAACAAACACGAACAACTAAACGAACATAATTTCTTGTTCATGTTTTTTCGTTAAAATAATAAACGAACGCAAACAGACATTGAGTATTGTTTAAATTTTTTTCTTAAGAAGTCTCGTACATTGAGTATTGTTTAATTTTTTCTTCATATTTTTAATATATGTTTTTATTTTTTTTAAATGTAATCCTTTTGTTATGAAAAATAATAAATATAAATGGACATGTGTGAATAGTTTTAAACGAACGGATTACCGAACGTTCACGAACGTAAATGAACGAACAAGCTCTTTGTTCGTGTGTTTGTTCATTTAATTAAACGGACATAAAATCTTGTTCGTGTTCGTTTGTTTAATAAATAAATGAACTTTCCGTCGAACGGTTCACGAACATTTTACTAAATGTTCAGTTCGTTTACGACCCTAGCTATTATTACAAAATTTGTATTTTAAACAAAATTAGTTATTTTCATATTTTTGATATATTTAAGTGTATAAAAATAAAATTTGAATTTCTCAAAAAAAAAATCAATTGATTAAAATTATTAAAAACAAAAAATTAGCTATTATTACACAAGTGTTTCCCTTTACTGGATTTGAAGCACTTGGTTCCAAGATGAGGAATTTGATAGAATTGAATTTCCCTAACATTGAGTATTTGAAACACTAATTTAACTGAGATTGATAATTGTTCAGGTTTGAGTTTGTGACCTGATTTCCACATTTTTCATTCTTAAAATTGAGATATAGTGAATATGGAAGAATCCAACCACACATCCAGGATCGTACCAAAACATTGATCCGGGTCGGGGTGCAAGGATGGAGCCCCTACAATACGGAGCATGCCATACGTTCAGTTCGTACACGACAAAACTTATTATGTTAGACTATATTTCAAAGTTAAAAAAATCTAGTTTAAGTTTTTTTCCAAGCTTCTTTTGTAACCTATAAATAGTGTTTTGGTGTGCGAATTAAGGGAGCGCAACATCTTGAATTATTTTGAAACTATAATGAATTTCTTCTCTGTTATTTTTGCGATAATTAATGTTTATCGTTATCTTATAATATAAATGGCCAAACCTCATTTTATAAATAAAGTCTTTTGAGCAAGCACATTTAGTCGGTTGGTCAAGCTGCTCATTTTTGTTCTCACACATTCCCTGAAGTCATGGGTTCTAGAACCATTAAGAACACCCCTTATTTCCCTAGAGTGTGATATAGGTAACAAACGCCCATTAAAATACCAGAACAAACTCGGACAAAATATAGCAAACACATAACCACTCACGCCATCATGCAAAACCAAGACGAGCAATCAATACCACCCTTCGCCAAAGAGTCGTCCAAACTATACGCTTCCCGATATATATTGTGAAAACACACACACGGCAACGACTCACGGAACCATCGCCAATAATTCCAAGGCTGATTCTCCTTGTACAAATACCACGGAAACACCACCTTCGAAACCAATTCAATTACCACCAAAGGTGCCACTTTCCACTTAGACTCACATAACAATCGCAATGCATGATAAATCGCCCTCAACCGTGAACTCATTGAAGAAAATCAACAACCCTTGCTGGGCGGACGACAACCACCTTCCAGCAACAAAAAATTAACGACTAAAGTTGCCACGCAAAACAGTGCAACAGACGACACTGTCCTCCCCCCATTACACAATGGCACCACAACATGTGTTCAACAAGTGGAAGCTCACTTTCTCGCAACATATGCAACGTAGGCAATCTTCCCCACAAAATAAACCGTAGAAAACATGTAACCTTCCCCAAGCTCAAAGTTTCTCTCGCCTCTCTTAAATTGACACGTTTCCGGTTATAGAAGTCCGAATCTGACAAAGAGCCATTTACAATTACCTCGGCTGGTTTTGGATTTTACTTCGGATGACCCCTGCCCTTCTTTGCCAACTTCGATTCAGCCTCACCTCTCTCACCAAGCGATAATAAACTCAACTCAATTTCTGAAATCTGCCGCAACCTTCTATACTCCCCATTGTATTCAATTGTTTCAGCCTTATTAGCCCTAGGAATTTCTACCCTCGGCCCATCTGCATGTGGGCTCAAATCATCGGCTTTTTGTTCTTCTGCAGTAATTTCTACACACGATACTCCCACATTGTTTGGAAGTATATCCACCACAGGATAACTCGGCAAAACATCCAAAAATCGTTGTCTCCCCCCTTCACGATGGACAAAGCTTACATCCTCATCCGCCATCCAACTTGCCGTGCACATCACACGCCAATTCTCTCTCTTGTTATCATTCTACATGCGCTCAATTTGACTTGATCCCACGACCGCATGTGAGAACGAAATAGGTACCACTGTATCATTTGCTAACCTCCCACTCACAAACACCTTAACTGGGCTAGACATCTCCATGGACAAATCCTTGTTACTAAATGTATCATCCGAACAGTTCGCCGCCTCACAACTACAGTCACACATAGGGCCGATCACTTCCTAATCTTCTATAACGTGGATTGTAAAGGCGTTATTGTTAATAATAATATACAAGTCCATTACTTCATCTATGTGTGTATTCCAATTAGTTTCTATCTGAATTCAACATCGTTCAAATGTCGATGGTGCCAATGTCTCAATGTCAATCCGAATGAGATCGCCCCAACACGCTACAATATTCTGAAAGGTTTTTTCAGACCATCCATGGATCAGAATTCCACTAACGGAGAGCCATACCCTTCGATTTGGCAAAGACGACGTAGGCGACCATTCAATTAAAATTTCAAACCATTATTCAAGACGCCTAGTCTCCAAAATTCTCTTCCTCGATTCTTTATCTTCAAACATGAATAAAACAAGTGATCCCGTGACTCGCATCAATGAGAAACCTGCCAATTTTTCCTTTATAATCTCCTTTGTAAGATTTGTTATTTGGTTGGGTTGACGGCAAAATCCCAAGGTGCAATTCTGTAAAATTTACCATTTTCAGTATCAATAACCCCATCCACACGTTTGCATTTCTCTTCAACTTTGGATTGCTCTTTCGCTGTGATTCGTTCATCTTCAGCATCACCCTTGTTAAAACGCCTCACTGGATTCCCTTTTGAATTGTTCGTGTGATCATTATTTACCTGTTGTTTATGGATCGCCTTTTTCGACCTTGAATTAAAGTCGTCACATTTTCATCTCCAAAACGTATCCCTCGTCTCCCTTTGCACCATCGTTACCCATAATTTCGATCCGTAAATCCGAAATCCATGAAAACGTTCTAAGGATTCGATCTGCATCCACCTTTGATCCCATACGCACAAACCCAAATCTGGCTCCATCTCTCGTTCTCTTTCTCGGTACAAAAAAATCCACAACCACTCCATGTCTATCGAAAACTTGCCAAACGCCTTGCCAGTGTAGTTGCTCCAACAAGTTTGATACAAAAACCGTCCATACCCTTTGTCCCTGCTGGCCCGAGATCATTTTTCTTGGATGATTAGGGTTTTAGTTAAAACACACTCAATTTAAAATCTTATTCACAGAACACAAATAATTTGTCTTTTTTCTGCTTCTTCTTTTAATCTTTCACCATTCAAATTTTTCGTATCTTTAATGTTTTTTTGCAAAGAAATAAATAATTTATTAATGATAAGATTTTTAATGTGTACCTTACCAAGGACATTCTACTTATTAAAATATGTCTATTTGATCAACAATCAGCCATTCTAGCAGGATGATGTGTTAGGTCCCTTAAGTAAGATAAGAGATCTGAATTCTGACATTGTGAATGGAAAAAAAATTGGTTAGGAGGGTCGCCCCATATTGAACCTCTGTAAAGCACAATCCATATTACTCGACCAATGAGTCGACTACCGATGACTAAACAGGAAAAAGACATGTATTTAATATAAATCAAGTTGTTCAGCATCAGACATCTATCATTAATTTTAGCCAAAAACAAAAGATAAAAATACAATACTAATCTCCCTATATTTTTGGTCAAAGAAAAGTCTTCCTAAATATAGAAATACAACATGTCTTTAATGTAGTGGATAGGGTTGTTGTAGAGTCGATTTCAAAAGAGATTCACATCAGATTTTGATGGAACCAAATGGATAGAGAGGTTTTAATTAGGGATGTAAAAACAGGTAATCGGATGGGTTTCAGGTCGGGTACTGTTAGGTCGGGTAAAATCGGGTACAGGTCATTTCAGGTCATTTTTCTATTTTAACTCGACTCGGGTCGGGTGCGGGTCCATTTCAGGTCGGGTCCATTTCAGTTCGGGTCCATTTCAGATCGGGTCCATTTCAGGTCGGGTCCATTTCAGGTCGGGTTCATTTCAGGTCGGGTCAAAACGGGTCGGGTCCGAAGCAGATAATTGACAGGTTAATTCGGGTTCGGATACACTTCAGGTCGGGTCCATTTCAGATCGGGTCCATTTCAGGTCGGGTCCGTTTCAGGTCGGGTCCATTTCAGGTCGGGTCCATTTCAGGTCGGGTTCATTTCAAGTCGGGTGCATTTCAGGTCGGGTGCATTTCAGGTCGGGTAATTTTAGGTTGGGTAGTTTCAGGTCGGGTAATTCAGGTTGGGGTATTTTTAGGATTGAAATTCGTATTGAGTTTGAGTTTGGTACAACCGTATAAGTAGTCGATAGACTTTAGGTTGGCCTTCGTCAATCATCATTGATTTGGAGTTAATTATTTAAAGTCATATCAAATTAAAATTATAAAACATTGGAGTAATTAAAAAATATTGAAAAGGGGTCAATTTGGATTAAAAATAAAGTTTCACGAATTATAATGAACAAAATTATCAAATTAAAATTATAAAACATTAGACAAATTTAAAAGAAAACAATGAAAAGGGGTCAATTTGGAATAAAAATAAAATTTTGGGGACTATAATGAACAAAAATATCAAATTAAAAGTATAAAAATTAGAGTAATTAAAATAACAATAAGTAGATGTCAATTTAGAATAAAAATAAAGTTTTAGGGTCTAGAATGAACAAAATTTCAAATTAAAATTATAAAACATGATGAATTAAAATATATATAAGGGACATTATGGAATTAAAATAAAGTTAAGGGACTAGAATGAAGAAAATATCAAATTAAATAATAAAACATTTGACAAATTAAAAAAATGTGGGTCAATTTGGAATATAAATAAAGTTTTAGGGTCTAGAAGATAAAAATATCAAATTAAAATTATAAAACATTGGACGAATTAAAAAAACAATGAATAAGGGTCAATTTGGAATTGAAATAAAGTTAAAGGGACTAGAATGAACAAAGTACAAATTAAAATTATAAAACATCAGATGAAATAAAAAAACAATAAATAAGGGTCAATTTGGAATTGAACTAAAGTTTAGGGGACTAGAATGAACAAAATATCAACTTAAAATTATAAAACATCGGACTAATTAAAATAAAGTTAAGAGACTAGAATGAACAAAATATCAAATTAAAATTATAAAACATCGGACTAATTAAAAAAATAAAAAATGGTCAATTTTGAATACAAATACAGTTTAAGGACTAAAATGAACAAAATGTCAAAGTAAAATTATATATTATTGGTCTAATTAAAGAAACAATTAGTATGGGTCAATTTAGAATAGAAATGAAGTTTTAAAGGCTATAATGAACATAAATATCAAATTAAAATTATAAAAACATTGGATGATTTATGGTTTAGGGTTTAAATGGTTTAGGTTTTAGGGAAATTTTATTAATGGTTTAGGGTTCATACATTGATAGATATATACATACTTGTATACATTAGGGTTTAGGGTTTATGGTGTACGGTTTAGGGAAATTCATCATGGGTTCAGGGTTCATACATAGATAAGTACATATATACATACTTACATACATTAGGGTTTAATGTTTAGGGTTTATGATTTTTAGGGTTTATGGTTCCATGTTAAGAGAAAATTCATTAAGGGTTTAGGGTTCATACATTGATAGGTACATACATACATACTTACATACATTTTAGTCTCAATATTAAGCACTAGAATGAACAAAAATATCATCAAATGATTTATATCTTAAATATTAGAGTAAATAACAAAAATTAAAAAATAATAAGGGTAACTTTCTATGGAAAATAAAATTTTAGGGAATAAAATAAATAAAAATATTACCATATTAAAAATGAATAAAATTTATATCTATATATATACACATATACATATAAATATACATATATTATGATATATACATATACATGTATTGTTATAATTAATTAAAATATGCATATATATACTAAAGCACACATGTATACATACATACTAAAATACATATATATGCATGTATTTAAGTTTTAGTATATATATACATGTATGTAAGTAAGTTTTAGTATGCATATATATATATATATATACTAGAACATACATATTTGTATGTATATATGTATACCCCTAAACAATACTCATAAACCTCAACCCTTAAATCTTATAATCACTAATAATTAGAGTACAAACCTAATCCCCTAATCTTTAAACTAATCTCATAACCTCAAATAATTAAGTTGACACATTTACCCCTAAACCCCAAACATGAATATCTAAATCTTACAAACACTATTCACTAATAATTAGAGTGCAAGCCTAATCACATAATCCCTAAGCTAATCTCATAGCCCCAAGCAATCAACTTGACACACTTACTCTTAAACCCTAAACATAAACCCATAAATCTAACAAACAAATTAAATTGAAACGTAAAAGGACAAATCTAAAAATAAATTAAAACTAAATTATTAATTAGAGCCCAAGTCACAAATGAATAAAATTATTAAACCTAATTACTTACCAAATCTTTATACAAGGATCAAATTAAATTTAAAGCAAACCAAAAAGCTTAATAATTAATTAATTTATGAAGCATGACCTAATTAAATAAAATTTAAAGAAACTAAACCAAAAGTTAAGACTAAAAAAATAAACTAAAACTTAAAAAACCTAAACTCTAACTATCTAATTAAGGAAGGACCTAAAGGATAATAAACCCCTAAATAAAAAAATCTCAATTCCCCTCTCAATCTTGTTTCATATTGGCGGCAAATTCCCCCCCCCCACCCCACCCCCACCACACTTTCATCTAGCGGTAAAATCCCCCCCCTCCCGCCCCAATTTTATTTTTGTTTGATATGGTGCCAAAACCCTCCATAATTTCCTATCAATCAAAAAAACTTTCCCCCCATTAATTCAAAAAAAACTTTCCCCTAAACTAACAAATATTTTTTTATTATTTTAATAGTTATAATTAAATTTTTTAATAAAAGATTTTTTAAATTTAATGATCACCATTAATAAATTGATTTAAATTTTAAATAATTTGTTTTAAATTCATCCATCACAACTTATTAATTTAATAAAACTTTTAAATTTTTAATATTTTTAATAAATTAAATTTAAGTATGTTAATTTTTATTAAACTTCACAAATAATTTATATTGAACGAGTTAGTATTAAATTAATTTAATAAATTAATACTTTACATTTATCAACACTTTAAATTTATCAAATTGTAGACTTCTTCAACTATATATCAGGTAAATATCAAGTCGGATCAATATCAGTTCAGGTTAAAAATAGGTCGGGTTCAAAGCAGGTCGGGTCAATTAACAGGTCGGGTTCAAAACAGGTCGGTTCCAAAACAGGTCGGGTTCAAAACAGGTCGAGTTCAAAACATGTCGGGTTCAAAATAGGTCGGGTCCAAAACAGGTCGGGTTCATTTCAGGTCGGGTAAAATCGGATATCGGGTCAATTCAGTCGGGTAAATTCGGTTATCTGCCAGGTCGGCTTCGGGTTCGGGTTCGTTTCAGTCGGACGCAGGTCGAGTTTCAGGTCCACAGTAACAGGTCCAATTCGGGTTCGGGTCGTTTTCAGTCGGACGCAGATCGGGTTCGGTTACTACAGTAACAAGTCAAATTCGGGTTCGGGTCAACAACAGTCGGTTACAGATCGGGTTCGGGTCATCAAATCTTCGGGTCAAATCAGGTTCTGACTCGAGCAGGTTTCAGTCGGGTTTCCAGGTCGGGTCAGCTTTTTACATCCCTAGTTTTAATACAAAGAGTTGTGCATGTCCCATATACACATTCGGCGAAACCCCCATAAGATTATAAAATGTAAAACAATCTACTCGAATCGTAATTTCATAAAATCAATTAGACTAAAGATTCATATAAATTCTGAGTAATAAAATGATACTCAAACAACTCAAAAATATTAGTAATTAGTATATCGATTTCTAAATTCGAGTCGAATTTTTCAACTTTGCCCAATATATATAAATCTTGACCATTGATTGTAGTTTGGTGTGGTTAGGAAGGGTTGGTGTAGAGCTGACAGGAATGGATGAAATTATGTAATGGTTCTCGAGCCTCCCAGTCCCACCGCTTTCATTGCTTCAACAGACTGAAATGGATACGACATGTAACCGTTTCCAAAAAATAGAGAAGCATCGGCATCAGTCACACTACGTGAAACGTGGCCGCCGGTGGTCCTTACGGTTCCCACCGCTTTCATTGCTCCGATTTCAGTGCCTACTGAGAAATGGATACAAGTTTTAATACAAAGACTCATTCATGTCTCATGCATTTAACGTAGGGAGTTATTTTGATTCTTGAAATTTGGAATGTGCTTCTGATGATATTTTGAATTAGGGAGGCTCAACTCGATTAAGGTTTATTGGCACGTGTATCGTTTTATCTCTATGGTGTAGAGATATTAACAATTAAATTTAAATAAAAACTCGAACAACTCGACTAATTTGAAAAATTTATTTAATTCGACTCGATTTCATCTAATACTCCCCTTAATTGAAACTAGTTAGGAAGGGTTGGTGTAGAGAAAGCAATGGATGGAATTATGTAATGGTCCTCGAGACTCCCACCGCTTTCATTGCTTAGACTGACTTACTTCAATGCTTACACTCAGCCCTCATGGATATAATATAACGTTTTGAATCGTTTGTATAGCATTCGTTTATTAAGCTAAATAAATTAATATAAATTAAATTTTTATGTTCACTAATAAAACACAAACAAATGTCACTTAGTTCGTTTATGCTCATGAACAAATTTGTCTATCGACTCATATATAAGTTTGTTTATTCGGTTCCCCTTTTCTTTCTTTCTTTTTTACATTTTAAACGAATATGTTCACGAACCTTAAACGAACATTTACGTAGGGATGCTGGCACTGCACAAACAAACAAATTTTTCGAGTCTGCTGGTTGCCTGTTGGCATGCAGTGCAGTGCAGTGCTACTGATTCAAGAGCATTTAGAGGTAGGAAAGTTTTTAACAAAACATACCATTCAAATTATACTCTATGATTTCTCATTAAGAAATAATTATTGCCGAGTAACAAAAAAATCACCATCGGTTTCCGTTAGTTTTGCAACAATTTCGGTTTAGGTCTTTCCTTGATCTCTCAATCTAGATTGCCCTTGAAATCCCTTGACGTTTCTAGCCGCGAGTGTTTCCCTTTACTGGATTTGAAGCACTTGGTTCCAAGATGAGGAATTTGATAGAATTGAATTAATTGCTCTCACATTGAGTATTTGAAAGACTAATTTAATTCAGATTGATTATTGTTCAAGTTAGAGTTTCTGACCTGAATTTCACATTGTTCATTCTTAAAATATGGTTGAAAGGGTGTGCAAAAATTCGACTTGATACAGAAAACTCGAATTTTTCGATTCAACGCGAAAATAAAACTCGATTCGAATCATAATTTCATAAACTTGACTGGATTTAAAAAATTCAAATAAAGTTTGAGTTATAAAATGAGATTAAAATAACTCAAACATTTTGGTAATTACTATGTCATTCTTTTAAGTTCGAGTTGGGCTTCTCAACTCTGCCCGATAAATATGTCACATATGAGAAAAATATAAAGATACACATATATAGTGTATATCATTTTAGAAAGCCGTTTAAATTGTAACTATTAGTACCATATAACATATAAATATTAAGAATTAAATTTGAACAGAAACTCGAACAACTCGACTAACTCGAAAAATTTACTTGACTCAGCGCGACTCGATCAAATACTCGGCCTTAATGGACAAAATGCAAGATTGGAATGTTTGGATTAGGAAATGTAAGCTTACTTAGTATATTTTACTAAATTGCTATTATTAGGCCTGTAAACGAACCGAACAAACACGAACGAGGGTGTGTTCATGTTTGTTCGTTTATTTTTAACCGAATAAATAAACAAACACGAACAACTAAACGAACATAATTTCTTGTTCATGTTTTTTCGTTAAAATAATAAACGAACGCAAACAGACATTGAGTATTGTTTAAATTTTTTTCTTAAGAAGTCTCGTACATTGAGTATTGTTTAATTTTTTCTTCATATTTTTAATATATGTTTTTATTTTTTTTAAATGTAATCCTTTTGTTATGAAAAATAATAAATATAAATGGACATGTGTGAATAGTTTTAAACGAACGGATTACCGAACGTTCACGAACGTAAATGAACGAACAAGCTCTTTGTTCGTGTGTTTGTTCATTTAATTAAACGGACATAAAATCTTGTTCGTGTTCGTTTGTTTAATAAATAAATGAACTTTCCGTCGAACGGTTCACGAACATTTTACTAAATGTTCAGTTCGTTTACGACCCTAGCTATTATTACAAAATTTGTATTTTAAACAAAATTAGTTATTTTCATATTTTTGATATATTTAAGTGTATAAAAATAAAATTTGAATTTCTCAAAAAAAAAATCAATTGATTAAAATTATTAAAAACAAAAAATTAGCTATTATTACACAAGTGTTTCCCTTTACTGGATTTGAAGCACTTGGTTCCAAGATGAGGAATTTGATAGAATTGAATTTCCCTAACATTGAGTATTTGAAACACTAATTTAACTGAGATTGATAATTGTTCAGGTTTGAGTTTGTGACCTGATTTCCACATTTTTCATTCTTAAAATTGAGATATAGTGAATATGGAAGAATCCAACCACACATCCAGGATCGTACCAAAACATTGATCCGGGTCGGGGTGCAAGGATGGAGCCCCTACAATACGGAGCATGCCATACGTTCAGTTCGTACACGACAAAACTTATTATGTTAGACTATATTTCAAAGTTAAAAAAATCTAGTTTAAGTTTTTTTCCAAGCTTCTTTTGTAACCTATAAATAGTGTTTTGGTGTGCGAATTAAGGGAGCGCAGCATCTTGAATTATTTTGAAACTATAATGAATTTCTTCTCTGTTATTTTTGCGATAATTAATGTTTATCGTTATCTTATAATATAAATGGCCAAACCTCATTTTATAAATAAAGTCTTTTGAGCAAGCACATTTAGTCGGTTGGTCAAGCTGCTCATTTTTGTTCTCACACATTCCCTGAAGTCATGGGTTCTAGAACCATTAAGAACATCCCTTATTTCCCTAGAGTGTGATATAGGTAACAAACGCCCATTAAAATACCAGAACAAACTCGGACAAAATATAGCAAACACATAACCACTCACGCCATCATGCAAAACCAAGACGAGCAATCAATACCACCCTTCGCCAAAGAGTCGTCCAAACTATACGCTTCCTGATATATATTGTGAAAACACACACACGGCAACGACTCACGGAACCATCGCCAATAATTCCAAGGTTGATTCTCCTTGTACAAATACCACGGAAACACCACCTTCGAAACCAATTCAATTACCACCAAAGGTGCCACTTTCCACTTAGACTCACATAACAATCGCAATGCATGATAAATCGCCCTCAACCGTGAACTCATTGAAGAAAATCAACAACCCTTGCTGGGCGGACGACAACCACCTTCCAGCAACAAAAAATTAACGACTAAAGTTGCCACGCAAAACAGTGCAACAGACGACACTGTCCTCCCCCCATTACACAATGGCACCACAACATGTGTTCAACAAGTGGAAGCTCACTTTCTCGCAACATATGCAACGTAGGCAATCTTCCCCACAAAATAAATCGTAGAAAACATGTAACCTTCCCCAAGCTCAAAGTTTCTCTCGCCTCTCTTAAATTGACACGTTTCCGGTTATAGAAGTCCGAATCTGACAAAGAGCCATTTACAATTACCTCGGCTGGTTTTGGATTTTACTTCGGATGACCCCTACCCTTCTTTGCCAACTTCGATTCAGCCTCACCTCTCTCACCAAGCGATAATAAACTCAACTCAATTTCTGAAATCTGCCGCAACCTTCTATACTCCCCATTGTATTCAATTGTTTCAGCCTTATTAGCCCTAGGAATTTCTACCCTCGGCCCATCTGCATGTGGGATCAAATCATCGGCTTTTTG
Source organism: Hibiscus tridactylites (assembly GCA_958450335.1). Classification (NCBI taxonomy): domain Eukaryota; kingdom Viridiplantae; phylum Streptophyta; class Magnoliopsida; order Malvales; family Malvaceae; genus Hibiscus; species Hibiscus tridactylites. Next base: position 55,149,049 of record OY288281.1, read on the forward strand.
TTCTTCTGCAGTAATTTCTACACACGATACTCCCACATTGTTTGGAAGTATATCCACCATAGGATAACTCGGCAAAACATCCAAAAATCGTTGTCTCCCCCCTTCACGATGGACAAAGCTTACATCCTCATCCGCCATCCAACTTGCCGTGCACATCACACGCCAATTCTCTCTCTTGTTATCATTCTACATGCGCTCAATTTGACTTGATCCCACGACCGCATGTGAGAACGAAATAGGTACCACTGTATCATTTGCTAACCTCCCACTCACAAACGCCTTAACCGGGCTAGACATCTCCATGGACAAATCCTTGTTACTAAATGTATCATCCGAACAGTTCGCCGCCTCACAACTACAGTCACACATAGGGCCGATCGCTTCCTAATTTTCTATAACGTGGATTGTAAAGGCGTTATTGTTAATAATAATATACAAGTCCATTACTTCATCTATGTGTGTATTCCAATTAGTTTCTATCTGAATTCAACATCGTTCAAATGTCGATGGTGCCAATGTCTCAATGTCAATCCGAATGAGATCGCCCCAACACGCTACAATATTCTGAAAGGTTTTTTCAGACCATCCATGGATCAGAATTCCACTAACGGAGAGCCATACCCTTCGATTTGGCAAAGACGACGTAGGCGACCATTCAATTAAAATTTCAAACCATTGTTTAAGACGCCTAGCCTCCAAAATTCTCTTCCTCGATTCTTTATCTTCAAACATGAATAAAACAAGTGATCCCGTGACTCGCATCAATGAGAAACCTGCCAATTTTGCCTTTATAATCTCCTTTGTAAGATCTGTTATTTGGTTGGGTTAACGGCAAAATCCCAAGGTGCAATTCTGTAAAATTTACCATTTTCAGTATCAATAACCCCATCCACACGTTTGCATTTCTCTTCAACTTTGGATTGCTCTTTCGCTGTGATTCGTTTATCTTCAGCATCACCCTTGTTAAAACGCCTCACTGGATTCCCTTTTGAATTGTTCGTGTGATCATTATTTACCTGTTGTTTATGGATCGCCTTTTTCGACCTTGAATTAAATTCGTCACATTTTCATCTCCAAAACGTATCCCTCGTCTCCCTTTGCACCATCGTTACCCTTAGTTTGGATCCGTAAAGCCGAAATCCATGAAAACACTCTAAGGATTCGATCTGCATCCACCTTTGATCCCATACGCATAAACCCAAATCTGGCTCCATCTCTCGTTCTCTTTCTCGGTACAAAAAAATCCACAACCACTCCATGTTTATCGAAAACTTGCCAAACGCCTTGCCAGTGTAGTTGCTCCAACAAGTTTGATACAAAAACCGTCCATACCCTTTGTCCCTGCTTGCCCGAGATCATTTTTCTTGGATGATTAGGGTTTTAGTTAAAACGCACTCAATTTAAAACCTTATTCACAGAACACAAATAATTTGTCTTTTTTCTGCTTCTTCTTTTAATCTTTCACCATTCAAATTTTTCGTATCTTTAATGTTTTTTTGCAAAGAAATAAATAATTTATTAATGATAAGATTTTTAATGTGTACCTTACCAAGGACATTCTACTTATTAAAATATGTCTATTTGATCAACAATCAGCCATTCTAGCAGGATGATGTGTTAGGTCCCTTAAGTAAGATAAGAGGTCTGAATTCTGACATTGTGAATGGAAAAAAAATTGGTTAGGAGGGTCGCCCCATATTGAACCTCTGTAAAGCACAATCCATATTACTCGACCAATGAGTCGGCTACCGATGACTAAACAGGAAAAAGACATGTATTTAATATAAATCAAGTTGTTCAGCATCAGACATCTATCATTAATTTTAGCCAAAAACAAAAGATAAAAATACAATACTAATCTCCCTATATTTTTGGTCAAAGAAAAGTCTTCCTAAATATAGAAATACAACATGTCTTTAATGTAGTGGATAGGGTTGTTGTAGAGTCGATTTCAAAAGAGATTCACATCAGATTTTGATGGAACCAAATGGATAGAGAGGTTTTAATACAAAGAGTTGTGCATGTCCCATATACACATTCGGCGAAACCCCCATAAGATTATAAAATGTAAAACAATCTACTCGAATCGTAATTTCATAAAATCAATTAGACTAAAGATTCATAGGGTTGTTGTAGAGTCGATGCATGAACTAAAAATAGGAAATGAAAATCGCCAGGGGTAGACGGGTAGTCTGTAACACCCGGGTTTGGGAGTTGGGTGAAATTAAATTATTAAAATATAATTCTAGGCTTCACATTTCAAAACAAATAAATATATGTTGAGCTTGTTTTAAATCAAACCCAAATGGGCATGGGTTTTACGCTATTATAATTACCCTTTTCATTAAGAGTAAAAGTGACCTTTGGTATTTACAAATAAAACAAAACAAATAAATAAAAACACATACTTTCATCATCTTCCTCCCATCCTCTTTCAAAACCAACGTGACTTTCACCCCTTCATTGGAATCCACTATTCCATTTCTTCCTTGCTTCATTCTTGAGGATTTTTGAAAGGTAATGATGTTTTTTAGTTGTCTTTATCTTCCTCTCCATTTCTATACCATTAGTTTTCAATAAAACCTATTATATTGCATTTTGAGATTTTTGAGTTTTGAAATAAAAATGATAACTTTGATAGCTTTTAGTTAAGCTTTAGATTTGTTGTTGTTAAATACAATACCTATTATTCAAAAGGTCCAACATATCTAATTTTTACATAATTTTATAATGATTTTCGGATATGGGTTTTAGAGGGGTTTTAGGTGGTTCAAAAGATGGTTTTTGGGGCTGTTTATGAGTGAAAATTGATGGCTGATGATTGTAGGATGTTTAAGGGTTAATTTGGAAGCTTATGAGTATGTTAAAAGTGTTGGAATCGATGGTTAATTACTGTGTGTTTGGGCTGCTCGAAAATGCTAGTTTGGGGTGTGTTCTTAGTTGGCCAATTGTTTGAAAATGTGTTCCGGGTTTGCTTCGGTGATTGATGACTGATTGTTGATGTTTTTGCTCGTGTTGGATTGCTTAGAACCAAGGTTTTATGTCAGTGAGACATCAGAAACTAACTCGGGAAGCTTGGAAGATTAATTGGCTAGAGTTGTTGAGCTTGGAGTAGTCGATGAGTGGTTCTCCGGTTTTTAATTGGTTTTCAAAATGTTTGGTTCGAGCACATAGACCTAGGCCGGGCTTGGTAAATCCACCTATAGTTGGGATTAGATTGGTAGTCTAATCCAGGGATTTAGTTTAGTAGATTATGGTTGAACTTTGAATGTTGTGTTTATGCCTCATGTATTAAATGTGATTGATGTTGCTATGCATTTTGTTGATATGTGTAATGATGAGGCATGAGTTGTTATTTATGCATTGTGATATGCATGTGTTTGATGAGATGTGGGTTGCATGATTGTACATCATGGTGGATATGTGCTAGGCACGGGAATTGGTAAGGATATTGCGTTATGATGACCTTGTGATGAGTTAGTATTGGCACTAGTATGCTTGGGTACAAATTATCGATCATTAGGATGTTAGTGTGCACACAAGTGTCGAAATGCGCACGTGGTCATGGTGATGGTAGTCACCAAGATGGAGTACGAGTACGCCCAAAAATCTTCATTTATATTTTAGTTTGTGATGAGTGGAATCCCATCGACGGGGCGTGAGGATGAGTGGAATCCCCTCCGCGTGAAACGGTGATGAGTGGAATCACACCGTAAGGTAATGTAATGTAATGGTTGAGTTGTTGGGTGTGAGTTCTAGCGGTTGTTATCCGCGTATTCGGGTCATAGCTAGGTGCCAATACGGTTTGTTAAATGTGTTTCATATGGTTGTATTGTGGACATGTTGAGCATCTCATGATATATGAGGTTATGTTCATGCATTTCATATAATTGATTCATGTGGTTCCGAAGGTAGGAAACATGCATTCATCCTTGGTTTTATTGCTCGTGCTTGGACCCTGCATTGTCGAGGTTTGTTTTATGAGCTTACCCTCACTAAGCTTTACGCTTACGCTCTCTTATGTTCGACAATGTAGATCTTTAGTTCGTGGTTTGCTTGTGCGAGGAGAAGGGCCTCCAAGTGTGCTATTTTCTACCTTTAAGTATGGACTTTTAAGTTAATTGATGTAATAGCTAAGCAATGGGATTTGAGTATGTTGTTTGGTGTTTAGGAGCGTGTTAAGACTCCATTAGTATGTTGATGTTTTCAGTGTGGCTATTTGTGCCATGTATGTTCGCCTTGTACCCTTATCTTATGCTTTTGTGTATGTTTAATGGCATGTGAACCTTGCTTGTATTATACCTTGGTGAATGCTTGATTTCCTTTTGGTTGCCCCTTTATATATGTGAGTTAAGTGTTTGATCATGTTTGTAATAGGGTGTATGCCTCTAGAGTTTGTGTTCGCATGTTGTGTCTTGCTTCTCGAAGTCTTTGGGGTTGTTTGGGATCATTTGGAGATGCTTAAAACTGGTTTTGGAAACACACAGACTGCAGACGTTTCAGAACGGGTAAGGTGGTTTCGGAACGAGTGTTGTTCCAGGGATACCCGTACCGGAACGCGTTCCGGTACGGTTTGAAACTGTGAACCCCTGTTCCGATACGCGTACCGAAACGATTTTGCTACTGTAAGGGTCTGTTCCGGAACGTTTTTTGGAATGCCTAGGTGAAATGGACCCCTGTACCGAAACGGGGTGGAGCGTATCGGTACAGTTGGTTTGGCCTTTTAAACTAGGGCCCGTGTATCGAAATGGGCAAGCATGTTTCGAAACACAAGCCTGTAAATTGGGCTTTTAGTATCTCTATAGGTTCTCAAGTATTGGGCTTAGGCCCTGTTTGATGTTAGCTTCCTTGTGAGCCATGTTTGTAACCGTCTATGTGTGTTTTGGTCGCGTTTGCTAGAAATCGGATTAACTTGTCAGTTGGTAAATTTAAATTAACCTATGCTCTTGTCTCGTCTTGTCCTTTTTTCCCGCTGCCGTTTGTCACACATAGGACTAACTAAATATCTAGACAATATAATGTTAAAATAAGTTTTCCTATGGTTGCTAACCAAAGGGGAGCCTTAACGGGTTTCACTTTGGTTTTCCTCATGTGACCCACTCGAACCGGTCAGTTGTCCAGACCGGGACGAGGGGGTTACACTTGTTGGTATCAAAGCCTGAGGTTTCCGAGACCTCGGGCAGGTAAGTGAGGTAAGTTGAATTCTTGTATTGCAATTGCACGGTGTTTGCTTGCTTATCGAGTATGCTTTGATGCTTGTTGCTTGTTTGATCGTATGTGTGTGTTGTTTGAAGCATGTTGATGTGTGATTTGTCCGTTAAGTGTTTAGTAGAGTCCCGTTGCTTCTATTACATCGGAAAAAGATATTTTTAAGTGTGGGAAAACATACTTGAGCCACTTGGACCCTTGCGCTTGCTAACCCAATTTTGTATGTTGTTGTTGTAGTTGTTATCTGTGAGCTGTTATGTCGAGGCCTAGAGGTAGACCCATGCTGGTTCGTCAGGAACCCCGTGTTGCAGCTCATGCAGTTGAGCCGGTGGTTGGGGTAGAGGCTCCTGTGGAAGAGCTTGCTGTTGGAGTCGGAGCTCCTCCACCACCACCACCTCCTCAGCCTAATGTGTAAGGCGAGGCTAGAGCTAAGGGAGCGGGACCTCAGGTTGGCCAGGGTGGCCAAGGTCCTGCAGGGATAGACATGGCTTCGTTAGTTCAAGCTATAGCGGGAGCATTTTAGGCTGCAGCTGCCGGAGCTCAGGCTGTAGCACAGCCGAGAAGAGATGATGCTAGCTTACCCTTAGAGATGCTTCGTATTCTCGGAGCGGATGAGTTCAAGGGATCTACACCTGAGAGATCAGAGTTATGGCTAGAGAAGACGGTTCGTATTTTGGCTCAAATGGGATGTGTTCAGGCTCGTAAGTTAGGCTGTGTGGTTTTGTTACTTCAGGGCGATGCCTACACCTAGTGGGTCACCATTACTTCCGGCGTGCCTGGGGCCGAGATCAGTTGGGATTTCTTTGAGACTACTTTCAAGAAGTGATATTTAGGCCCGAGATATTTAGATGAGAAGAAGAGGGAGTTCATGGCTCTTGTTTAGGGAGACACATCTATGACAGATTATGAGACTCGCTTTGTCCGATTGAGTTAGTATGCTCCGAATTTGGTTCCTACTAAGAGGGACCGTTGTGATCGGTTCAGGTATGGGCTTCATGAGGAGGTCAAAAGGTACACCTTGGCTATAGATTATTCTGATTTTGATGTCTTGGTCACTAGGGCCAAGGACATCGAGCATAGCTTGGGGCTGACCAAGCGTTCGGGAGGATCCAGTTCAGGGAAGAGGCACAACAACTTTGATCATGGTGATGCCAAGAGGCACCGGGGTAGTGGACAGCAGTATGATCATAGGCATGGCGGTGGCCACCACGGTATAGGCTATCAGGGCCAGAGAGCTGGAGGGCGTTTGCCCGAGTGCACCCCATGTGGGAGACAACATTAAGGAGATTGTTGGGGAAACTATCATGCTTGCTTGTAACCCTCTTAGCCCGGCCTAGACGCTTGACCCGAACTACAAAGATTACACGGGGAAAACCAAAGTCAACCCAAAAGTCAACCTTGATTAACGACCCTTTTTTCTTTTTAATATTTTCTAGATGCACGTTAAGCCTATGTGAACACTCAAGATTCATGGAAGAGAAAGGCACAACGATCGGAAAACATTTAGGGACTCAATTGCATAAATTATATGTTTAGAAATTATAAGAAATTTGAAAATTTTAAGTTTACCGATATGTAATTAGTCATGTTACATGCTCTTCTGTGAAATTTTAGCTTAAAAGGGAATTCCAAGCTCAAGCAATTGCAACCACAACATTCAGGACTAAAATGTAAAGAATGAAAATATCAAACAATTCAAATCAACATCCAACGATCCACTGTATCGGAACACCCACCCTTTGTACCGAAACGCCCGTATCGAAATGGTGTTGACCGTTTCGGTACTCGGGTGCATTCCGAGACCATTATCAAAACCGCCTCTCTAGTAGCCAAACTGTTTCGAAACACCTTCATCTGTTTCGAAACGCTATGGCCATTACAGGCCTCTGTTCCGAAACAGTTAAGGGTGTTTCGATACACCTTGCACTGTGATAGCATAAATTGCTGGTTTTTCACCTTTAAAACCACTCAAACATGCTTCAACAAGCATCATAACATACCATTAACCTTTTAAGATACCAAAGATCATATTTAAGACCTTCAAGCTAGAGCATGGCATCAAACATAAAAACATCCAGTCTAAAGGCATGCTTCCTAGTCACAAATCCAAATATGAGCTCTCAAACCTCAACCAACCAATAGGACCATTTACAACTCATAAAAGCCATCACAAACATGCCACAAACTTAGGGAGTTCAAAACACATCTTAAAATACAACCTTGAAGTCCCATTGCCAAATATCAAAACTAAAGAGTATAAAAACATCACCATACATGAGCTTTGCACTTCCTTGGATGTTCTTAACATTCTCGCTGCCAAAAAACACTTCAATTATCTGTATTATTGGTAAAAGAGAGCGTAAGCACACTTGCTTAGTGAGGCATGCTCTAAAGGAAACCAACATAATAATTCATTACTCAAAACACTTCCTCAAAACCCTTTTTCTACAACATGCTCATTCTATCTCATGCTTGAAAACCATTCAAAGCAACTTCTCATTGAAAACACATGTACCTCAATTCTATCTCATGCATTTAAACCAATGCAAATCTCATGACAAGGCCATACACATGCTTGTAAAAACCAAAGCATTTCATATACAAATCTCATATGCATTTCTCATAGCATAAATCATCTCATCAATAGGTACATGTGATTCAAAAGCATTTTCATATATTATATTACCATTTCACATCTCATTACTACACGGATATACGGACATCATTCTCAAACCACTAGACGCTTCCAGTGGAATCTCACATCACCGTACTCTCTTGTTTAGTAACATAATTTCCGGTGGAATCTCACATCACCGTACTCACATAACAGAATCTCTCATCGCCACAAAGCTTGGGTATTTCAACAAGTCCTACCCGATGTAATGGCCATCATCGATCTCCTCCTTTAGATTAAACCAAATAGCACATACGAATTTTTAGTTTATAGTGCACTCTCATCCTATTGATCGATCAATTATATCCGGCATGCATCTCATCTTCTATGCCAATATATATTATGTTAAAGCATCATCTCACCTATTGTTTTTCATTCAACATTTCTCAAATCTTTCTCATCTCATTTCAAAACCATAACATTTGCCATGCTTTAAAACAAAAGCTCAAAACTCATCAATGCAACATGTTATTTTATGAAATCATTTCAAGCATCATCTCATGCTACAAATCATGCATAAAAACAGTAGGAATTTATCTATCTCAAACCATGAGCATGTCAAAGCATTTTAGGGGCAACCACCACATATAAGAGAGCAATCTAGCCAATACTTACTTCCAGACTTAGAAAGGTGTTTCAAACCTTTCCTAAATCCCCAAACCTTGTTTCTTGTCCGTCAAGGACTTCTAAACCATTCTCACTCACCGATTACGTTTCGCTGGCTCACCGAAACGCTATCTAAGCTCTCAGAACAACACCAAAGGTGTCCGAAGATGTCTCCCATGTTTATAACACATAAGAGCAGAGGATTAATGCATCATCATGCATTGAAATCATCATCCACACACCTAAACTCGCTGCTCTACTCCAGAACCTCATTTCAGCTACCAAACACAACCGAAATCATCTCCAAATCTTCCAAAACAAAGCCCAACCAAGATCTACCACTTCTAATCATTTCTAAACATCAATCAACATCAAAAGTCACCACAAACTCGTTCTTATACCTCCTGCTATGACAGAACACCAAAACCACCCCAAAAACCACCATTCTAGCATACAAAACTTAGGAATCTAAGCTTATTCGGGATTTGTTTGATAAAACCTCATTTATAACATCAATTAACATCCAAAATACTTTAGAAAACAACCTCAAAACAGAGCCTAACCATCAACCACAAAAATCATCAAGATCTCTCCAAAAACCTTGAGTTTTAACACAATTTATTGTTTCTAACATTAAAGCAACTCAAAAATCATTAACAAAGGATTGATAACTTGGGAATTTCAGTAAAGAACTGATCATTAGAGGAGAAGGACGAAGCTTACCTCTAATGGCTGATTTCTTCTTGAATTGGGCAAGTTTTCTTGAAAATCCAATGTAAAAACAAGAGGATTTGATGAGGAAAAGATTAGGAATCAAAAGGAGATTGAAATCTCATCAAAAGAAATTAAAATCAAAGGATACTTGATGGAGGAAATGTGTTTGGCTGAAAAGAAATTGAGAGAAAATGAAATGAGAGAAAATTGATGAAAGGTAGTTATGAAAAGTCAAAGATAGTTTTCCTTTTAATTAATCTTTATTTCCTTTAATTAAAACATTATTAAAATCACCCAAAATAAGGAGAAATCTGATTAAAAACATTTTGGTAAAATTAGCTCCTTAAAGATTCAAAGTTTCAATCCTTTACAAAACCGTCACTATTTAACTTTTGCAAAAACTTCGATTTGGTCACTACACCGAAATGTAGTATTTCCAAACCTTATTTTATAAAATTGATTTCACCATAATCTTTCATATAATAAATGAGGATTTTTAGGTATTTTCCATATTTTTAAAACATTCCGAACTAGGTGTTCCCTAAATCTCCCTTTAAGATTCGAAATGTTCTCAACCGGTCCGATTCGAACCCTAAAACATCTAGGCCCAAATTTGGGGTGTTACATTGCTGGAACTGTGGATCGAGAGACCACTTCAGGAGAGAGTGTCCGCATCAGGCGGGACATGCACCGATTTAGGCACAGGCTCCCGCGAGAGCGATCAACTATCCGAGGGGACGTGGGCGGGGTCATGGTTACTTCCAGCCGAGGGATGATGCACCTAGGATAGAGGCACCAACTAAAATCTTGCTCATGTAGTGGCAGTTCATCCAGATGCCGGTGGACCAACTAGAGTCTACGCATAGAGAGAGGCAGGGAATGACAGAGATGTGATAGCAGGTAATTTCGAGTTACAGTCCATGTCTTTGCTTTCCTTAGTCAATTTGGGATCCACGCATTCTTATATTTTGAGTGAGCATGCAAAAAAGTTAGACATACCTGTTGAGATTTTAGACATAGGGATGCATGTGACTAGTTTCTTTGGTGAGACAGTTGTAGTTAGACGGATGTATAGGAGGTGTCTGTTGAAGATTCAGGGTCATGTGTTTCCTGTTGATATGATGGAGCTTCCGTTCTACGGTTTTGATATCATTTTGGGTATGGATTGGTTGGTTGAGCACAAATCTAGTGTAGATTTTGAGACAAAGAGAATTTCGTTGAAGCTTTTTGATGACTACGAGGTAGTGGTAGTAGGCGAGAACGTTAAGTTCTTGTCGAACGTTGTGTCAGCTTTAGAGGCTCATAGGTTGATGGACTCCGGTTGTGGGGTTTATTTAGCGTACGTGATGAATCCGAATATGAGTGAGGTTTGACCGAAAGATATCATGACAATTTGTGATTATCTGGATGTGTTTCCAGAAGAGTTGCCGGGTTTGCCTCCTGACAGAGATGTAGAGTTTGTGATTGAGATTGTTTCAGGGTCTACTCCAGTTTCTATTGCTCTGTACCATATGGCTCCGAAAGAGTTGAAAAGTTAGCTTCAAGAGTTGTTAGACCGAGGTTTCATTAGGCCTAGTAGTTCGCCTTGGGGTGATCCCGTGTTGTTTGTGAAAAAGAAGGATGGCAATATGAGGATGTGTATCGACTATAGGCAGTTGAACCAATTAACAATAAAGAACAAGTATCCGTTACCGCATATAGATGACATGTTTTATCAGTTGAGAGGTGTCTTAATGTTCTCGAAGATAGATTTGAGATCAGGGTAGTATCAATTGAAGGTAAAGGAGTGTGATGTACCAAAGACAGCTTTTAGGACTAGATACAGTCATTTTGAGTTCCTTGTGATGCCATTTGGGCTCACGAATGCACGGGCAACTTTCATGGACATGATGAACAGGGTTTTCCGAGACTATCTAGACCGATTTGTAGTTGTTTTCATAGACGACATCCTTGTGTACTCGAGATCAGAAGAAGAACATGATGAACATTTAAGACTTGTATTGCAGAAATCGATGAGCAACCAGTTGTATGCTAAGCTGAGTAAATGCGAGTTCTGGATCAGAGAGGTTGTGTTTCTTGGCCACGTTGTGTCAACTGAAGGTATCCGTGTTGATCCAAAGAAGATTGAAGCCATTGTTGAGTGAAAACAACCTAAGTCAATCACCGAGATTAGAAGCTTCCTAGGACTAGCTGGTTACTATAGGAGATTCGTTGACGGATTCTCTAGGGTAGCTGCTCCATTGACTAAATTTTTGCAAAAGAGAGTTAAGTTTGAGTGGTCTGATGCGAGACAAAAGGCATTTGAGAAATTAAAAGAAGCCTTGACGAATGCTCCAGTGTTGGTACAGCCAGTTTCAAGGAAAGAGTTCGTAATCTTTAGCGATGCTTCCTACGTAGGTTTAGGTTGTGTTCTGATGCAAGAAAGGAGAGTTGTTGCTTATGCTTCGAGACAGTTGAAGGTGCACGAGAAGAGCTACTTTACACACGACATTGAGTTAGCAGCAGTTGTGTTTGCGTTGAAGATTTGGCGTCACTACTTGTATGGTGAGAAGTGCACGGTTTACACTGATCATAAAAGCTTGAAGTACCTGATGACTCAGAGAGAGCTGAACTTGAGACAGAGAAGATGGCTTGAACTGTTGAAAGACTATGATTTGACTATTGAGTACCATCCGGGTAAGGCAAATGTAGTGGCCGATGCGTTGAGCAGAAAAGTTGCAGTTGAGTTGCGAGCTATGTTTGCTAGGCTGAGTGTATCACAAGACAGTGGTTTGATTACATATTTGCAAGTGAAGCCTTCGTTGATTCAGATGATCAGAGAGAAACAGTTGCAAGACGTATCTCTAGTTCCACATGTTCAGGATATTGCAGAGGGTAGACCGACAAAGTATAGTTTCAGTGATGAGAATGTGTTGTGTTTTAGAGACAGAGTGGTAGTGCCTGCAGATGATGAGTTGAGACGTATGATTCTGAGCGAAGCACATTCGAGTCCTTTTTCTATGCATCTGGGCAGTACAAAGATGTATCGAGATCTGAAGAGTGATTATTTCTGGGTTGGTTTGAAGAAGGATGTAGCCGAGTATGTGAGTCGTTGCATGGTATGTCAGAGAATAAAGGTAGAACATCAGGTCCCTTCAGGTTTGTTACAGCATTTGAAAATTCTGGAATGGAAGTGGGAAAGAATCACTATGGACTGTGTCAGGGTTACTGTTGTCTCCTTCGAAGAAGAATTCTGTCTGGGTGATATTCGATAGATTCACTAAGTGTGCTCACTTCTTAGCAGTGAACATCACAAATTCTTTAGACAAGCTGGTAGATTTGTATGTTAGAGAGATCGTGAGATTGCATGGAGTTCCAAAGTCTATTGTATCAGACAAAGATCTGAGATTCACATCGAGGTTCTGGAGTTGTTTGCATAGTGCCTTAGGTAGTCGTTTGCATTTCAGTAATTCTTATCATCCGCAGTCAGATGGTCAGTTAGAGCGAGTGATACAAGTATTAGAGGATATGCTCCGTTGTTGTATGATCGACTTCCAAGGATCGTGGGAGAAGCATTTACCCTTAGTCGAGTTTGCTTACAACAATAGTTACCAGGCTAGTATCCAGATGGCTCCTTATGAGGCGTTGTATGGTAGGCGATGTAGGACTCCGATCTGTTGGGCTGAAGCGGGTCAGAAATTGTTACCTATGCCGGATTTACTTAAGGGGACTACCGATAAGGTGAAGTTGATTTGTGACCGTCTGAAAGCAACTTCCGACCCTCAAAAATCTTACGCAGATTTGAAGAGAAAAGAGATTGAGTATTCGGTGGGTGAGAAAGTGTTTCTGAAGGTGTCTCCGTGGAAGAAGGCAATGCGATTTGGCCGGAAAGGCATGTTGAGTCCAAGGTTTATCGGCCCGTATGAGATAGTTGAGCGGATTGGGCAAGTAGCTTACCGTTTGAGATTGCCTTTAGAGTTAGAGAAGATCCACGATGTTTTACATGTGTCGATGCTTAGGAGATATAGATTGGATCCATTTCACGTTATACCTGTTGAGGAGATAGAACTGAATCCAGACTTGTCGTACAATGAAGAACCAGTTGAGATACTTGCTTCGGATAGCAAGGTGTTGCGTGGCAAGACCATAGAGTTGGTCAAGGTGTTGTGGCGACATAGAGGCGTGAAAGGGGCCACGTTTGAGAGGAAAACTGATATGCTTGAGCAGTTTCCGTACTTGTTTCCGTCAGGTAATTTCGAGGACGAAATTCCTTAAGTGGGGGAGAGTCGTAACACTCGGGTTTGGGGGTCGGGTGAAATTAAATTATTAAAATATAATTCTAGGCTTCACATTTCAAAACAAATAAATATATGTTGGGTTTGTTAAATTAAACCCAAATGGGCATGAGTTTTACACTATTGTAATTACCCCTTTTCATTAAGGGTAAAAGTGACCTTTGATATTTACAAATAAAACAAAACAAATAAACAAAAACCCATACTTTCATCATCTTCCTCCCCTCCTCTTTCAAAACCAACATACTTTCACCCTTCCATTGGAATCCACTAATACATTTCTTCTATGCTTCATTCTTGAGGATTTTTGAAAGTTAATGATGTTTTTGAGTTGTCCTTATCCTCCTCTCCATTTCTATACCATTAGTTTTCAATAAAACCTATTATATTGCATTTTGAGGTTTGGGGGGTTTGAAATAAAAATGATAACTTTGTAGCTTTTAGTTAAACTTTTAATTTTTTTTTGTTAAATAAACTATCTACTATTCAAAAGGTCCAACATATCTAATTTTTACATAGTTTTATAATGATTTTCGGATATGGGTTTTAGAGGGGTTTTAGGTGGTTCAAAAGATGGTTTTTGGGGCTGTTTATGAGTGTAAATTGTTGGCCGATGATTGTATGATGTCAAGGGTTAATTTGGAAGCTTATAAGTATGTTAAAAGTATTGGAATCGATGGTTAACTACTGTGTGTTTCGGCTGCTCGAAAATGCTAGTTTGGGGTGTGTTCTTAGTTGGCCAATTGGTTGAAAATGTGTTCCGGATTTGCTTCGGTGATTGATGACTGATTGTTGATGTTTTTGCCCGTGTTGGATTGCTTAGAACCAAGGTTTTGTGTCAGTGAGACATCGGGAACTAATCCGGGAAGCTTGGAAGATTAATTGGCTAGAGTTGTTGAGCTTGGAGTAGTCGGTGAGTGGTTCACTGGTTTTTAATTGGTTTTCAAAATATTTGGTTCGAGCACATGGACTTAGGTCGAGCTTGGTAAACCCACCTAGAGTTGGGATTAGATTGGTAGTCTAATCCCAAGATTTAGTTTAGTAGACTATGGTTGAACTTTGAATGTTGTGTTTATGCCTCATGTATTAAATGTGATTGATGTTGTTATGCATTTTGTTGATATGTGTAATGATGAGGCATGAGGTTTTATTTATGCATTGTGATATGCATGTGTTTGATGAGATGTGGGTTGCATGATTGTACATCATGGTGGATACGTGCTAGGCACGGGAATTGGTAAGGATATTGTGTTATGATGACCTTGTGATGAGTTAGTATTGGCACTAGTATGCTTGGGTACAAATGATCGATCATTAGGATGTTAGTGTGCACACAAGTGTCGAAATGCGTGCGTGGTCTTGGTGATGGTAGTCACCAAGATGGAGTACGGGTACGCTCGAAAATCATCATTTATATTTTAGTCGGTGATGAGTGGAATCCCATCGACGGGGCGTGAGGATGAGTGGAATCCCCTCCGCGTGAAACAGTGATGAGTGGAATCCCACTGTAAGGTAATGTAATGGTTGAGTTGTTGGATGTCAGTTCCAACAGTTGTTATCCGGGTATTCGGGTCATAGCTAGGTGCCAATACGGTTTGTTAAATGTGTTTCACATGGTTGTATTGTGGACATGTTGAGCATGGCATGATATATGAGGTTATGTTCATGCATTTCATATAATTGATTCATATGGTTCCGAAGGTAGGAAACATGAATTCATCCTTGGTTTTGTTGCTCGTGCTTGGACCCTGCATTGTCGAGGTTTGTTTTATGAGCTTACCCTCACTAAGCTTTACGCTTACACTCTCTTTTGTTCGACAATGCATATACTTAGTTCGTGGTTTGTTTGTGCGAGGAGAAGGGCCTCCGAGTGTGCTATTTTCTACCTTCAAGTATGGACTTTTAAGTTAATTGATGTAATAGCTAAACAATGGGATTTGAGTATGTTGTTTGGTGTTTAGGAGCGTGTTAAGACTCCATTAGTATGTTGATGTTTTGGGTGTGGCTTTTTGTGCCATGTATGTTGGCCTTGTGCCCTTATCTTATGCTTTTGTGTATGTTTATAGGCATGTGAACCTTGCTTGTATTATACCTTGGTGAATGCTTGATTTCCTTTTGGTTGCCCCTTTATATATGTGAGTTAAGTGTTTGATCATGTTTGTAATAGGGTGTATGCCTCTAGAGTTTGGGTTCGCATGTTGTGTCTTGCTTCTCGAAGTCTTTGGGGTCGTTTGGGATTATTTGGAGATGCTTAAAACTGGTTTTGGAAACACACAGACTGTAGGCGTTTCAGAACGAGTAGGGTGGTTTCGGAACGGGTGTGGTTCCAGGGATACTCGTTTCTGAACACATTCCGGTTCGGGTTTAAAACTGTGAACCCCTGTTTTGATACGCGTACCGAAACAATTTTGCTACTGTAAGGGTCCGTTCCGGAACGTGTTTCGGAACGCCTAGGCGAAATGGACCCCTGTACCAAAACAGGGTGGAGTGTAACGGTACAGTTGGTTTGGCCTTTTAAACTGGGGCCCATGTATCGAAACGGGCAAGCTTATTTCGAAACACAGGCCTGTAAATTGGGCTTTTAGCATCTCTAAAGGTTCTCAAGTGTTGGGCTTAGGCCCCGTTTGATGTTAGCTTCCTTGTGAGCCATGTTTGTAACCGTCTATGTGTGTTTTGGTCGCGTTTGCTAGAAATCGGATTAACTTGCCAGTTGGTAAATTTAAATTAACCTATGCTCTTGTCTCGTCTTGTCCTTGTTTTCCGCTGCCGTTTGTCACACATAGAACTAACTAAATATCTAGACAATATATTGTTAAAAGAAGTTTTCCTACGGTTGCTAACCGAAGGGAGCCTTCACGGGTGTTACTTCGCACCATGTAAATTTAAACATTTTAGGATAAAAATCCTCTGACCCTTTTCGATGCTCTTTCTATGCTTTAACAGTAAAAATATTAAAAAAATTAAATTTTAGGTTCTAGCCTTAAATTTTAAATTCTAAATCACACCCCTCAAAAATACCCCATATCCTAAATTCACTAAACCTTAACCTTAAATCCTAGACCCTAAACCTGATTTTTAGTGTGAGAGCATGAATAGATACACTGAAAAGGGTGGAGGATTTCTATTCAACATTTAATAGATCTATTCTCTTCTAATATTTAATCTTAGTTTCGTCCTAATTTATAGTCATTTAGGGTCTACTTATTCGAGTGAGTAGAAGAAAAGAACCGAGAAGAAATAAAATAGAAAATATGCTTATTTTCCATCTTAATGCAGGGAAATAAATTATTTTTGAATTAGAATAATAAGGTAATAGAAAATGGG
Source organism: Hibiscus tridactylites (assembly GCA_958450335.1). Classification (NCBI taxonomy): domain Eukaryota; kingdom Viridiplantae; phylum Streptophyta; class Magnoliopsida; order Malvales; family Malvaceae; genus Hibiscus; species Hibiscus tridactylites. The sequence goes on from OY288281.1 coordinate 55,165,849, forward strand.
AGTGATATATTTTTTTCAATATAACACTTACATTACCCAAAGAGTTTCCAAACTCCTAAAATTGAAGTTAAGGGTGACGAAACATATTTTTTAAAGAATAGGGGTAAAAGATAATATACATTTCATTTTTCTTATTAAATAGAACGGTGAAAAAATCTTATCACATTTCTCCCCTATTTTTTTGAATTTTGAAATGATACAGAATTTTATTGATATTGATAAGTGTTTATTTTGGTTATGTTTTTAGTCCTTGTTTTGATCGAATATATATGTTTGAAGGACTTAATTGGGCGTTTTTGTGTTGTTCTTGTGCAGGATACGTAATGACAGAAACGAGTTGAAGTGCTGCAGAAAATACTGAATTCGTGGGCAGATTCATGGGCATGAACCAGGGCATGAATGCTGACTGGGCGTCACATCAGCACCTTCTAGAAGATGACGTCAGCAAGCTTGATAACCTATCAGTCCACTTATCAAGATAGCCTATCATCCGAATTTTATCTTTTAAATTCAAAACTTTGATATTTATATTATGTAATTTTATTTAAATTTATTTTAGGATTTATCATCTTAGGTTTTTAGGGTTTTTCAACTACTATAAATACCCCACTTTGGGGGTGAATTATTCATCAATCAATTTCCATTGTTCTCTTCTTCCTTGAGTAATAAAGTTCTCCATTTTTTTTTCTCCATTTTCTTTTCTCCATTTTTGTTTATTTTACTAAGTATGGTTTTTTTCACAAACCATGCTTAACTAAATCCCCTTTAGCCAAAAGCAACGCCAAACCCGACAAACCTCGTGAGATTAGGAAAATACTTCAATCCTTCGACAATTCCTTTTTTTAGATTCTCTGCAAAGTTGATTAGGCAATCGGCCTAATCTTTAGGCATCGCAATTGTTTCATTCCGAGAGCGCGCATCGGCTTGAAGTGGTTTAGATCCATCGTTGGGGATGAGGAAAAGCTTGTAGCCAATTCAACTCCCTAAGAACAAACTTAGTGGCGGTCCACTAAGGGGAATCGAAATCGGAAACAACTCTCATCGAGACGAATATCCAAGCACGGGCTTCTCCAGCACTAACTCAGATCTGGGTTAGCATCGATTGCCGTGGCTAATTCACAAAAGTTTGACTTCAAGGATTGCCCTGGGAGTCGAATCTACCAACGAGAAGCAAGTTACAAGGGTTGGGCCTTGTAGACTGTAACCTGCAGGAAAGTCGAAGAAAAATCAACTTCAGTGATCGAAGATGTCGTGGCAAAGCGTGGCTTGAGGCTATTTCTATCCATAATTCTTTCTCAACATTTATTTTTACATTTTTACTATTTTTCTCATTCAAATCACTATTCTAAATCCCCCTTTATTTCCTACAGGTTTTTGGTCTAAATCAGAAGAAAGTGTTAGAGTTCCTATTCCCTGCGGATCGACCCTTACTCTCACTATATTAATTTAATTCTTATTTACTTTGAGTTTAAGGTTTTATTTTTGACACTATACGACGCGTGTCAGATATAAAGGTACAACAATAACAATGCAACCAATCAAAGAGAGAATTTTGGGATTATATGTCCATCAAAAAGCTCAAACATAAAATAAAATGAAAAAGAAAACTCAAAGGTGCAATGATAGTCGAAGCCTTATTTTGAATCTGACGTCCATCATCCATAATAACCTAGTAATTGTCAACAATACTCCTTTTCCTCTATCTAACTAGAGGCTTTAGAAATGATGAAGGAGTGTCGAGCGAACCAAAGTAAACTTACAAGCTGCTTCGCAAAACATATATGAATACACAAGCAAACAATCACAAAATAAAATCTAACCATTGAAAGAGAACCGACAATCGCAAATCAGATATGAGCGACATGAGAATCTCAACACAATCGCATATCAACTGCAGAGTTAGGCGAACAAAGTGTCATTAGATAGAGGAAACATGCCACAAGAGCGAAGTAAAAAATGTGCGGCAAAAGCAGATGAACATGCACAAAATGTGCGAAAAGAAAGAGGCCAAAGAAAAGAGATTTTATTGAAAATTAGAATAAAAACGAAAGAAAAATAACAAACCAAAACGGGATACGAGAAAACAATGATAACGATGAATATCGAAGGTAGGCAACCATTATAAAAATTGATGTCGCCGTCGGCAAAATCATAAAAGCAAGGTTTGCGAGGCTCCATAGAGGTATCGAACATGGGGCCATTGTAGAGAACAAAAATCATCTATCCTTTTTAGTGTCCATTTCTATGCTTTAATACTAAAAAATTAAATACTAAGTTTTAACCTTAAATTCTAAATTTTAAACTCTAAATCTTAAAAATACATCCTACTTCAATTCCCTAAACTTCAACTCTAAATGTTAAATTTAAATTTTTAATCTTACATTTAAAAATTTAGGGTAAATGCATAAAAAAGAGCATACGATTTGGACTCCATTATAGATCTTATTGGTATTGATTTTTTGGATGTGTTGTTTATGGTGGATGGTTATTGTGGTTGGTGGAGGACGGTTATGAATTTTTTATAATCACGAATGTGATTGATTTTTATTCAATAATCTCTAAAGTAGGTGATTAAAGCGGGTAAAAAATTTCTGCCCCCTAACCATGCCTCATTCTATGTCTCTACCTAAAAAATAGATAAAAATTAAATTTTGCCCCATAACCCTAATTTTCATATTCTAAACCCCAAACTCTAAACCCTAAAAAATACACCCTACTCCTAATTCCCTACACCCTAACCTTAAACCCCAAATCCTAAACCCTAAACCCACTATTTTAAAGTAGGAACACAAATAGAGGCATACTTTGGGGGCAGATGATTTCCATCCGGTTAAAGTACTCAATTGACACTCTTTCCTTCTTATTGTGGCGCCGTAACCTATTAAGAGTAATTTTTTTTCTTTTTATCCCTTAAATAAAAATTGTTAAAAAAATAAATAAATAAAGGAAGATTAGGGTTTTAATTAAAACACACTCATTTAAAATCTTGTTCACAGAACAAATAATTTGTCTTTTTTCTCCTTTTAATCTTTCATCATTCTAATTTGTCGTATCTTTAATGTTTTTTTGCAAAGATAAAATTATTAATGATAAGATTTTTAATGTGTACCTTACCGAAGGATATTCTACTCATTAAAATATGTTTATTTGATTAATAATAAATTAGTCTAACAGAATGAAATATTAGATCTCTTAAATAAGATAAAAAAATTAAATTATGATATTATATAATGAAATTATATATCATTTTTTTCATGCACATTACTCAAAATGTGCAAGAAAAGAATTGATCTTTGCTTTCAGCTCAAATTCTACTGTGAATAATTTTGATCATTTCTGCATATTAATCTACCATCTCATCATTTTTTTTGTAAATATCTATTATTTCCTCTAAATTCTACGTGGTACATTTGGCATGGGATGGTAACTGGATCCGCCTATTTCAGAAAGAGGCTACTAGAACTTGAGCAAAACCAGTGATCGGGCATTCCGAAAAAAGTTTAAACAGGGGAAGAAGATGAACAATTCATATAAGGGACTAAAATGAATAAAAGATACAATTTGACATATTTAATGTGTAATTTACCTCTTTTATTTAAGTTAGATAAGTTTTTTGCTAATAAAATAACACGTGGCGCGTTCTGATTGGCCTGTGAGAATTTTTTAACGGAGGGGTGTAACCCCCTAAACCAGGCCTAGAAGAAAAGACCGAATTTAGGAAGTTACGATTGAAAACTCAAGTAAACAATTCAAAACATTATTTAAAATTAATTCATAATAAAATAATAATTAAATAATTGTATTTATTTTTGAAAAATAACAAAACCAAAACTCATGCCACAATTAAAATATCAATTTAAAATAACATTTAATTTCATAAAGCCAAAAATTCGAGATTGTGATCCTCCGAATGTCGAACCGGTTCTATCATCTAGAAATATCTGAAAGGGAAGAGAAGAAGTGGGGTGAGCTAGAAGCCCAATGTGGTCCAAAGACACAAAAATAAAAGATACTATATTAATGAACATAATACTTACGTAAAATATATACAACATAACGATATTATCAGAATATCAAATCACATGCGTACATGACATTAGTCGCAATCACAACATAGGTCATACGCAACATCTCAGGGAACATATAATCAAGTCTCAATGACGCATGATACGATGCCACAAGCACAATACAGTGCACCCACCTACAACCGCCATAAGAAGAGGTAGGTTCCCCAAAACCCCTCACTACATCCATCAGTCGATCTGTGGTAAAGACCACTGCTTCCTCCGTACAAATCCCAACCCATGCTCATTCATATATGATGTTTAAAACTCAAATTTCATAAACAAAGTTTGATAAATATGATATTCCATAACCATAGTTCCATAATTACATTCGATAAATCCGATATTATCAGAATATCAAATCACATGCGTACATGACATTGTTCTTGTTCTTGAAGTCTCTTTTTCAAATGAACTTTCTACCTCTATTAGACTTCATGAATCGAGTGAACCTTTTGGATAACATGACCATTTCCTCGTCATCCTTCTCACTTAAATCACTCTCTTCATGTGAAACTTTGAGAGCAATTCAAATCTTTTTCTTCTCTACCTCTTTCTTCTCTATTCTTTTCTCTTCTCTTTTCTTTTCTTCTTCTCTTTCTTGCTTCATGATCTCATGAGTAAGGAGTGACCCCACTAGTGCATCGAGCTTCAATGTCTTCAAATCTTTTGCCTCGATGATGGTGATCCTTTTCCTATCCCATGACTCGGGAAGAGAATAGAGAAGCTTCTGGACAAGTTTATCTTCAAGAATGACTTCACTGAAGCCTTTGAGACCATTGACGATGACGGAGAAATGATAAAACATCTTGTCGATGCTTTCATCGGGCTCCATCTTGAAATTTTCATACCTCAAATTGAGGATTCCAATTTTGGTTTCCTTCACATCATTGGTTCCTTCATATGTGGTCTATAGCTTGTCCCACACCTCCTTCGCACTTGTATACGAAGACATCTTCGGTACATGTCTGGTCCAAGAGCACAAAATAGAATCTGCAATGCTGTGTTGTTTACTTGAAGCTTCTTCCGATCATCATCGGTCATCTCGATCTTAGACTTGGGAACGAGTCTATCTTCTACATATCTCTTAATTGGAATTGATGGACCATCTTCCACTACATCCCATAGGAGGTAGTCGTTTGATTTGATGAAGAGCCTCATCCTATTCTTCCAAAAAAAGGTAGTTATCTCTATTGAAATAAAGAGGTTTGGTGATGGATTGTGACTCATAGATGTTTTGGCCGGAGGTAGATGCCATGGCTTGAATTGTAGGTTGATCAACCTCTCCTAGAATCGACTCAAGAGGGTGTTAATATTTCCAATAAGTGTAGCTCTGATACCAATTATTGAGATGATCAAACAATGTCGAATTGGCCAAGAGGGGGTGAATAGGCTTTTAAAATGAAAGAGATCAAAATAGCAAAATAAAAATTGAAGACAAAGAAATTTAGAGTGGTTCTAGCTTCTAACAAGCTATACATCCACTATCTTAGCTCACACTAAGGATTTCAACCAATTCACTACTGAATTCTTCCCCTTTTCTAGGATTAGGATGAAATCGTTACAAAGATCAAAGCTTTCTACCCAAAGCTTGGTCAAAATCACTCTTTTACAAGAAGAAGTTGACAAACTGAAAATACACCTCTCAATAGGTAAAATATTTGCCCAATTACAATAGCACACTCCTCAAAATTGAAATGAAACATTACAAATGAATTACACAATTTGGGTGTAAGGGTTTGACTCTAAATGGCTTAAAAGGATTGGATTTTTGCTTAAATGTTCTTGACTTGATGAATAGTTGTTGTTGTAGCTTTAGAGACTAGCTTTTATAGCTTCTCATTGAATTCTATCTGTTTGGGTGGTTGGCATTATCAATAGAGCCGTTGAGCTCTCATTTTCTCATCATAAATACACTTTTGCAACCTACCGTATCGGTACACGGGGTACTCATACCGATACTTGTTTCAAAATAGAAAGAGTCGTTGCATGTAATAAAGAGGGCGTATCGATATGCGGGAAGGCGTATCTAAACAATAAAGGGGTCATACCGATATGGTTATAGGTCGTATCGATGCATTTTTTGCAAACTTAGACACTGCCAAACTCCGCATCGATATGCTACTGGGGTGTATCGGTACGAGTAACTGAAATTCAAAAGTTTACTGATTTCATCTAACTGACAAGGCAACAGTCATATAATAAATGAAAAGATTTGAAAATTTTAACGCTCGTATCGATACGGTATAGGTCTGTATCGGTACACTTAAACAAAAACCGTATTCCCAGATGAATACTTTATCACAACAGACATTGCCGTATCGATACAGTCTCAACCGGATCGAAACGTGAAATTCTAGTAGCCAATTAAGATGAGGCTGTATCGAAACGTTGGGAAAGTATATCGAAACACCTATGTAGTTTTGTAAAATTCGGCTTTGAAAAGGCAAGGCCATATCGAAACACTTACATAGTGTATCGAAACACCTGAGCGATTTTGTTAAGTTTGGCTTTGAAAACACTTAGAAAAATTTGTGGGTTTAAATTTTGACTTGGAAACATTTTAGCTTTAAAATCCTTGTCAATAGTGAAACTTTCTAATACTTAAAATTTTATTTACCTTGCAATTTGGTCCTTACACTATTTGTTATATCAAAATCAAACATAGGTTTTCAATCTCCCCCTTTTTGATATAACAAAACCAAAGTAAATTTTTAAGTTCTCCCCCTTAGTTTAAGCTAGGTTTTTGAAAGATTTAGTTTGAAAATTTTAGCTTATACCCTTCTCTCCCTTTTTGTTAGATCAAAATCAATGATAAAAGCAATATAATATAAGCAAGATTAAGCAAAAAACATAAACTTCATTAGTAGCTTAAAGCATAACAATTCAAAGCAAACTTAAAACCCTAAAAACATAAACCAAATATCCAAAGCATATGTTCAAAGGGAAATAACATAGATGCATAAAAGAAAATCCTAATATGATATGTAATGATATGCAAGACTTAGGACTCGTCTTGATCTTCATCTTCCTCTTCACCTTCATTGTTGGAGTTATTACCTCGAGTTTGTCGCCACTTATCATGAAAAGCTTGAAGGGAGATGTCCATGGAGGTTTGTTGAGTTTCAATCGAGATAACTCGATTCTCAATGGAAAGGACTCTCTCATCCAAGGTGGTGAATCTTGTGTCGATTGCGGAAAACCCAAAATTCATGTTTGTGGCCAAAGAGGTGAATTACTCGTTGAGAAAGGCCATGAGAGCATCCATGGATGGTTGAGCAATTTGAGCTTGGGGTTTCGCTTGAGGAGGCACACCTTGTTCGAGTCTATCTTCTTGAGGAATTTGAATGAGACGAACCCAATTAACCTCATAGTAGAGAAACTTGGAACAAATAAGAGAACACTCTTCGATCGGATCTTTGAGAGGCTCGAGAAATTCATGCGAGCAATCAATCTCCATCTTTGAGAACAAGTAACTCAAAGTGGTGCCATAGGTGAATGAAGAGACAAGAGAAATGTGGCGATGTTGAACAAGAATAAACAATCTCCACAAACATGATTTTGCAAAGGTTTGGGCGAATACCTTCATGAAAGCCACGAATCCAAAAGTCATCGACTTGTCGAATTGTTGAGAACTTTCCATTGGAGGGGCGAAACCACCAAGTGACCATAAGGTGAAGGATACGATCATGCACATCAAGTACGTTCACGGAACCATTGAGAATGTGTCCTAAATAGTCTTCATCATTAACACCCTCATCTTCAAAACCAAATGTAACACCCCCTTCCCGATCTGGTCGAGAACCGAGTCGGAAGGTGAAACCGATGATCAATACAGAAACCAGTGCAATAAAATTTCATTTTATTATTAACGGTTTCAATCCAAATCATACAATGAATCATTCCCACCAAATAATTCAGTCCAATTTATCCATATGATCAATGATTAGTCATTCATGGGCTAAATTGTAATTTTTACAAGTTTTAGGGACCAATTTGTAATTTTGACAAACTAGGGGTTCTACAATGCAATTTATATTACCATTTTAAAACTCACTATCTTAATGACATGTCTGCAAAATTTCATTCGATTTGAAGATCATTATCTAATTCAATTTAACCTTACAATATTCAGTGACTAAATTGTGAAATTAGAAATCTGTTCAATTAGACTTTAACTAACTTACCTAACCCCGCATCGAAACACCCTAGAGTTTTTTTCGAAACGGGTGAACGATGGTCAACTCTTGTTGACATTACCCTTAAGACCGCACCGATACAGGCATGCCCGTATCGAGACGAGGTTGACCTCCTATGACTTTGACCCATTTCGATACGCTATGAACTCGTATCGAAACGAGGGATTCCAAAGACAAATTTTTTTTGTAAAAACATGGACCGTTTCGATACACCCTATTTCAAAGACCAAACTGTGCTTACATGTATCGAAACGCCATCACCCGTTTCGATACGGCCTGACCTGTAATGACAGATTTTTGCTGGTCTTTACTCAATTTGACCTATCGAACAATGTCCAAATGCAACGAAACTTTACACACAACATTTCAATAGTATAAACTACAGGTATGAAAATTTTCATGATCATTTGAATCCATTTACTATGCTTTTACCTTTTGAGCTAAATATGCATTCTTGTGCCATTTTAAACCAACCAAAAAGGCCATGTAGGGCCATTAACCAAGTTACAACATATGCACACCACAACATAAACAAAATGGGCATATTTGACTAGTTCAACCACTTTGCCACCTTCCTAGGAGTTCTTAGGATCAGAATACATTACTTTAAGGCTTGTAGTGACTTGTCTTGCCTAGCCAAATACGATCTTCCGACACTCGATCTTTCAACCTGAAAATGCATGAGATGTGACACGTTAGGCATACATTGCCTAGTGAGGTAGTCATAAACAATACGAAAAACATTATATCAAATATCAATATACATGATCTCATGCTTATCAATGTCAAAGCTATGCATCAATATACAATGTTTAACATTTTCATTTCATCATTAATCCTTGGATTGAGTCAAGATAATGGATACACAAATTCCTACGCCTCGCCAAATCAATGAATGGTCTGATCCCCCCGCCTCGCCAATATGACCAATATCAATACACATCCCTCCGCCTCGCCAAATCAATATAGGCCATAGCCTTAGGACCGTAGTCCACCCATACACTGAGCTCATGAATTCTATGGCATGCCAATTGTATCCAATGTCTATTCAAATCCAAGGTTCCAATGTTCATATCCATTTCAATAATCAATAGTATTCCAATGTCTGATGATTTCAATATTACCAATGACATATATATCTCGTCATTAATATATCATAATCCAATGTCAATATCAATGTCCAATGATTTCTATACAATAATCCGATGACAATTACTATATCAATGACAATGCACAATGACGATATCAATGACTATATCCGATGTTCAATTAAAAACTTACCGACACTTACCAAGTGTCTGATTAACCATCCAATGCAATTTCTTCAACAACAATGTTAGTAATGATATCTAAATTATCAAATAATGATCCAGGAAGGCCTTTCGCCTAAACCCGAGACTCCGACTACACTCACCTTCGCAATCCGAAGCTTTCAAGGCTCTCAAATAACAATCCTCTTGTGCCTAGCTTGAGATGGAGACGATGAAACCTCTTTCTCCACTTCTTGAGCTAGAAAGTGAATAGAAAACTATTAGGTTCGACATTTCAATATCAAATTCAATATAACGATATCAAAATCAATATCCGATTCCGATAACACAACAACAATGTAATATCCATGGATAGTCAAAACCCTAACTTGAAATTAAGCTCGATATATCCATGGAATCCAATAACTGATTGAGGATTATAGCTTACCCGATCGATAGCAGCGATTCAATATCAATAAAACAAAGAAAAAGTGAAATTCACGACTTCCTCTAATGGAGGTGCTTGGTTCAAGGAAGGAGATGAAAAAGATGAAGATATTTGCTTAAGAATAATTGGGTAAGTTTCTGTCCTTTTACTTCTTTTGTTTTGTATATCATAATTAAGCTATTTAGCTTTCCTTCAACTGAAAGAAAGCTCTCAGAAAATCACATGTAGCCCAATTTTAATTATGGAGGGGCTAATTGCAAGATTAGTCCCTCAACTCTCAACATATTATGATTTCATTCCCCAACTTGCATTTTCTCCAATTTAGTCACTGTATAGGTTCGATATGACTCAATAGAGTCCAATGACGATGTTTTAAGCTCAATTAGGGTTCGATATCAATAATTAACTAGTCAATACAATATTTAGAATTCATCAATATATGATTTCCGATTACCGGAACTAAATCCCATCTAGACCGGATTTCAGGGTGTTACAACTCTCCCCCCTTTAGAAAAATTCATCCTTGAATTTTACCTGAATCAAAGAGATGCATATACTGTTGTTTCATGGTCTCTTCAGGTTCCAAAGTGGCTTCCTCAATGGTGTGGCTCCTCCAGAGCACTTTAACCAACGATATTGTTTTGTTTTGAAGTTTCTTGACTTCTCTAGCAAGTATTTGAACCGGTTCCTCCTTGTAGGACATATTTGGTCGAAGTTCCACAGATTCAGGTTCCACAATGTGTGAAGGATAAGAACGATACTTCCATAGCATTGATACATGAGAAAACATCATGGATCTTACTCAATTCTGAAGGTAACAACCGCCGATATGCTACAGGGCCAACTCTTCCAATTTCTTCAAAGGGTCCAATGAATCGGGGACTCAATTTTCCCTTTTTGCCAAATCTTAAGACTTTTTTCAACGGTGATACTTTTAGGAAGGCCTTCTCACCAACTTCGTACTCAATGTCCCTTCTTTTGAGGTCAACAAAAGCCTTTTGTCGATCAAAGGAAGCTCTTAAAAGATCATGAATTATAGCGACTCGCTCTTCAGTCTCTCGAAGGAAGTCAGGGCCTAACATCTTGCCCTCGCCATGCTCCAACCAACACAAAGGAGTTCTGCATCGCCTACCATACAATGCTTCATACGGAGCCATTTGAATTGATGCTTGGTAACTATTATTGTAGGAAAATTCGACGAGGGTTAGAGACTTTTCCCAATTTCCACCAAAGTCAATAATGCATGCTCGAATCATGTCTTCGAATATTTGTATAGAGAGGTTCAATGACAAGGAAAGTTTCTAGGATTTTCAATGGACAAATTTTTTGATGATTTACCTAGATTACCCTTTCTGACTGACCGTCAGATTGAGGGTGAAAAGCTGTGTTGAAATTAACTCTGGTGCCTAGAGCTCCTTGTAAGGTTCTCCAAAACCGAGATGCAAATCGAGGGTCTCGATTAGAGATAATAGACTTAGGTACTCTGTGGAGTCGGATTACTTCCTTGATATACAAGTCAGCTAGTTTGGGAAGACCGTAGTCCATTCTAACCGATATAAAATGAGCTGACTTCGTGAAACGATCTACAATGACCCATATAGCGTCATGCTTCGCAGGGGTTAACGGTAGACCACTAACAAAATCCATAGTGATCTTTTCCCATTTCCATTTCGGTGGATTGATAGGCTGTAATAGTCCAGTAGGAGCACAATGTTCAACCTTAACACGTTGGCACGTGAGACATTTGGAAATGAAATCAACTATGGCCTGTTTCATGCCTGGCCACCAATAGAGTTCGCGTAGGTTTTTATACATCTTCACTGACTCAGGGTGAATGGAAAAAGACCTTAAATGAGCTTCTGAAAGGATATCAGTGCGAAGAGATTCATCATTAGGTACACAAAATCAGTCATGTAAACATAAAAGTCCTTTAGAATTAATTCCGAAGTCAGGGTTGTCCGATAGCTTAGAGATAATGGTTTGAAGCTCAGGAACTTGCTCTTGCAGATCCTTGATCCGTGAAACAATGGTAGACGGAACTTGGAGTTCAGCTACAAGACAATGATGCTTCCAAAGTTGGAAGTGAGCGTTAATTGCTCGAGGGGCTACAATATAGCAATATTACAATGAGTTAATATACTACACAACACATATAACTCCAAAATTTATTGTCAATGCTTAATAGGCGAAGGTTTGTGGCTAAGTGCATCAGCTCTAACGTTGGCCTTGCCCGAATGGTAATCGATGACCAGATCATAATCTTTAAGGAGTTCCATCCACCTTCGTTGCCAAAGGTTCAACTCTTTTTAGTCAATAAATACTTCAGCCTTTTATGGTCGGTGAAAAGATAGCATTTCTCTCCGTAGAGATAATGTCTCCAAGTTTTCAATGCAAAAACAACTGCAGCCAATTCAAGGTTGTGGGTGGGATAATTCATCTCGTGTGGCTTAAGTTGTCTCGATGCATAAGCAATAACCTTGCCTTCTTGCATCAATACACATCCTAACCCGAGATACGATGCATCACTATAAATTGTGTAGTTCTTTCCAGACTTGGGTTGGGTTAGGACGGGTGCATGAGTCAATACTTGCTTCAACTGATCGAAACTTCGTTGTTGAACCTCGGTCCAAACAAAAGAAGCTTCTTTCCTCAATAATTTGGTTAAAGGAGCCGCTATTAGAGAAAATCCTTTTACGAACCCGCGATAATAGCCAGCAAGCACAAGGAAGCTTCCAACTTCACCAATGTTCTTCGGTGGATGCCATTATACAATGGCTTGGATTTTCTTTGGGTCCACTTGAATACCCGAAGCCTACATGATATGCCCCAGAAAGGCAACTTTAGTGAGCCAGAACTCACACTTAGAGAACTTCACGTATAACTGCTTCTCTCACAAGGTCTAAAGTACAATACGGAGATGATCTAGATGCTCCGCTTCATTCTTGGTTTTCAATGTCAAAGCATACAATGATGGATTCCTCGCATTCATCAGTACAACACTTTCTTTGCCCAAACCCCGAAGGTACAATTTTCTTTTACAACAATCTATCCAGGCTTGGTGCTCACTAAGCCAATCTAAGCCTAGGATGACATCAAATTCGTGAATCGGTAAAGCCAACAAATTGGCTGGAAAAGGAATCCCTTGAATCAATAAGGGGCAGTTCTTGCACACTACCCTTACGGTGACACAATCTCCTAAGGGATTGGTTACATAAATTCTTGATGCTATTGGTTCAAAAGACATGTTATACTTCTTAACTACAATGGTGCTTATAAAAGAATGCGTAGAATCAAGGTCAATCAATGCATATAAAGAATGCGAATATAACTCAATGGTACATGCAATAACATTAGGTTCATCCTCTTCTTCCCTGCTCCTCACATGATACATTTGGGCATGAGCTTTTGAATCTTGTTTATTAAAGGGTTTCCCCGGTCCACTCGATCGTCCATATGTTCCCGTTGATTCTTGCTTCGATCCTTTACCCCGAAAGGATTGAGCAAGAGAAGCAGCAGTGGTCGGTGTGATGACAGATTTTGTTGCATTCATAGGACAGTCACGAATGAAGTGACCATGCTCACCACAATAGTAACAGGCTCCAATCTGCTTACGGCATTGACCCGCTAGGTGCCTATTCTGACAATAATTGCAGAGAGGGTGTTGGTTACCTCGATTTGAGCCTCCAGTTCTGTCAACGGATGCGACTTTAGCAAAAGACTACGTCACAGACTGAGGTCTCTCAATGTTCCCAGATCAGGAGGGCTGTGAATAGATATTCTGTTTGGGGCCTTGATATCTCCTCTTCTTGTTCCATCTCGGAAGCCGAGAATCATCCCTGAACCTCTTCTCAGATTTTTCAGACCCGCCAGCTCGTTGAGCTCTCTGGGCAGCTTCAGTGGCCTTGACTCAATTCACTAGATCCTGGAAGTTGGTGATACCAAGGGCTGTAAACATAGGTCGTAGCTCATCGCTAAGGCCAGCTATAAACATTATGCACTTGTCTTCCTCTTTCTTTATAAATTCTGCTCCGTGTCGGCAATATTGCAGAAATCATGGATATATTGTTCGATAGGTCGCCCATCCTACCTCAGGTGGAGAAAGGTGTTCCACCTTTACGCGAGGTAATATTCACTAATGTATTTATTCTAGAACTCTCGGAGAAAGAACTCTCAAGTAACCGATTCTTCAGGAGCTGTGAGAATAGTGGTTTCCCACCACATGAGAGCTTGATCGAGTAATAACGCAATAGCACACTTCAACTTGTGTTCATCCAAATATTGCAGATGCTTGTTCAAGATAAGAAACGTGTTATCCAGCCAGTATTCGGCAACCTCAGGATTATCATCATCTTGTCCGGTAAAGGAATATGCTCAGAGTGAAGCCAACTTGTCCACAGGGGCACGAACATACTGGACAACATGAAGGGTAGGCTAAACAGATGGTGTTGCTTGCATCACAACCATAAACTGTTTGAACATATTAACCATATTCTGGTAACATTTAGCCTGAGTGGTAGGTGCTGCAGGCTCAGTACCCTGATCAGGAGGGTCCTGTAGTTGCGGTGGATTCTGAGGATTTCCTCCTCTAATCTCCTCGCCATGTGTCGAGGAGCCAGTCGTGAGCTCGTCTATATGAGCTTCTTTCGTCTCAAACATATATATATATGAAAGTCGGATTAGTCAACAAGTCATAATATACGCAATTTAAAACTCCTAGGTGGAAAAGTAACACAATAGAAATGCAAAAAGCTTTGGTTTAGTCCTACAATGGACTAAACTCTATCTCTAATACCACAAATGTAACACCCCCTTCCCGGTCTGGTCGAGAACCGAGTCAGAAGGTGAAACCGATGATCAATACAAAAACCAGTGCAATAAAATTTCATTTTATTATTATCAGTTTCAATCCACATCATACAATTAATCATTCCTATCAAATAATTTATTCCAATTTATCCATACAAGCAATGATTAGTCATTCATGGGCTAAATTGTAATTATTACACGTTTTAGGGACCAATTTGCAATTTTGACAAACTAGGGGTCCTCCAATGAAATTGATCTTACCATTTTAAAATTAACTATTTTAATGACATGTTTGCAAAATTTCATTCGATTTGGAGGTCATTATCTCATTCAATTTAACCTTACAATGTTTAGTGACTAAATTGTGAAATTAGAAATCTGTACAATGAGCCTTTAACTAACTTACCTAACCCCGTATCGAAACACCCTAGAGTTGTTTCAAAACGGGTGAACGATGGTCAACTCTTGTTGATCTTACCCTTAAGACTGCACCGATACAGGCATACCCGTATCGAAACGGGGTTGACTTCATTTGACTTTGACCCGTTTCGATACACTATGAACCCATAACGAAACGAGGGATTCCAGAGACAATTTTTTTGAAAGACCATGGACCGTTATGATACACCCTATTTCAAAGACCAAACTTTGCTTACCCGTATCGAAACGCCATCACCCGTTTCAATACGGCCTGACCTGTAATGACAGATTTTTGCTGGTCTTTACTCAATTTGACCTATCGAACAATGTCCAAATGCAACGAAACTTTACACACAATATTTCAATAGTATAAACTAATGGCCTGCCAAATTTCATGATCATACGAATCCATTTACTACGCTTTTACCTTTTTGAGCTAAATATGCATTCTTGTGCCATTTTAAACCAACCAAAAAGGCCATATAGGGCCATTAACCAAGTTACAACATATTCACACCACAACATAACCAAAATGGGAATATTTGACTAGTTCAACTACTTAGCCACCATCCTAGGAGTTCTTAGGATCAAAATACATTGCTTTAAGGCTTGTAGTGACTTGTCTTGCCTAGCCAAATTCGATCTTCCGACACTCGATCTTTCAACCTCAAAATGCATGAGATGTGACACGTTAGGCATACATTTCCTAGTGAGGTAGTCGTAAACAATATGAACAACATTATATCAAATATCAATATACATGATCTCAAGCTTATCAATGTCAAAACTATGTATCAATATAAAATGTTTAACATTTTCATTTCATCATTAATCCTTGGATTGATCAAGATAATGGATACGAGAATTTCTACGCCTCACGAAATTAATGAATGGTCTGATCCCTCCGCCAAACCAAATCAATATAGGCTGTAGCCTTAGGACCGTAGTCCAGCCGTACACCGAGCTCATAAATTCTATGGCATGCCAATTGTATCCAATGTCTATTCAAATCCAAGGTTCCAATGTTCATATACATTTCAATAATCAATAGTATTCCAATGTCCGATGATTTCAATATTACCAATGACAAATATATATATATATGTATATATATATATGTATATATATATATGTATATATATATATGTATATATATATATATATATATATGTATATATATATATATATATATATATATATATATATATATATATATATATATATATATATCATCAATATACCATAATCCAATGTCAATATCAATGTCCAATGATTTCTATACAATAATCCGATGACAATTACTATATCAATGACAATGCACAATGACTATATCCGATGTTCAATAACAAACTTACAGATACTTCCAAAAGTGTCCGATTAACCATCCAATGCAATTTCTTCAACAACAATGTTAGCGATGAAATCTAAATGATCAAATAATGATTCGGAAAGGCCTTTCGCCTAAACCCGATACTCTGACTACACTCACCTTAGCAATCCGAAGCTTTCAAGGCTCTCAGATAACAATCCCATTGTGCCTAGCTTGAGATGGAGACGGTGAAACCTTTTTCTCCACTTCTTGAGCTAGAAAGTCAATAGAAAACTATTAGGTTCGACATTTCGATATCAAATTCAATACAACGATATCAAAATCAATATCTGATTCCGATAACACAACAATGATGGAATATCCATGGATAGTTAAAACCCTAACTTGAAATTAAGCTCGATATATCCATGGAATCAAATAACCGATTGAGGATTATAGCTTACCCGATTGATAACAACGATTCAACATCGATAAAACAAAGAAAAAGTGAAGTTCACAACTTCTTCCAATGGAGGTGCTTGCTTCAAGGAAGGAGATGAAGATATTTGCTTAAGGATTCTCGAGTAAGTTTCTATCCTTTTACTTCTTTTGTTTTTTATATCATAATTAAGCTATTTAGCTTTCCTTCAATTGAAGGAAAGCTCTCAGAAAATCCCACGTAGCCCAATTTTAATTATGGAGGGGCTAATCGCAAGATTAGTCCCTTAACTCTCAACATACTATGATTCCATTCCCCAACTTGCATTTTCTCAAATTTAGTCAATATATAGGTTCAATATTATTCAATAGAGCCCGATAACGATGTTTTAAGCTATATTAGGGTTCGATATCAGTAATTAACTAGTCGATACAATATTTAGACTTCATCAATGTAGGATTTCCGATCACCGAAACTAAATCCCAACTAGACCGGATTTCAGGGTGTTACACCAAAAACATTGGTTAAAACCTTTGGATCAATCTGAAGCTTCTTGCCCATAAGATAAGATTCAATAACAATAACTTGACTTTGATCGAGGCTAGATATACACCGGGCATTTTCAAAAAAGATTAGGACAATTTTGTGATACAAAATGTCGTGAATTCACAAAAAGGACATGAAGTTCCATAGAAGTAAAAGATGAAGATATTTAAACTTAAAATGTTCGGAATCCAAAAAGGGTATAGAAGTGATACGCTCATGACTGATTTGGTAGTTATGGTATTGTCGGTAGTGAGCAAGAGCTGATGGCTTGGAAAACACCTTTGGTAAATGAGAGTGAGGTTAGGACGAGTAACATCATCTTGATTGGAAGAATCTCCAACCTCACTAGCTCTTTGTCTCTTTTTTGGGGCCATAGTTCAAATTTGGAAAACACATCAAATCACAAAAACAATGTATGCATAAATCACCATATTAGATCCAATAATTAATCCAAAAATTCAAGGTATTGTGAAAAATCTAAACAATATAGTTTAGAAACATCTATAAATATAAAAGGAATTTTTGGTAAAAAGAATTTTGAAAAAAAGTTTAAATAAATATACAGTATAATTTTATATTTGAATAAAAAATTTTAAGTTTTACCTTGAGTTGTGGTATCTGGATGAATGAATGGATGATGATGCACCAAATCGATGAACTTGCTTAGATTTGACTTGAAAAGAAAAAAACCTCAAAGATTGTGTGAAAAACAAAGGATTTTGATGGGCATTTATAGGGTTAAAAACTAGGGTTTTGACATAAAAGAGTTTATGTTTAATTAAAAGTTTGATTTAAAGTTTGAAACCTCTTTAAAGACTAATTTAAGATTATGCGTCCTCGCGTACCGATACGCCACATGGCGTATTGAAACAAGTGTACTGGTACGCTTTTAAAGCCGTTCCAAAACACGACCCCGTACCGGTACAAGTTTAACTGTACCAAAACACTATCGATGCCCGTATCGAAACACTTTTTACTCGTTTCGATACTGTTTTTTTCTAGAAAGGTGGTTCCGTATCATTCTAGAAGCCTGTATCGAAACACCTTGACCCGTTTTGATACACCTGTGCTAGAAAGTGCATTTTGGGCAAAAAGGAGCTTACGAAGACTATTTTAATCGAGTCTAAATGCATGTGTATGACATATGATCAACATGTATAGGCTAAAACAAAAGCATACCCCTAGCAACAAGCATAGATGCATAAAGGAGCAAAAACACATAAGCACATACATCAATCAAATTCAAGTAAGTTTTTGAACTTAAGTGGCTCTAAAGGGTCAAGAAAGGCTAGTTAGACCTAAATCTCTCCCAAGATTCCAAAAACGCTCTTTGTCTGGAGGTTTGATAAATATGTCCACTAGTTGATTCAATGTGTCAACATACTCTAGAACTACATAATTTTCAAGACATGATCCCTAATGAAATGATGTCTTATTTGCATGTGTTTGGTTCTATAATGGTGGATGGGATTCTTTGCGAGACATATGACACTAGTGTTGCCACACTTAAGGGGTATGGTACATACATCAACTCTATAATCTAAAAGTTATTACTTTATCCAAAGGACTTGAGCACAACAACTTTTGGCCGATATATATTCCGCTTTGGTGGTAGATAAGGATACACTATTTTGTTTCTTAGAGAACCAAGATATGAGCATACTACCTACGAATTAACATGTTCCGGAGGTACTTTTTTCTATCTATCTTACATCCCCCATAATCCGCATCCGATAAAGCTTGCAAATCAAATGAGGAATCTCTAGGATACCAAAGGCATAAACAAGATGTGTCTCTAAGGTATCTAAAGATTCTCGTAACGTCTATAAGGTATGATTCTCTAGGAATAGCTTGAAACCTAGCACACAAGCAAACATTAAACATAATATCGGATCTACTTATGGTAAGGTAAAGTAAAGATCCAATCATAGAACGATAAATCTTTAAATCAACACACTTACCTCATTCATCTTTGTCAAGTTTTATGGATAAGATCATTGAAGTGGCTTGAGGTTTCACATTCTCCAATCCAAACTTCTTGAGCATGTTCTTGATGTATTTAGCTTGATTAATGAAGGGGTCATCATTCCTTTGCTTGATTTGGAGTCCCAAGAAGAATGAGATCCCCCCATTATGCTCATCACAAACTCACCTTGCATTAGTGTTGCGTGTAAAAGTGTCTATCGCAATGTAGTGCAAGTGTACACGACACAAGTAGTAAAGTGATACGGAAGTATCAGATATCGTCTCCACAGGGACTGGGCTAACCCTTTCCTTTGCTATCTGCACAAGGGGAAAAGAAAATATTTAAGATGTTAGTCACGAAATAATAAAGAGAACTTAAATAAAAGAGTAGAGAAATTAAGATAGAGAGAATGGGATGGTATTGAATTGCTCAATAGTGTAGGTATTGCTGAGTCTAGGAAATTCAGTTCTGAAGTTGTCCCCGTCGCGGCAGCACCTGTCGCGGCGGCAGTCTGTTGCTTGTCGCGGCAACGAACACTCAACTCCGTACTTCAAGTTTGGCAAGAATCTCTGCTGTGCCTTGGCCTATCCCTAGGTCCAAGTCTGACGATGAACACGTCTTTGATGATACCTCCCGCCGTGAATCGAAGGATGAACACCGATGTTGTTGAATTCTTCTTTAGCCACTTAACCTCGTCCTATCCCTAGGTCCGAGATAGTTCAACTATAAACTAGAGAACTTGCACTTATTCCTTTCGTATACTTAACTCTCCCGATATTAAGTAAATAGATAACCTCGCAATGCTCTCCCGATACTCTTGCAAGATGTTAATAACCAGAATAAGAGAACTTGAACTTTATTTTATTGAACTGAAAATTCCTAAAACAAAAGCAACCCTTGCAACTACTTTACAAACCAACCCGTGGCCCTAAGGGGAATTTAGAACATGATGAGAGGAAGAAAACGGCTAGGGTTTTAGGAAGAAGGCTAGAGAATGGTTATGTCCTCCCTAGGTCGAAATACATGCCCTTATATAGGCTTTGGGTCCAAGTTTTCTTAAATAGCAAGAATACAACTTTAAATTAAAGTACAACTCTAATAAAGACTAAATCTTCAGAGAATCAAACTTTAATTTGTCCTCTTTCTTGCTTGGGATTTTCTCTCCTTGAACTTTGGGCTTGACATTCCTTCTGATCTAGGGCTTGGAAAAATATACTGGTTTTCCACGACAGACGAGCTTAATTTTCTCTATTTGTCGAGGTCCACTTTGCTTCTTCTCCTCAAAATTGTTGTCGTCCTTTGCTGTCACGGTGACAACCATGGCAGCATCATCCTCCTTGACAACTAGTTCCAGCTTTTCTGCATCACTGCCCAGCGCCTGCCACGACTGCTGCCCTGGATGCTGTCACGACTGCTGCCCTGGATGCTGTCACGACTGCTGCCCTGGATGTTGTCACGACTGCTGCCCTGGGTGCTGTCACGGCAGATACCTGCAAAAGTAACCAAATTTAGCAGTATCTGCGCAGTTTTATCTAAATGTGATGTTGATGCAAAACTTAACCTAAAATGTAGTTAAACATGCTTGAGTGCAGCAAGAATAAGGATAAATGATGGGTAAAATATAGAACTTTTATGCACTGATCACACCCCCAAACTCGAATCTTTGCTTGTCCTCAAGCAATTCAGACCTAAAAGAAAAATAATTTTTTTGTTTTGGCTTAAAACAGTGAACTTTCCCTTACCCTTCATTCATTCTCTATTGACAGCAGCACCTTGTCGGGTAATTTAGGATTCGTCCAGAATCTTGCTATAGTCCTCGTGCAGTGTGTGCATGCTTGTGAACAGTTATATGCCAAGACTCTCTTAGTTTCACTAGAGTATTTCAGCCCTTAACTCGAATTTTTATGCCAAAGTTTATCTTTTGAAGGCATTTTTTTTCATGCTCCTTTGGTTTTTTTGTTTTGACTCGATTTCACTATTTTTAAGCTAAAGTTTCACTAGAGCCAGTTTTGGGCACCTCTAGCTAACTTCCTAGAGCCAGTTTCGGGCACCTCTAGGGCTGTTGAGTCTCTTTTGCTAAACTTCTTTCCTAGAGCCAGTGTTAGGCACCTCTAGGGGCTATTCAAGTGCTAAGCTTCCTATTCTAGTTAACTAGTAGAGTTTTATGCAGTATAACAGTCACAAATGGTGTTTAAATTTCAGAACTATAGAAAGGCTCTAAACTGCTCCTAAAACTATCCTAAAGGCGCTGCCACAACAGAGCTGTCACGACAGGTAAGTTCAGTTCAAAGACTTAAGCCAAAATCTTCAACATTTCATTTTATTTGCATAAAAATAAATGCAACACAATTAAAACTAAATGCAATATTAAATTAATAATTAGGAGGACTGCCTACCCCCAAACTCAAGGGTTGCATTGTCCTCAATGCATGACACAAGACATAAAAAATGAAAAACAGAAAATAAAAATGACAAAAAATGAAACATCACAAAAAGATAATATATACAGCAGGCGACAGAGAAAAGGAAAAAGAAAACTTAAGTTGTGCGGCTGTCGTTGCTGTTGCTGGAGCTTTGGATGAGGAGCTGTCGGCGGGCAGTCTCCTTGAACTTTGTTGGAGGAGCTGTGGGTGCTGCCCTGAGAGTATGAGTGCTGCCGTGGCAGGGGTGGAGGCATAGCTTCCTCGGGTTGCTTGTATCGTCATTGCAAGGGTTTTTTCTGTTTACCTAATAACACAAACAGACTAAAAACTAATATCAAATTTCTAATTCCTAAAACAATAAAGATAAAATAAGATAAAATTAAAATAAAATAAGTTAAGTTAAATTAGGAGTGCCTTGAGGGGCATCTCCTAAAGTAACTGCTCCCTGTTCTATTAATGTTTGAGTGGTCGTTTCCGGTACTTCTTGAAGTCCATTCGTACCCTCCATCTGGTGATTATTCTCATGGTGAGGGCTCCTTTCTTTCTCTTCCCTTTGTAGTCCATGAAGTCCTCCCTTCTTGGTAATGTTTCTGAGGGCATGAATATATGATTAGAAAAAATCAAATTGACATTCAACCACATACTTACCTTGTTTTCGTTGAATGTTGTTGTGGTTGAATGTAGCCCTTGCTGTCGTGTCTACTGCTGCGACAACCAGTTATTTTGACAGTCTGTTGTCAGGTTACTTTGTAGGTCTACGGGACATTGGTAAGTGCCATCACTCTCTATATCAAATTCTGTTGGCCACTCGTAGATCTCCATCAGTAAAGATATCGATGATTCTAAATCCACCGGCGTTGGTTCCTCAAATACCTGTAATGGAATCAGTGAGTTTTCAAAGAATTCAAAAGGTTCGTTTATTACCTGCTCGTATTCCATTTGTGAGGCACTATCATTGGGTAGCTCTTCTAGGTGGTCGTGCGAGTGCCATGACAGGGATGGATGTGTGCAATCTTGGTCGGGTATAACCGAGGTAGTGGGTTTAGAGTTTTCCTCGGATGTGGTTGCTGCCGTGACATTCTCTTGAATTTCACTCAGTGTTGTTGTGGTGTTGCTCCATTCCGACTCCTCGATCATTGCCATGGCAAGTTGTTGCTCAGACTCATCATGTGTTGGGTATTCCTTCACATGGGCATCCTCGTCATCTTTCCTTAGTATTTCAGGTTCATCCGTGGCATGAATGAGGACCGGTCTGCTCAAGATTTCATCCATCTTGGCGATACTTTTGTCCATAGAAGCCGACAATTCTTGAGTGAGTGCCATGAAGTCTTGCAGTGTGTCTTCTAAGGATTTTGACTGCTCTTGGGGATGATGACATTGCCAGGGCATGTCGGGTTCTGCAGCAAAATTGTTATGGTATAAAAAAATTTGCGGGTTTTGATCGTACCATAAAAAATTTTGCTGCTGCGGCATCGACATTTGCTGTCCCTGTTGCTGTTGTGGAAGCATATCTTTTTCTTGTTGGTTCCCTCGTTGGTTGTCCATATATTGATCGAAAAAATAGGGACGACTTTCGAATGCATGATTACCTTTACGGTAATTGCAAGAACTTTCCCACATCAGCTCTCGAATGGTTTTTCCTGGCATGTTGATGCTCCTTAGACCTGTATTTCACCCGAGTTTTTGATAAAAAAATAAAAAGAAAAGAAAAGTGCAGAAGCTAGAGTAAGAGTGTGTTGCCAATCCCCGGCAACGGCACCAAAAACTTGTTGCGTGTAAAAGTGTCTACCGCAATGTAGTGCAAGTGTACACGACGCAAGTAGTAAAGTGATACAGAAGTATCGGATATCGTCTCCACAGGGAATGGGCTAACCCTTTCCTTTGCTATCTGCACAAGGGGAAAAGAAAATATTTAAGATGTTTGTCACGAAATAATAAAGAGAACTTAAATAAAAGAGTAGAGAAATTAAGATAGAGAGAATGGGCTGGTATTGAATTGCTCAGTAGTGTAGGTATTGCTGAGTCTAGGAAATTCAGTTCTGTCGTCGTCCCCGTCGCGGCAGCACCTGTCGCGACAGCACCTGTCCCGACGGCAGTCTGTTGCTTGTCGCGGCAGCGAACACTCAACTCCGTACTTCAAGTTTGGAAAGAATCCCTGCTGTGCCTTGGCCTATCCCTAGGTCCAAGTCTGTCGATGAACACGTCTTTGATGATACCTCCCGGCGTGAATCGAAGGATGAACACCGATGTTGTTGAATTCTTCTTTAGCCACTTAACCTCGTCCTATCCCTAGGTCCGAGATAGTTCAACTATAAACTAGAGAACTCACACTTATTCCTTTCGTATACTTAACTCTCCCGATATTAAGTAAATAGATAACCTCGCAATGCTCTCCCGATACTCTTGCAAGATGTTAATAACCAGAATAAGAGAACTTGAAGTTTATTTTATTGAACTGAAAATTCCTAAAATAAAAGCAACCCTTGCAACTACTTTACAAAACAACCCGTGGCCCTAAGGGGAATTTAGAACATGATGAGAGGAAGAAAACGGCTAGGGTTTTGGGAAAAAGGCTAGAGAATGGTTATGTCCTCCCTAGGTCGAAATACATGCCCTTATATAGGCTTTGGGTCCAAGTTTTCTTAAATAGCAAGAATACAACTTAAATTAAAGTACAACTCTAATAAAGACTAAATATTCAGAGAATCTAACTTTAATTCGTCCTCTTTCATGCTTGGGATTTTCTCTCCATGAACTTTGGGCTTGGCATTCCTTCTGATCTAGGGCTTGGAAAAATATACTGGTTTTCCACGACAGACAGGCTTAATTTTCTCTATCTGTCGAGGTCCACTTTGCTTCTTCTCCTCAAAAATGATGTCGTCCTTTGTTGTCACGGCGGCAACCATGTCAGCATCGTCCTCCTTGACTGCTAGTTCCAGCTTTTCTGCATCACTGCCCAGCGCCTGCCACGACTGCTGCCCTGGATGCTGTCACGACTGCTGCCCTGGATGCTGTCACGACTGCTGCCCTGGATGCTGTCACGACTGCTGCCCTGGGTGCAGCAAAAATAAGGATAAATGATGGGTAAAATATAGAACTTTTATGCACTGGTCAATTAGCTTAGCAAACTCTTGGCAAGACAACTCATTAGTATAAGCAAAAATAATATCATCAACATAAATTTGAATCACTAAGATGTCTTTGCCATTTCTTTTAATAAAGAGTGTATTGTCCACCTTTCCTTTTTCAAACCCTTTTCAATAAAAAAATCTTGAGAGCCTTTCACACAATGCTCTAGGAGCTTGTTTCAAACAATATAAAGCTTTAGTAAGTTTCAAAACATGGTTTGGAAATTTAGGATCTTCAAAACCAGGTGGTTGTTCCACATACACCTCTTCATTTATAAAACCATTTAAAAATGCACTTTTGACATCCATTTGAAAAAGCTTGAATTCATGATAACATGCAAATGCAAGAAGCATCCTAATAGCTTCCATTCTAGCTAAGGGTGTATACGTTTCATCAAAATCGATTATGTCTTCTTGAGTGTAACCTTGAGCAACAAGTATAGCCTTGTTTCTCACTATGTTACCACTCTCATCTAGTTTGTTTATAAAAACCTATTTAGTCCATATAGTAGATTTATTACTAGGTCTATCAACTAATTTCCAAACTTAACTCTTCTCAAATTGATTTAATTCTTCTTGCATAGCCACTATCCAAAAATCATCATTCAATACTTCTTTGATATTCTTAGGCTCCATGCATGAAATGAATGCAACATTATTCATAAGTTTAAGGCATGGTTTAGTAGTTACCCCTTTGTATGGGTCACCCAAAATCTCACCACCTTTAACATAGTTGTACTCCCTTGGGTAGCTCACTTCCTTTTCCTCTAGAGTCATGTCCTTCAAGGCTTCTAGAGGTTGATCTTGTGCTTCTTCATCTTTGCTTGGAACCTCATATGCCTTTGATGATTGTCCACCATCGTTAGCTTCAATGATTCCTACATCATCATCATCACAAGAATCCTTCCTAGGAAAGAGGTTATCATCGAAAACCACGTGAATTGACTCTTTAACAACTAAGGTTCTTTTGTTAAATACACGATAGACTTTAGAGTTTAAAGAGTAACCTAGAAAAATAGTTTCATCACTTTTAGCATCAAATTTTCCTAAATTGTCTTTTCCATTATTTAAAACAAAACACATGCATCCAAAAGAATGAAAACAAATAATGTTAGGCTTTTTAGATTTTAAAATCTCATAAGTTGTTTTCTTTAAAATTGGCCTAATCATTACTCGATTTATAATGTAACAAGCGGTATTTGTGGCTTCCACCCAAAAATACTTAGGCAAATTATTTTCACAAAGCATGGTTCTAGCCATTTCTTCTAAAGTTTGGTTTTTCCTCTCAACTACCCCATTTTGTTGAGGTGTTTGAGGAGCGGAAAAAATATGGCTTATACCATTTGAATTACAAAAATCCTCAAATCCTAAGTTTTGAAATTTGGTTCCGTGGTCGATTCTAATATGAGAAATTAATTGACCAAGATCATTTTGAGTGATTTTTGAAAACATGATGAACTTTTCTAAAGCCTCATCCTTAGTACTTAAGAATAGAACCCAAGTGTATCTAGAGTAATCATCTACTAACACAAAATCATATGATTTTCCACCCAATCTGATTGTCCTAATAGGTCCAAAGAGACCCATATGGATCAATTGTAATTGTCTACTAGTTGAAACATCATTAATAGGTTTAAAGGATACCCTTTTATGTTTACCCTTAACACAAGCATCACAAATTTTATCTAGAGAAAATTTTATCTTAGGTAAACCTCTTACTAGATCTCGGGAAACCAATTTTTCTAAATCACTCATGCTAGCTGTTAGGACCCTTTATAACTCAATTATGGCTAGACTTAAGTTCATTTTAGATGCATTACTAGGCATACATACACAATTTCGTTGTTCTCATCATTGCCATGCTTGATTATCTTTATTTGATTATATTTGGTGGAAAAGATACTGCTTTGGTATGTATTTTGTGCATGTGAAGATTTCATTACCCACTGCCCGAGCAAGTATTGTCGCAGCAGTGAAGGAAGGAGAAATAACGGTGCGGAACCATCACTTGACGATCCAGACCAAGCCATTCTTTGATGTCAAACCTTACCGTGGAATGCTGAACCAAGAGAACGAGCCTTGCCAAGAAGAAAAGACTGACATACCATTGTCGAGGCAGTGACTAAGTCACTGCCGAGGCAATGCCCAGACATTTGTTGACAAGGGAGAAAATATGCAAAGTGGTAGGCGACTTGAAGAGAATAAGACGCTGAATTTTTAGAGATACTTTGTGTGAAGATCGGAGCTTAGGAAGATCATGAGAAAACCAAAGGAAGGTCAAGGATAAGAAATTGATAAGAAGGAATAAAGTAATGAATTAAAAGAGATTTATTTCTTTTATGAAGTTATGTTCAACTCTAACTTATCCTATTCCAAGAAGAATTCGACAAGGCATGCTCTATAAAAGCCAAGGCCTAGTCATCACAGAGAGAGGGAGAGAGATTCGGTAGAGAATTTAGAATGCTTCTTATCACCATTATGAACTAAATCTTCTTTTAGGCTAGGGTTATTTTGTTTAGTAGTTGTGAGAAGACGATTGTAACTTGTTTAGGTTTTTGTTAATGCAATTAAGTTCAATGTTTGCTTATTCTTGGTGTTTACATTTTCTTGCAATTGAATCGAGAGATGATATTGTGATTGCATCTATTTGTCTAATATCAGAAGAGTTAGACTCACGAAATGAGAAAGCATGGTCTTTATCTCAATCGGTGAAGACTAATTCGACTTAAGGATAAGTATGAGTTTCAACAGCTAAGAGAAGCGTAAGATTGGTTGGTGTTCACCCTTGGTTCACACTGGTAGGTATTGTCAAGGCCTGGATGTAGAGCGTTTGGGTGTTCTCCATTTATGAGCGCAAGTGCACACTCTATCAAGTTATATTATAAAAGATATCGTCTCCCACAGGGATTGGAGCAGCTCCTATGAATAGTTTCTTGCACAAAGATTTAGTAAATGCGACATTAAATCTCATGATGTGGAAATATAAAAACACAAGTAAAAATAAATATAATGATGAGAGAGAAGATAAGGAGAGATGTCGACGATAAGTTGGGTAAGACTGGTGCAGCTTAGTAGCGTGTGGACTGCATTGTGAAGTCTGAGTATGTTTTGCGCTGCCATGAGATGCTGCCTCGGCGGGTATGGTGGGTGGCAAACTACGACCCTGTCACACGGCCGCAACAGGTAACAGCCACTACAAGGGTGTGTACTGTCTCGGCAGGTGCAATGGAAAGATATGACGGCGGCTCGTCCGGTAAACAATCTAAGTTTGACAGGATAGTCGACAGTGATCCCTCCTGTTTCTAGGTTAGGATGCTCGAGATGCTAACTTGTGGACTAGTGTGGAACCAAATTAGTCAACTCGATGGGTAATCTCTTTTAGCCGCCGAAACTTGTGGACTAGCGTGGAACCAAGTTAGTCACGCCTTTGCAAGTTGTGACCGTGCTTAACCTTTTCGTGAGCCTTGCACTTTCGTTCCCGACAAATGGATTTTCTCTTCAACTGACTGGTGTAGACTAATTGAACGAACAAGAAGCATGGATTAAGCAAACTCAAAATTTTATTCAAAACAACTCAAAACTATACAATTGTTTCCCACAAAGTACTATAAAATATAAACTGAAAAGCATGGTGTAAGAGAAGATACTGTTATAATGCATGCAATGCACCTAAATATGCCTAAATGAGCTTAAGAACATCAATAATAAGGGCAAGAATGTGTACAAAATATAGAACTCATAGATACTCTATACACCCCCAAACTCGAACTATTGATTGTCCTCAAGCAATGCAACATAACAAGTAAATCTGCCTTTAGCACAAAGTTAATAGAAACAATAGCCTTCAACTTGATTTCTTACCTCAAGGTCGTGGCACCTATTTAATGTTAGTGATAGCGAGTGGCATGAAATAACTTAGATTAATTTCTCTGAATGCCAGTGCAGTGTGTGCAGGTCTGTGTTCATGCTAAACATGATGAAGTTACCAAGTTAACAAAGTATGCCTAAAATAATTAAGTTACTGGAAATGATACAAGTTGTTGCCTTGGAAGCACATTTAGGCACATTTATTCTCTTTTTCTGATCATGGCTTAAGGGCTTCATCTCATCACAACTATTCTCTGGGTTTGAAGCTAATATATGTGCACTCTACAAAACTCTGAACCCTTTGAATAGAGTCATCACGTGAATACTTTCATTCACTTTTGCTAATTTGTCCATCACTTGGCTTAGATTCATGGACTTTGATAGCAGTGGAGTGTCCTTGCTCATGATCCTTCCTAGAGCCTATTTTGAGCACCTCTAAGGTACTTAATATTTCTGCCTAGAGCCTGTTTCGGGCACCTCTAGGGTTTTCATTATTTTTGTTGTGCTGCCCTGTGCTACCGTGGTGGAAAACCTGTATTTAATCAAGAAAATTTTATTAAGTAAGCCATGCGATGTTAAACTCAAAACTAAAGAAAAGTTCAACATTTATCAGACAAGTGTAAAGAAAATTGGCCAACAAGAAAAAATTTCTAAGTATTTTTCATACTTCTTCCCATAAATAGGTTAAAATTTTTTAAAATGGTGTGAGTATATGTAGTCGGCTAAGCTATCATAGGCACAAGTTTTTAAGCTAAAGAATTCTAGTTCATTAAGTGCTAGGAGGCAAAATTTACAAATGCATCTAAATTCTATGAACCTAAAACAAAGATGACTAATTCCCCCAAACTCAAGGTTGGCATTGTCCTCAATGCCTCTACAAAACAAAATGAAAAACGAAACATAAAATATATTAAAAAATTAAAAGAAAAAATGTAAAACATAAAAAGGAAACAAAACAAAACAGAAAACTTAAAAAAAATAAAAAAATGGTGCTATAATCTGGGAGAGTTCCCCACTGTTGCTGCCGCATCAGAGGAAGATTCTGAGGAGGCAGGTAGAACAAGGCGACACGTAGCGGATGGACTTTCTGCTAGGCTCTTCTTCGAGCTACACGGCGGCTGGATGCGGCTGGGGGTGGCTTTCTTGGTTTGTCTTTCAGCTTCACCGCCCTGGGAATCTGCTGCTGGCCGCTTTCTCTTTTTGGATGCCTCTCCCGGTTCGTCATCAAGGGAGTCTGAAATCTCCATGTCTGAGTAGCCGGTGTCCTTGGCAGTAGTCGTTTTGGCTACTGGGGAGGCAGTTGTGGTTTCTCCCCCTTCTCTGATTCTGATGAGGAGGTTAGTTCATATGGTTGGATAGGTGTTGGAAAGGTTCTTCACTTGGGGCGGCGAGGCGGCCCCTCGCTGTCGTTGGCGGCAGGAGCAGCAGCTGGTCTTGGATGTAGGCTACAAAGGCCATAAAGGCCTCATGCATGTCTGCTATGTATTTGGTGAAGATCAACTTCTTGTGCTCAATCCTCTGGCAGCTTTCCACTAGGCTGCACAGTAGGGGGACTACGACAAACGTAAGGGTAACATTAGTACTACCTACTGCGGCTAGGGTGGCGGCAGCTTGGGACGGCGGCTGGGCGGTGGAAGGTGTGTCTGGCTCCGCGCTATGCATCATAAGTTGGCGTACCCTTCTTGTCCATCCTTCCTTGGTAGGAAGAATTTTATCTTTTGGGTGCAGCGGCACGCCAAAATTGGCACACATGCCAGTGATGAGTGTAGGAAGAAGAGTGGACCTTTGGTGTTTGGCTTTTCTGTGTGGGCATAGATCTTTTTTATTATTACTTCACCAATGTTGATCTGCCGCCCCTTCATGATGTTGCAGATAAGGGTGAGTCGCGACCTGTTTACTGTCGATCCGTGCGAGCTTGGCATCAGGCGGCGCTGAACAAAGTAACTCCAAAGGGTTACCTCTGGCACTAAGTCTCGGCGGTTGACTGACCTGTTGTTCTTGCCTGTAGTCATTTGGTGTTTGGCTTGTAGAGCTCTTTCTTGATTTTGTTGTAGTTAGCCCCCGTCATGTATGATTCCCACTCTCCGTGCGGGTCGCCGCTGATCTATATGCTGTAAAAGATGTTGATCATGTCAGCAGTGAACTTGACTCATTCTCCCCGGACGTAGACGAAAGGGCTTTCTGGGTTTGGCCGGTGGGCATAAAACTCTCGCACATGGTTGCTGTTGATTCCTTCTGGCTGCCGTGCGAATTGGTCCCAACCCATATTGTGGATCCTTTTGAATAGGGAAGGTTCCAATCCAAAATCACCATCAGATTGGGTGTATTGGAAACCCATCTCCTCCCATAGTTGCCTTTCTCTGTATAACTTATTGTAGGTCTCCTCGACAGCATGTTTCAAGAACCTTTTGTATGAAGTTTTATAGGTGGCGACGGGTTGCTTTGATGAGGCCATAGCTTGTGGAATGGTTGTTTATCCTAAAGAAAGCAAAAAGAATGTGAAAGAAAAATAAAACAAAGAAATCTTGGAAGCAAAGATTGTAGAAAGAATTCAGAGTAAAATAAAGAGCAAAGTGAAGAACGGGGTGGGAGAATAGTTGGCCTTATATAGCTGTTTCTCTCCACTGCCTTGTCGGGCACGTTGTTAACGGGCGTAAATTATTGTGGCGCGAATAACGGGGTTCCAGCCGTTACGCAGATAACCATTCCGCTCGCTGGGGCAAAATATAGCCGTTATGAAGCCACTAGCCGTTATGCTTTTCTGCCTTGGGCTGCCCTTGCCGCTAGTTGGGCCTCTCCTTTATTCTTTCACCTTCCTTGATCTTTCCTTCATTCCTAAACCTGAAATAAATTAAATACAAAAATTAAATAAAAATTAAATCTAATCCTAATGTTGAAAATTAAATTAAAAATTAAAATTAAAATTAAAATTAAAATAATAATTAGGTTATGTTGGGCTGCGCTTTTCCCAAGCATAACCACTTCCTGAGGGTCTTTGTGTTTGGCTAGTCGTCTGGGCATGTCCTTCCCCTCCTCAGGTGGATGTTGTTGCCAACCTTGCTACCCTAGCGGGACATACGCCAAGAAAACAAAGAAGCCTTTTTAAGCAAATAATGAAAAGAGATTTAATGAGCAAAAATAAATAGGAGTGCAGAAATTCAAATGTAGTTGTTGTTTCCAATCTCCGGCAACGACACCAAAAACTTGTAGAGGGTTTGGGTGTTCTCCATTTATGAGCGCAAGTGCTCGCTCTGTCAAGTTATAGGATAAAAGATATCGTCTCCCACAGGGATTGGAGAAACTCCTATGAATGGTTTCCTGCACAAAGATTTAGTAAACGCGACATTAAATCTCATGATGTGGAAATATAAAAATACAAGTAAAAATAAAGATAGTGATGAGATAGAATATAGGGAGAGATTTGGGCGATAAGCTAGGTAAGACTGGTGCAGCTCAGTAGCGTGTGGTCTGCATTGTAAAGTCTGAGTATGTTTTGTGCTGCCATGAGATGCTGCCTCGGCGGGTATGGTGGGCGGCAAACTACGACCCTGTCACGAGACCGCAGCAGGTCATTTCCACTACAGGGGTGTGTACTGTCTCGGCAGGTGGAATGGAAAGAAGTCTTGGCGGCTCGTCTGGCAAACATTCTAATTTCGACAGGATAGTCGCCAGCGATCCCTCCTATTTCTAGGTTAGGATGCTCGAGATGCTAACTTATGGACTAGTGTGGAACCAAATTAGTTAACTAAGTTGGTAATCCCTTTTAGCCGCTGAAACTTGTGGACTAGTGTGGAACCAAGTTAGTCACACCTTTGCAAATTGTGATCGTGCTTAACCCTTTTCGTGAGCCTTGCACTTTCTTGCACGACAAATGGATTTTCTATTCAACTGACTGGTGTAGACTAATTGAACGAACAAGGAGCATGGATTAAGCAAACTAAGTATTTTATTGAAAACAACTCAAAACTATACAATCGTTTCCCACAAATTACTTTACATATACGTGCCTAAACCCTAGGATAGTTGGGCCGCGACCCCCAACATCTCCAACCTATCTAACTACACCTCTGTTGTGCGGCTGCTCAGGCTCGCATCCCCTCACCCTCGTCATGCTTCTATACCCTTACATACGTTGGGTATATATAGGGCTCATGGCCTAAGTTTGAGTCCTCTTTCAAGTAGGAGTTCTAAAAGTAAGTTACTTTAAATACGGACTCTTTGGACGTTGCCTTCTTCCGCAAGTAAGGATAAGTGCTCCTACTTATCGATCTTGAATCATCTCTACCGGCCACTACAGGCTTTTGGAAATTGCATGACTGGGCTCATTGGGCTTAGGAAATTTCTCTCTATAAATCGCGACCCATCTTGGCTAAGTCGATGTAACTCCTGCCCGGGCGGCTCTTAGCGGCAATGCTGCTTCGGTAGCGTCCTTGGTGGCATCTTGAGCTGCTTCAGTATAGCTTCTTTAGTTCCAGCTTTCTTGTCCGGTCCTGTCCTTTCCTCTCCTCTCCTAAGTTTAGTACCCGAAAATATAAACTAAACTAAAACAATAAATTTTCTCAACCAATTGTAAAATATTGAATAAAAGCATGGTATAAGAGAAGATATTGTTATAATGCATGCAATGAACCTAAATATGCCTAAATGAGCTTAAGAACACAATAATAAGGGCATGAATGTGTACAAATATAGAACTCATGGACACTTTACACTGTACATCAATAGAGTTTCGACTTAGGGATAAGAAGGAACCATTGAAGAATGCTTTGCCGAACCTTGAAGGTTGTCGCTCATTTGCCTAGGCAGTAGCCGTGTTCTTTGCCGCGACAATAGTTTTGCCCATTGCCGAGGCAATCAAGTTGACGTTTGCATTCAAAACCGAGACAGTTTCATTCAATTTCCACACTAAGACGCAACATAATCAAACCTACTCTATCATCATATTTACTCAATCTCTTAAGTTATTTGTTTTCTTTATTTTAGTTGTTTTCTCTACCAAACCATTACTTGTGTTTTTATTTTTCTACAGTGTGAGACGATAATCTTTGCAAGTAGCCTCAATCCTTGTGGAGATGATATCTTTTATACTATAACATAGCAATGTGTATACTTGCACTAAAATTGCGACACTGAATACGCGCAACAAGTTTTTGGCGCGGTTGTCGGGAATTGGCAATAGCAACTTCGTTTGTTTATTTTCTTGCACTTTCATTTTTATTCAGTTTTTCAAGGGATAACAATATTTTGTTTTGCATTGGTGTATGAACAGGGCAAATCCAATAGCTCCAGACTATCCCCTTGATCCAGAAAATCGAATGTACTTTTCAAAGACTTAGACGAAGGATAAGAGCAGCAATGGGAGATCAAGTCAACAATAACAATGCCAATGACAATAAGATTGCTGGAGCAACAGACAGAGGGAATCTGCCTCCTCAATTTTCTCAAGCATGGAACTTTACTGTCTGAGATTATTTAGAGGAATATCTCAACGGACTGAACCCATGAGTGGTCACACCTGCAATTGAAGCTGTCCACTTTGAATTAAAGAAGTAATGTTTAATATGATCAATACAATTGGTCAATTTGGCGGCTCGACAACTGAAGAAGCTAGACAACATCTCAAATCTTTCATGGAGATTTGCAATTCATTCAAGCTACAATGAGTCCATGAAGATGTTCTGAGACTAAAATTGTTCCCCTATTCACTGAGGGATAGGGCAAAAACCTGGTTGAATAGCATTCCATCCGGATCTATAGGATCTTGGAATGACTTATGTCGTGATTTCCTTGCTTGATTTAATCCTAAAAATTTGACTGATATGTTACGTAATCAAATCACTTCTTTTCGGCAGGCATATGATGAATCAATGTACGAGGCTTAGGAGCGATACAAAGAGCTTTTACACAAATGTCCCTTACACGGATTCCCATTATGGACACAAGTGACGATGTTTTATAATGTAGTAAACACACCAACAAGGATGATGCTAGATGCCTCGACAAATGGCATACTCCTAGACAAGCCACCAGAAGAAGCAATGGAGATCTTGAACAGAGTTGCTAAAAATGATTACCAGTTCCCAACAACCTGAAGAGGAGGAGTCAGACGCCATGCTACAATAAAAAGCTTGAGTCATCCGATTTGATTCTCGCAATTGGCCACCTTAACCAAATTGGTTAAGAACATGCAACGATCAAGCAACACACAGGAGGTCAAGGTAGTAGGTTCCTTTTGTAATTTATGTAATGGTAACCATGATTCTTCTCAGTGTCCACAGAACCTAGAGTTTAGTTTTTATGTTGGAAACTACCACCGAAACAACAACGTGATGTCCAACACTTAAACCCCGGCCTCAAAGAAACGTCCAAATTTCTCATGGAGCAATCCCAACAATGCCTTCAATCAGAACAGTCAGAATGCTCCAACATTGAGATTCCAACAGAACATGCCTCGACAATCGATGCCACAACAACAATCAATGCCGTCCAGTTCTTTGGAAAACTCTCTAAATGCTTTCATGTCTCGAACTAGTGCATATATGGCTAATACTGATAAGTTCATAAAAAGACTGATGCTTTTATTGACAGGACTGAGATGAGAATGCAGAACCATGAAGCAACTTTGAAATAGTTGGAAACCCAAATTGGGAAATTCGCTAAGATCCTGAATTCGAGACCGATGGGCTATTTGCCTAGCGATACTGAGGTTGCAAGGGGAACAACTCATGAGCAATGCAAGGCAATCACCACACGAAGTGGAAAACAACTCAAGGAACCCCGAGTTAATGAAACAGAGGAGACAGAATAAAAGGAGCTGATTGACTCGGCAATGCCAAATAACATTACCTCGACAATTCCCAGTAACGTTGCCTCGGCAATACCCAACAACATTGCCCCTAAAATACTCGACATAGAGACTGCAGAAAACAAGAAGGCATCTGAAGGTCCTGATTTAATGCCTCAAATCAAATTCCCATGTAAGGAACAGATTGAAGTCATTCGTCTTCCACCACTGTTCCCACAGAGGTTAAAACGATAGAAACATGAATACGAATTCAAGAAGTTCCTCGACATCTTGAAGCAAGTCCACATAAACTTACCTTTGGTAGAAGCAATTGAGCAAATGCCGAACTATGCCAAGTTTCTTAAAGACATTGTCTCAAAGAGAACAAGAATAGGGGAATTTGAAACCGTTGTTGCGATATAAGGATGTATGGCCATGCTGCACAACTGAATGCCACCTAAGCTTAAAGATCCTAGTAGTTTCACCATACCATGCGCGTTTGGGAATCATTATGTCGGGAAGACACTATGTGATCTTGGAGCAAGCATAAACCTTATCCCGAAATCAGTCTTCTAATGACTAGGAATAGGGAAGGCAATACCTACTACAGTGATGCTCCAGCTTGCTGATAGATCTTCTGTTCATCTAGAGGGAAAAAATGAGGATATCTTGGTAAGATTTGATAAATTTATTTTCCCTGCCAACTTCATTGTTTTGGATTGTGAAGCAGATGAGTTCACACCTATTATCCTTGGGAGGCTATTCCTAGCTGCGGGAAGAACCTTGATCGACGTTGAGAGAGGAGAACTCACCATGAGGGTGAATGATCAGCAAATCAAGTTGAATGTTTTTCACACCTTTAAGCAAGCCAATGACCTAGAAGAATGTCAAGTCATCCATGCCATAACCGAGTTTGAACTGGATACAGATTGCCTCGGCAATGGTTGTGAAAGTTGCCTCGGCAATGCCTGTGACGACTACCTTGATAATTACTTTGACAACTTCCCTGACCATGAAGAGCAAGAAGGATCGAATGACAATGATCAAGATAAAGTCAGTGGGATATCAAGTCGTCCAGGTAAGTATTTCAAACCACTAGATTACTTAGGGGAAGAAAGAAAAAATTGAAAAACCATCTATCGAGCATCCACCGGTTCTTGAATTGAAACCATTGCCAGAACAATTGAAATATGTTTATTTGGGAACCAATAACACATTGCTCGTAATCATCTCTTCTAAGTTGAAGCTCGAACAGGAACAAAGATTGATCGACATGCTAAAGCTCCACAAAAAAGCAATAGGATGGACAGTAACCGATTTGAAGGGAATTAGCCCAGCGGTTTGTAAGCAAAAAATCCTTTTGAAGGATAATCATAAACCAACAATTGAGGCACAAAGGAGACTTAACTGAGTCATGAAAGATGGAGTAAGGAAAGAAATCATCAATTAGCTTGACGCTGATATCATCTATCCTATCTCTGACAGTACATGGGTAAGTTCGGTACAACGTGTACCGAAAAAGGGAGGTATAACTGTGGTAAGCAATGAAAACAATGAACTAATCCCAACCAGGACTATGACTGGTTGGAGGGTTTGCATGGATTACCGTAAGTTGAATAAAGCTACTAGGAAAGATCACTTTCCTTTACCCTTTATTGATCAAATGCTTGACCATCTTGTAGGTAAACCTTTTTATTATTTTCTTGATGGTTATTTAGGCTATAACCAAATAGCCATAACACTAGAAGGTCAAGAAAAGACCACCTTCACATGCCCATATGTCACTTAAGTCTTTCGAAGGATGCCTTTCGGACTATGCAATGCCCCGACAAACTTCCAGCGATGCATGATGGCAATTTTCTCCGACATGGTAGAAGATTTCTTGGAAATCTTCATGGACGATTTCTCAGTATTTGGAGATGGTTTCGACAATTGCCTAGGCAATTTGGAGAAAGTACTCAAAAGATGCGAGGAATCCGACTTGGTCCTAAATTGGGAGAAGTGTCACTTTATGGTGGATGAAGGCATAGTTCTCGGCCACAAAATCTCATCGAATGGAATAGAAGTCGACAAAGTAAAAGTGGATGTGATCGAGAAACTACCCCCACCAACTTCAGTCAAAGGAATTCAGAGTATTTTGGGACATGCAGGTTTTTATATAAGGTTTATAGAAATTTTTTCAAAGATTACTAAACCTTTGTGTAACCTGCTTGAATAGGATAAAACCTTTGACTTCGATGACTCATAAATCAAAGCATTCGAGACCCCTAAAACATAAGCTTGTGACCTCACCCATAGTAATTCCACCAGACTAGATGATGCCCTTCGAACTCATGTGCGACGCAAGCGATTTTGCAATTGGAGCAGTCCTTGGTCAAAGAAAAGGCAAGATATTCCATGTGATCTACTATGCTAGTAAAACTCTTAACGAGTCCCAAGTCAACTACACAACCACAAAGAAGGACTTACTAGCAGTAGTATTTGCTTTTGACAAGTTTCGACCATACCTAATCGTAACAAAGGTGACTGTTCACACTGACCACTCGGCAATCAAGTACATGTTCTCCAAGAAAGATGCCAAGCCTCGCTTGATTCGTTGAATTCTACTGCTACAAGAGTTTGACATTGAAATTAAGGACAAAAAAGGTACTGAGAACCAAGTTGCTGATCACTTATCACGATTAGAACAAAGAGAGAAAGAGACCACTCCAATAGAAATACGAGAAGCATTCCCAGACAAGCGATTGCTCATTGCCTCGGCAACTCTAGAAAGCATTGCCTTGGCAACCCAGATAGGCACTGCCTCGGCAACACAGATGGGCACTGCCTCGGCAATTATCGATAGCATTGCCTCGACAATAACTTCAGCAACTATTGTAGCACTTCCATCGACACCATGGTATGCCGATCTTGTGAATTTCTTAGTTAGTGGGATTATACCTTATAATCTTACTCACCAAGGAAAGAAGCAGTTTCGACATGATGCTAAGCATTATTTTTGGGACAAGCCTCTTTTGTTTAAACAATGTGCAGATCAGGTTATAAGAAGGTGTGTTCCAAAAGAAGAGCAGCAAGATGTGCTCCAACAATGCCATTCTTCAGCCTATGGAGGACACTTTGGAGGGACACGCACGTCGGCAAAATTTTTACAATCCATACTACATTGGCCGACTCTTTACAAGGACGCCCAAGCTTTCTACAAGCAATGCGACTGTTGTCAATGGACTAAAAATATTTCAAGACGAGACAAGATGCCCTTGCAGAATATCCTTGAAGTCGAACTATTTAATGTTTGGAGAATCGATTTCATGGAGCCCTTCCTATCTTCATGTGGGAATCTCTACATCCTACTCGTCGTTGACTATGTGTCCAAATGGGTAGAGGCAATTGCAACACTAAACAATGAATCCAAAATCGTGCAAAGATTCCTACCGAAAAACATATTTACCCGATTTAGAGTGCCAAGGGCAATCATAAGTGACGAAGGCAATCACTTCGACAACAAACTCATTGCCAAGGCATTGCAGAAATTTTGAGTGACACACAAAATTGCCACATCATTCCATCCAAAAACCAATGGACAAGTTGAGATCTCGAACATAGAGTTGAAGAATATCCTTGAGAAGGTAGTCAATCCCTCCCGCAAACACTGGTCTCTTCAACTCAATGCTTCACTTTGGGCCTAAAGGATAACATTTAAAACACCATTGGGCATGTCACCATTTCGACTCGTATATGGTAAAGCATGCCATCTACTAGTGGAAATTAACCACAAGGCGTATTGGAAAATCAAGACCGTGAACGTGGATTGGGAGAGTGCTGGAGAAAAACGATTACTGGACCTCAATGAGATAGAGGAGTTTCATGCTTTAGCCTACGATAATGCCAAGATCTACAAAGAAAAAACCAAACGGTGGCATGTCAAGAGATAATTGCCGTGACAATTCTTGCCCGAGCAATTAAACCTCCTCTTCAATTCTTGATTGAAGCTATTCCCATGGAAGCTACGATTGAGATGGTTTGGACCTTTCGAAGTTGTCAAAGCATTCCCCCATGGAGTTGTAACAATCAAGTCCACAAAAGAAGGTCACGCATTTAAAGTTAATGACCAAAGATTGAAGCACTACACTGGCACCCATGTCGTGAGGGAAAAGGAAGTGATTACTTTAGGAGATGCATCTTTATGCACTTCTTTAGTATCTTAATTTTTCTTTTAATTTTTCTTTTAATTTTTTCACATCTTTAAATTATTTTTTAGGATAACAACGTTATTTTTAAATATTGTTCTTTATATTATTTTGTTTTTAGGAAGGAGTTCAAGGATATGAAAAAAATGGGCCAATTGGTAGAATTCCAAGACAAACCCAA
The DNA here is from genome assembly GCA_958450335.1 of Hibiscus tridactylites. Classification (NCBI taxonomy): domain Eukaryota; kingdom Viridiplantae; phylum Streptophyta; class Magnoliopsida; order Malvales; family Malvaceae; genus Hibiscus; species Hibiscus tridactylites. Next base: position 55,205,866 of record OY288281.1, read on the forward strand.
AACCCATTCCCCCAAAACACGACAACCTTTCTCATTCCATCCTTCTTTGCCGCCCAAAACTCATCCGCTTCCCAAGGCAAATCTTGTCATACACGCAACCTTTGGCATTCAAAATTTGAATGCCAAATAATTATTACTGTTGCGTGTAAAAGTGTCTCTCGCAATTGAGTGCAAGTGTACACGTCGCAAGTAATAAAGTGATACTAGAGTATCGAATATCGTCTCCATAGGGACTGGGCAAACCCTTTCCTTCGCTATCTGCACAAGGGGAAAAGAAATAGTTTAAATTGTTTATCACGAAATAAATAAGAGAACTGGAAATAAAGAATAAAGAAATCAGGATAGAGAGAATGGGCCGGTATTGAATTGCTCAATAGTGTAGGTATTGCTAAGTCTAGGAATATCTGCTCTATCGTCGTCCCCGTCGCAGCAGCACCTGTCGTGGAGGCAGTCTGTTGCTTGTCGCGGCAGCGAACACACAACTCTATACTTCAAGTTTGGCAAGAATCCCTGTTATTCCTTGGCCTATCCCTAGATCCAAGTCTGTCGATGAACATGTCTTTGATGATACCTCCCGGCGTGAATCGAAGGATGAACACCGATGTTGTTGAATTCTTCTTTAGCCACTTAACCGCGTCCTATCCCTAGGTCCGAGATAGTTCAACTATAAACTAGAGAACTCGCACTTATTCCTTTCGTATACTTAACTCTCCCGATATTAAGTAAATAGATAACCTCGCAATGCTCTCCCGATGCTCTTGCAAAATGTTAATAACCAGAATAAGAGAACTTGAAGTTTATTTTATTGAACTGAAAATTCCTAAAACAAAAGCAACCCTTGCAACTACTTTACAAAACAACCCGTGGCCCTAAGGGGAATTTAGAACATGTTGAGAGGAGGAAAACGGCTAGGGTTTTGGGAAGAAGGCTAAAGATAGGTGGTGTTCTCTCCTAGGTTGAATTACATGCCTTTTTATAGGCTTTGGGTCCAAGTTTTCTAATATGGCAAGAATACAAGTTTAAATTAAAGTACAACTCTAATAAAGACTAAATCTTCAGAGAATATAGCTTTAACTCGTTCTTCCTTCTTGCTTGGAATTTCTCTCCTTGAAATTTGGACTTGGCCTTCATTCTGATCTAGGGCTTGGAAAAATATAATGGTATTCCACGACAGACGGGCTTAATTTTCTCTTTCTGTCGATGCCCACTTTGCTTCTTCTCCTCAAAACTGATGTCGTCCTCTGCTGTCATGGCGGCAACCATGGAAGCATCGTCCTCCTTGACTGCTCGTCCAATTCCAGCTCTTCTGCTTCACTGCCCAGCGCCTGCCTTTCCATCTGCTACAGCAGCAACCTGCAAAAGCAACCAATTTCAGTAGAAATTGTGCCTTTTAATATATTTGTGATGTCTAACTGTAAACTAGCCTAAATGCAATGAATTATGCTTGAATGTAGCAGAAATATGGGTTAAATAGGGGTAAATAATAGAACTTTTACAAACTCAACACACCCCCAAACTTAAGTTTTTGCTTGCCCTCAAGCAACTAAGACCTAAAAGAAAAATACAATATTTTTGTTTTGGCTTAAAACAGTGAACTTTCCCTTACCCTTTATTCATTCTCTGTTGACGGCAGCACCTTGTCGGGTAATTTAGGATTCGTTCGGAATCTTGCTATAGTCCTCGTGCAGTGTGTGCATGCTTGTGAACAATTATATGCCAAGACTCCCTTAGTTTCACTAGAATATTCCAGCTTTTAACTTGAATTTTTATGCCAAAGTTTATCTTTTTGAAGGCACTTCTTATGCTCCTTTAGTTTTTTGTTTAGACTCGATTTTTTTTAAGCTTAAGTTTCACTAGAGCCGGTTTCAGGCACCTCTAGCTAACTTTCTAGTGCCGGTTTCGGTCACCTCTAGCTAACTTCCTAGAGCCGGTTTCGGGCACTTCTAGGGCTATTGAGTCTATTTTGCTAAACTTCTTTTCCTAGAGCCAATGTTAGGCACCTCTAGGGGCTATTCAAGTGCTAAGCTTCATATTCTAGTTAACTAGTAGAGTTCTAGGCAGTATAACAGTCACAAATGGTGTTTAAATTTCAGAACTATAGAAAGGCTCTAAACTGTTCCTAAAACTATCCTAAAGGCGCTGCCCCAACAGAGCTGTCGCGGCAGGTAAGTTCAGTTCAAAGACTTAAGCCAAAATTTTCAATATTTCATTTTTTTCCATAAAAATAAATGTGACACAATTAAAACTAAATGCAATATTATATTAATAATTAGGAGGACTGCCTACCCCCAAACTTAAGGGTTGCATTGTCCTCAATGCATGACGCAAGACATAAAAATGAAAAACAGAAAATAAAAATGATAGAAAAGTGAAACATTACAAAAAGAATATATATACAGTAGGCGGCAGAGAAAAGGAAAAAGAAAACTTAAGTTGTGCGGCTGTCGTTGCTGCTGCTAGAGCTTTGGATGAGGAACTGTCGGCGGGCAGTCTCCTTGAACTTTGTCGGAGGAACTGTGGGTGCTGCCCTGAGAGTGTGAGTGCTGCTGCGGCAGGGGTGGAGGTAGAGCTTCCTCGGGTTGCTTGTAACGTCATTGTAAGGGTTTTCTCTATTTACCTAATAACACAAACAAACTAAAAACTAATATCAAATTTATAATTCCAAAATAATAAATATAGAATAAGATAAAGATAAAATACAATACAATAAAATAAAATAAATTAATTTAAATTAGGAGTGCCTTGAGGGGCATCTCCTAAAGTAACTGCTCCATGTTCTATTGATGTTTGAGGGGTCGTTTCCGGTACTTCTTGAAGTCCATCCGTACCCTCCATCTAGTGATTATTCTCATGGTGGGGGCTCCTTTCTTTCTCTTCGCTTTGTAGTCCATGAAGTCCTCCCTTCTTGGTAATGTTTCTGAGGGCATGAATATATGATTAGAAAAAACTCAAATCGAAAATTGACCACAAACTTACCTTATTTTCGTTGAATGTTGTTGTGGTTGAATGTAGCCCTTGTTGTCGTGCCTGCTGCTGCGGCAGCTAGTTATTTTGACAGTCCTTTATCAGGTTGCTTTGCAGGTCAATGGGACATTGGTAATTTCCATCACTCTCTATATCAAATTCTGTTGACCACTCGTAGATCTCCATCAGTAGAGACTTTGATGATTCTAAGTCCACCGGTGTTGGTTCCTCTAATACCTCGGATGTGGTTGCTGCAGTGACATTCTCTGGAATTTCACTCAGCGTTTTTGCGGTGTTGCTCCATTCCGACTCCTCGATCATTGCCATGGCATGTTGTTGCTCTGACTCATCATGTGTTGGGTATTCCTTCACATGGGCATCCTTGTCATCTTGCCTCAGGATTTCAGGTTCATCCGTGGCATGAATGAGGACTGGTATGCTCAAGATTTCATCCATCTTGGCGATACTTTTGTCCATAGAAGCCGACAATTCTTAAGTGAGTGTCAGGGCATCGACATTGCTCTTGAGGATGATGACATTGCCAGGGCATGTCGGGTTCTGCAGCAAAACTGTTATGGTATAAAAAATTTTGCGGGTTTTGATCGTACCATAAAATTTTTTGCTGCTGCGGCATCGACATCCGTTGTCCCTGTTGCTGTTGTGGTAGCATATATTGTTCTTGTTGGTTCCATTTTTGGTTGTCCATATATTCACTGAAAAAATGAGGACAACTTTCTGATGCATGATCACCTTTACGGTAATTGCAAGAACTTTCTCACATCAGCTCTCGAATGGTTTTTCATGGCATGTTGATGCTCCTTAGACATGTATTTCACCTGAGTTTTTGATAAAAATAGAAAAAGAAAAAGAAATAAAAATAAAAATAAAAAGAAAAGAAAAGTGCAGAAGCTAGGGTAAGAGTGTGTTGCCAGTCCCCGGCAACGGCGCCAAAAACTTGTTGCGTGTAAAAGTGTCTATCGCAATTGAGTGCAAGTGTACACGTCGCAAGTAATAAAGTGATACTAGAGTATCAGATATCGTCTCCACAGGGACTGGGCTAACCCTTTCCTTCGCTATCTGCACAAGGGGAAAAGAAATAGTTTAAATTGTTTGTCACGAAATAAATAAGAGAACTGGAAATAAGGAGTAAAGAAATCAGGATAGAGAGAATGGGCCGGTATTGAATTGCTCAGTATTGTAGGTATTGCTAAGTCTAGGAATATCTGCTATGTCGTCGTCCCCGTCGAGGCAGCACCTGTCGCGGTGGCAGTCTGTTGCTTGTCGCGACAGCGAACACACAACTCTGTACTTCAAGTTTGGCAAGAATCCCTGCTATGCCTTGGCCTATCCCTAGGTCCAAGTCTGTCGATGAACACGTCTTTAATGATACCTTCCGACGTGAATCGAAGGATGAACACCGATGTTGTTGAATTCTTCTTTAGCCACTTAACCTTGTCCTATCCCTAGGTCCGAGATAGTTCAACTATAAACTAGAGAACACACACTTATTCCTTTCGTATACTTAACTCTCCCGATATTAAGTAAATAGATAACCTCGTAATGCTCTCCCGATGCTCTTGCAAGATGTTAATAACCAGAATAAGAGAACTTGAAGTTTATTTTATTGAACTGAAAATTCCTAAAACAAAAGCAACCCTTACTACTACTTTACAAAACAACTCGTGGCCCTAAGGGTAATTTAGAACATTTGAGAGGAGGAAAACGGCTAGGGTTTTGGGAAGAAGGCTAGAGATAGGTGATGTTCTCTCCTAGGTTGAATTACATGCCTTTTTATAGGCTTTGGGTCCAAGTTTTATAATATGGCAAGAATACAAGTTTAAATTAAAGTACAACTCTAATAAAGACTAAATCTTTAGAGAATATAGCTTTAACTCGTCCTTCCTTCTTGCTTGGAATTTCTCTCCTTGAAATTTGGACTTGGCCTTCATTCTGATCTAGGGCTTGGAAAAATATAGTGGTATTCCACGACAGACGGGCTTAATTTTCTCTTTCTGTCGAGACCCACTTTGCTTATTCTCCTCAAAAATGCTGTCGTCCTCTGCTGTCACGGCGGCAACCATGATAGCATCGTCCTCCTTGACTGCTCATCCAGTTCCAGCTCTTCTGCTTCACTGCCCAGCGCCTGCCTTTCCATCTGCTACAGCAGCAGCCTGCAAAAGCAACCAATTTCAGTAGAAACTGTGCCTTTTAATATATTTGTGATGTCTAACTGTAAACTAGCCTAAATGAAACGAATTATGCTTGAATGTAGCAGAAATATGGGTTAAATAGGGGGTAAATAATAGAACTTTTACACACTCAACAATTACCCATTCATTTATTTAAACCCCCCTCTAAACACTCAACCATCGCACCCATTCTCTTCTTCATCCTTGAAACTCAAAGTTTTTCTCCTTTACTTTCTCTCTAGTTCCGGACTTCTCACAACCAATAAACCACTCAACCATGGCCTTGAAGCTAGGAAGAGGATAGCACTCTCAAGGAACCGAGGAACCGGCCTTCAAATGTTTTGCCTCGCCGGAGGTAGAGCGGAAATACCTCGCCAAATTTGTAGGCCGACAAGTGTGGGAAGAGAAAGGTTTCCAATACTCATCATCACACGCTGATTTCAGATTGGAGCCTTTCACATTCAACAAAATCGAGCATTAAAAATGGCAAATCCTTTGCCACCAACCGGGGCCGACAAACATAACTTGGGTAAGGGAATTCTACGCGAAGCCACCAATATTTACCATGACATTCATGTGGCCAAATATAAACACAAGGAGTACACCGGAAAACTCACGACGGATGACTATGAAGATATGCTCATGGAGTTGTGCATTACCGGCATGACATGGAACAAAGGAGTGGACAAGGGTGTTGAATGTTCAAAAGTTCTACTTTTTACCCCTTATTTAACCCATATTCCTGCTGCATTCAAGCATAATTCATTGCATTTAGGATGGATTTCATATATATATCACAATTATATAAAATGGCACAGTTGCTACTGATTTTGGTTACTTTTGCAGGTAGCTGCTGTAGCAGACTCAGGACAGTGGAGAAGCAGAGCTGGAACACAGGACTAAAGTTGAGAAGGACGTCGTTGCCGTGGCAGCCAATGGCGATAGCAATGGTGAAGGGAAAAAGTGAAGTGGAGCTCGACAGATAGAGGAAATTAAGCTGGTTTGTCGTGGGTCACTACTATATTTTTCTGAGCCCTAGATCAGAATGAAGGCCAAGCCCAAAGTTCAAGGAAGAAACTCAAAGCAAGAAAAGAGGAAGATTTAAAGGCATCTACTCTGAAGATTTAGTCTTTAATGGAGTTGTACTTTAGTTTAAACTTGTATTCTTGCCATATTAGAAAACTTGAACCCAAGGCCTATATAAAGCCATGTAATTCGACCTAGGGAAGGACATCTTATTCTCTAGCCGTCTTCCCCAAAAACCCTAGTCGTTTTCCCCTTCTCATCATGTTCTAAACTTCCCCTAGGACTAAGGGTTGATTCTGTAAAGTAGTTGCAAGGATTGTACTGTTTTAGGATTTTTTCTGTTCAATAAAATAAACCTCAAGTTCGCTTATTCTAGTTTTCAACATCTTGCAAGAGTATCGGGAGAGCATTGTGAGATTATTCATTTACTTAATATCGGGAGAGTTAAGTATACGAAAGGAATAAGTACAGGTTCTCGAGTTTATGGTTGAACTATCTCGGACCTAGGGATAGGACGAGGTTAAGTGGCTAAGGAAGAATTCAACAACATCGGTGTTCATCCTTCGATTCACGCCGGGAGGTATCATCTAAGACGTGTTCATCGACAGACTTGGACCTAGGGATAGAACAAGTCACAGTAGGGATTCTTGCCAAGCTTGAAGTACAGAGTTGTGTGATCGATGCCGCGACAACAACAGACCGATGTCGCTGCAGGTGCTGCCGCGACAGGAGGGACGACAGAACAGGAAGTCCTATACAGTGCAACACCTGCACTACTGAGCAAATCAATACCGGCCTATTTCTTTACCCTGAATATTTTAATCTTTTATCTTCAGTATTCTTCGATATTTTCCTACAAACAATTAAATTCTCTTCTTTCTCTTTTGTGCAGCAATCCAAGGATAAAGCTATTTCCAGTCCTTGTGGATTCGACATCTGATACTTCGTGTATCACTTTACTACTTGCGTCGTGAACACTTGCACTCTAATGCTATAGACTCTTTTACATGCAACAAGTTTTTGGCGTCGTTGTCGGGGACTGGAAACATATCCTTACCCTATTTTACTGTACATTCTTTTTAATTTTTCTGTTTTTATTTGGATTGTTCACCCTGTGCTTTTCACAAGGTTTTTCGTTTGCTTATGCGCAGATTTAGACGAGGCAAAGAACCTGAGTATCAGCTAGATCCTGAAATCGAATGCTCGTACAATCTCAGAAACCGAGTCTGTTTTTGGATAGCCAGAAACAATTGTCTTGAGGAACAGTTAGAAGCCATGCATAACGGGAGGAACAACCAAGAGAATCCCGAAGATCCTGAAGATCCTATCGGGAATGAAGAAAACGGACAGCCCGCCACTGCCGTGGCCGCACGACGGTCATGTCGTGATTACATGATCAATGATCATGTGGAACTGCAGACCACCCTGCCAGACGTGGAAGGTGAAAATTTCGAGCTGAAACCTGTGATGTTCAGCATGATAAATTCCACTGGCCAATTTAGTGGTGTTGCTACAGACGAAGCCAGAGAACATCTAAAAACGTTCCAAGAAATCTGTGGATCGTTTAGATTACTAGGAGCAAATCCAGAGATACTGAGGCTTCGGTTATTTCCTCATTCATTGAGGGACAGAGCAAAAACTTGGTGGAACAAACTAACGCCGGGTTAAATACGAACTTGGGCGGATCTAACTCGTGAATTTTTATCTCATTTTAATCCTTCCCATTTATCTGAGCGATTACGTAACGAAATTGCTACTTTTCAACAGGAAGATGACGAGCCAATGCACGAGGCATGGGACATGTTTACTACTCTTATGAGGAATTGCTCGATGCACGAATTCCCTGTTTGGAATCAAGTCATAAAATTTTACAATGCTGCCAACACACATACCCGTATGAGAATAGATTCAGCAGCCAGTGGATTGATGTTGGATAAATATCCAGATGAAGCCATGGTGGTATTGAAAATTTTGGCGAAGAATGAAGAGCAATTTCCTACAGTGCGGAGAGGTAAACGTGTACTAGCTGTCAAGGATTATGAAGCCGACAATTCCCTAAAGACACAGGTTGCGTACCTCACAAAGGCAGTAGAAAACTTGCTGAAGAAAGATTCACAACCGGTCTATGCTACAGAAGAGGTATGTGGTAATTGCAGTGGGAATCACAGTTCGGAAGACTGCCCGCTACAGCTAGAGGAAGGGATGTATGTTGGAAACTATAACAAGCCAAGGAACTATGACTCCAACAATTACAATCCCAACTGGAGGAAAGACCCCAAGTTCTCCTGGAGTAACCCAAACAACGCACTGAATCCTCAAGTGCAGAACACTCAAAATCAGGGGGCACCTAGAATTATGACACAGCAGCAACCGCAACAACAGCCACAACAGTAGCCGGTAGCCGCACCTAGTATACTGGAGCAGACTTTGGCTACATTAATGTCAGAGACAGGAGCTTACATGGCAAACATGGATCACTCCATTAAAATGACTGAGTCATTCATGGATAAAATAGAGATGAGAATGACCAACCATGAAGCTACACTGAAATCACTGGAGAGACAGACGGGTCAGGTTTCCCAGCATATTAAGCCAAGGTAGAACAGAGGATTCCCTAGCGATACTGAGGTCACTAGACAACCCACACATGAGCAGTGCAAAGTCATTACAACAAGGACTTGGAAACAACTGCCAGGGCCGGAGAAGAAAGCCAAACCGGTTAAGGAACCAGCCCTAGAATTGACTGCCGCGAACATTGCCCCGGCAGATGATAAACAGCCTGCTGCTGCCACACATGTCATGACAGCAGAAGGGACAGATGAGAAGGATGAAGAACCTAAGCTTCCTCGGATCCGAATACCGTGTGAAGGACAAATTGAATATTACCGTCCTCCACCTCCTTTTCCACAGCGGCTACAGAAGCAGAAACAGGAGTACCAGCTCAAAAAGATCTATGATATTTTTAAGCAGGTTCACATCAATATTCCATTGTTAGATGCCATCAAGGAGATGCCTGGTTATGAAAAATTTCTCAAGGATGCTATGTCGAAAAGATCCAGACTTGGGGAATTTGAAACAGTAAAAATGACAAAAGGATGCATGACTATTATGCACAAGCATCCACCCCAGAAAAAGAAGGATCCTGGGATCTTCATAATACCGTGCATAATTGGTGATAAATTCATGGGTAAGGCACTTTGTGATCTAGGTGCTAGTATTAATTTAATGCCAAAATATGTGTTTCAGAATTAGGTATTGGACGAGCATGGCCCACGACAGTTATGCTGCAGCTGGTAGACGGCTCTTACGTACAACCAGAAGGGAAGATTGAAGATATTCTGGTAAGAGTGGATAAGTTTATTTTTCCTGCTGACTTTCTTGTTTAGATTGTGAAGCAGATGAGAATGCACCAATCATCCTGGGGCGACCCTTTCTATCCACATGCAGATCACTGATTGATGTAGAAAAGGGAGAACTTACAATGAGAGTGAATGATCAAGATATCAAGCTCAATGTTCTCCAGGCAATCAAATATGCTGATGCAGAAGAAGAATGCAAGGCTATCACTGAAGTAAACCTTGACCAATCCTGCATCAGGTCGTACTGCCATGACATTACATTTGGTCACTGCCACAACAGCCATCTAGAAGATTGTCACGGCAGCAACGACGACAACAACTCCTCAAATTCTGACATATCTGACACTAAAGGTCAAGAGGAGGTAAACTGGATAGGCAATCGTCCAGGTAAGTTATTCGAGCCCTTAAACTATACCTCGAATAAACACATCATACAAAAGCCCTCAACTGTAGAACCACCTGTTTTAGACCTTAAGCCCCTGCCAGTGTATCTCAAATATGTTTTTCTTGGTTTAAATGATACGTTGCCCGTAATCATCTCTTCCAAGTTAATGCAAGAACAGGAATAGCAGCTTATAGGGATGCTGCAACAGCATAAAAAGGCTATTGGATGGACGATAGCTGATATCCAAGGCATCAGTCCGGCACTATGCATGTACAAAATTCTCTTAGAGGATGATCATAAGCCGACCATTGATGCCCAGAGAGGCTTGAACGACGCTATGCGAGAAGTTGTTCGAAAAGAAATTATCAAATGGCTTGATGTTGGGATAATTTATGCCATCTCGGATAGTAAGTGGGTGAGCCCGGTGCAATGCGTTCCTGAGAAAGGAGGAATAACCGTGGTGACCAATGAAGAAAACGAATTAATCCCAACCAGGACTGTGACCGGTTGGAGGATTTGTATGGATTACTGGAAGCTTAACAAAGCTACCAGGAAAGACCATTTTCCCCTACCTTTTATTGATCAAATGCTTGATAGATTAGCGGGGAAACATTATTATTGTTTTCTTGATGGTTACTCAGGTTATAACCAGATAGCTATAGCAGCGGAGGATCAACAGAAAACGACGTTCACTTGCCCATACGGTACTTACGCTTTTCAGAGAATGCCATTTTCACTCTGCAATGCACCATCAACATTCCAGAGGTATATGATGGCAATATTCTCTGACATGGTGGAGGACTTCCTGGAAATATTTATGGACGATTTTTCTGTCTTTGGAGACAGTTTTGAAGGTTGTTTAAGCAACCTAAAGAAGGTACTCGAAAGATGCGAGAAAACGAACTTGGTATTAAACTGGGAAAAATATCACTTCATGGTGGATGAGGGGATAGTCCAAGGCCACAAGGTAAGCTGTCGCGGCATAGAAGTCGACAGAGCCAAAATAGAAGTGATTGAAAAGCTGTCGCCATCCACCACGATCAAGGGAATTAGGAGTTTCTTAGGGCATGTTGGGTTCTATCGAAGGTTTATTGCAAATTTTTCGAAGATCACCAAGCCTTTATGCCACCTACTAGAGCAGAATCGTCCCTATGACTTCAATGCTGAATGTACTGAGGCATTCAGAATCCTGAAAGAAAAGCTGGTAACAACCCCAATTGTACAACCACCAGAATGTCATCTATGAAAACAACTACAAATCGGTCTAGATAGTCTCGGAAAACTCTGTTCATCATGTCCCTGAAAGCTGGTGGTGCATTCGTGAGCCCAAACAGCATCACAAGGAACTCATAGTGACCATATCTAGTCCTAAAAGTTGTCTTTGGAACATCACACTCTTTTACCTTCAACTGATAGTACCCTGATCTTAAGTCTATCTTTGAAAACATTGAGGCACCCCTCAACTGATCAAACAAGTCATCTATATGAGGCAACGAATACTTGTTCTTTACTGTCAACTGGTTCAACTGCCTGTAGTCAATACACATTCTCATACTGACATCTTTCTTCTTTACAAACAATACGAGAGCACCCCAAGGAAAACTACTAGGCCTAATAAAACCACGGTCTAACAACTCCTGAAGCTGACTTTTCAACTCTTTCAATTCTTTCGGAGCCATACGGTACGGAGCAATAGAAACTAGAGTAGACCCTGAAACAGTCTCAATCACAAACTCTACATCTCTGTCAGGAGGCAAACCTGGTAACTCTTCTAGAAACACATCAGGAAAATCACAAACTATTCTGATATCTTTCGGTCTAACCTCACTCATATTCGGATTCATGACATACGCTAAGTAAGCCCCACAACCGGAATCCATCAACCTATGAGCCTCTAAAGCTGACACAAAATTCGACAAGAACTTAACGTTCTCGCCTACTACCACTACCTCGTAGTCATCGGAAAGCTTCAAAGAAATTCTCTTCGTCTCAAAATCTACACTAGCTCTGTGCTCAACCAACCAATCCATACTCAGAATAATATCAAAGCCATAAAACGGAAGTTCCATCATATAAACAGGAAACACATGACCTTGAATCTTCAACGGACACCTCCTATACATCCGTCTAACTACAACTGTCTCACCGAAGGAACTAGTCACATGCATACCTACATCTAAGATCTCAACAGGTATGTCTAACTTCTTTGCATGCTCACTCAAAATGTAAGAATGCGTGGAACCCAAATCAACTAAGGAAATCAAAGACATGGATTGTAACTCAAAATTACATGCTATCACATCTGTGTCGTTCCCTGCCTCTCTCTGTGCGTAGACTCTAGCTGGTCCACCGGCCTCTGGCTGAACCGCCACTACATGAGCAAGATTCATCGGTGCCTCTATCCTAGGTGCATCAGCCCTAGGCTAGAAGTAACCACGATCGCGCCTACGACCTCTCTGATAGTCGATCGCTCTCGCATGAGCTTGTGTCTGAATTGGTGCCTATGCCACCTGATGCGGACACTCTATCCTAAAGTGGTCGCTCAATCCACAGTTCCAACAAGCATGATAGTTTCCCCAACACTCTCCGAAATGTTGTCTCTCACATCGGGCACACTAGGGCAAATGCCCTCAAGCTCTCTAGCCCTGATGACCTCTACCATGGTGGCCACCGCCAGGCCTATGATCAAACTGATGTCCACTGCCCCGATGCCTCTTGGCATCTCCATGATCAAAGTTGTTGTGCCTCTTCCCTGAACTGGATCCTCCCGAACGCTTGGTCAGCCCCAAGCTATGCTCGATGTCCATGGCCCTAGAGACCAAGACATCAAAATCAGAATAATCTGAAGCTAAGGTGTACCTCTTGACTTCTTCATGAAGTCCATATCTGAACCGATTACAATGGTCCCTCTCAGTAGGAACCAACTCCGGAGCATACTGACTCAGACGGACAAAGCGAATCTCATAATCTGTCACTGAAGCATCTCCCTAAACAAGAGCCATGAACTCCCGCTTCTTCTCAGCCAGATATCTCAGCCCCAAATACCTTTTTCTGAAAGCAGTCTCAAAGAAATCCCAACCAATCTCAGCCTCAGGCACACCAGAAGTAATGGTGACCCACCAGGTGTAGGCATCACCCTGAAGCAACGAAACTACACAGCCCAACTTACGAGCTCCCACACATCCCATCTGAGCTAGGATACGGACTGTCTTCTCTAACCACAACTCTGACCTCTCTGGCGTAGATCCTCTGAACTCATCAGCTCCTAGGCTACGAAGCCTCTCTAACGGTAAGCTAGCATCATCACCTCTCAGCTGAGCTGTAGCCTGAGCTTCAGCAACTGCAGCCTGAAACGCTCCCGCTATAGCTTGAACTAGCGGAGCCATATCTATTCCTGCAGGACCTTGGCCAACCTGAGGTACCGCTCCCTCAACTCCATCCTCGCCTCCCACTTCAGGATAAGGAGGTGGTGGTGGTAGAAGAGCTCCGACTCCAACAGCAGGTTCTCCCACAGGAGCCTCCACTCCAACCACCGGCTCATTAACAGGAGCCGCAACCCGAGGTTCATGACGGACCATCCTCGGTCTACCTCTAGGACTCGACGTACTTGCTCACAGACAACAACTACAACACAACAACAACATAAAAGATAGGGTTAGCAAGGGTAAGGGTCCAAGTGGCTCAAGTATGTTCCCTCACTTAAAAATCCTTTTTCCGATGTAATAGAAGCAATGGGAATCTACTCAGCATGCTTCAAACAACATACATATACGATCAAACAAGCATACATCAAAGCATGCTTGATAAGCAAGCAAACATACTTACATGGCAAGCAAACACCGTGCAATTGCAATACAAGAGTTTAACTTACCTCACTTACCTGCCCAATGTCTCGGAAACCTTAGGCTCTGATACCAACAAGTGTAACGCCCTCATCCCGGTCCGGGCGACTGGCCGGTCCGAGTGGGCTACACGGGGATAACCGAGGCGAAACCCGTTAAGGCTTCACTTCGGTTAACAACCCGAGAAAACTTTTTCATTTATTATTATCTTATATAGATGCATTATTAAGTCCTATGTGAAAAAGGCAACAACGGAAGAAACAAGCGAGGTAAACAACCAAACAGCCCAACAAAACAGCCCATTTTGAACTTAAACTGCAGGTCGTATCGGAACGCCCAGAGGGGGTTCCGATACGCCTTGACTAGGTCAATTGGCCAAAGTCAAGCCGAGGAGACCGTAATGAAACGGGTGTTGACCGTATCGAAACGCCCTCATCGGTCAACATCTCGTGGTCAACGCTACGAAGCCCATTCCGAAATGCCTAGGACCGTTTCGATACTCTGAATTTCTCGTCAAAATCTCAGATTTCCAGTAGCAAAATCGTATCGAAACGCTCCCTTTGTGTATCGAAACGTCTGGCCTAAAACAAAGGGACAGTATTGAAACGTACCAACCGTTTCAATACACCTACTACGAACAGACAGATTTTAGCTGGTTTATGGCACAAGCCTGCCTCAAACACCAACTAAAACCTCCCACAACCAAACATACATTAACTCTAGATGCTAGGCACCCTAAAACAAACATGCTTAACGCACTTCACACATATAAAAGCCATTCATTGATAGGAAACATCAATTAAACAAAGGTTCATACATAGCATTCAAGATAACATGCTTAGACAAGAACATACACTTAAGCATCCATAAAGGGCACAAGGCCAACATACTAGGCATAAGCAAACCTTAAACATAACATCCACATAACAAGGAGTCTAACATGCTCCTAAAACAAAATAACCACATAGGTCCCCATTGCTTGACCATTACATCATTAACTTAAAATAGTTCATACTTGAGGTTAGCAAAAGCTCAACTAGCACACTTGGAGGCCCTCCTCTTGCACTAGCAACCCATGAACTACAGACCTGCATTGTCGAACAAAAGAGAGCGTAAGCATAAAACTTAGTGAGGGTAAGCTCATAAAACAAACCTCGATAATGCAGGGTCCAAGCACGAGCACACAACCAAGATGGAATGCATGATCTTACCTTCGAACCGCATGAGTCAAAAATAATAATGATGCATGAACACAAGTATCAACATCATGCCAATCTCAACAACTCATAAGCTCAAAACATGGAAATACATATATCAATGTAATATCAAACACATTCCACAATCTGTATTAGCACCTAGCTATGACCCGAATACGCTGATAACTGTTGGAATTCACATCCAACAACACAACCATTACCTTACGGTTGGATTACACTCATCACCGTTTGACGCGGAGGGGATTACACTCATCCTCACGCCCCGTCGATAGGATTCCACTCATCACCGACTAACATATATATAAGAAGATTTCAGGGCGAACCCGTACTCCATCTTGATGACTACCATCACCAAGACCACGCGCGCATTAAGACTCTCGTGTACACACTAAACATCCTAATGATCGATCATTGTACCCAAGCATAGTAGTGCCAATACTAACACAATCCATAACCTTTCACAACACCGTTTCATATCACTTCCGTGCTTAGCACGTACTCACCATGACTTACCGTCATGCACAAACCACATGCATCTAACAATGCATCAATACCATACCTCAACACACATGTATAACACAATATACATAACCACCATAATCACAAGTAAACATGAGGCATACACAACATATAAAGTTCAACCAAAGTCTCTAACTAAAGCTTGGGATTAGACTACCAATCTAATCCCAACTCTAGGTGGGTCTACCAAGCCCAACCTAGTCCACATGCTTGAACCAACTTTTGAAAACCATTTAAATCGAGTTGAAAACATTAACCACTCAACGACTATTCCAAGCTCAACAACTCTAGCCGGTCAAGCTCCCGACGGTTCCGAATTCGTTCCCGAGGCTTCACCAACACAATTCCTTGCTTCTAATCATCCCAACACAATCAAAATAACCACAATTCAGTCCACAAATCAAAGTAGCAAACCCGGAACACAACCAAGCACAAAACACATGATTTCAAGCTAAAGACAACCCAAAAAATTCCATTTTCAAGCAGCCCATAACCACAACCTAAAACCATTGATTCCAATACTTATAACACTCATAAAAGCTTTCAAAACAACTCTAAACCAACATACAACCATCAGCCAACAATTTCCCACATCAAACACCCCAGAACTCAACCTTTGAACTCTCTAAAACCTCTCTAAAACCCAATTTCGGGAAACATCATAAAACCATGTAAAAATCGAGTATGTTGGACCTTTTAGATTGTAAACATCTTATCTAACATCAACAAACCGAAAACTCAAGTTAAAGCTAATAAAGTTCACATTTTTAATCCAAACTTTCAAAACTCTAAAATGGGAAATCATGGGTTTTAATGAAAAATAAAACTATAGACTTGTAGAGAATGATAAGGACAAGTCAAAAGTGGGTTTACCTTTGAAAGATGATGGAATAGTGAAATTGAGAATGGGAGGTTTTTCACGTTAGAAAGACTTGAAGTTAGGAGATGATGAATAGTTTGGGTGTTTTGAAATAAAAGTGTTTTTATTTTTTTACAAGTCAAAATATTTACCAATTTGCAATTAATGAGATGGCTGTCTCAAAAATCCTAAAATCCATGGAATTGGGCTTTAAATCAAAACAAGTCCAACATAAAATCATTTGTTTTGAAAACACGAGGCCCAAAATATTATTTTATTATTTTAATTCACCCGACCCCCAAACCTGGTTGTTATAGAGAGAGTTGAATCTTAGGCAAAGAAGATGGTTGGAGTTGCTCAGAGATTATGATCTGAAGATAGAGTATCATCCTGGAAAAGCCAATGTTATGGTCGATGCCTTGAGTAGGAAAGTGGTTGTAGAGTTGAGGGCGATGTTTGCTCAGTTGAGTCTATCGCGAGATGGTGAGTTGATAGCCGAGCTACAAGTGAAACCTTCCTTGATTCAGTTGATTAAGGAGAAGTAGTTGCTTGACGTTTCTTTGGTGCCTCATGTTCAGGTAGATGGTAAGGCAATGGATTTTTGTTTCAATGATAATGGTGTTATGTGCTTTAAAAGTCGAATAGTTGTGCCGGAGGATGTTGAGTTGAGGTGCACTATTTTGACTGAGGCTCATAGCAGTCCTTTTTCTATGTATCCTGGTAGTACGAAAATGTATCGTGGATTGAAAGATGAGTACTATTGGGTTGGGTTGAAAAAGGATGTTGCTGATTTTATGAGCAAGTGTATGGTTTATCAGCGTGTGAAAGTTGAGCATCAGTTTCCTTCTGGTTTGTTGCAACCCTTGAGAATACCATAATGAAAATTGGAAAGGATTACGATGGGTTTTTTGTCTGATTTTCCTTTGACCCCATCAAGGAAGAATTCCATTTGGGTGATTGTAGATCGCCTTACGAAGTGTGCGCATTTCTTATCTGTGCATGCTACGTATACATTGGATAAGCTAGCAGAGTTGTATATTGCTAAGATAGTGTGTTTGCATGGTGTACCTAAATATATATTGTCGAATAGAGATCTGAGGTTTACAGCTAGGTTTTGGGAGTTCTTGCATATAGCTTTGGGTACAAGGCTTAATTTTAGTACCTCGTATCATCCTCAGACAGATGGACAGTCGAAGTGGGTTATCCAAGTGCTTGAGGATATGTTGAGGTGTTGTGGTATAGATTACCAAGGTTCTTAGGAAAAATAATTGCCCTTAGTGGAGTTTGCCTATAATAATAGTTTTCAAGCGAGTATACAAATGGCTCTGTATGAAGCTTTGTATGGAAGAAAGTGTAGAACGCCTTTTTGTTGGGCAGAGGCGAGGCAAAAGTTGGTTTCCTTACCGAATTTGCTTAAGGGGACGACTGAGATGATAAAGCTTATTTGTGAACGGTTGAAAGCTACATCTGATCGTCAAAAATCTTATGCAGATTTAAAGTGTAAGGAGATTGACTTTGCGGTTGGGGATCGCGTGTTCTTGAAGGTATCGCCTTAGAAGAAGGTGATGAGGTTTGGACGTAAGGGTAAGATTAGTCCAAGGTTTGTTGGACCTTATGAGGTTGTGGAGCGTCTTGGTCCTATTTCATATCGGTTGAGGTTGCCTCCCGAGTTGGAGAAAATTCATGATGTGTTTCATGTTTCAATGTTACGAAGGTATAGATCAGATCCATCTCATGTTATGCCTGTTGAGGAGATTGAATTGAATCCGGGTTTGTCTTATGATGAGGAAATAGTTGGTATTCTTGATTCTAGTAGAAAAGTTCTTCATGGTTAGACGATTGAACTTTTGAAGGTGTTGTGGTGACATCGAGGAGTTTAGGAGGCCACGTGGGAAAGCAAGGCAGACTTGTTGAGGCAGTTTCCGCACCTTTTTCCTTCTGGTAAAAATTTTGAGGACGAAATTTCCTAAGTGGGGGAGAGTTGTAACGCCCCGGTTTTTGGCCTAGATGTTTTAGGCATCGACATAGGTTAGTCGAACCTAGAATTAGAGATCTGAGCCTTTAGAACCGGTTCAGGGAAAACGTAGTTCAGGATGGGATAAAATTATGAGAAAAAATGCTAAAATCTTTTAAAAACATATATTGAAGGTTGGTAAAATCAATTTTGGAAAACGATACTTGGAAAGTCAAGATTTCGGAAAGTGGTCATTTTGTAAAAAGTGCAAAATTGGTTTTTAAGGACTAAATTAAAAAGGGGATAATACTTAGAATCTTTAGGGAGCTTACATGTGTTTAAAAGAATTTTCCCTTAATTTGACCAATTTTAAAATAGCATTATTAAAAAGAAATAAAAAGGAAAAAGCTTTTAATTAAAAATGATTTTTGAAATCAAAAGGATTTTAAGTAACTTTCATTTCCTCACTTTCTAAAAAGCCAAACAATTTCTTTTCTCTCAAAGATCTCAGATCTTATCACCTTTTTCTCTTCCTTTTGATTTCCTAAAAGTGATCTACCAATTTAATCAATGGAGCTTTAAAGTTTTCTTGCAAAATCCTTGTCAATTGAGGGAAAAGCTAAGATTGGAGGTAATAGCTAGGGGTGTAAATGAACCGAGCTTGAACGAACAAGACTATGTTCGTGTTCGTTTGTTTATTTTTGAAGGTGTTCATGTTCTGTTCATGTTTGTTTAAATTTTTAATATTGTGTTCGTTTAAATTCTTACTAAGAGCTTATCAACCCTCTAATCAAGGTTCTTAATGAAATTCCCAAGTTTTGTGCTTCCTAAATATAGTTATTAACTGAGTTTTATGATTTGATTAATGAAAAATGGTTAAAATAGCTTTAATCGATGATTTTCTAAGTATTTTCGTTGGTCACTATTTTGATTGGTTTGGGAATGATTTTAAAGTTGTTTTCGATGTTAACTGGTGTTAGAGTAAAGGCTTAATCATAATAATCACGGATTAGGTTGGATCTCTAATAGTTTAGATTGTTAGTTAAAGGTTTTTGGCTTGGAAATGTGAATCTGGTGTTGCTGGGAGTTATTAGATGCTATTAGGTTGTTTTTGATTGTTGATTGATGGTTAAAAGTGAATGGAAGTTATGGATTATGGTTGGGCTGAGTTTAGAGAGCAATCAAAGTTGATTTCGGTTGTTTTGGATGGGTATTTTGGGCATAGCAGCGAGATTGTTTAATTTGCTGGTGATTTTGATGCATTAATCCTCTGTTCTGGTGTGGTAGAAACAGGGGAGAATACATCAGAAGTAATTGGTGAAGATCTGGGGGCTTCAGACACTTAAATTCGCGTCGTCAAATCATTGTTTCGCGAGTCGGTGAGTGGAAATGAGTTTTCTAGCTTTGAAACACTTAAAAGGTGGTTTTGGGAACTTAGTGTAATCTTGAAACGCTTTACTAAGTTCGGAAGTAAGTAAAGAGATTTTCTCCCTAGGATTGTGTTATTATGAGTTTGTTGATGCACTAGATTTTAAATGTGTTTTACCTACTGTTTAAAGCATGATTTAAATTAAAAGATCTATTGCTTATGATGTCATATTGATGAAGGATGCACATGGTAAGCGATCATTGGATGTATATGCTTATACATGTTTAATGAAGCATGATTTGATGCTTGGAAATGTGGCTTAATGGTTATGGTTTGAAAACAGTGAGGTTTGTACTAAATGAGAATTATATTGGCAAGTGAAAAAAAATGGTTTGTAAATGAAATCAGGTATAGTAAGCCGGCTATAGGATTGAGTGCACTATAAACAATTCACCTTGGATGTTTAGGGGTTGTGAAGTACCGAATACTCCATCCAAGTACCCTAACGATTGAGGAAATTGAGTTGTGTCTCGTCTCTCGTTAGTGGAGTTATACATCTACTGATGAGTGGTGTTGAGGGGTTGTAAGGTACCGAATACTCCACCATGGGTGTCACAACGGTGGAGGGTAGCTCTCGTGTGTGAACCTTGAGATGTCGGTGAGAATGTAAGAAGTGTTGGGATAACACTTGGGAATTCGTGTATCCGATGTGGTTTTGAGAAATGAACATGTTGATGATCACTTGTGAGCCAATATAAAGTATTATGAAATGATTAATGATGCATATTATATGAAAAATGCATGTTTTACTCTTTAAGCTTTGCATATGGTATCTATGCGTTGAAAGGCTTAAGTTGAGTGTTAGCACATAGATTTGCTGTGAGTATTTAATACTTGTTGCATGACGTTTAACATGCTGATTTTGTTATAGAAGTGCATGGTTTTCAAAGAGGGCATGATGGTTTTCAAATGATGGGAAAATGGTTTTATGCATTGATGGTATGTTGGTTTTGAGCACTCCTCACTAAGCTTGTATGATTACGCTCTCTTTTGTCCATCAATGCAGATAATTGAGTGCTTTGAGGCAGCAACTTGCAAGGGGGTCGTAAGAGACTTCGCTTTGAATGTATGTTTTGGTTATGGACTAGAGTAATAAGGCAATGGGGGTTCCATGGTTTATTTGGGTGATGTGTACGAACACCCTTTTTGAGCATGTCTGCTTTATGGTTTTTTGTTTGTAAAAGACCTATTTGATGGATTGTGCATTGGATTGAGTTTTGACTCTTGAGTGGCTCATTTGCTAGGTTACATGCCTTTAGTTTATCTTTGATGCATTTTGCCATGTCTTGGTGTTGAATATGTCATGGATGTTTGAGGATTAATGTTTAAATATGATGTATGCATATTGGAAGCATGTTGGATTGGTTTAGGATAGGTTTAAGTGTAAAAAAACAGCAAAAAATGTCATTATAGGCCCAGGTGTTTCGGTACACTCGAGCTTGTACTGAAATAGTGAGACTGAAATGGCCTAAGGTTTCGAAACAGTGGAGGTCTATTCCGATACGTTTTGCTACTGGAAACCACAATTTCGAAACACCTTAAGGGTGTTTCGATACTGGCCCGTGTTCCAAGCCGTGAGGACCTATTCCGATACACTTGTTTCGATACAGGGCTAGCATCACTACACCAAGTTTTTCTTTAGTGGCAAATTTTGTGGCATTTTTTAATGAAACGCCACTAAAATTATGCATATTGCGGCGTTTGCAAAACAAAACGCCATAAAGAGACACATAGCATGGCGTTTCTCTTACAAACGCCGCAATAGGTTACCTCTACTAGCGTTTCTCTTAAAAACGCCGCAATAGGGTCTATACTTTTAGTGGCGTTTCTCTTACAAACGCCGCAATAGGTTTCCTCTAGTGGCGTTTCTCTAAAAAACACTGCAATAGGTTGCCACTAGTGATGTTTCTCTTAAAAACGCCGCAAAGTGCTATAACCAAAACACAAAAACTGTTGTCGTTTTGACCCCTCTCGCTTAATTGAAGCTCAGCCTCTTTTCCCCAAATTGAACCCTATTTTGCCCAAAACTCAGCCAATTGCCTCACCGTCCAACTCCATCTCCTCGTGTCTCGCCGGCCATCCAACACCGTCTCCATGTCGTCTCATCAGTCGTCCAACACCGTCTCCTCGTCGGCCGTTAAACGCTGGTTGTAGCAGGTAAGTCCCCTCTTTCGGCAACATCAAAACTAGAGATAAAATTTGTTGCTAATTCTCATTTAATCTGTTATAATTTTTTAAAAATGAATTCTCATTTTAGTTTAGTATTTGAATAATGCCATGTAGAATTTACTTAATGCATATAACTGCATATTTGTTTAAGTAGTTGGTAAATCTTGTAACAGTTCCTTTTCAATCTGTAGAAAAATTAGAGATACTGACTTTTCAATTTGTAGAATTTACTTAATGTGTATAACTGCATTTTCAATCTGTAAATCTTGTAACAAATGGTAAATCTTTGTCCAAAAATAAAGGAAAGTATCACAACTATTAAAGGATTGTACACTGTTTTTTTTACGCATATGTATATCCAAAAATAACCTTTAAAAACTCAATATTTATTTGGTTCGATCATGTTCTAATTTACATAAAGGAATTGTTATATGCATAAAACTCCCATTTGTAATTTTAATTTCTCGAATTATTTTGTTCACTATAATGATTTTAAGGAAAGTATCACAACTATTAAAGAATTGTACACTATTTTTTACCATATGTGTATCCAAAAATAACCTTTAAAAACTCAATATTTATTTGGTTCGATCATGTTCTAATTTTAAATTAAAATGTTAATATATGTATCATCATGAATTTTAAAACTTTACTCGTGAGTTGACGTGGCGACAAGTTTATCAACTACTTAAACAACATTAGAGATACTGACTTTTCAATCTGTAGAATTTACAAGATTTACCATTTCTAATTATCGCATAAAACTCCCTTTTCAATCTTTGTCCCTGAATTTACTTAATGCACATAAAGCTCCCATTTGTAATTATCACATAAAATTCATCTATCTTTGTCCCATCTTATTCATGTATTATTTGTGGGACTAGTTTATCTGCTCCCATTTGTAATTATTCATGATATCTGACTCCTAGATGGGTGGCACAAGTTTGTTATGCATTTAGAAATATATATATATATATATATATATATATATATATATATATATATATATATATATATATATATATATATATATATATATATATATATATGTGTGTGTGTGTGTGTGTGATTATATTATGTAATTTGAAAGCAATATGTTATCTTGAAAGTGGTTTGTAAAAAGGGCATCTTTAAGTAATTGTTTGAGTAGCTTATAAGTAGCTTTCGTAGTTGATATGATCATGATTAAAAGATATGTTGAAGCATGTTAATGATTTAATTACCAGATGTGATCTTGACTTGTATGTTAACATTAATTTCCTGTTCTTTTTGGTGCTACTTTAGTAATGCTTATCATTATTTTTTTCTTAGCATATCATTTACCTCTCTTAATAGTTTGGCAATTCTTATCTTCATTATCTCAACTTTTCTTGAAGTAAATTAAAGAAGATAATTTTCCCCAACATGTAACTTTCTCTTGAAATTCCATAATTGGTAATGTAATAGTTACATCTCTTTTCATCCTTCAAGTATGAATGATAGGTAGTTTATATTTTAATTTGGATATGACAGAAATTAAAAATGGATAGGAGTTGGATGAATTTGCCAAGGGTAAACGCCGACTATCGGAATGGAGTAGAATATTTTCTAAATTTAGATTTTGCAAATGCAAGCCAAGAAAATATGATTCTTTGCCCCTGTAAAAAGTGTGTTAACATTAATTGGCACATTTGTGAAGTTGTACACAAACATCTATTCGTTTTTGGCTTTGTTACGGGTTATAGAAAATGGGTATTCCATGGAGAGTTGACATATCGTACAGCTTCTTCCACGAGTAATCCACCTTTTCATCATAATTCTCATCGTGGAACTTTTAGAGAAGATGACATTGAGGGTATGTTGCGTGATGCATTTAATATACACGATTATCATCAGTCTGATAGAGAAGATTGTGATATTGGTGTTACTGATTTCACCGAGATGAGAAGAAGTGCATGTGATGAAGAGCCAAATGGAGAAGCGTCAAATTTTTACAATTTGCTTAATGAAATGAATGAACCACTTTATGAAGGATCAAAATATTCAAAACTCTCCTTTTGCATTCGCCTTTTCCATTTAAAATGCTTGGGAGGGTGGACCGGTAACTCTTTTATGCAATTATTAGAGTTTTTGAGTGAAGTTTTTCCTTTTGCAAAAATTCCTCAATCCGAAAAAGATATGAAAAAATTGATAAACAATTTGCGGCTTGGTTATGAGAAAATTCATAGTTGTCCGAATGATCGTATGTTGTATTGGGGTGATAGAAAAAAACCAAGAGTTCTGTCATGTATGCGGTAAATCTCGGTGGATGAATGGGGACACAGAAAATGTGAGTGAAGACGAAGTCACATGATTATCACATCTTGATGCAAGATTTAATGCAGTTGCATTACGCAGTTGTATGTCAACTGAGGTGACATCTTGTATTATTGAACTTTCTAATGTAATGAAAGTTATTTGTGGGAAAGTTTTGATGGTTGAAGAACTTGAGAAACTACAAGATCGAGTCGCCTTTACTTTATGCAACATGGAGAAGATATTTTCACCTTCATTCTTTAACATTATGGTGCATTTGTTGGTTCATCTCCCTCACGAAGCTAAAGCTGGTGGACCGGTTTTCTATCGGTGGATGTATCCTATTGAGAGGTACAAATTGTTTAACATATATTCACACCATTGAATAATTCATTTAATTACAACTACTTATGTAATGTTCTGTTTATTACGGTTTAGGTTCTTGTGCAAGTTGAAGTCTTACTGTCGTAATAAGCGTTATCTAGAAGGATCAATTGTTGAAGGCTATTTAGCAGAGGAATGTTTGACTTTTTGCTCTAGATATTTGGAAGATGTTAAAACGAGGTTCAATAGATCAAATAGAAATGAAGTGTGCATCAATAATAACTTAGTTGAGACTTATTTGTTTCAAAGTTTTGGTGAACCACTCGACAAAGTTGAAATTGCCCCGTTAGATGACAAGTCTTGGGTACAAGCACATCGATATGTTCTTTTCCATCATGACTCAACAAGGCACTTGCAGACGTAACTTTATATAAATTCTAATATATTCACTTCATCTTTTATATTACTCATTCTTTAACCACGTAGCTTACTTTGTAGTGAATTTAAAGAAGAACTACAATCTCAAGTACGCTCTCGAAGATTACATCAAAGAGAAATTCATAAGTTGTTCATAGAAAATTTTCATGATTGGTTAGCGAAGATGGTAAGAAACTAAATCTTTGTACTACATGTACCTAATAACTTTTCTTCCTTTACTACATCAATATAAATGATAACTTATTCACCTTTTATGTATAATAGGTTTGGTGTGGAAGAGAAGTTAGTGAAGAGGTTAAGTGGCTTTCTCAAGGTCCAAATAGAATTGTTAAAAGATATAATACCTTTCTCATTAACGGGTTTAGGTTTCACACGAAATCTCGAGAAAGATTAAGGAGGATACAAAATTGTGGAGTAGTTGTAACTTCTTCAACTACAAGTTATGCTAGTGCTAGGGACAATCATCTTGTGGTGGGAGATGTAGAATATAATAGAATTCTTACAGACATTATTGAGTGGGATTATTATGGCAAACAGAAAGTTGTGTTATTTCGTTGTGACTGGGCTGATGTAAATACGACTCGAGGCATTAGAAGAGATCAATTTGGTTTTACAATGGTGAACTTCTCTCGGTTAATTCACACGGGTCACCAATTGATGGACGAACCAAATGTATTTCCTTCTCAAGTCAAATAAGTTTTCTATTGCCCTGATCCAACGAAAGACGGTTGGTATGTTGTACTTCGTAACACTCCTAGAGACTTGATAGACATCGGGGATGGAAATAGAGATGACATTGAAATAAGATCAGAAACTCTGCCTTTTACAACACAAAATTTAGATAGAACAATCCCTAGTTCTAGTTCACAATTCCAATGGGTTCGGGAGGACATGGATGAAGATTTTAATGAAAACTAATTGCATAACAATGTAGTAAGTTTTATATCTTAACTTATTAATTTATAATAGTATTGTTGTCTCTAATTACTAAAATTGTCTTTTGTTTATTGTAGATACTATGCCTAGGAGGAAATTATGTGATCTGCAAATAGTTCAAGTACCGAGAGAGGAGGAAGAAACAAATAATGATGATTTGTCTGGTGTTGGATCCTCACAAGTTCCGAAGATAGTTGAAAATATAGAGATTGATGGTAATGTCCAACGCTTTATTTAAATACTAGTTGTTTGTTATTATTGAATTGATTTTAAAAAATTTATTGAATTGTTTTTATATAGGTGGAAATGGTCAAAGTCGTAAGAGTGGAGGGCGCACGACATTGAATGAATTGTAAAATTTTCCCGCTGGTGAACGTGTGAAAGTTTCAAGAAACGATGTCGGCCAACCCATTGGGGCAGAAGCATGTGTTCTAGGCAGTTACTTAGGCATTGTTGCACGCAACTCTTCGATTTTGTCGATCAATTATGAGTCATGGCGTCAGATGCCGAAAAGTAACAAAAATCAGGCTTTGGATCTTGTTAAGGTAATAATGTCAATGTAATAATAATCTATTACAGTTCAAAATAATATTTATATTTGCTTTGATTCTGTCATTTGTAGAATAAATTTTCTTTAGAGGTCTCAGACGATTATGTGAATCATGAATTAGGAAAAATTGAGAGATAATAAGAGCTTCTTGAAAAAGACATATTTCAAGAATGATCTCAATCTTCAAGAGAAGATGCAAAATGTCCCGCCAG
Source organism: Hibiscus tridactylites (assembly GCA_958450335.1). Lineage (NCBI taxonomy): Eukaryota > Viridiplantae > Streptophyta > Magnoliopsida > Malvales > Malvaceae > Hibiscus > Hibiscus tridactylites. Next base: position 55,232,512 of record OY288281.1, read on the forward strand.
GAATTCTCCAATATCAATGGGAAGATGCAGTCAGGTTTTGGAGTTCAACGAAAGGAGAGGTATGATCGATGCACTTTAAAAAATAATAATGTCATTATAATATTGGCTTTATACATAATGCAAATTTTAAATTGTAGGATCGAGAGCGGGTTGGAGTTGCTAGTAGACAAAAATAGAAGTTTACTCACACCGCCGGGTCGAAGAGCTTTGCTCGTATAGCTAATGACGAGGTATTAGTATTATTATTTTTAATTATTGATTAGTTTTTAATAAATTACTTTTTTTGTGAGTATTAATTTCTATTATACATTGTAGCAAATTACAACTGGCACTAGCGTTGGACGGATAAAGCTCTTTGACAATATGCACACAATAAAGGATGGCTCTCCTATGACTCTCGAAGCTGTAGAAATTATGGTATGTTCATTAGACGAAAAAAATGGATTATGTTATATTTAATATCAATAATATAACATTTTTAATTAATCCCCATGAGAAATTGAAGGAAAAAAGGACGGAGTGTGAAGCTACAGCTTCAACCAATGGTTTTGTTAATATGGAAGAGATTGAAAATCAAGTTATTGTTGGCGTCTTGGGTCCTGAAAGATATGGTCGGGTTCACTGCCAAGGATCTTTCATTACCCCGACAAAATATTTTGGGCCTAACTCGTCTCAGTACATGCTATCACAGAGCCAATCTTCTCAAGCAGAAGTTAATCAGTTAAAACAACATTTAACTCAATTTCAAGTCGAGGTACAAGCGAGAGAAGCTGGGAGAGAAAGGAAAGAAGCTGAGAGAGAAGCGAGAGAAGCTGAGAGAGAAGCAGCATATCTAAAGCTTCAAAGAGATTTTGAAGAAATGATGGTGATGTTAAAGCAGAACCAACCAAAGAATCCGCCATCTTAGTTCATTCATGTGTGAATTCAAATAAAAAATGTTGAACTACATTTTAATTCAATGTTTGAACTATATTTCACTTTAATGTTCTAGACTTGAATTTGTTTTGTTGTTATTCTAAATTTTTTGGAGTTTTTTAAAATTTTAATGTTATAGTTGGATTATTCTGGATTATTTTTGTTGTTTTTTGTTGTTACATGTTATTTGAGTAATTTATATTTTAAAAATATATTTTATAGGGGCAGTGCGTGTAGCGGCGTTTGCTTAAAAATGCCGCTAAAAATGCATAACATATAGTGGCGTTTACAAGAGAAACGCCTCCACAGAACAGAAATGTCAGCGTTTGGAAAGACAAACGCCGCTATAAAACTATCATTTTCGGCGTTTGGAAATGAAAACGCCATTACATACCACTAACATGTTGCGGCGTTGTAACCCCCTTAGCCCGGCCAAGACGCTCGACCCGTACTACGAAGATTACACGGGGAAAACCAAAGTCAACCCGAAATTCAACATTGATTAACGACCCTTTTTCTCTTTTTATCTTTTCTAGATGCTCATTATTAGCCTATATGATTTGCAAATCATTTCAGTGGAAGCAACACAGCGAACGAACCCAAACAAGGGTTCAATTGCATAGAAACGTCTTTTAGGGACTAAAATGTAAATTTCCAAAATTATAAGAACTAAACAAGTTTCAATGTTACCGATCCGTAATTAATCATATAACATGCCATCATGTCAAAATTTATCTCAAGCAGATCATTCAAACTCATTAAATTAAGCAACCAAAACTCAGGGACCAAAATGTAAGAAACAGAAACCTGAAATAGATCAAATTCAAACTCAACGGTCAGGCGTTTCGAAACGGATGGCCATGTACCGAAACGGTCGTTTCAAAACTTGGTTGACCGTTTCGATATTCAGGTGCATTCCGAGACCCGTATCAAAACACCCCTTTCCTGTAGCAAAACTGTTTCGGTACGTCCCTACTCGTTCCGAAACCTCGTGGCCATTTTAGGCCTCTATTCCGAAACAGGCAAGGGCGTTCCGATACACCTTGCCCTACAACAGTAGATCTTTCTGGTTTTTCGCGTCTTTTCATATTCGAAACATTCCCGAAACAAGCCACAACATGCATACAACATAGATACACACCAACATCATCATTTTGAGGCATTAGCTACGACATGACATCCAACATGCAAACATAGATACTAAAGGCATGCTCCCTAGTCCACCAAAGCTAACAAGATAAAACCAACATTCACATCCAAAATCAAACCATAATGGCCAATTACAACTCAAGGATAAACCACCAAACATGCTCAAAGTAAAGGGAAACATCCTCAACCATTCCAAAGTATAAATCCCACCCATTGTCTTTTATTACACCAAAGTAAAGCCACACACTTTGCAAGATTAAAAGCTTGGATTCCCCTTGCTTACTTGTTGTCTCGAATGCCTAGTTTTATGTATTGATGAAACAAAAGAGCGTAAGCACAAAGCTTAGTGAGGACCGCTATGCAACATCCATCAATTCATTTCACACCATTGGCAAAACCACCATTTCATATCTCATGCCTTTACATAAAACATGTCCATTCAAGAACATCAATGCACTTTCTAGAACATGCTCATACACAACATTTAAATAAGCAAATAAACCTTTGCTCATGCTTCACCAAGCATCTCATGCATCCTTGTATCATTTACAAGCATCCCATGCTTAACATTAATCATTACATTATATTGTCTCGCAAGTGATAATCCATAAACCATATCAACACAAGACACAATCAGATAGGCGGATTACAAGCGTTGTCCCACACGCTTCATACATGCTACCGGACTACACAAGGTGGAGATCAATGGAACAATCACAATCCCTCAACACCCGTGATGGAGATTAATGGCACTATCACAACCCCTCAACATCACTCATCGGTAGTTGTATAATTCCACTAATGAGAGTACGGGACTCATACACAAGACTCACACACGAAATTAAATCATTCACCGTTGTGGTCTTAACCTCAGTCGTTAGGGTACTTGGATGGAGATTACGGCACTATCACAACCCCTCGACATCCAAGGTGACTTTATTCACGATGCACCCAATCATATAGCCGGCTAATTATATCCGATTAACGCAACCAAAAACCATTTCCATCACTTGCCAATATAATCATTTAACCTCATTAATCCATTATTTTACAAGCATAAACACAATGCCATTTCCACAAGCATATTATGCTTAACATCACAGGCATTCAACACATGAAAACCAATGATCACTTACCTAGTGCATCCTTAACATAATGGCATTAAAATCCAACAACATTCATGCGTAAAACATGCTTTAAAACAGTAAATAAATCCACACTTAACTCAAGTACATTTTCATCAAACATAGCACATTTCCAAGAGAGGGATTTCCGAATCACTTACTCTTGAGCTTAGCTAAGTGTATCAAACTTACACTAAGCTCCCAAGACCACGCTCAAAGCGTTACAAAGTAGGAAATTGCATTTCCACTCACCGATACGCGAAGCCTTGCTCGCCGACATGAAAATCACTCTTTCGGAGCCTCCAACAACACCTCGTTTGCTTCCGGATCAAGACCCCCTATCTTCACATCATCAAAACATAGATCTAAATGCATTAAAATGCATTCCAACACCAGCAACAACTCACAAACACGTTGGTCACCCAAACTACACCAAAATACCCATCCAAAATAACCGAAAACTCAATCGATTGCTTCCTAAACCAAGCCCATCCAACATACATCACTTACAACCCATCATAAACACCAAAACACATCTAACGAACAACCTAACCCAACCTTATACCTCCAGCAATCAAGATTCCACCATTTCACCTCAAAAACTCACTTAAATCAACCAAGAAACTCAAGGATCTCAAGGATTTCGGGATCTATGTTATCAACACTTCATTTTAACATACTAATCAGCTTAGAACTCAATTAAAATCAACACAAAATAGAGCTTAACTCATCAAGTCCGAAAATTAAGATTTCAACCACAATTTCACAAGATTTTGATCTCCAATCAATACTATAATGAAAACTCAACCAAAAATAGTATTTAGAAGCCAAATATCTTGGGAATTTCAATAAAAAACTTTCATTAGAGGTTGAGAACTGGATTTACCTCCAATCCTTGCTTCCCTCAATGAATGACAAGTTTTCCTTAGCAAAATCTTGAAGAACTAGGAAAGATTTCTTGAAAATGGTTTATGAAATATTGAGAGAGTTTTTGGGAGAAAGAATTCTGGAGAAAGATGAGTGAAATAGTGTTTGGCTGAAAATGAGAAAGAGTTGGTAGTTACGTAATTGAAAATCTCACATTAAGTACCTATTTTAATTAATTAATATAAATCCAATTAAAGACATTTAATTAAAAGCCTTTTAAAACATGTGTCATATTGAGGAAATGTCAAATTGACTTAAAGCCCCCATAAAGATTCTAAGATTTTGGCCTCTACATTAAAAAAATCACATTTTCCCCAGTTTTGAAACTTTACAATTTGGTCACTACTCAAAATGTCCCATTTTCGAAATCCGTTTTGTATAATTGACTTGACCAACCTCTTAAACATATTTTTAGAGGATTTTAACAATTTTTACCACACTTTTATCCTATCCCGATCCTTGATTTCCTTAAATCACCTTACACGATTCGAACCATTCTCGATCGGTCCGATCCGATGTCTAAAACATATAAGCCCAAAACTAGGGCGTTACAGGCGTTTTACGTACAAACATCGCTATAGAATGCACTTTCCCAGAGTTTGGAAATAAAAACGCCACTACAGACCATTGACAAGTTGCGGCGTTTTATGCACAAACATCGCTATAGAATGCACTTTCCCAGCATTTAGAAATAAAAACGCCACTACAGACCACTGACTGTTATAGCGACGATAAAAAAATTCCGCTATATGGTTATAAAAACGCCGCTAAAAGTATTTTTTGCTATAGTGCATGTACCGAAGCAGCTGTCTGTTATGTTAGTTGAGAAAATATTCTGAAGTTCTGATTCTTTGCGTTTTGATCCCTGAATGTTGTCGTTGCGATTAAATGAGCATGAATGATTGTTTTGAGCTGAGTTTTGACAAAGATGCATGTAACTTGATTAATTTAAAGATGGTAATGTAAAATTTGAGGAATCCCTCGTAATTTGTTAAATTTACAAAATGGTTCCTAAAATCGTATTTGAAAGCAATTGAGCCTTAACCGATGTTCGATTGATTTTGTGTATGTTTTGCTGCAATGATAAACATTTAGGTTTCTAACAAACATCTAGACAAGATAAGAAAAAATTAATAGGGTTGTTTATTGAGGTAAACCTTCCCGGTTTACTTCAATACTCCCCGTGTGACCCATTCAGATCGGTCTACCGCCTAGGCCAGGTCGAGGGTGTTACAGTATCCATATGCAAAAGAGCCAAAGAAAGTCGGAGAAGCTTGAGAAACTATATTCCAAAGAAGAGAAGAAAGATGGTGTTCCATATTGTAGTAACCTTCTCCAATCACCCAAGGTGGATGGTGTTATGGCTCTCGATAAGCCCAAGTTATCTTCTAACTCAAATGAATTAAATTCATATTCTTTAAATGAGTTACGAGATGCATTTGATGAATTCTTTTTGAAATTTGAGACCATAAATTCTAAATTTAAGAAAATGAATTCTAAACTTGAAATTGAAAACGATTTTCTTTTGAAATCAATACTTGACTTTGAAAACCAAAATGATATTTTGAAAAAGGATTTAGAGTTTTCAAAAATAAGGAATGAAGTTTTAGAAAAAGAAAATCTTGATTTGAAAGCTATGCTTGAATACTTAAAAAAAGAAAAAGAAATTGTTTCTAATAATTCATATAATCCCATAATGACAAATTGCTCACATTGTCATTATCATGCTCATTCCTTACATACTTGTCCTATAAAGAAGAAAAATCTTATAGGATTAAACAAGTATGGGCCCGTAAGGGAACTAAACACATTGTTACTAAAGTGAATGGATCCAAAGCAATTTGGATACCAAAAATCAAGTAAATGTCTTTTGTAGGTGTGTGTTGGAGCAAATGGAAAGCAAAGCAAAGATATGTAAATGCTCTAGTCACACAAGAAGAAACGGGGTAACCTCTAAGCTTAAAGCTTCTATTTTTATATCTTTGGTAATCTAATTTTCATTTTTAAAGTCTTGAATAATTTTTGAGCCTCAAATTGATGCTTGAGTAAGAAGGGCCTATTTTCAAAACAAAATTTCTTATTTTGTCAAAATTTTAAACTCTCCATTGTTATGGACTTAAAAGTTTTCAAACTTCAGTTTGAACCATTTTTGATATAACAAAAAGAGGGATGATGTTTTTGAAAAATTGAATTTTCATTTGAATAAGGGAGAGCTTTAAGTATTTCTCAATCTTTAATCTCTTATTCAAAATTTCTTTTACTAAGGGGGAGAATCCCAAACACATTTTTTCAAGTTGGTTTTATTATATCAAAAAGGGGGAGACTGTTAGGATATTTGTTTTAATATAGTAAATGAAAAATAGTTTTTGACTAAATTGAAAAGATTTCAAAATGTTTTTAAGTCCAAACAACTTGTAAATATGTTTGAAGAGATTTCAAAAGGTTTTGGAAGGTTTCAAAACATTTTAAATTAGCCAAACTTGAGCTTCTAACAGTCTTGTACCGATATGGTATACACCTTATCAGTACAGTTTAGGGTTTTCGCTACAACATTTTTCCTGAACCCAAAAACCGCACCAGTACAGGCCTAGCTGTACCGATACGCGTAGGGTCGTACTAGTACGCACTTAAGCGTACTGATACGTTATGTTTTCAAAACCCCCCAACGGCTATTTCCATGACAGGTGCGTATTGATACTGGAAGCTTGAAGCGCGCACAACGGCTATAATAGCTAGTAGGCGTACCGATACAGGTAACTCGCGTATCGATACGGGCTGCTCTAGAACTATTATTTCAGCATGGAAATCAGTCTCCAACGGCTCTAAATCATCCCCAAAGGTCACCAACGGCCACAAGCTCATTCCTAACTATATTATGAAGGCTGGAACATTTGAAGATGATTAAAGAACACATCTAAGCAAGATGATCAAGAGAATTAGAGTCTAAATCATATTTCTTCAGTTCTCTTGTACATAGTTTATAGTGTGCTCAATTTGTATATCCTTTGTACTCTTTCTTGTGAGCTCAATTGTGTAAACACCCACCTTGTGAGGTATTTAGTTTATCAAACAAATCCTTTGTAAAAGGAGATGTTCTAGTTTAGCCTTAGACAAAAACTAGAGTGTATCTATCTTAGTCGTGAAAAATAGGGTTGTAAAGGTTTCCTCCTATGCCTTGAAAAGAGATTGAATTCTTAGTGTATTGGGAAATCTTTAGCGGTGTTCTAAGGTAATGGACGTAGACTCGGTTGGGTAGTCAAACCACTCTAAAATCCTTGTGCAAATTGTCTACCCTTCTTTCGGTTTTTAAAAAATTCAACCAAGGACCAAAATCAACCCTCTTGACGGTTTTCGATGATCGATTCAAGCGTGATACAAGCTTAACAATTGGTATCAAACCCTCATCTCCATCTAAGTACTAACATTCGGGAGTAAAGATCATTTGCTGGAAGTCCACCATTCAAGAAAATGGCAAGATTTGAATAAGGCCGCTCTATCTCGTGTCCTCCTTTCTTTTAAGGAGAAGCATACTTCCAATGGAGCAACCTCATGAAGTATTGCATCAAATCTCATGATTATGAGGTTTGAGCCATTATTGAAGATGGCTACTTGGAAGCTTCTAAGAAGAAGAAGAAGCAAAGGAGTGAAAACGACACGAAGGCAAAGCTAAACGCAAAAATGATGCACATCCTTCTTTGTGGCCTCAATGAAGAAGTTTCCAAGAAGGTTTCCACATGAAAAAGAGCCAAAGAAATGTGGGAGAAGCTTGAGAAACTATATGGAAAAGAAGAGAAGGAAGATGGTGTTCCCTCTTGTGCTAACCTCCTCCAATCACCCAAGGTGGATGGTGTTATGGCTCTCTATGAGCCCACTGTATCTTCTAACTCAAATGAATTATATTCATATTCTTTTGATGAGTTACAAGATGCATTTGACAAATTATTTTTGGAATTTAAGAAAATGATTCCTAAACTTGAAATTGAAAACGATTTTCTTTTGAAATCAAAACTTGACTTTGAAAACCAAAATGATATTTTGAAAAAGGATTTAGAGTTTTCAAAAATAAGCAATGAAGTTTTAGAAAAAGAAAATCTTGATTTGAAAGTTAAGTTTGAATGCTTAACAAAAGAAAAATAAATTGTTTCTAATAATTCATCTAATCTCATAATGAAAAAGTGCTCACATTGTCATTATAATGGTCATTCCTTATATACATGTCCTATAAAGAAGAGAAAATCTTATAGGATTAAACAAGTATGGGTTCCTAAAGGAACTAAAGACATTTTGACTAATGTGAATGGATCCAAAGCAATTTGGATGCCAAAAATCAAGTAAATGTCTTTTGTAGGTGTGTTGGATCAAATGGAAAGCAAAGCAAAGATATGGAAATGCTCTAGTCACACAAGAAGAAATTGGGTAACCTCTAAGCTTAAATCTTTTATTTTTTATATCTTTTGTAATCTAATTTTCATTTTTAAAGTCTTGAATAATTTTTGAGCCTCAAATTGATGCTTGAGTAAGGGGAGCCTATTTTCAAAACAAAATTTCTTATTTTGTCAAAATTTTAAACTCTCCATTGTTATGGACTTAAAAAATTTCAAACTTTGGCTTGAACCATTTTTGATATAACAAAAATGGGGAGAATGTTTTTGAAAATTTGAATTTCAATTGAATAAGGGAGAGCTTTAAGTATTTCTCAGTCTTTAATCTCTTATTCAAAATTTCTTTTACTAAGGGGGAGAATCACAAACACAAATTTTCAAGTTGGTTTGATTATATCAAAAAGGAGGATATTGTTAGGATATATGTTTTAATATAATAATTGAAAAATAGTTTTAGACTAAACTGAAAAGATTTCAAAAAATGTTTTTAAGTACAAACAACTTGAAAATATGTTTGAGGAGTTTTCAAAAGGTTTTGGAAGGTTTAAAACGTTTTAAAGTAGCCAAACTTGAGTTTTTAACATTCCCATACCGATATGGTATACATTGTACCGATATAATTTAGGGTTTCAGCTACAACATTTTTCCAGAACCAAAAAACCATACCAGTACAGGTTTAGACGTACCGATACGTTATGTTTTCAAAACCCCTAAACGGCTATTTCCAGGATAGGTCTTATCGATAAGCCTCATAGGCGTATCGATACTCGAAGCCTGACGCGCGCACAACAACTATAACGGCTAGTAGGCGTACTGATACGGGTAACCCGCGTATTGATACGGACAGTACCAAAACTATAATTTCAACATGTAAATCTGTAACGCCCCGTTTTTGGGCTTAGAAGTTTTGGGCTTGGACCGGTTCGGTCAATGTGCGGTTCGAATATAAAGAGTGAAATTAGGAAAGCCTAGTTCGGGTTGCATTAAAAATATGGAAAAATGTTCTAAAATCCTCTTTTAATATATATAAGTGAACTGTGAAATCAATTTTACAAAATGAGGTTTGGAAGGATAACATTTTGGCTAGTGACCAAAATGTAATTTTCGAAAACTGCGTGACTGTTTTAAAAAGGATTGAAACTTTGAATCTTTAAGGAGCTATTTATCCAAAGGGAGTTTCTCCAGATTTTTCTAAGATATTAAATGATTTAAATGCTTAACTCATGATATGAACTTGAAGCATGAGTTGCTTGTTTTAAATGCTTGTGAGCATGTTTAAATGTTGGTTTGAAGTATGTTTTATAAAGGTGTTTATAAATGCATTATTGTGTGGTTTTAAATGAGCATTCCTCACTAAGCTTTTGCTTACGCTCTCTCTCTTTCTTAAACCAATAATGCAGAGCATTAAAGTGCATTTGAGGGCAGCAAGGTGGTGAAGAATCCAAGTGGTGAACAAAGCTCATGTATGGTGAAGGTTTCTTAAACACTATTAGCTTTTGGTAATTTGGCAATGGGGGACCTATGTTGTTGTTTTGGGAGATATTTTAGACTCCCTAAGTTGGAATTATGTTGCTAATAATGTTGGTACTTGTAATTGGCCATTATGTGGTTTGTTTGGAGATTTGATGCTTGAATGGTTTGCTAAGTAGAAAGCATGTCTATAGAATTGGGGCTTTTCATAATTGATGCCATGTTGATGTTGGGTTGATGCAATTATGTTCCTTGTATGTTGTATGACTTGCTGGTAAAGTTTGGTGGCTTTTGGAGCATGTTTGATATGCCAATTGTGTGATAAACCAACAAAATTTCTGCAATCTGGGCAGCCTGTTTCGGAACAGGTGCTACCGTATCGGAACGGGGGCCTGAAATGGCCAGGGCGTTCCGAAACGGGAGGCACTGTTTCGGAACAGTTTGGCCACTGCCAGGCCATGTTTCGGAACCCGTTGCGGAACGGTCCCGCGTTTCGAAATAGGTCTTCCCTGTTTCGGAACACTCGACCGTTGGGCTCTGAATTTGATGGTTTAATGTTTTGCAATGTTTGCGTTTTGGTCCTGAAACTTGTTTATGCAATTGTATGAGTTTGAGATGCCCGTTTGAGCTGAAATTTGGCAGTGAAGCATGAAACCTGACTAGTTTCCTATTGGTAACTTTAATTTGGTTTAAGTCCTTATAATTTTCAGAATTTACATTTTGGTCCCTAAGTTGTATTTTGTACAATTGAGTCCCTGAGCGATCTCTGATGGTTATGATCTTTGTATATGATGATCTTATGAATATATCTAGGGATAATGTGCATCTAGACAAGATTAAAAAGAAAAAAAAGGGTCGTTAATCAAGGTTGACTTTCGGGTTGACTTTGGTTTTCCCCGTGTAATCTTCTTAATTTGGGTCAACCGTCTAGGCCGGGTTAAGGGTGTTACATTTGGTGGTATCAGAGCTGAGTTCTCGAGTAATTGGGAATGGTTTATGTGAATGATTTAAGCATGTATGCTTTGTATGCTTGTTGAGTGTGTACACGGATCACAAGAGTTTGAGGTATCTGATGTCTCAAAAGGAGTTGAATCTTAGGCAACGACGTTGGGTGGAGTTGCTCAAGGATTATGATTTGACGATTGAGTATCACCCTGGGAAAGCTAATGTTGTAGCGGATGCCTTGAGTAGGAAGGTAGCTGTTGAGCTGAGGGCTATGTTTGCCAGTTTGAGTATTTCGCGTGATGGTGGTCTTGTGGCTGAGTTGTAAGTGAAGCCATCTTTGGTTCAGCTGATCAAGGAAAAGCAGTTGCTGGATGATTCCTTGGTACCGCATGTTCAGGATATCGCGGAGGGTAGGCCTTCGGATTTCAACTTTAATGATGATGGAGTGCTGTGTTTTGGGAGTCGGATAGTAGTGCCTAATGATGCTGAGTTGAGGCGTGCTATTTTGACTGAAGGTCATAGTAGTCCTTTTGCTATGCACCCTGGTAGTACTAAGATGTATCATGATCTTCGTGATGAGTACTATTGGGTGGGTTTGAAGAAGGATGTTGCAGAGTTTGTGAGCAAGTGTATGGTGTGTCAGCGAGTTAAGGCTGAGCATCAGGTTCCTTCAGGATTGTTGCAACCGTTGAGAATCCCTGAATGGAAGTGGGAAAGGATTACCATGGATTTTGTATCTGGTTTACCCTTGTCACCGTCGAAGAAGAATTCAGTGTGGGTGATTGTGGATCGCCTGACGAAGTGTGCGCATTTCTTGCCTGTGCATACTACGTTTTCTTTAGATAAGCTTACGGAGCTGTACATTGCTGAGATTGTGCAGCTGCATGGTGTGCCTAAGTCGATTGTGTCGGATAGGGATCCGAGGTTTACATCGCGGTTCTGGCAGTGTTTGCACCAAGCTTTGGGTACAAGGTTGAATTTCAGTACATCTTATCATCCTCAGTCGGATGGTCAGTCTGAGCGAGTTATTCAGATTTTGGAGGATATGTTGAGGTGTTGCGTGATTGAGTTCCAAGGCTCTTGGGAGAAACATTTGCCTTTGGTGGAGTTTGCTTATAACAATAGTTATCAGGCGAGTATTCAAATGGCACCTTATGAGGCTTTGTACGGGAGGAAGTGTAGGACTCCTCTTTGTTGGGCTGAAACGGGTCAGAAGTTGGTTTCGATACCGGCTTTGTTGAAAGGAACCACCGAGAAGGTGAAGCTCATTTGTGAGCGTTTGAAGGCAGCTTCTGATCGGCAAAAGTCTTACGCGGATTTGAAGCGTAAGGAGATTGAGTATGCGGTGGGTGACCGTGTGTTTTTGAAGGTTTCGCCTTGGAAAAAGGTGATGAGGTTTGGCCGGAAGGGTAAGTTGAGCCCTAGGTACATTGGACCATACGAGGTGATTGAGCGTGTGGGTCCTGTTGCGTACAAGTTGAGGCTACCTCAGGAGTTGGAGAAGATTCATGATGTGTTTCATGTTTCTATGCTCCGAAAGTATAGATCTGATCCTTCGCATGTTGTGCCTGTGGAGGAAGTGGAATTGAATCCGGATTTGACCTACGATGAGGAACCGGTGAAGATTCTGGATTCGGATAACAAGGTTCTTCGTGGCAAGACCATTGAGTTGGTGAAGGTGTTGTGGAAGCACCGTGGTGTTGAGGAAGCCACGTGGGAGCGGAAGGATGACATGCTGAAGCAGTTTCCTTACCTCTTTCCTTCAGGTAAATTTCGAGGACGAAATTTCTTAAGGGGGGAGAGTTGTAACGCCCCGGTTTTGGGCTTAGAAGTTTTGGGCTTGGACCGGTTCGGTCAAAGTGCGGTTCGAATATAAAGAGTGAAATTAGGAAAGCATAGTTCGGGTTGCATTAAAAATATGGAAAATGTTCTAAAATCCTCTTTTAATATATATAAGTGAACTGTGAAATCAATTTTACAAAATGAGGTTTGGAAGGATGACATTTTGGCTAGTGACCAAAATGTAATTTTCGAAAACTGCGTGACTGTTTTAAAAAGGATTGAAACTTTGAATCTTTAAGGAGCTATTTACCCAAAGGGAGTTTCTCCAGATTTTTCTAAGATATTAAATGATTTATTAAAGATTTTAAATAAAACTAAAAAGGAGGAAAGATATTTTGTCATTTCCAACTAACTTTCCATATTTTCCATTTTTCCTTTTCTCTTATTTTCTCTCAAACCAAACATCTTTCTACAGAGCTTTCTCCTCTGATTTTTCTACCTAAATACTTCTTTTCAATTCTCTTTTGATTGCTAATCATCTCTTCAACAAAACCTCACCAATTGCTAATTGGATTTTCAAGATTTTGGTTCCAAAAAGGGAGAAAACTCAAGTTTGGAGGTAAGAACGTCCTTCTCCTCTAAACTCTCAGTTCTTTACTGAAATTCCTAAGTTCTCAATCCTTAAATTGTGTTTTATAAAAGGTTTTATAGATGTATTCATGATCTTGGCTTTTAAATGCAAGATTTGCTTGATTTTGATGAAAATTCGTATGATCTGCTTTAGCAGTGATTTGAGGTGTATTTTTAATGTTAAATGAATGTTAAATTGATAAGGAATTGAGGTTTAATCAATGCAATCCCGGATAGGTTGAATTTCCTAAGTTTAGCTTGTGTTTTTGATGGTTTTTGGAGTGATCTTGTTGATCTGTTATGGCTGGAGGTATAAGGATGTGTTAAGATCCATTTTGGATGTTAATTGATGTTTAAGAGTGTTTAGTTTTGATGGATCATGGCTGGGTAATGTTGTGAAGTTGTTTGGATGCATTTTCGGTTGTGTTTGGTAGCCGAAAATGGAGTGTGGATGAGAGCAGCGGGTTTAGGTGCTTTCATTGAAGCTATTAATGCATGATGATGCATTAATCCTCTGCTTTGATGTGTTGAAAACAGGGGAGGCATCTTTGGATCCAAGTGGTGGTGATCCGGAAGCTTGATTGGTGTTTCGGCAAGAGGCGAAACGGAATCGGTGAGTGGATTTTGGTTTCTAGCTTTGAAATCATTGAATTGAAGGTTTGGGAGCTTAGTTTAAGTCTAAGCAACTTAGCTAAGCTCAAGAGTAAGTTTTCGGAAAACTCTCTTGATGATGAGCCATGGATTGGTTGTATGCAATGTGGTTGTTTGCATGTTTTAAATCCTATTTTGAAAGCATATTTAGCATGTTTGTTTGCTGAGATTATAAGCCATGTGTTGAAGGATGCTCAAGGTAAGAGGTCCTTATTTTTGAACATTGTTTAAATGTGGTTTGATGCTTAAAGATGCATGATGTTTATGGCTTGGTTTAATGCTTTAAAACAGTGGATTAATGTTGTTAATGATGCATATTGGCAAGTGATGTTTAAGGTCACAAAGGTGTTTAAAAGTCCTTGTGTGAGCCTTGTTTATTTAAGAACAACATGGTGGTTAAAAGTCCATGGTTGGTTCTTGGTTAAGATCATCAAGGTGGTTAAAATTCCTTGGATGAGTCTTGTGTATTTAAGGACAATATGGTGTTTAAAAGTCCATGATTGGTCCTTGGTTAAGGTTACAAAGGTGGTTAAAATTCCTTGTGTAAGCCTTGTTATTTAAGAACATCAAGGTGTTTAAAAGTCCTTGGATGGTTCTTGTTAAGGACACAAAGGTGTTTAAAAGTCCTTGTGTGGTCCTTGCCATGGTGTTTAAAAGTCCATGGGGTTAAGGACACAATGGTGTTTAAAAGTCCATGTGTGGTCCTTGGAAACTATAAGATCACAATGGTGTTTAAAAGTCCATGTGTGGATCTTATGTGAAATGTATCACTTGTTGCCAATATGACATGATATGAACTTGAAGCATGAGTTGCTTGTTTTAAATGCTTATGAGCATGTTTAAATGTTGGTTAGAAGTATGTTTTATAAAGGTGTTTATAAATGCATTATTGTGTGGTTTTAAATGAGCATTCCTCACTAAGCTTTTGCTTACGCTCTCTCTCTTTCTTAAACCAATAATGCAGAGCATTAAAGTGCATTTGAGGGCAGCAAGGTGGTGAAGAATCCAAGTGGTGAACAAAGCTCATGTATGGTGAAGGTTTCTTAAACACTATTAGCTTTTGGTAATTTGGCAATGGGGGACCTATGTTGTTGTTTTGGAGATGTTTTAGACTCCCTAAGTTGGAATTATGTTGCTAATAATGTTGGTACTTGTAATTGGCCATTATGTGGTTTGTTTGGAGATTTGATGCTTGAATGGTTTGCTAAGTAGAAAGCATGCCTATAGAATTGGGGCTTTTCATAATTGATGCCATGTTGATGTTGGGTTGATGCAATTATGTTCCTTGTATGTTGTATGACTTGCTGGTAAAGTTTGGTGGCTTTTGGAGCATGTTTGATATGCCAATTGTGTGATAAACCAGCAAAATTTCTGCAATCTGGGCAGCCTGTTTCGGAACAGGTGCTACCGTATCGGAACGGGGGCCTGAAATGGCCAGGGCGTTCCGAAACGGGAGGCACTGTTTCGGAACAGTTTGGCCACTGCTAGGCCATGTTTCGGAACCCGTTGCGGAACAGTCCCGCGTTTCGAAACAGGTCTTCCCTGTTTCGGAACACTCGACCGTTGGGCTCTGAATTTGATGGTTTAATGTTTTGCAATGTTTGCGTTTTGGTCCTGAAACTTGTTTATGCAATTGTATGATTTTGAGATGCCCGTTTGAGCTGAAATTTGGCAGTGAAGCATGAAACCCGACTAATTTCCTATTGGTAACTTTAATTTGGTTTAAGTCTTTATAATTTTCAGAATTTACATTTTGGTCCCTAAGTTGTATTTTGTACAATTGAGTCCCTGAGCGATCTCTGATGGTTATGATCTTTGTATATAATGATCTTATGAATATATCTAGGAATAATGTGCATCTAGACAAGATTAAAAAGAAAAAAAATGGTCGTTAATCAAGGTTGACTTTCGGGTTGACTTTGGTTTTCCCCGTGTAATCTTCTTAATTTGGGTCAACCGTCTAGGCCGGGTTAAGGGGGTTACAAAATCAGTCCCCAACGGTCACCAACGGCCACAAGCTCATTCCTATCTATATTATGAAGGGTGGGAATTTTGAAGATGGTTAGAGAACACATCCAAGCAAGACGATCAAGAGAATTAGAGTCTAAATCATATTTCTTTATTTCTCTCGTACATAGTTTAGAGAGTGTTCAATTTGTATATCCTTTGTACTCTTTCTTGTGACCTCAATTGTGTAAACACCGAACTTGTGAGGTATTTAGTTTACCAAACAAATCCCTTGTAAACGGAGAGGTTCTAGTTTAACCTTAGACAAACACTAGAGTGGTTCTATCTTAGCCGTGAAAAGATAGGGTTGTAAAGGTTTCATTGTAACCCCCTCGTCCCGGTCTGGCCGGATGACAGGTCCGAGTAGGCCACACGGGGAAAACCAAAGTGAAACCCGTTAAGGTTCCCCCTCGGTTAGCAACCTTATTTTTTTTCTTTAACTTAATCTTTTCTAAAGGCTCATTCGAATCCTATGTGATCAAACAGCGGAAATAAAACACAGGAGATAAACCTTCGAACCCAAAACATCATTTAAACAGCACAATTTTAATCCTTTAAATAGGCCGTTTCGAAACACCCTTGAGGCGTATCGAAACGCCTTGACCAGGTCAACTGCCCCAAAGCCCAGACAAGGGGACGTAACGAAACGGAGGTCAACCGTTCCGAAACGCCCTCAACGGTCAACTTCTCGTGGTCAACGAGATTTTGACCGTTTCGAAACCCTTAGACCCGTTTCGATACGCCTTCATCTCGTCAATTTCTCAGAATTCCAGTAGCCAAAACGTTCCGATACGCGTTTCAGAATAGGGGTTTCACAGGCCATACCGTATCGAAACGCGTTCCGATACGGGGTCCTTGAAGCCTTACCCGTTCCAAAACGACCCATCCCATTTCGAAACGTCGGCTGTCTGCAACCTTTGAAAACCAGACTTAGGCGAATTTTAACAAGTCTAAAGGTCCCATAGGACCCTAAAGGCACACAACACAAGCAAACAAGGTCTAGAGGCATACATCCTATGTCAAACATGCTCAACATACACAAGGCATATGGTGAATCATTCATACATGACAATTACTCATCAACAAACATTTCACAAAAGACATGCTTAAACACATTAATAGTCAAAAGGCATCCTTCATCTCATATGGGCTTACATGCCAACAAAGCAATCTTAAACATCCAAAAGGCATACATCACACAAGCATTTGACAAGTTAACATGATCACAATCCAAGTCAATTCATAAACGTCAAGACCATAAATGAGTCATACAAGCTCATTCAAACGCACACTTTTGCCACATTGCTAATCTACTACATAATTAATAACCGTACTTGAGCAACAAAAACTTGGAAAGCCCTTCTTGCCTTGCTCCGAGCTAACACCACGCTAATGATCTGCATTGTTGAAAATGAGAGCCAAAGCTATAAGCTTAGTGAGGATGCTCTAAAACCGAAAACATCAACAATGCAGGGTTCAAGCATGTATTCCCTAATTCTCATATACATCATGCATAGGTAAAACTACAAGTAGACCTAGCTAGTCTTTCAAGAGTCATGTATGGCATCTCACATCATACTAAGCTCAAACATCACATATCAATATCACACATTTCAATTAATAGAACAAGTTCAATTGGCCAATATTAGTTTACCCGGATGTGCGGATTTAATCTCATCCTTCACATTACCTCGGTGGGATTACACTCATCACCGGACCTTGCATGGGCGGGATTCCACTCATCACCACATGCCCTACGGATGGGATTCCATCATCATCCCGTAGAATATATATAAGCTTCTGGTGGAATATTACATCACCATACTCCTCCTTGATGACTTAACGCCATCAAAGCCACGTACGTTTTGACTCAATTTGTGTGCACACTAATCCTAATGATCGATCATTTACACCCGGTAAGTTAATTAGTGCCAATTTTCATTTTCCACATCACATATCCACCCACCATATCTCATACTCATCACATACACATATCATGGTACACATGTACAAATTAACCCCCATTTCACAAGAGCATAAATAGGCAACCACAATAGCATTTAATGGAAATCAAGACCTAAATTAACAATTTGAAATCACATAGAAATGGCCTACCAAGCACATTTCAACTCATACACTACACACACTCGAACCAAACTTTAAAAGACATTTAAAGTCACTCACCACCCTTCCTTAGCAACCAAAGCAAGCCTCCTACAAGCCCGGATTCGATCCCAATGCCTCTTCAACGTCTCCTCTTGCTTCTAACCAATCAAAAACACATCCATTATTCCCAATCAATGCTAAAATTCAGTCAACACTCAACTCTTGAGCTCAAACCAACTTCAACCAATTTCCCAATCAAATTAATCCCCCAAAAAGGCCCATTTTCGTGCTCCCTCAAACCCTAGCTGAAAATTCCATTTTCAAACATCCAAATGACACCCAAAAGGTCCCAAAACATCTTCCTAACATACATAAACCATTAGCCCACCAATTTAAACCTAAAACCCACTAAAAACCAAGTTTTTGACACTTTGAAATTTGCCTCAAGAACCCATTTCGGGTTTTCACCCAAACCCAACCATTTTAACATATTATGTTCATTTTAAGGTAAATAATCTAAAACCCAACTTTGTATTTCAAAACAAATTGAAAATCTCCATAAAAACTCAAACTTTCATCAAGCCCTAATTTTCAAAAGTTCATAGTTTTAAAATCTATGACCATGTAGAGATAGAGGATGAAAAGGAGAGATAGAAAATGCTATTACCTCTGAAAATGGCCTTAAGATGAAGATGAAACTCAATGGAATAGTGATTTGGTGGTTTGAGAGAGTTTTGGGGGTTTCTCACGTTGGGGAAGGGGAGAGGGTAGAGAAGATGATAGCTTTTTTAAAAGTTGTCTTTCTTTTTAAATTCTTTTGGGTCAAATCACCAAAGTGGTCCCTCCCCTTTAATTTAAATTTCAATTAACTCATGTCATGGCCAAAAAGATTTTATTTAATTTTACCGACTCGGACCACTAACCCGACTAACTCCTAACCCCAAAACACTGGTGTTACAACTCTCTCCCACTTAAGGAATTTCGTCCCCGAAATTACCTGACTGAAAGAGATTCGGAAACTGCCTCTCCATATCCTCCTTCCTCTCCCAAGTGGCCTCGTCCACACCTCGACGTTGCCACCGCACCTTTACTAACTCAATCGATCTACCCCGCAACACCTTACTGTCAGAAGATAGGATCTCCACTGGCTCTTCCTCATAAGTCAAATCCGGATTCAATTCAATCTCTTCTACAGGCATAACATGTGACGGATCGGACCAATACTTACGGAGCATCGAAACATGAAATACATCATGTATCTTCTCTAGCTCGGATGGCAAACGCAACTGATAAGCAACCGGACCAACCCTCTTCACAATCTCATACGGTCCTATGTACCTCGGACTCAACTTCCCTTTTCGGCCAAATCTCATTACTTTCTTCCACGGAGACACTTTCAAGAATACCTTCTCACCCACTGAGAACTCAACTTCCTTCCTCTTCAAATCGGCATAGGACTTCTACCTATCCGAAGCAGCCTTCAAACGATCACAAATCAATTTTACCTTGTCAGTTGTCCCCTTGAGCAAATCCGGCATAGGCAACAACTTCTGTCCCACTTCGGCCCAACAAACTGGGGTTCTACACTTTCGGCCATACAAGGCCTCATACGGAGCCATCTGAATGCTCGACTGAAAGCTGTTATTGTAAGCAAACTCAACTAGTGGCAAGTGCTTCTCCCACGTACCCTAAAAATCAATGATGCAACAACGCAACATATCCTCTAAGATCTGAATAACTCTCTCTGACTGACCATCTAATTGAGGATGATAAGACGTGTTGAAGTTCAAACGGGTACCCAAAGCTGTATGCAGACACTCCCAAAACCGAGATGTAAACCGCGGATCTCTATCTGACACAATAGACTTTGGCACACCATGCAGTCTAACAATCTCACCAATGTACAATTTGGCCAATCTATCTAAAGTGTACGTAGTATTGACTGCCAAGAAGTGAGCACACTTCGTAAAACGGTCCACTATCACCCAAACTGAGTTCTTCTTCGTAGGAGTCAAAGGCAAACCCGAAACGAAATCCATGGTGATGTTCTCCCATTTCCATTCCGGAATTCTCAACGGTTGCAACAAACCTGAGGGAACCTGATGTTCCGCCTTCACTCTCTGACACACTAAGCACTTACTCACAAAGTCGGCTACATCTCTCTTCAAGCCAACCCAAAAGTACTCATTCTTCAAATCACGGTACATCTTCGTACTTCCAGGATGCATAGCAAACGGACTACTGTGGGCTTCAGTCAAGATCGTACGTCTCAAGTCACTGTCCTCTGGCACAACTATCCTATCTTTGAAACACAAAACCCCATCGGTACTGAAATTGTAGTCTGAAGATCTACCTTCGGCTATATCTTGTACGTGAGGTGTCAAAGATCTATCTAAGAGCTGCTTCTCTCTAATCAACTGACCTAGAGTAGGTCTAACCTGAAGCTCGGCTACCAAGCCACCATCTACGGACAAACTCAATCTAGCAAACATGGCTCTCAAATCCACGGCTATCTTCCTACTCAATGCATCGGTCACTACATTGGCCTTACCCGGATGGTACTCAATGGTAAGATCATAGTCTTTTAGCAACTCTAACCACCTACGCTGTCTGAGATTAAAATCTCGTTGAGTCATAATGTACTTCAAACTCTTGTGATCGGTGTACACTGTGCATTTCTCACCGTACAAATAGTACCTCCAAATCTTTAGAGAAAACACAACTACGGCTAACTCTATATCATGGGTCGGATAGTTGCGCTCATGAGTCTTCAACTGTCTTGAGGCATAAGCCACTACTCTCTTGTCTTGCATAAGAACACACCCTAGCCCTACATAAGATGCATCACTGTAAACTACATAGTCCTTCCCGGACTCTGGCTGAATCAAGATCGGTGCTTGGGTCAAAGCTTCTTTCAATTTCTCAAAGGCTCTCTGTCTTGCATCTGTCCACTCAAACTGAACACTCTTCTGAAGTAACTGTGTCAAAGGAGCGGCTAACTTAGAGAAACCCTCTACGAATCTTCTATAGTATCCGGCTAAGCCTAGGAAGCTACGTACCTCTGTTACAGACTTCGGTTGCTTCCATTCAACAATGGCCTCAATCTTCTTCAGATCAACTCTAATCCCATCGGCTGACACTACATGTCCTAAGAAGACTACCTCTCAGATCCAGAATTCACACTTGCTCAACTTCGCATACAACTGATGATCTAGGAAACTCTTCAAAACTAGTCTCAAGTGTCGGTCATGGTCTTCTTCAGTTCGCGAATACACCAAGATGTCATCTATAAACACAACCACAAACTGATCTAGGTACTGATGAAAAATCATATTCATCATATCCATAAAAGTAGCTGGTGCATTAGTCAACCCAAAAGGCATGACTAAAAACTCGTAGTGACCATACCTAGTCCTAAAGGCCATCTTCAATACATCAACCTCTCTTACCTTTAGCTGGTAATAACCAGATCTCAAGTCAATCTTCGAAAAGACTGATGCTCCTCTCAACTGATCAAACAAGTCATCAATTCTAGGAAACGGATATTTATTCTTCACTGTCAACTGATTCAACTGTTTGTAATCTATACACATTCTCATACTTCCATCTTTCTTCTTCACAAACAAAACTGGTGCACCCCAAGGTGAAGAACTAGGTCGAATGAAGCCTCTATCTGTCAACTCTTGCAACTGAGTCTTCAACTCTTTCAGTTCTTTTGGTGCCATGCGATACGGAGCAATCGAAACAGGAGCTGAATCAGAATAAGTCTCAATGGTGAACTCTACCTCTCTGTCCGGTGGTAACCCTGGCAACTCTTCCGGAAACACACTAGGAAATTCACATACTGTCCGGATATCTTGAGGTCTAACCTCACTCATGTTAGGGTTCATCACATATGCCAAGTATGCTTCACATCCCAACTCAACTAACCTCTTGGCTTCCAAAACTGAAACTACATTGGACAAGAACTTCACGTTCTCACCCACCACTACAATCTCATAGTCATCTGTGAGCCTCAAAGAAATCCTCTTAGATTCAAAGTCTATCCTAGCTCTAAGCTCCGTGAGCCAATCCATACCCAGAATTACATCAAAACCATAGAAAGGTAGCTCCATCATATCCACTGGAAACACATGTCCCTGAACCATCAACAAACACCTTTTGTACATTTTTCTAACTACAACCGTGTCCCCAAAGGAACTAGTAACACTAACTCCTGCCTCTAAAATTTCACAAGGCAAATTCAAAGACTGTGCATGCTCACTCAATATGTAGGAAAGTGTAGACCCGGAGTCAATTAAAGAAAGCAAACCCAAAGACTGTATCGAGAAGTTACTTACGATCACATCGGTGTCATGCTGATCCCCACGCTGAGCGTAAACTCTGGCCTGACCTCCGCCCTCCGGCTGGACTGCAACTACATGTGCTATGTTCCTCTGACCATCGTTCCTCGGCTGGAAGTTACCTTTACCGCGCCCGCGGCCTCTTTGAAAGTCATTGGCTCTAGCAGGAGCCTGAGATGGTGCCTGTCCCACCTGATGTGGACAGTCACGCCTAATGTGGTCTCTAGCCCCACAACTCCAACACGAATGAAAATTTCCCCAACACTCACCGGTGTGGTTCCTCCCGCAAGTAGCACATGTGGGCAACTTCCCACCAGCTCTCTGGCCCTGTTGGCCCCTACCGTGGTTACCTCCACCACGCCTATGATCATAGTGATGCTTGTTGTCCCGATGCCTCTTGGCATCACCTCTATCAAAGTCACTGGACCTCTTACCCAAACTAGAACCACCAGATCATTTGGTCAAGCCCAAACTGTGCTCTAAGTCCTTAGCCCTCGCGACCAAGACATCAAAATCAGTGTAGTCTGAAGCTAGAGTGTACCTCTTGATATCTTCATTCAGCCCATAACGGAATTGGTTACATCGTTCCACGTCAGTAGGAACAAGCTCAGAAGCATACTGACTCAGTCTGACAAATCGGATCTCATAATCGGTCACGGTCATACTCCCCTGAAGCAAAGCCATAAACTCTCTCTTCCTCTCATCGAGGTATCGTGGACCCAGATACTTCTTACGGAATGCTGACTCGAAGAACTCCCAAGTAATCTCGGCCTCATCCATACCCGTAGTAATGGTGACCCACCAAGTGTAGGCATCACCCTGAAGCAAGGACTCAACACATCCCAACTTGCGCTCACCAGTACACCCCATCTGAGCGAGAATACGGACAGTCTTCTCAAACCACAACTCCGATCTCTCTGGAGTAGACCCTCTAAACTCTTCGGCCCCTAGGCCCCGAAGTCTCTCTAAAGGCAAACCAGTGCCCTCTCCCTGATGATGTGATGCTGCCTGACCCCCAGCTACTGCAGCCTGAAATGCCCCGGCTATCGCCTGAACCAAGGGAGCTAAGTTATTCCGGCCGGTCCTTGGCCACCTTGGCCTCCTTGAGGTCCCTCTCCTTCGGCCCCGGCCTCGCCTCCTACTCCAGGTGGAGGAGGTGGTGGTGGTGGAGGTGGCGGAGGAGCTCCAACTCCAACCACAGGCTCTCCCACTTGAGCCTCAACCCTAACTACTGGCTCAACTCCTGGAGCCGCTGCCCGTGGTTCTGGTCGAACCATCCTAGGCCTCCCACGTGGTCTCATGGTACAGATAGCAAGGTAATAACTACAACAACAAACAAATAGGGATTACATTAGCCAAAGCAAGGGTCCAATAGTGCTAAAGTACTCCCTTTACCATAAAATCTTTTTAAATTAAGTAATAGTAGCAATGGGCACATACTCTACACCAGACGCAACAACACATGCTTCAAAACATCATACGAACAGTCAAATATTAAGAATTCATGGCAAGGCATGCATCGAACAACACAATCACTTAACATATCAAGCTTACCTCACTTACCTGCCCGAGGTCTCGGTAACCTCAGGCTCTGATACCAACAAATGTAACCCCCTCGTCCCGGTCTGGCCGGATGACCGGTCCGAGTAGGCCACACGGGGAAAACCGAAGTGAAACCCGTTAAGGTTCCCCATCAGTTAGCAACCCTATTTTTTTTTCTTTAACGTAATCTTTTCTAAAGGCTTATTCGAATCCTATGTGATCAAACAACGGAAATAAATCACAGGAGATAAACCTTCGAACCCAAAACAGCAATTAAACAGCCCAATTTTAATCCTTTAAACAGGCCGTTTCGAAACACCCTTGAGGCGTATCGAAACGCCTTGACCAGGTCAACTGCCCCAAAGCCCAGACAAGGGGACGTATCAAAACAGAGGTCAACCGTTCCGAAACGCCCTCAACGGTCAACTTCTCATGGTCAGCGAGATTTTGACCGTTTCGAAACCCTTAGACCCGTTTCGATACGCCTTCATCTCGTCAATTTCTCAGAATTCCAGTAGCCAAAACGTTCCGATACGCGTTTCGGAATAGGGGTTTCACAGGCCATACCGTATCGTAACGCGTTCCGATACGGGGTCCCTGAAGCCTTACCCATTCTGAAACGACCCATCCCATTTTGAAACGCGGGCTGTCTGCAACCTTTGAAAACCAGACTTAGGCGAATTTTAACAAGTCTAAAGGTCCCATAGGACCCCTAAAGGCACACAACACAAGCAAACAAGGTCTAGAGGCATACATCCTATGTCAAACATGCTCAACATACACAAGGTATATGGTGAATCATTCATACATGACAATTACTCATCAACAAACATTTCACAAAAGACATGCTTAAACGCATTAATAGTCAAAAGGCATCCTTCATCTCATATGGGCTTACATGCCAACAAAGCAATCTTAAACATCCAAAAGGCATACATCACACAAGCATTTGACAAGTTAACATGATCACAATCCAAGTCAATTCATAAACATCAAGACCATAAATGAGTCATACAAGCTCATTCAAACGCACACTCTTGCCACATTGCTAATCTACTACATAATTAATAAACGTACTTGAGCAACAAAAACTTGGAAAGCCCTTCTTGCCTTGCTCCGAGCTAACACCACGCTAATGATCTGCATTGTTGAAAATGAGAGCGTAAGCTATAAGCTTAGTGAGGATGCTCTAAAACCGAAAACATCAACAATGCAGGGTTGAAGCATGTATTCCTTAATTCTCATATACATCATGCATAGGTAAAACTACAAGTAGACCTAGCTAGTCTTTCAAGAGTCATGTATGGCATCTCACATCATACTAAGCTCAAACATCACATATCAATATCACACATTTCAATTAATAGAACAAGTTCAATTGGCCACTATTAGTTTACCCGGATGTGCGGATTTAATCTCAAACTTCACATTACCTCGGTGGGATTACACTCATCACCGGACCTTGCATGGGCGGGATTCCACTCATCACCACATGCCCTACGGATGGGATTCCACTCATCATCTCGAAGAATAGATATAAGCTTCCGGTGGAATATTACATCACCGTACTCCTCCTTGATGACTTAACGCCATCAAGGCCACATACGTTTTGACTCAATTTGTGTGTACACTAATCCTAATGATCGATCATTTACACCCGGTAAGTTAATAAGTGCCAATTTTCATTTTCCACATCACATATCCACCCATCATATCTCATGCTCATCACATACACATATCATGGTACACATGTACAAATTAACCCCCATTTCACAAGAGCATAAATAGGCAACCACAATAGCATTTAATGGAAATCAAGAGCTAAATTAACAATTTGAAATCACATAGAAATGGCCTACCAAGCACATTTCAACTCATACACTACACACACTCAAACCAAACTTTAAAACACATTTAAAGTCACTCACCACCCTTCCTTAGCAACCAAAGCAAGCCTCTTACAAGCCCGGATTCGATCCCAATGCTTCTTCAACGTCTCCTCTTGCTTCTAACCAATCAAAAACACATCCATTATTCCCAATCAATGCTTAAATTCAGTCAACACTCAACTCTTGAGCTCAAACCAACTTCAACCAATTTCCCAATCAAATTAATCCCCCAAAACTGCCCATTTTCGTGCTCCCTCAAACCCTAGCTGAAAATTCCATTTTCAAACATCCAAATGATCCCCAAAAGGTCCCAAAAAATCCTCCTAACATACATAAACCATCAGCCCACCAATTTAAACCTAAAACCCACCAAAAACCAAGTTTTTGGCACTTTGAAATTTGCCTGAAGAACCCATTTCGGGTTTTCACCCAAACCCAACCATTTTAACATATTATGTTCATTTTAAGGTAAATAATCTAAAATCCAACTTTGCATTTCAAAACAAATTGAAATCTCCATAAAAACTCAAACTTTCATCAAGCCTTAATTTTCAAAAGTTCATAGTTTTAAAATCTATGACCATGTAGAGATGGAGGATGAAAAGGAGAGATAGAAAATGCTATTACCTCTGAAAATGGCCTTAAGATGAAGATGAAACTCAATGGAATAGTGATTTGGTGGTTTGAGAGAGTTTTGGGGGTTTCTCGCGTTGGGGAAGGGGAGAGGGTAGAGAAGATGATAGCTTTTTTAAAAGTTGTCTTCCTTTTTAAATTCTTTTGGGTCAAATCACCAAAGTGGTCCCTCCCCTTTATTTTAAATTTCAATTAACTCATGTCATGGCCAAAAAGATTTAATTTAATTTTACCGACTCGGACCACTAACATGACTAACTCCTAACCCTAAAACACGGGTGTTACATTCCTCCTATGCCTTGAAAAGGGGACGAATTCTTAATGAATTGGGAAATCCTTAGTGGTGTGCTAAGGTAGTGGATGTAGACTTGGTTGGGTAGTCAAACCACTCTAAAATCCTTTTGTAAATTATCTACCCTTCTTTCGGTTTTTAGCCAATTCAACCAAGGACCAAAATCAACCCTCTTGACGGTTTTCGGTGATCGATTCAAGCGTTCGACAAGCTTAACAATTGGTATCAGAGCCTCATCTCCAACGAAGTACTAACATCCGGGAGTAAATATCATTTGCTCTAAGTCCACCATTCAAGAAAATGGCAAGATTTGAAGAAAGTCGCTCTATCTTGTGTCCTTCTATCTTCAAAGGAAAAGCATACTTCCAATGGAGCAACCTCATGAAGTATATCATCAAATCTCATGATTATGAGATTTTGGGTCTATGGAAATTAGTTCCCAAAGTCTTGGTTCCCTTGGGAATCCAAGAAGCAATAGCATGTAAATCATTACAAGCAATTAGGTTCTTAGGAACCTAAACACTCCTAATCCGATTACCTCTAGAGGGCCTTTGGATGCCTCTTTGTTTGTGATTAACAAAGTTTCTTTTTATAAAGTTGGGTTTTGAAAATTCACCTTTTTTAAAACTTGAATTCCCAACTTTGCTCAAAGAAGCTTTGAGATCATTCACCTCCTTATGGTGATGATCATTAAGTTCGGAAAGAAGGTTTGTTTAAACCAATGTTTTCTTTTTCAAAATATGTTAAATTATCTTTTAAAGCACAAACCTTCTTTTCAAGTTTGGAATTGGTTTTAGATAACGTATCGTTTTGTGTTTTTAAATCAAAAATGATTTTCTTGTTTTTCAAAATTAATTCCTTATATTTCTCAACCAATTCATCATATACCTCTTGTAACTCATCATGTACTTCTTGAAGCTCATCATATGTAAAATCAAAGTTAGATGAGTTAGAGGTTACCTTAGGATCCTCCTCCAAAGCCATGAGGCAAAGGTTCATATATGGCTCAATTTCTTGCACTCGTAGCAAATGAGTTGATCCTTCTCTTTCTCCTTGTTCTTCTTCTTGAAGTCTCCTTTTCGAATGAACTTTCTACCTCTATTAGACTTCATGAATCGAGTGAAACTTTTGGCTAACATGACCATTTCCTCGTCTTCCTCCTCACTTGAATCGCTCTCTTCATGTGAAGCTTTAAGAGCAATTCCAATCTTTTTCTTCTCTACTTCTTTATTCTCTATTCTTTTTTCTTCTATTTGCTTATTCTCTTCTTTTCTTCATGATCTCAAGGGTAAGGAGTGACCCCATTAGTGCATCGAGTTTTAATGTCTTCAAATCTTTTGCCTGAATGATGACGGTCCTCTTCCTATCCTATGACTCGGTAAGAGAATAGAGAAGCTTCCAGACAAGCTTATCTTTGGGAATGACTTCACTGAAGCCTTTGAGACCGTTGACGATGATGGAGAAACGATCAAACATCTTGGTGACGCTTTCATCGGGCTCCATCTTGAAATTTTCTTAGCTCAAATTGAGGATTCCAATTTCAGTTTCCTTGACATTATTGGTTCCTTCATATGTGGTTTATAGCTTGTCCCACACCTCATTCGAACTTATACATGAAGACGTCTTCGAGTACATGTCCGGTCCAAGAGCACACAATATCATGTGCAATGTTTTGTTGTTTACTTGAAGCTTCTTCTGATCATCATCGGTCATCTCGATCTTGGACTTGGGAACGAGTCTACCTTCTACATATCTCTTCATTGGAATTGATGGACCATCTTCCACTACATCCTATAAGAGGTAGTCATTTACTTTGATGAAGAGCTTCATCCTATTCTTCCAAAAAGGATAGTTATTCCCATAGAAATAAGGAGGTTTGGTGATGGATTGTGACTCATAGAGGTTTTGGTCAGAGGTATATGTCATTGCTTGAATTGTAGGTTGATCAATCTCTCCTAGAATTGACTCAAGAGGGTGTTAATCCTTTCAATAAGTGTAGCTCTGATACCAATTGTTGAGATGATCAAACAATGTCGAATTGGCCAAGATGGCGTGAATTGGCTTTTTAGAATAAAAGGGAGCAAAATAGCAAAATAAAAATCGAAGACAAAGCAATTTAGAGTGGTTCATGCTTTTAACAAGCTCTACATCCACTAACTTAGCTCTCACTAAGGATTTCAACCAATTTACTATTGATTTTTTTCCCTTTTCTAGGATTAGGAGGAAACCGTTACAAAGATCAAAGCTTTCTACCCAAAGCTTAATCAAAATCACTCTTTTACAAGAAGAAGTTGGCAAACTGAAAATAGACTTCTCAATAGGTAAAATATTTGCCCAATTACAATAGCACACTCCCCAAACTTGAAATGAAAGATTACAAATGAATTAGACAAGTTGAGTGTAAGGGTTTGACTCTAAATGGCTCAAAAGGATTGGATTTTTGTTTAATTGTGTTTGACTTGATGAATAGTTGTTGTTATAGCTTTAGAGGGTAGCTTTTATAGCTTCTCATTGAATTCTAGCCATTTGGGTGGTTGGCATCATCAATAGAGCCGTTGAGCTCTCTTTTTCTCATTATAAATGCACTTCTGCAACCTACCGTATCAGTACACGGGATACTCGTATCGATACCTGTCTTAAAATAGAAAGAGTCATTGCATGTAATAAAGAAGGCGTATCGAAACAATAAAGGGGTCATATCGATACAGTTATAGGTCATATCGATGCAATTTTTGCAAACTTAGACACTGCTAAACTCCGTATCGATACGCTACTGGGGTGTATCGGTACGGGTAACTGAAATTCAAAAGTTTGCTAATTTAATCTAACTGACAAGGCAACAGTCATATAATAAATGAAAAGATTTGAAAATCTTAACCCCCGTATCGATACGGTATAGGTTTGTATCAGTACGCTTAAACAAAAACCTTAAGCTCAGATGAATACCGTATCGCAACAGACATTGCCGTTTCGAAACACCCGTATCGATACAAGCTCAGCCGTATCGAAACGTAAAATTCCAGTAGCTAATTAAGATGAGGTTGTATCGAAACGTTGGGATAGCGTATCGAAACACATGTGTAGTTTTGTAAAATTTGGCTTTGAAAAGGCAAGGCCGTATCGAAACACTTATATAGTGTATCGAAACGCCTGGGCGATTTTGTTAAGTTTGGCTTTGAAAGCACTTAGAAAAGTTTGTGGGGTTTAAGTTTTTACTTGGAAACATTCTAGCTTTAAAATCCTTGTCAATAGTTAGACTTTTAAATACTTCAAAAATTATTTACCTTGTAATTTGGTCCTTACACTATTTGTTATATCAAAATCAAACATAAGTTTTACATTCACCAATATTTACAATGTAAAAAAATAAAAGGAAAAGGGAAACCAAGTAAATGAGCTTACAAACGAGCTTGTTTGTGAACATAAACGAACGGAATACACCTTTGTTCGTGTTCGCTCGTTTATTAAACGGGCATAAAAATTTGTTCATACTCGTTTAGCTTAATAAACAAACGTTATACGAACGGTTCACTAACAATTCGTCGAACGCTCTATTCATTTACCACTCTTGGTTGAACTAAAGAAGAATAGGCATGTATCCTCAAATTTTTTGGTCTAATAATAATTTAGGTCCTTTTAAATTTAAATATGAGACAAATTAGGTCTTGCCCCCATAAATTTTGAGTAAAATACATAATAAGCCATTACAGTTTTATAATTCAATATTTTGGCCCCTGGATCCTGGCTCCACCTTGGTACCTTAGCTTTCATCGGTAAGGACAAGGAGGACACAGCTATTAATGAAACAATATTAAATTAAGTAAATAGACAACGGTTTCACCAATCGTCCATGCCTCTTTATTGTTCTGTGCACATCCCACTATATTATTTGGTTTAGAAGTAAGGGTAATTACTTCTATAATCATTTAATTATGGGGAGGTTCTATCATAGGCAGATCTTCTACGGAGATAGGGGAGCTTTAACTCCCCAAAAATCTGGTTTAAGGCTTCCAAAAGTTAAAAAAATATATATATCCTAATAACTTTCAAAATTTTTGAAATTATTCCAACTTTAGTTGTCCCCTACAAAATTTAATGCAAGATTTGCCTTGTGTTTTATTTTGATCAATAATTTTTTTTAATTTTGTCAATCAGATTATTTAACTATTTAAATAATATGAGTATTATCAATCAAGTTACCAAATATTAGAACTTAATAGAAACACTAATATGATTAAATCTATTGAATTAAATTAAAATTTAGAATACATTAATAGAATGTGTAAGTAATGAGAATCAAATGTGTAATTATATAAATTTATTTAACTGTCACATCAACATTTTTATTAATAAATTTTAACGATTAGTGGCTTGATATCATTATAATAGTTAAGTGATCTAATTGAAAAAACTAAAAGATCAATCATCAAAATAGATCCTTTACCATAATTAACTAACTATAGAATTAGTTTACCCTAAAAAGTAAATAATTTAATTATTATTTGGACCACCATCCAAAAACTGCACACTTTCATCCTTAAAAGCTGAAAACAAAGATGAAGTGCAGACAAAGTTGAAGAAAGAATGGGCAATGGGTTTGTTTTCTGCAGTTTCCTCCTGCTTTTTATCTCGGTAATTATAGTTCAAATTCAGTCTATGTTTCATTCCTTTAGTGATATCCCAGATTATTGATGCGATTGTAATTCAACTTTTTGGCACAGCTTGCTCCTGGTGAAGCCTCTAATGGAGTCGACGTTCTACGACTCCCCAGCATGGGTCTTGATGATCATTCATCGTCTGACGGCCAGCACGAGAGCTTGGCAGTGAGCATGGATGATCCTAATGACCCCGCGGTTCAGGTGTTCGCCCTAATAAAGGATCTCGTGGTAGGGAAAACAATGCCAATCTACTTCCCCTACATAAAAGATCCGACCTCTTTTCAGTTCTTCCCTAAAGAAGCAATCCAACACATCCCCTTCTCGTCCGAGGAGGTTCTGGAGATTCTACGGTTCTTCTCCTTCTCCCCGGACTCAAAACAAGCCTTGGCGATACGACAAACACTCGAGATCTGCGAGAAGGAACCGAAAGAAAACGAGGCCCGCGGTTGTGCCACCACTCTAGAATCCCTGGCAGATTTTGCACGAGGCATCTTAGGATCAGACACCCGAGTCCAGATCCTAAGATCGTCTCTACTTTCAAACTCATCGACTCCGCTTGTTCAAAACTACACCATTCTAGATTTCAAAGGGATCGCAACCGGAGACATTATACCGTGCCACAGCGAGCCGTATCCTTATCCTGTGTACTATTGCCATTTCCAACTCGGTGCCGATAGCAAAGTGTTCAAGGTTTACCTCAGAGGTGACAATGGCGAGCTGGTCGAGTCGGTGTTTCTTTGTCACATGGATACCTCGACATGGAGGCCCGGTCACGTCGCATTCCGTCTTCTCCAAGTCAAGGCGGGGGAGTCTGAAGTTTGCCACTTCTTGGCGGCACACGATCTAGTTATGTTTCCTATTCCAAAATAAGAAGAAAAAAAACAAGCATTGCAATGCAGTGCATGTACCGGTAATAAAATGAAAATAAAAACTACTACTTAATCTGGAATTAAGTGAAACAACATAGTGCTGTAATGGTATATATTAGCTGAATGGTTAAGGTTGTCGGTGATTAGTCTCTTCCAAAAGTTTGTCCAAATCAAGTTGACGAAATTTCAATATTAGGTGAATGGTTAAGGAGTTAAATCACTTTGCCATTAAACAAAAAAAATATTGTTATGTGTTAGAGTCTGTGACTTAAATTCTATTTTGATTCGGTTTATGAAAAATTTATGGTGCATCTTAATTGGTGAAGAAACAAGTTAGAAAAAAAAAAAAAAAAAGAGAGAGAGAGAGAGATTTGTAGTGGATACAGAGGCGCGTGAGCTGAACCCTAAAGGGGTATGGGGGCATAGCTCCCGCGATACTAACATTGTTGCACGTTCAGTCGGTACACGATTATACTTGATGTATTAGATATTGAATTGAAGTGGAAAACTTAGTTGAAATGGATTTTTTTTTACGCAAGTTTACTTTATAATCAAGTAAATAGTTTTATATATAAAATGAGGTTTGGCCACTTATATTATAAGATAACGGTAAACAACAATTATCACAAAAATAAAAGAGACACTAAAACTTTATATGAAATGTTATTGACGGAGAAATATCACAGACATAAGAGGAGAATCAAAATAATTCAAGATGACGCGCTCCCTTAATTCGCACACCAAAACACTATTTATAGGTTACAAAAGAAGCTTGTGTATCATTTTTTTAATTCAAGTTTTTCTCTCGAGGCGCATGTTGTATCTATCGCGCGCTGACTAATTTCTTGGTTTTTGGTCTCAATTTTGCTTGTTCCTTCTGGATTCTGGTTTTCTTTCTTCTTTTTTGCTTCATGTTCATGGTGGATTGTGTTGATTCTGCTGATAAATCGAAATCTCGTGCTACTGGAGATTTGGGTTTATCACATTCTGTGGAGCTTCTTCAGGAGGGGTGCGAGTGCAAGTGGGTATGTTGCTGATTGCTTGGATTTGTCGAATTTTCCCACCTTGGCAGAGGGTCAGTAGTCTGGTGGTGTTGGTAACGGAGGGAGTGGATCTAGGAAGGCCCCGATATGCAACTTAATGGATCAATTGTTGTCGGTCTTTCCTCCTGCTGCAGAAAAGAATGGTAGAACGCTTGTGCAACCTTCACATGCTGTGTTGATTGATGGTGCTAAACAATGGGACAATGCTCTTATTGGGAACTTCCTTGGTAAATCCCCACCTCTTGGAGTGTTTCAGAAGACTACAAATCCTCCGTGGGTCTGTTGGAAAAATTTGATAATTTTGGAACTTTGAATAAGAAATTGATTCAAATGTTGTTGAGGAAAATGTGGAACCAATTGTTGGTTCGTAAATGTGCAGACGTGGACGACGTGGGTAACGCAAATGTCTGAACCGGTCTGGTCCTTCGTGGGCTTGCAGATATTTTGACCCAAATTTGAAATGAATTTTCCTCAAATAAAAGCATAAATTTGCCAAATTTTATCTTGGAATTAAAAGGGTAAATATTGGAAGTTACCTTTAATTCAGATAATAATTTTGGAAATTGTTTTATAGGAGAATCAATTGATTCTCAATATTAAATGCTCCATTAGGTCAAAATTTCCACTTATACCCTCATGACAATCCTATAAATAGGGAGTAAAGCTGTTAGGTTTACAACAAACTAAAACTACAGAAAAATTTTATTGTTTTATTATGTGGATTTTACAAGTGGTTTTCGGTGATAGGTGAAGGCAAGGGTCGGTTCGTGATCTCCATAGTAGTGCAACTGTGGCTGATCTTATGTTGTTGTATCTTGGGAGACAAACGACCAATGAACTCGAGCACCATAGGAGTAGCCGAAAATCTGTCTTAAGGAAACTGCGTTCGCGCAGGCCTCAACACGTTTCTTTTGGTTCCAAGTCGGTTTGATTTATATATTGTTGTATTGTTCTTAATTTTGCACTGTTCGTTTAAATAATATTATTTTATCTTATTATTTATTCTTGGATTAACGCTTACTTTCTAACGGGGTCGTGAAGTTTCAGTGGTGATTCGTTTCCTGGCTCCTAGTGTTTACATTGTGAATTTTCCTTCCTAGAGAGTTCGAGACTGGGTGTTGGAATCGGGGACCTGGCTCATTCAACAGAAGGCGATCGTTCTTCAGAAATGGTCCCCTGGTTTGCTTCTTGAGGTTCTCGGTTTGGATTTTGCACCTGTTTGGGTTCGTATGTGGCATGTGCCTTTGGAGCTTTATTCACAGCAAGGATATGGATATTTGGCGAGTGCTTTAAGTAAGCCTCTATACACTGATAAGGCTATTTTTCTTAAACAACAACTTGAATTTGCAAAAGTATGTGTTAATGTTGATGCAAAATTTGTTTTGCCTTCTTCTATTTTAGTTGATTTGGGCAATGATAATATAGTTGATGTTATGGTTGAATTGGTTTGGTCCCCCTTATTGTGGTCATTGTTGCATTTTTGTCATTTGGAGGAGAAATGTGGAAAGGAGGGTGAGTCCTTAGATGCTAACCAGGCTAGAGATCCTGCAATGACACAATCTGACATTGCTGGTAAAGATAATGATAAAGTAGTAAAAGTTGAGGGGATTAGTGGAGCTGGCCAGCTTGAAGCTGGTTTGGCTACTACTGTCTCTTTGATTGTTGAACCTGTCCCTGTGGATGACAAGTCGTCGTTTTACCCGTCAAAATAAATAAATTAACCTCTTTCGACTAACAATAAAATAAAGAAATT
Organism: Hibiscus tridactylites; assembly: GCA_958450335.1. NCBI lineage: Eukaryota > Viridiplantae > Streptophyta > Magnoliopsida > Malvales > Malvaceae > Hibiscus > Hibiscus tridactylites. The sequence continues at coordinate 55,267,622 of OY288281.1, forward strand.
AAGTAGATATAGGGAAAGATGGTCGATCCGCAGGGAGATTAGCTGGAATTGTTGACTTGAATTTGTTGAATCTGAATTCTCAGGAATATCTGTAAAAGCAAAGAAATAAAAGAAGGGGGCGATATGCTATTTGGTGAAGTAAAAAAAATAGAGAAAAAAGAATTAAAAGTAGTAAGATAAACCAAGTGTGTGAATCAGCCTCGAACCAGCTCCTTCAATTCTTTCGATCATTGAAATAGATTTTTATTTCGGGGATCATGTCGGTTACAGTCTACGAGGCCCAACCCGTCGTAACTTGTTCTTCTCTTGAGTAACCAATCCTCCCAAGTCTATCTTCAAAAGACGGTTCTTAAATAAATCAACCACGTCTATCGTCGTTAAAGTATTTAGAAATAAGCAGGAAAAACCCGACTCAGAAATTGTCTAAAAGTAGAATCGCTTCTGATTTTATCTTTCCTTAGCGGACCGCCGCTAAGAGTGTTCATAGGAAGTCGAAATTTGCCACAGGCCGATCCTTCCTCCCAACTATGTTTTTAAGCGAATTCAGACCAAAGGGCCCTTTTTGATTTGAAAAACGGTTAAAAACTTTTAGTAAGGCCGATTGCCAAACTATCTAAGCAGAAAGATAAAAATGATTTCCCAAAAGAATTTAAGCAAAGTTCAATTCTCACGAATCGAATTGGCTTGGCTGGTTCTTGGCTTAAAAGACTTAGTTAAGCATGATATTAATTATCATACTTAACTTGGTTTTTAAAAAAGTAATTAAATAACATAAAATAAATGGAACAAGGAAAAATAAAGGAAAAGAACTTTTATTAAAGCTAAAAACTATTTACAAAGGAAAAGCTAAAAAATACTCAAAGCTAAGAGATGAAAATAATTTATTGATTGATGATCTAAGCCTTTACCAAGGGTGGTATTTATAGGCTTAGATTTACAAAGATAAAGTGATGAGATAATTTAAAATAATAAACAAAAGATAAAACAATTCAAATGTTTTGAAATTTAAATGCAGGAATCTAATCGGATAAGCTGATAAGATCTCTCAGAACGTTCCATAAGCTTCTAGAAGTCGCCACGTCATTGCCACGTCACTGCCACGTCAGACGCGTTGTGCCCGGTGTCGTGCCCATGATGCCAGTCATGACAGAATTATAATAAAAACTGCAGAAATGCCCCATTTTCACTACTATTTTCAGAATTGGATCCCTGCACAAAATATAACGAAAACAACATGTATTAAGCAGCAAGAAGTCCAAATAACTAGAAAAATAGCAAATGAAATATGTCATATTTGAGAACTCATCAGTGGACAATAGTTCTGGTATTGATGGTGTTAGTGCTGATGTTGGTTTGCATGTTGAACCTGTCCTTGGGGACAATATTGCTGTTATGGATGGTGTTAGTGCTAATGTTAGTTTGCCTGTTGAACCTGTTCTTGTGGACAATGTGGCTGCTTTTTATGGTCCTTTTGCTGGTGTATCGGTCCTAATCGGTTTGATGCCCTTTTGGAAGTAGAACATGAGGGGAAAGTTTCTTCCCCACGCAAGGAGAGAGTGGTTGCTGGGGGAGTGGCTGAGCTAATGAACATGTTAAAGCCTAAGGCTAAGGGTCAAGGTGGAGAAAAAAAAGAATAATAAGAAGAAGGGGAAAGGTGGTAAAAAATGAGGTTCTTCTCCTGGTTGATCATGTCAATTCTAGTTTGGAATGTCAGGGGGTTTGATGACCCTCTTAAACAGAAAAAGATTGTCAATTGGTTAGAAAACTTGATGTTCAAATTGTATGTTTTTTGGAGACTCGGGTAAAGAAAAATAATGTTGATGGTATTGTATAGGAAGGGTTTGCTGGTTGGAAGTTTTTGCATAATTATGTGGCTGCTTTAAATGGTAGGATATGGATTCTTTATAGAGGGGATTGGTTCGTGGATGTCTTGAGTTTGTCTAACCTAGTCTTTAAATGCTCTTTGAAGAATGGAGATTATGTTTTGTTCTTCTCCTTTGTCTATGGTTGTAATGGCCGTGAGGAAAGGAAATGTTTGTGGGAAGACTTGGATGGATTCAAAGCTACTGTGAGGGAGTGTCCTTGGTTAATTGTTGGTGATTTTAACATTTTCAATTATCCCCAAGAGAGCTCTGACTTTAATGGTAGTCAAGGGATCACTGGTGCCATGAATGATTTTCTTGACTATCAGGAAAGGACTGATGTAGTAGATCACCCTTATTCTGGTTCTCTTTTTACTTGGTGTAACCATAGTGAGGTGGCCCTTTTGGCAAGGAAGCTTGATAGGTTTTTAGTAAATCAAGCTTGGATGGATACTTTTGTCGATGCTATTATGGAGTTTTTGCCTCCTCAATGCTCTAATCATTGCCCTAGTTTCATGAAATTAAGAGCTACTTTTTTTAGTCCCCCAAGGCCTTTCAAGCTTTTCAATTTTTGGGTGGATCATGGTGATTTTCTTAAGATTCTGGAGGATTCTTGGGTTGTCCCTGTTGTTGGAAACCCTTTGAAGATTCTTTTTGCCAAATTGAAGAGACTAAAGGATCCTTTAAGATGCTTCAATCATGAGCACTTTGGCAAAATTTTTAGGAGAGTTAAGCTTAAGCAGATTGAACTTGCCAATCTTCAGACTTTAATGATGAGTAGCCTTTCTACTATATTTATAGAACATGAGAGAATTGTTTCTAGTGAGCTTGATGCTTTGATTAAGGTTGAAGAACAATTCTTTAGATAGAAGTCTAGGGTGCAGTATATAAAGGATGAGGACCAAAATTCAGCTTATTTCTACAGATAGATGAAGGTTAAGCAGAAGGCCAATATTGTTCAGGTTTTATATGATAGGCATGGCAATAGACTTCAGTCTTTTGAGTCTATTTCTAGTGAGTTGGTTCATTTTTTCACAGAATCTGTTGGTTTTGTTGATGCCAATGAGGAAGTTTTTTCTGATGATTTATTAAGAGAGGTTCTTGGCGTTGAGATCTCCAATGATTTATAGTCTTCTTTGTTGCCCCTGTTACTCACCAAGAAATCAAGAAAGTCTTGTTTTCTATGAATGGAAACAAAGCTCCTGACCCTAATGGATACAATGCAAAATGTTGGAATCCCTTAAATTAAGCAGATTTTCTACCTTAGTTCTAGAAGTTTCCTTGTACTATTAGTTGTAATCTAATTACTAATTTTTAGGGATAGGCTAATTTCTAGAGATTATTTCCCTTTTATTTTTTCTACTATTCTTTAAAAGGTTGTATTCAGATTAGAAGAAATAAGAATTATTCTTCTTCCTAAACGTGTTCATGGCATCAGAGCATTAGGAATCCAGTTGATCCTGCTCTTCCTTCTCTTTTCTTGTTCTGGTTTCTCTGGTTGAAACCCTTCTCCCATGGGTGACACCGAAAATTCCTCTAAGACTAAGATCTCACAAATAACTCAAAATCACAACCAAGGAATCTCTCAAGGTGACCTTAACTCTTCTCTTACAATCACAAATCATCGATTAGATGGAAAAAAAATTCATGCAATGGTCACAATCTGTCCTTATGGTTCTTTGTGGCCGAGGAAAAATTGGGTACATTAATGGAGAAATTCCTCGACCAGCATCAACAGACTCTAGTTATGCAACTTGGGAGCTTAACAACTCAATGGTTATGGCTTGGCTTATAAATTCGATGGAAGGTCATATAAGCCGAACGTATCTTTTTTTCAAAACTGCCAAAGAAATGTGGGATGCAATCAAGGAGAATTACTCGGATCTTGGAAATGCTTCCCAAGTATTCGAGATCAAATTAAAGTTGAAAGATATTTGACAAGGAACACTTGAAATCACTCAATATTACAACAACCTAAAGATCTTATGGCAGGAGTTAGACATGTATTATGAAGTTGATTGGGGCGAGGGCTCATAACACACCAAGTTCATGGATCATCTTAACAAAGAGCGTCTCTATGAGTTCCTAGCAGGACTAAATCGTGATCTTGATGAGGTCCAAGGACGAATACTAGGTAGAACCACACTGCCAACCATAGGAGAAGCATTTGCTGAAGTAATAAGGGAAGAGAAACGACATCTTATTATGTTGGGAGACACAAGAGAACTGAAACCATTGTCCACAGCTGGTCATCGTCCCCCCGAGAACTCTGCCTTTATTTCAAGAGGCCCACAATCTCAAAGGTTCAAGGCTGGAAGTGGTTTTGGTTCAAATAGGCCATGGTGTAGCCACCGCAACTGGGTTGGGCATACCAAGGAGAAATGCTTCAAACTCCATGGCTATCCTGGAAAAAACCAGAAAGTAAACAAGGCAACAATGATATCTACTACTGAAGAAGATGCTCAAGATGTTCGGCTAACCAAAACTCAACTTGAGGCTCTTCATAAACTACTTGGGACTCCTACAGCCAGTGGGTCATTAGCTATTCAAGGTATTGCCTTAAATACTACACACGAATCTATCAAAACTTCCTGGATACTAGACTCGGGTGCATCCGACCACATGACAGGTAATCTAAGTTTGTTTCACACCTATTCACCTTGTCATGATCACTCTCAGATTCGCATAGCTGATGGATCTTACTCACCGGTGGCTGGAATGGGGACAGTTAAACTTACTGAAAACTTTTCCCTTGATAAAGTTTTACATGTTCCAAATCTTTCTTGTAATTTACTCTCAATTAGCAAGCTTACCAAGGATGAAAAAGTACTTGCTGAATTTTCTACTTTCAGTTGTGTGGTTCAGGAACATGAATCGGGGAAGATGATTAGCACTGCTAAAGTTGATGATGGCTTATATGTTTGGAACAAAAACAGTTCACAAGAAGGGATGGCCTTATCTACATCAAAAGAAGATTATGCCATGCTATGGCACCGTAGACTAGGACACCCGAATTTCATGTACTTGAAGAAACTGTTTCCTCTACTATTTCTAAATAAGAAAATAAGTTCCTTGAACTGTGAAGTTTGCGAACTGTCTATACATACTCGTGTTCCTTGTCCTTTGAAACCTTGTGTTTAATCTCAACCTTTCTCTTTAATCCACAGTGATCTATGGGGAGCCAGTCGAGTAAAAAACATCACAGGGGCTAAGTGGTTCATAACTTTCATTGATGACCACACTAGAGTTTGTTGGGTCTATCTCGTCAAAGAAAAATCCGAAGTTTCTAGAGTCTTCCAAAATTTTCATTCAATGATTCGAACCCAGTTCAATTCCAATACACCCTTAGAAATGATAATGGGAGAGAGTACTTTAATTCTATCATAAGTCCTTATCTTTCTGATCAAGGAATCATACATCAAAGTTCTTGTCCTGACACCCCTCAACAAAACGGGGTTTCCGAGAGGAAAAACAGACATCTTGTAGCCGTGGCTCGTGCCCTTATGTTCACTATGGGTGTACCAAAGTATTTATGAGGAGAAGTTGTCCTTACTGCTTGTTATCTTATAAATCGACTCCCATCAATGGTATTAAACTTTCAAACATCTTTACATACTCTTCAAAAAAATTTCCCCTTGTTTCGTGTTCCTAATCTCCCCAAAAAAACATTTGGTTGCAAAGCGTTTGTCCATAACCATCAACCTAACCGATCTAAACTTGATCCTAGAGCCCACACTTGTATCTTTATTGGTTACTCACCCACACAAAAAGGGTACAAGTGCTACTCTCCAACCTTACACCGGATGTTTGTGTCCCTTGATGTTACTTTCTTCGAAAGCGAGCCATATTTTTCAACCTCTCATCTTCAAGGGGAGACACTTAGTGAAGATGAGACCTTTAACAATCTTCTCATTATACCTCAAGACTCTATCAGCCCTACCACCACTACAAAACCTGTTGAAAATCCTACAGCCACTGTAATTCTTGTTATCAGCCATGTTTTTCCTATCTCCATTGTGAAACAACAAGAAACAAGGGTGATTAACCATACTAATGAAGAAAAACAGGCATTTCATTCTGAAAACAACAAGACAAAACTCAGGGGCTTCGTGTATACTCTCAAAGACATCAGCTGCCCGAGACTGAAACAACGGTGCAAATGCCATCTTTACCCGAGGACTGTCCTAGGGAATAAGTCTCACCTCCTTCACCATCCATCTATCTTCCAATTGCAGTAAGAAAGGGCACTAGAAGTTGCACTCAACATCTCATTTCTCGGTTTGTATCCTATAGAAACTTGTCTAAATCCTACAATGCTTTTATTTCTAATGTTGACTATGTAGAAACTCCAAAGAACATAGAAGAGGCTCTTAAGTCAACCAAATGGAGGCAAGATGTGTTGGAAGAAATAAAGGCTCTTGAAGACAATGAAACTTGGGAAATATCTAAATTACCTACTGGGAAGAAGACCATGGGTTGTAAGTGGATTTTCACCATAAAATTTAAACTAGATGGGAGCATTGATCGATACAAGGCTCGACTTGTGGCCAGGGGTTTCACTCAAACATATGGGTTGGACTACGAGGAAACATTTGCACCGGTGGCCAAACTGAATACTATTCGAGTGCTTCTCTCAATTGTTGTCAACTTAGAATGGCTTTTGATCCAATTGGATGTAAAGAACGCTTTTCTCAATGGAGAATTAAACGAAGAAGTCTACATGGATTTTCCACCTGGATTCGAAGGAAGCAAGGGCCAAGTATGCAAGTTGAAGAAGTCCCTGTATGGACTAAAGCAATCTCCTAAGACTTGGTTTAATCGTTTTGCCAAAGCCATGACTAGTAGACATTATATTCAAGGTCAAGCTAATCACACCTTATTCTACAAACACACGGATAATGGGAAGTGTTGTATTCTCATTGTCTATATAGATGACATAATATTGATAGGGGATGATTCTATCGAAACTGAAAGACTAAAAGAGTTCTTAAGTCTTGAGTTTCAACTTAAAGACTTGAGGAATCTTCGATATTTCCTTGGAATGGAGGTAGCAAGGTCGGGCAAGTATTTCAATCTCTCAAAGAAAGTATGTTCTTGATCTACTTTCTGAAGTCGGACTGTTGGGCTACAAACCAGCCGAGACTCCTATAGCACCCAACCTTAAATTAGGAACTGATAAGGTTGGAGAAGAGGTAGACATGGGGAGATATCAACGGTTAGTGGGAAAACTTATCTATCTTTCTCACACTCGTCAAGACATAGCTTTTTGAGTAAGTGTTATTAGTCAATTTGTGCATGCTCCTAGGGAGAAACATTTGGAAGCTATCTACAAGATATTGAGTTACTTAAAAGGGACTCCTGGTAAGGGGTTGCATTTCAAGAAATATGTAAATCGAAGCATAGAAGTTTACACTGATGCAGACTGGGCAAGGGCAGTTAATGACAGGCGCTCCACAAGTGGTTACTGCAGTTATGTTTTGGGTAATCTCGTACCATGGAGGAGTAAAAAGTAGTCTGTTGTGGCACGCATCAGTGCTGAAGCTGAGTATCGAGCTTTGTCTCACGGTATATGTGAAGGAATGTGGTTACAACGGCTAATGGGAGAACTAAAATTAACCTATACAAAACCTATAACATTCTACTGTGACAACCAGGCAGCGGTTAGCATAGCTCATAACCATGTACACCATGATCATACCAAGCATGTGGAAATTGAGCACCACTTTATTACAGAGAAAATTAACAAAGGGGAAGTTTGTGTTTCATATCTACCTACAAGACAACAAGTAGAATATGTGTTAACCAAAAGCTTGAGCAGAAAAATGTTCAAAGAAATTATGGGCAAGCTGGGTTTAATTAACATCTACACTCCAACTTGAGGGGGAGTGTTGGAATCCCTTAAATTAAGCAGATTTTCTACCTTAGTTCTATGAATTTCCTTGTACTATTAGTTGTAATCTAATTACTAGTTTTTAGGGATAGGCTAATTTCTAGAGATTATTTCCTTTTTTATTTTTTCTGCTATTCTTTAAAAGGTTGTATTCAGATTAGAAGAAATAAGAATTATTCTTCTTCCTAAACTTGTTCACAAAATGTTTTCAAATTGCCTGGGGAATTGTAGGGGAAGATTTTTTAGAGCTACACAATATTTTTTTCTCCGCTTGTTGTTTGCCGGATGCTTTCAATCCTACAATCATCACTCATGTCCCTAAGATTGCTTCTCCAGTTCAAGCTTTGGATTTTAGGCCCATCTCTTGCACAAGAGATTGTTAATGGTTACAGGAGGAAATACAAGTCAGCAAGGTGTGCTGTGAAGATAGATATGAGGAAAGCTTTTGATTCTCTCAATTGGGAGTTTATTTTTCAAGTACTTAGAGTTTTGGGATTTCCTTCTAGATTCTGTTATTGGATAAGGGCTTGTGTTACTCACTCTAAGTTCTCTGTTGGATTGAATGAAGGCCTTGTGGGTTACTTTTTCGGTGCAAAGGGGGTCAAGCAATTGGATCCCTTGTCCCCTTATTAGTTCATTATAGTAATGAATGTTCTCTCTAGGCTTCTGAATTAAGTTGAGTAGCATATGGTGTTTGATTCTCATACTAAGTGTTAGAAGATAGGCTTGACTCATATCTATTTTGCATATGATCTTCTTATGTTTACTAAGGACAATTTATCCTCTATTTTGGTTGTTCAAAAAGTGTTGGACTTGTTTTATAAGATTTTTGGATTGAGGATGAATATATCCAAGAGTAAGCTATTTTGCTCTAGAATTGATAGGGCTAACTTGTAGGATATTGTTGCTCAAACTGGTTTTAGAATTGGATCCTTGTCTATTAGGTATTTAGGAGTCCCTCTAGTATCAAAAAGCCTTTCTTGGTCTGACCGTCAGGTTTTAGTGGAGAAAATAGTCAGGAAGGTTAGAAGTTGGGCATCAAAAGCTTTATCATTTGCTGGTTGATTGCAGTTTATCCAAACTGTGATTTTTAGTGAGCAAAATTTCTGGTGTAGGCTGTTTTTGCTGCCTGCAAAGGTGTTAAAGCGTGTGAATCAAGTATGTGCTAGTTTTTTTTTTGTGGAATGGGGTGGACAATTCTGCTCATAGAGCTCATGTTATTTGGGACGTGATATGTCACCCAAAGAATGAAGGGGTTTGGGATAAAGGAAAGTTCTGCTTAGAACATAGCATGTATGCTAAAGTGTTTGCGTCTGTTCTTCACTCAATCTGGTTCACTTTGGGTGGCTTGGGTGGAAGCATACATTCTGAATGGTGTATCTGTTTGGCAAGATCCACTGAAGTAGACCTATAGTCGGGCTTGGAAGAAGCTTCTTAAGTTTAGGGATGCTTTCGCTCAAGTTTGCATTGTTTAGGGGCCTTATAGAGCCCGAAAGGTTTGGGGGATCCTTAGACACAAAGCTGATAGGGTGTCATGGTGCAGGGTTGTTTGGGGTGGTCTTTTCATTTCTTGGCATGCTTTATTCACTTGGTTGATGGTCCAAGATCGGTTGCCTACGAAGAGCAGGATGTTATTTTGGGGTTTTTAATGTTGATGCTGCTTGTTTGCATTGTGGAAATGGCTTAGAGACCCGTGACCATTTATTTTGGGATTGTTCCTTTACAGTCCAAGTTTGGGACTCTATTTTTCTGGCATGTGGGATTGTTGTCTCTTTTAGTGGCTAGATGAAGTTTTTGGTATGGATCCAACAACATGGTAAGAGAAAAACTTTGCTTTCCACTATTCTCCGTTTGGCTTGGGAGGCTTGGTATATTATGTGTGGCAAGAACGAACTGGATGAGTGTATGGTAAGCGACCTAGAAAAGCTATGGATATTTTCTCTCTAATTCAACAAGATGATCGAATAAGGCTTAGTGAATGTACTAAGTTAATTGATTTGAACCCCTGTTTGATATTTGAATGGGGTTTCTAGCTTTACTACTTTAGTTTGGTTTCTTATGTATAATTTCTTTTCTCTTTAGTCTGAATTAGGGGTATGATGTTGTTGGTTTGTATGAAGGTACTTTTAGATGAATAAAACAAACATTTATCCAAAAAAGCTTGTGTAGCAAAAAATCTATTTAAAATGGATTTTTTACTTTGAACTATTGTCTAACATAATAAGTATAGCCGAGTACGAACTGAACGTATGACATGCTTCGTATTGTGGGGGCTTTATCCTCGCACCCCGATCGGGATTAGTGTTGTGGTACGATCATGGACTTGTGGTTGGATTCCTCTATATCTACCACATCTCAATTTTACCTTTTCACTAAGTAGGTTGCACCGAAAAGTTTTTAAGAATGACCAATGTAGAATTCAGGTCAATAACTCTAAGCTGAACAATTATCAATGTCAATTAAATTTCTCTTTCAGATACTCAATGTTAGAGCAATTCAATTCTATCAAATTCCTCATCTTGGAATCAAGTGCTTCAAATCTAGTATAGGGAAACACTTGTGGCTGGAAACTTCAAGGGCAATCTAGATTGAGAAAACATAAGGGTATAACTTGAATTGTATATCTCGTTAAAAATTTCCCTAACTTTAAATGCTCTTTAACCGGTAGCAATGCATTGCACGCCAATAGACAACCAACATACTAGAAAAATTGGTGTGCAGTGCAGTGTCAGCATCCCTACGTCAATGTTCGTTTAAGGTTGGTGAACATATTCGCTTAAAATGTATAAAAAAAGAAGAAAATGGAGAATCGAGTAAACGAATTTATATATAAGTCGATAGACGAGCTTGTTCATGAACATAAACAAACTAAAGTCGCATTATTTTGTGTTTTGTTAATGAACATAAATATTTTGTTCATATTAATTTATTTAGCTTAATAAAAGAATGTTATACAAACGATTCGCGAATATTTTCAACGAACGTTATATTTATGGAATAACTACATATTTAGTACATCACCTATTCTCACGTTAATATTTTAGTACCCTGCCTATTTTTTTGGCATAATGGTACCCAACATTACGTTTTTGTTTCTATTTTAGTACCCACCATTAAAAAAATTAACGGCGAACTAACTAGAAGAGAAAAAATCACATGTGATAGGTTGCCACATCATTTTATCTCTCCTAATCAGCATGTCATGTCGGCTAAAATCATAAAAAACATGCGTCATGCTAACTAGGAGAGAGAAATGATATGACAGTCTGTCACGTGTGCTTCTCTCTCCTAGTCAGTATGTCACATGCGTTTTTCTCTCTCCTAATCAGCATACTGTTAATTTTTTAACGGCGGGTACCAAAATAAAAATAAACTGTAACGTTAAGTACTATTTTGTTAAAAAAATAGATAAGTATTAAAAAATAATACATGAATAAGTGGAGTACTAAATATGTAGTTATTTCTATATTTATTTATGTCCATGAGGGTAAGCATTGAAGTCTCAGTCGAAGATTCGAAGCAATGAAAGCGGTGGGAGCCTCGAGAACCATTACATAATGATGAATTAAATTGTAATTTTTTGAGTCAAAATAAATTTAAGTTGTAATGAGATTTTGATATTGGATTTACGTGAATGGGTGGAAGTAGAGATAAAGAAAATATTTTATTTATATATATACAATTTTGTGTTTTTAATAATTTTAATCAATTGCTTTTTTGGAGAAATTCACATTTTATTTTTTATACACTTAAATATATCAAAAATATGAAAATAACTAATTTTGTTTAAAATACAAATTCTGTAATAATAGCTAGGGTCGTAAACGAACTTAACATTTAGTAAACTGTTCGTAAACCGTTCGATGGAAAGTTCGTTTATTTATTAAACAAACGAACATGAACAAGATTTTATGTTCGTTTAATTAAATGAACAAACACACGAACAAAGAGCTTGTTCGTTCATTACCGTTCGTGAACATTCGGTAATCCGTTCATTTAAAACTATTCACACATGTCCATTTATATTTATTATTTTTCATAACAAAAGATTATATTTAAAAAGATAAAAACATATATTAAAAATATGAAGAAAAAAAGAAAAAATTTAAACAATACTCAATTCTGTTTGCGTTCGTTTTTGTTCGTTTATTATTTTAACGAACAAACATGAACAAGAAATTATGTTCGTTTAGTTGTTCGTGTTCGTTTATTTTTTCGGTTAAAAATAAACGAACAAACAGGAACACACCCTCGTTTGTGTTTATTCGGTTGGTTTACATGCCTAATAATAGCAATTCAGTAAAATATACTAAGTAATGTTACATTTCCTAATCCAAGCATTCCAATCTTACATTTTGTCCATTAAGGCCGAGTATTTCATCGAGTCGCGTTGAGTCAACTAAATTTTTTCGAGTTAATCGAGTTGTTCGAGTTTCTGTTCAAATTTAAATGTTAATATTTATATGTTATGGTACTAATAGTTCCAATTTAAATAGCTTTCTAAAACGGTATACAATATATGTGTATCTTCATATTTTTCTCATATGTGACATATTTATCGGGCAGAGTTGAGAAACCCAACTCGAACTTAAAAGAATGACACAGTAATTACTAAAATGTTTGAGTTATTCGAATCTCATTTTATAACTCAAACTTTATTTGAATTTTTTTTGAATCTAGTCAAGTTTATGAAATTATGATTCGAATCAAGTTTTATTTTCGCGTTGAATCAAAAAATTCGAGTTTTCCGAATCAAGTCAAATTTTTGCACACCCTTTCATCCATATTTTAAGAATGAACAATGTGAAATTCAGGACAGAAACTCTAACTTGAACAATAATCAATCTGAATTAAATTAGTCTTTCAAATACTCAATGTGAGAGCAATTAATTCAATTCTATCAAATTCCTCATCTTGGAACCAAGTGCTTCAAATCCAGTAAAGGGAAACACTTGCGGCTAGAAACGTCAAGGGATTTCAAGGGCAATCTAGATTGAGAGATCAAGGAAAGACCTAAACCGAAATTGTTGCAAAAATAACGGAAACCGATGGTGATTTTTTTGTTACTCGGCAATAATTATTTCTTAATGAGAAATCATAGAGTATAATTTGAATGGTATGTTTTGTTAAAAACTTTCCTACCTCTAAATGCTCTTGAATCAGTAGCACTGCACTGCACTGCATGCCAACAGGCAACCAGCAGACTCGAAAAATTTGTTTGTTTGTGCAGTGCCAGCATCCCTACGTAAATGTTCGTTTAAGGTTCCTGAACATATTCGTTTAAAATGTAAAAAAGAAAGAAAGAAAAGGGGAACCGAATAAACAAACTTATATATGAGTCGATAGACAAATTTGTTCATGAACATAAACGAACTAAGTGACATTTGTTTGTGTTTTATTAGTGAACATAAAAATTTAGTTTATATTAATTTATTTAGCTTAATAAATGAATGTTATACAAACGATTCAAAACGTTATATTATATCCCTGAGGGCTGAGTGTAAGCATTGAAGTAAGTCAGTCTAAGCAATGAAAGCGGTGGGAGTCTCGAGGACCATTACATAATTCCATCCATTGCTTTCTCTACACCAACCCTTCCTAACTAGTTTCAATTAAGGGGAGTATTAGATGAAATCGAGTCGAATTAAATAAATTTTTCAAATTAGTCGAGTTGTTCGAGTTTTTATTTAAATTTAATTGTTAATATCTCTACACCATAGAGATAAAACGATACACGTGCCAATAAACCTTAATCGAGTTGAGCCAACCTAATTCAAAATATCATCAGAAGCACATTCCAAATTTCAAGAATCAAAATAACTCCCTACGTTAAATGCATGAGACATGAATGAGTCTTTGTATTAAAACTTGTATCCATTTCTCAGTAGGCACTGAAATCGGAGCAATGAAAGCGGTGGGAACCGTAAGGACCACCGGCGGCCACGTTTCACGTAGTGTGACTGATGCCGATGCTTCTCTATTTTTTGGAAACGGTTACATGTCGTATCCATTTCAGTCTGTTGAAGCAATGAAAGCGGTGGGACTGGGAGGCTCGAGAACCATTACATAATTTCATCCATTCCTGTCAGCTCTACACCAACCCTTCCTAACCACACCAAACTACAATCAATGGTCAACATTTATATATATTAGGCAGAGTTGAAAAATTCGACTCGAACTTGGAAACCGATATATTAATTACTAATATTTTTTAGTTATTTGAGTATCATTTTATAACTCAGAATTTATATGAATCTTTAGTCTAATTGATTTTATGAAATTACGATTCGAGTAGATTGTTTTACATTCTATAATTTTATTTTCGAAATTTTCGAGTCAAGTCGAATTTTTGCCTACCACTATCGTCCCTATTAATCAGATAAGATTAGGTAAAATCCCTCTTAATCATATTTTAGAATTTTACATTCTATAATCTTATTTTCATCTGAAATTTTAGATTCTGTGAACCAAACCTATGATAAATGCTTGAGACATGAATTAGGGGTGTTCAAACTTCGGTTAAAACTGAATTAACCTAAGATTTATATATATTCGGTAAAATTGAGAAATTCGATTCGAACTTAGAAACCGATATAATTTCATCCATTAAAAAAACAATATCGCCGTACAATACTCAACTCACAATAAAAAAACAATTGACTACTGGTCTTCACTGCTTTGTTACACAACAATATTCCTTTTTTATTATGCATGACTCTTTCTACTTAAACCTCTCTATCCATTTCAGTGTAGGCATTGAACTCAGCTGAAGCAATGAAAGCGGTGGGAGCCTCGACATAATTTCATCCATTAAAAAAACAATATCGCCAACATCTGTACAATACTCAACTCAACAAACAAATTAATGTAACTCACACTAAAAAAAACAATTGACTCCTGGTCTTCACCGCTTTGTTACACAACAATATTCCTTTTTTATTCTGCATGACTCTTTCTACTTAAACCTCTCTATCCATTTCAGTGTACGCATTAAAGATATGTTGTATTTCCATATTTAGGGAGACTTTTCTTTGACCAAAAATATAGGGAGATCAATATTGTATTTTTATCTTCTATTTTTGCTAAAATTAATGATAGATGTTCGATGCTAAACAATTTGATTAATATTAAATATATGTCTTTTTTTTGTTTAGTCATCGGTAGTCGACTCATTGGTCGAATAATCTGAGTTATGTTTTACAAGGGTTCAATATGGGGCGACACTCCCAAATCAATTTTTCCATTGACAATGTCAGGATTTGGACCCTTGACCTTGCTTAAGGGACCTACCACCAGGGACAAATGTAAGGGGAGGGGGGAGGGGCAATTGCCCTCTTAACTTTGATGGTTGAACTACATTCTAGGTCATTGGTAGTTTCGAAATCATTTCAATTAAGTATTTGCCCCTCCCGAAATTGTCTGGTATAATTTAATTTTAGGACCTTATCAATTTTAAAATCAATTGATTTAAGCATTGACCCTAATTTTTCAGGTTTAATTACTTTTTAAGACCTTTTAATTTTAAAATTAGTGAAATTAATGTTGGAAAAAAAACATGATAAATTAGAAAGTTTGAGGCATATTTTCTATGGGTAAAGATGATGATTCAAATGATGAATTTATGGACTCATACTCTACTCCATGAGATCTTTTCAATGGTACCTCATATGCTCAAAATGGTTGAATGATAAATGAGAAATTGATGCTCAAAGTACGATACTTGTGAATTGTGTAAGGGAAAAAATGAAGAAGCCATATTCCACATTGGTAGGATATAAGTATGGGAGATGTTTATATACACTAACCCACTTGTTTGTCATTGAATTACTTGGGTTGAAACTATTTCTTACGCGCAAGCATAGGGGGTGCGAATTGAAGCTCGTCAAACTCATTTGGGTTGAGGGTGCACTTGCACAATTTGACATATCTTTTTGAATATTCATAATTAAGAGGATCCTACTAGGTTAAACACAACTTGAAAAATCTTTTCTCTCCTCCAATTTTTGATGATGGACAAAGGCAAGGGTATAGTTCGTGATCTCTGCAGCAGTGCAACTGTAGCTGATCATCTTGTTAGAACCAAATCATAAAATAATATAAAATTAAAATCCAGGATCTATCATGTCAAATCATAAGAACAATAAACTGAAATAATCTGAATGCGGAAGCGTACCTAAATTCATTGATAGATTGGAAATCTTGAATCTTGATATGGAAATCCCAAGAATTTTGGTATTGATCTTCCAAGAAGATAGGTTATCTCTTGAAGTAAAACTCTCTGACGGGGAAGGAGAGAAAAACAAGTTAACCTATTTCTTGGGGACCACTACCTCTTTATATAGTTGATTATTAAATCAAACTATTAAATATTTATAACTCTGCCCCTCATTGAATTATAAATATATCTTATGGTATCTACACTTTTATTTCCATGACATTTTAATACCTATGACACGCTTAACTTAATTGGTCACTTTATTTTGTGTCATACTTTATAATAGCAACATACATTTTACATATGTGCCCACAATTGCAGATTTTAATCCAACAATCTCCCACTTGGGCAACATATGTTTCCTGATAAATGTACAACCTTATGAGCTCAAAATTTTGCTATTATATAATAGGTATTCTATAACAATCTCGTCCATCAACTATATCCACATAGGATCAAAGCGGTCTTCGACATATCAATCATGACTGGACCCATCAATGGTCACGTATACAAATATAGTCAAATGACATAGATCAATCATGGATGTGTAGCATGGAAAATTACATGAAATGTGAACCATACATGTCTATTTCCAACTGGTCCTCCTAAACCTTAGTGAGATCAACTTTACTGAATTCAGAGTGTGCATAAACCAAAAGAACTTTATTTCTGCGGAAAATAATCTTAAATAACTTTAAACTGAAGTAACTGAAATTGTGTCTAAACCGAATGAGCATTTTTTCAAAATTACAAACTCCCACTAAAACCGAATATCCTTTAATAACATTACACCCACATGAGTAGTGTGCTCATGAAAGACCTAGGGTGACAGTTTCTTAATATGCGCGCAATTATGGAGTTTGTACCAACATGCTCTATAGACACACAACCACTCTGAATTTTCTTTAACAACTAGGAACTTAATATTTATGTGCTTTAAATTTGAGGTATTCCTATTGTTTACAGAATAAATGAATGCATATTTATTGTCACAAAATAACTGAAGTGGTCTTTCTATTCAATCTATAATTAGCAGTCCATGTGACAAAATTCTTTTGCATCAATATTCTACTAGAATCGAAGTCTGTAAACATAATGATCTCTAACTTACCAGAACTCCGACATGTGAGCAAGTATTTTTTTGTTCTCTGAAGATATCTCATAACCCCATTGGCTGCTATCCAATGGTCCATAATATGATTCCTCAAATATTTGTTTAACATTCCAACAATGTACACAATTTCCGAACGCGTACATACTTAAGCATAAATTAAATTCTCTATAGCTTATGCATAGAGAATCTTTTGAATTTTCTAAATTTCAAGGTTAGTTTTAGGGCATTGAGTAAGACTAAATTTGTCTTCTTTAGTAATATGAGTATCACTTGGTTTTACTCCCACTGAACTTGTAGTATATACAATTGCCAACCAAATTTATCTCAAAACCAAATGAGATAATCAAAATGAAATTTATATTTTCATTAATGAGAGTTTTACTTAAAATCATAGATGAATTTCTTTAATTTACATATCATTGATATTGTATCATAAGACACAACTCTATGATTGTATCATATAAATAATTTCTTCAATGTTGCCATTGAAAAAAAAAACACAAGCTTAACATTCATCTTATGTAGCTCAAGATTAAAATAAGCAACAAGCGTCGTGATTATCCTGAAAGAGTCTTTCAATAAAACTTGAGAGAAAGTCTCTGCAAAATCAATGTCTTCTTTTAGAGTATATCCTTTAGATACAAGACGTGCTTTATACTTATCCACATTATCATTTGCATCCCTCTTGGTTTTAAATATCCATTTACAACCAATTGGTTTGCACCTTAAGGTAATGAGACAAGTTCCTAAACTTTATTGTCTTGCATAAAATTATACTCTTCTTGAATGACATCAATCCACTTTTGAGAGTTAGAACTTTTTATGGTCTGATAAAAAAATGATTGAACATTTTCTATCATTCCATTGTTACCTTATTTTCTTGAAGAAATACAATATAATAATCTGGAATAGTATTTCATCTTCCTCTCGTGGACCTCTTTAATGACACTTGTTTTTTTTAAGGTTGTTGAGTTTGTTCTTCTGAAACAATTACCTTATCTTGAATGGGAGTTGTTCAACATTGTTTTGTTGAGGTACTTGATTCACTTCTTGATTAATGATAGGTTGAAAACCTAAACATTGTCAAAAGTGATAGTAGGAATTAAATTATAATTCAATTCCTCCTCAATAACAATGTATCTAACCTTATTTCTCCCTCCAAACTCAACATCCTAAAAAATTATAAATCTCTCCTTAAAATAATATTAATTGTGGGATCATAGAATTTACAGCCCATGGATCACTCAAAATAACCGAAGTAGTTGCTCGCTTTTAAAGTTTAATTCCTTTACATGTGTCCCAACTTATACAAAAGAATCAACACTTAAAAACTTATTGTCGTTTCTTTTGGCTAGAACCCTTAGCAACTTTATTTTAATATTTTCTTTATTGCCCTTATTCTTAAAGACACTAACTAAATGAGCACTAACCAAAAGATTATTTTTACACTTATAATGCTTCAACCTTTCTTCCTTTTGAACACGATGAGAAATGAACCCAAATAGAGTATATTTCTCCCTTTGACATTTGTAACTTGAATTGGTTAAATTGTATAGGAAGCGATATCAAAACCATAAGAACAAACAATTGTTAGAATGTTCGATCTTATGTGCCTTAAATTTTGAAGCAATAAAAAGAATTTTTATAATCTACTCTCTCACATTTCCTTGACACTTATACTTCATAGACATCAAAGAAAGCATAAGTGATGTCACCTTAACCTTAATGTTTTAGGTAAATCATTTCTTAATTTCGTCAAGGAAACCCTTAGTATGAATAATCTCTTTAGATTTGTGCTCCTAAAGACATCTAGAATGTTGTGTTTTATGATCATTAGACCCATGCGATTCGAACGATCTCACCTCTCAAAATACCTTTTATGGGTGCTTACCGCAGTGAGATGTCCAAGTTGTTCATTCCTTAGTGCAAAGTCTATGTTCATACATCAAAATATTATATGTAAGTGTCTTTTCTATTCATTGAAATTAGTTTCACTAAACATGAGTGTAGAATGTATTTAACAGATATTGTGATAACAAAAATAAATTACCTAAATATAGAACAAAAATAAGTAAATAAAATAGAAACACGCTCACATAAATATTCATAAGTAAACAAATAAATTCAAAATAATGACTAGTTCACCTCAAGATACCAAGCACAACATTAATATCAAGTCTTTGGACAGTAATATTAACTGTAAGCGGTAGTCTTGTTGTAGCAATCAAACACTGACAATAAACCATGTCAAACAATAGGCTAATCTTTGGACTAACGTATTGCTCACATAAAATACCTTATAATTGTCACAAATTTATCGCCACAGTTGTCGTTGTAATTCTGCCAAATATTAACTTTCCTTTGGGCCAATTAATAAACGCATGAATTACAAAAATCCATAAATATCTTGATATTTTAAATAAACTAATCTACACAAAAGCGGTCACTTTGGTGACATTATGTTTCAATTAATCTATTAAAATATTAGATATCCGAAGCCAAAATATGAATTTAATTGTTTCAAAATATTTTCCTTAATTTTATCTTTCAATTAAATTAAAAGATAACCAAAGTAATAATAAATTTGAATAAAGGTAAACATCATATCAAGATATCGGACACTCCATTAATATTTCATCTTTGGATAAAACATTAACTTGCAAGTGATATCTTGGTATAGTAATCAAACATTGATAATAAGAACATGTCAAACAGAAATCTTCCTTTGGGCCGATTTATTGCTCACATATAAAACCAAATAATTATCACATGTTTATTACCATAGTTGCACATGTAATAATGTCAATTATTAACCTTCCTTTGGGCCGATTAATACTAACATAATCCGACTTACATGCACAAAACCTTCTATATTTTAAAATAAAATAATTTCCACAATAGAGGTCACTTTGGTGACTTAATGTTTCAATTAAATTATTTTAAAATATATACAATAAATATACCGATAACCAAATTTAAAATTTTGTAACAGTCAAAACTGAAATTTCTGATAACACTTAAGTTTCCGAAATAACCCAAAATAAGGTTGCTTGAATGGGGCTATCAGAAATCGAAAAACTGAAATACTTGACTGTTTCTCAAAAAATTCCTTAAATATGTCTTTACAGAAATTAAAGTCAAATTCAAAACAACCAATCTTTAACTAAAAGTCAAAATCAGAAGTATCATATAAATGAGTAATTCATAAATTGATCACATTAAACTTCAATATATCCATAATAACCCAATAATAAAAATTAAATTTTTAATCAAACCGTATCGAATATAAATTTCATAAAATTAACTTCCAAAACCAAAACAATATTTAACCTGACGATGTAGCAACATGTAACTTCATTATTCCAAAATAATACATAAGGGAAAAAAAAGTTGCTAAACCAGATTAATATATGAAGTAAGCCCAACTAAAAGCATATATGTGTGAGCCATATATATATAAGAAACCACAGCAGCAAGAAATTATCCCACCAATTAATACCGAAATACAAAAATCAAAATATAACTCTAATTAAACGCAAAAGAACAAGAAACTCTAAATAGCATATTGTTCGATTATGTCATAAAGAAATCAATAAAAAATACTTTAGAACAGAATCCAGAGTGAATTACTTTCTCAGTTCACTACATTTATCAAGCCATAAGGTAAATCTTAAAACTAACACTTACCACCGTAGCACCCAATAGGATTATATATATGATTATAATATCCATGGAAAGTGGCTTAATAACATAAATATGCCATTAATATTAAAAAAAACTTAAAAATCAACAGTAGCAAATTAAGGTTTGTCGCACATAATAGTAATATGGAATTCCAAAACTTAGCAAATAGCATACCCTGATGCATGCGAAAACAAAACAAAATCTTTATCGCATAATTGAAACAACGAAACATAAGAATTTCATCGCCAAATTTAGAGTTTTGATTTTAGAAGATTTAATAATAAACCATTCAAAGTAAATCCATAATTGATTCTTAATGATTCAAACATGGCGAGTCTCTGATGCCACTTGTTAGAACCAAATCATAAAATAATATAAAATTAAAATCCAGGATCTATCATGTCAAATCATAAGAACAATAAACTGAAATAATCTGAATGCGAAAGCGTACCTAAATTCATTGATAGATTGAAAATCTTGAATCTTGATGTGGAAATCCCAAGAATTTTGGTATTGATCTTCCAAGAAGATAGATTATCTCTTGAAGTAAAACTCTCTGACGGGGAAGGAGAGAAAAACAAGTTAACCTATTTCTTGGGGACCACTACATCTTTATATAGTTGATTATTAAATCAAACTATTAAATATTTATAACTCTGCCCCTCATTGAATTATAAATATATCTTATGGTATCTACACTTTTATTTCCATGACATTTTAATACCTATGACACGCTTAACTTAATTGGTCACTTTATTTTGTGTCATACTTTATAATAGCAACATACATTTTACATATGTGCCCACAATTGCGGATTTTAATCCAACACATCTCATTATTGTATACTGAGAGACAGGCGACTAAAGATCTCAAGCACCTCGGAGTGGCCGAAAATATGTCTTTAAGAATACTGCGTAGTTGCAGGCCTCAACCGATTCCAGTCGATTTCTATCCAATTTCAGATATTTATTTTTTTACTATATTTCTTTTTGTTCACTTAATAAAAGGTTCCTTTTATTTTTCTTTCTTCGTAACAATTAAATCCCAACTCTTTTATTTTTTATGGTTTAATCACTTTTTAAGATCTCGATTATTCCAAAAATAAACAACTTGCCCCCTCATGATTCAATCATGACTTCGTCCCTACTTACCACCTCATCTCGTAAGACTAACTGATATCAAATAGTCATATTGTTAATCAAATTTAGTTCTTAGTGTTGTGCATAGAAAGAAACACCAAAAAAGCAGACAACTTCCTATATTGCATGGGACATGCACAACTCTTTGTATTAAAACCTCTTTATCCATTTCGTTCCATCAAAATCTGCTGTGAACCCCTTTTGAAATCGACTCTTCAACAACCCTATCCACTACATTAAAGACATGTTGTATTTCCATATTTAGGAAGACTTTTCTTTGACCAAAAATATAGGGAGATCAATATTGTATTTTTATCTTTTGTTTTGGCTAAAATTATTGATAGATGTTCGATGCTAAACAACTTGATTTATATTGAATATATGTCTTTTTCTTGTTTAGTCATCGGTAGCCGACTCATTGGTCGAGTAATATGGATTGTGTTTTATAGAGGTTCAATATGGAGCAACCCTCCTAACCAATTTTTTTCCATTCACAATGTCAAAATTCAAACCTCTTATCTTACTTAAGGTACCTAACACATCATCCTGCTAGATTGACTAATTGTTGATCAAATAGACATATTTTAATATGTAGAATGTCTTTTCGGTAAGGTACATATTAAAAATCTTATCATTAATAAATTATTTATTTCTTTGCAAAAAAAACATTAAAGATACGACAAATTAGAATGGTGAAAGATTAAAAGAAGGAGGAGAAAAAAGACAAATTATTTGTTCTGTGAATAAGATTTTAAATTGAGTGCGTTTTAATTAAAACCCTAATCATCCAAGAAAAACGATCTTGGGCAATCATGGATAAAGGGTATGGATGGTTTTTGTATCAAACTTGCCAGAGCAACTACACTGGCAAGGCGTTTGGCAAGTTTTCGATAGACATGGAGTGGTTGTGGATGTTTTGTACCGAGAAAGAGAACAAGAGATGGAACCAGATTTGTGTTTGTGCGTATGGGATCAAAGGCGGACACAGATCGAATCATAGAGCGTTTTCATGGATTTTAGATTTACGGATCCAAACTAAGGGTAATGATGGCACAAAAGGAGACGAGGGATACGTTTTGGAGACGAAAATGTGACGAATTTAATTCAAGGTCGAAAAAGGCGATCCAGAAACAACGGGTAAATAATGATCACACAGACAATTCAAAAGGGAATCCATTGAAGCGTTTTAACAAGGATGATGCTAAAGATGAACAGATCTCAACGAAAGAGCAATCCAAGGTTGAAGAGAAATGCAAACACGTGGATGGGGTTACTGATACTGAAAAATGGGAAATTTTACAGAATTGCGCCTTGGGTTTTTGCCGTCAACCCAACCAAATAGCGGATCTTGCAAAGGAGATTATAAAGGCAAAATTGATAGGTTTCTCATTGATATAAGTCACGGGATCACTTGTTTTATTCATGTTTGAAGATAAAGAATCGAGGAAGAGAATTTTGGAGACTAGTCATCTTGAACAATGGTTTGAAAATTTAATTGAATGGTCACCTACGTCATCTTTGCCGAATCGAAGGGTATGGCTCTCCATTAGTGGAATCCCGATCCATGGATGGTCTGAAGAAACCTTTCAGAATATTGTAGTGTGTTGGGGTGATCTCGTTCGGATTGACATTGAGACATCGGCACCATTGACATTTGAACGATGTTGATTTCAAATAGAAACTAACTGGAATACACACATAGATGAAGTAATGGACATGTATATTAACGATAACGCCTTTACAATCCGCGTTGCAGAAATTGAGGAAGCGATCGACCCTTAGTGTGACTGTAGTTGTGAGGTGACGAACTATTTGGATGATACAGTTAGTAACGAGGATTTGTCCATGGAGATGTCTAGCCCGATTAAGGTGTCTGTGAGTAAGAGGTCAGCAAATGATACAATGGTACCTAATTCGTTCTCATATGCGGCTGTGGGATCGAGTAAAATTGAACGCATGTGGAATGGGAAAAAGGGAGAGGATTGGCGTGTGATGTGCACAACTAGTTGGATGGCGGATGAGGATGTAAGCTTTGTCCATCGTGAAGGGGAGAGTCAACGATTTTTGGATGTTTTGTCGAGTGATGTTGTGGTGGATATACTTCCAAACAATGTGGGAGTACCGTGTGTAGAAATTGCTGCAGAAGAACAAGGAGCTGATGATTTGAGCCCACATGCAGATAGGCCGAGGGTAGAAATTCCTAGGGCTAACAAGGCTCAAACAATTGAATACAATGGTGAGTATAAAAGGTTGCAGCAGATATCAAAAATTGAGTTGAGTTTATTATCGCCTGGTGAGAGAGGTGAGGCTGAATCGAAACTGGAAAAGAAGGTCAGGTGTCGTCCGAAGAAAAATCCAAAACCATCAGAGGTAATTGCAAATGGCTCTTTGTCAGATTCAGACTTCTATAACCAGAAACGTGTCATTTTAAGAGAGGTGAGAGAAACTTTGAAAATGGGAAAACTGATTGGGGTGGTAACAATTGGAAACGAACAAGAAATTGCACAAGACATTGCATGTATGATTGAAGCGTGCGAACGCCACTAATTGGGCAAAGAGCTGAGATTGTTGTTGGGGAATGTGAGAGGGATTGGTTCGACGTCGAAACACAAATCGGTTCAGCGCCTCTTGCGACAACAAAGGTGTGAGATGTTCATTATACATGATTAGATGTTCAAGATGATATTTATGTACAACATTTTTGAATGATTCAAGCTTTGTTTAGATTTTGGGGAATGGTGCGACAATTCTTTTTTAGCATGATTGTTGGTGTCTCGATAAACCGTTGGTTGTTGTTTTTTCGAGACTTTTCAGTTTTAGTTTGGTGAATAATTCAATGGCTTTGGTGCATGATTTTCTTTGTATAGATAGAATGGAGTGGTGTGGTTTCTTTCGACATAATCTGCTTCAAGCTTGTGTTTCGATTTCTATATTAAGGTAAATTGTGAGGAACGACGGGTATGGAAACACACAACATCGGGGCACTTCTCGGTTGGTGCATTGTATAGAATGTCGACTTCTTTTGGCCTGCAAATTGCATCAGAGGTAAGTACCATTTTGGAATCTATCTTTTTCACCTAAGATCAAATGTTTTCTATGGTTTATTTTGTCGGGAAGATTACCTACGTTGCATATGTTGCAAGAAAGGGGGCTTCCACTTGTTGAACACATGTTGTGGTGCCATTGTGTAATGGGGGAGGACAGTGTCGTCTGTTGCACTATTTTGCGTGGCAGCTTTAGTCGTTAATTTTTGGTTTTTGGAAGGTGGTTGTCATCCGCCCAGCAAGGGTTGTCAATTTTCTTCAATGAGTTCACGGTTGAGGATGATTTTTCATGCATTGCGATTGTTATGTGAGTCTAAGTGGAAAGTGGCACCTTTGGTGGTAATTGAATTGGATTCAAAGGTGGCGTTGTCGTGGTATTTGTACAATGAGAATCAGCCTTGGAATTATTGGTGATGGTTTCGTTAATTTGATAAGGCATGCGAGTCATTGTCGTGTGTGTGTTTTCACAATATATATCGGGAAGCATATAGTTTGGCCGACTCTTTGGCGAAGGGTGGTATTGATCGCCCATCTTGGTTTTGCATGATGGCATGAGTGGTTGTGTGTTTGCTTTATTTTGCTCGAGTTTGGTATGGTATTTTAATGGGTGTTTGTTACCTATATCACACTCTTCGGTACTTTTTTCCTCCATTTAGGTGTAGGGGGCTTTTTAATGAGGCTGTTGAGTGTGAAGGCTCTGTATGATTCCTTTCAATAAAATCATACGCTTTGCCGATAAAAAAACTAAAACCCTAATCTTCCTTTATTTTTTTAAACAATTTTTATCTAAAGAAAGGGAAGAAAAAATTTGTTCACTTAATAAAAAGTTCCTTTTATTTTTCTATCCAATTTCAAGTATTTATTTATGTACAATATTTCTTTTTGTTCACTTAATAAAAGGTTCCTTTTATTTTTCTTTCTTCTCGGGTTGTTATACTTGTAACAATTAAATCCCAACTCCTTTATTTTTTTATGGTTTAATCACTTTTTAAGATCTCATCGTTCCAAAAATAAACAACTTGTCCCCTCATAATTCAATCCTGGCTTCGTCCCTACCTATCACCTCATCTCGTAAGACTAACTGATTGTTATCAAATAGTCATATTGTTATCAAATATTCATATTTTAATCGGGTAGAATATCCTTCTGTAAGGTACTCATTAAGAAATTTATCATTAATAAATTAACTTTTTCTTTGCAGAAAAAACATTAAAGATACGGGAAATTAAAATGATGAAAGATTAAAAGAAGGAGGAAAAAGACAAATTATTTGTTATGTGATTTTAGGAAGATTACATAACCATCCACCACCGACCACCATAACCATACACCATAAACTACACATCCAGAACACCAATACCAATCAAATCTACAATGGAGTTGAAATTGTCTGCCGTTTTTTATGTCTTCACTCTAAAATATAAATTTAAGATTTAGGGTTAAAGTTTAGAGTATTAAAATATGGTGTATTTTTTAAGATTTAGAGTTTAGGATTTAGAATTTAATGTTAGAATATAGAATTTAATTTTTTAGTGTTAGGGCATGAAAATGGACATAAAAAAAGTAGAGGATTTTTGTTCTCTACAATGGCTCCATGTTCGATTCCTCTACGGAGCCTCGCAAGCCTTTCTTTTATTTTCTTTTATGATTTTGTCGACGGTGATGTTTATTTTGGTGTTGGTTGCCGACCGTCGGTATTTATCTTTATCATTGTTTTATCATATCCTGTTTTGGTTTGTTATTTTTCTTCTGTTTTATTCTAATTTTCAATAAAAATCTCTTTTGTTTGGGTTCTTTCTTTTCGCACATTTTTGTGCATGTTCGACTACTTTTGTCGCACTTTTTAACTCTGCTCTTGTGGCATGTTTCCTCTATCAATTGACACGTTGTTTGCCTACCTCTGTTGATATGTGATCGTGTAGAGATTCTCACGTCGTTCGTATCTGATTTGCGATTGCTGGTGGTCTTTCAGTGGTTAATTCCCTTTTGTGATTGTTTTACCACGTATTTAGATCTATTTTGGGAGGCAGCTTGTAAGTTTGCTTTGGTTCGCTCGACACTCCATCTTTCCTAAAGCGTCTATTTGGATAAAGGGAAAGGAGTATTGTTGACTATTACTAGGTTAATATGGATGATCTGTAACAATTGTAGAGCGATTAGGTGTTCTCTAAATATGAGTGCAAGTGCACACTCCTGTCAAGTTATAATATAAAAGATGATATCGTCTCCCACGAGGATTGGACAACTAACTCGAATTATAAATTCTTGCACAAAGAATATTTAAATGCACAAGTAATTTTTAGTTTGTTTAAAATAAAAGTAAATAAACACAAGTAATTAAGAGAAGAGATCAGATTGATAGAATGGGTCAGGTTATGCTGCTCCGTAGTATGAAACTACGTTGAATAGGTTAAGTTGTATTTCGCTGCCAGAATTTGTTTCCTTGACGAAAGATGGCAGATTGGTGCTTCGACGTTTTTGTTGCCTCGGCAGGTAGAACGGATGATTGGCTCGGCGGCAAACTTGGCAGACCTTCAAGGCTCAGCAGAACGCTTCGAGAATGATTCAGATTATGTCTAAGTCAAAATACTGTTGATGCCTGCTACAGATAATACTCGTCAGCGTGAATCTTGCAATGAACAACAACCTTTGGTTCGTCCTCTTTTAGCCCCCTTAAACCCTAACCTAAGTCTAGGCTGGATTGATCAACACCTGGTATGGATGAGATCATGCTTACTTCTTTCGTGAGTTTGACTCTCTCGATGCCAAACAAATGGATTACTCACAATCGATCTTTCGAACTCAATTGAAAACAATGAAGAACATGAAATGAGCAAACCTTGAATTAATCGCAATAACAAACTTGAACCTAAACAACCGTTCTCACAACTACTTTACAACACAACCCAAACCCTAGAAAATTTAGAACATAATGGTGGCATGAAAGCACAAGAGAAACTAAGCTATGCCAAGAGATCTCTATTGTCTAAAATACAAGGTAAGATCGGGTATATATATGGCATGGCCTATGTAACCCCCTAGACCAGCCTATACGGAATGACCAAGTCTAATAAGGCACATCCCAATTAAAACTCAAGTGAAAAACCTGTTGGCAAATTAAATATTTATTTCGACAGCATAACGACAGGACTCAATGAAAACCATCAAGTTGGATAAACCTGTGTAGTGCATCAAGTAGCATTTCCAAAGTCAATCATAACATAGACTCATAAATGATATAAGCAGCCATGACCACATAAGTAAACTCATTATAGGATGGTTACAAAATAAGTATCAATTAGCATATCAAAATATTTTAAGTTTAATACCATACATAACAAAATATAGGCACGTGTCACCCTGAAAGTACAAACGGTGGATAGAAATATTACATTAAAAAAGAATGTCAAATGTGTCGATCCTCCAAGTGTCAGCTACGGGGGTGGCCTATCCAAAATATCTGATGCTACGGGGGATAGAAACATTTGCATCATTACATAATAAATCATGTCATGCAAAACATATCATAAAAAGCATCAAAGTTTCCATGCAACCTATCTACCCTCCAACCGAACACCATGATATAGTTCCCCAGAATAGTATCCTATATTGGCATTAACCCAAGCCCATTGGGCGGGGTACCATCCTAAGGTAATACCTTAGGATACGGGCAGCCCTAGTCAAAACTTAGGAACCCAAAACGGGCGGACCAAGCTGAAGCTTAGGAACCGAGTATGAGCGGATCTAGCCGAAGCTAAGGATCCGAATACGGGAGGTCTTACCAGCTGGATCAGGGCTGAGCCGATAATCTCCACATCATACCCCAAGTGCCTCTACTAATTAGTCCAGGTAGTAACATAATACGCAATAATAACAGTTATAGCAATGCTTAACAACATATTTCCACACTGATAACCGAAAACCATAGGGCATTCTTGTCATATCAGATGCTAGGGCATATATCAAACATGCAGTACAATCGTTTATAAAAGAAAACATGCTAGACATTAAGCTTTTCTTTATTGATATTTCCTACATATATATATATATATGGTGTGGAACTGAAGTTGAAGCTAATATATCCTCAAAAGGGTTTAGGCCTTGTTTGGTAAAGAGAGGTTTGGGCAAAAAATAGAGGTTTGAGGCATAATTAGAGGTTTGACCAATCAAATATGCTAATATTGTTGTTTGGTGAACAACAAATTGAAAGATCGGATTGGAGTAAAACCGCTAATTTTGAAAAAGCTCATAATAGAAGCTTTTTGAGATTAGAGGTTTGATATTAGAGTTGTAAAGACACTTTTACCCTTACTAGTTACCAAAAATCTCAAAATAACCTAAATTAAATATTCTTCACCCTATTTATAAGCTAATCCTATTTACTTTTTTCTTTTTATTATCACATATTTATATGTGTATTTAAATTTATTAATTTATTAAATTATATTAAAATAATTATATAAATAATAAATTAATATATAAATCATTCGAATATATTTAGAAAAGTTATATTAAAAATAATTTTATAGATCTAATTAATATTAATTAGATACAAAATATTGATAACTAATAAACTATTCAAACAAGTATTGAATATAATTATGTCCTTATATGTCATTTTACTTGTTTAAATAATCTAATAGCTATCAACTATCAGTTAATTTTATCAAACACTTTTATACAATCCGCTAGTCAAATCAGCTAATGCAATCAGCTATTAACTAATGTAATCCACTATTCGCTTTCAGCTATCCGCTAATTGCCAAACATGGCCTTAGTATCACTCATATACACAGTGAAGGTTGTCGGCGTTCTCTGCAATCATGAAATCCTCCCTTGCATTCTTCGCACTACTTTGCCTTCTTCTGGTACATTTCATTCATTCTTTCATTTTTTCTTCTCAACAAAATATTTATTTATTAAATGGGAAATTGCTAAAGTTCAAAACGTTGTAATAAAAATGGGTATGTAAAGGACTGTTGGAGAAACCGTTATGTCGTTTCTATAACCATTTCCAGACAAAAAGATTAACATAGCTCGTGAATAACAATCTCTCATTGTTTTTATGTTTTTTTCTTGGTCACATCTCATTGTTTAGATGTTTTGCAGTTTGCGGAAACTAATGCTGCAAGATAAGTGCTAGAAGAAGGAAGTAAAAACAAAATGTTGGAGAAGACCACCACCGAAGCTGATAAATCATTTCTCAAAGTCTTCGACCCTAACCGTCCTCAATATAATTATCTGTCTCAGGAAGCCATGAAGAACACTTTCTTCAAGGATCTCGACCCTAACCGTCCCAATACAACTACCTTTCTCAGGAGGCCATGAAGAAGGCTTTCCTCAGGACGTCGACCCTAACTGTCCCCAATATAATTATCTGTCTCAAGAGGCCATGAAGACGCTTTCCTCAAGGACCCTAACCGTCCCCAGTACAACTACCTATCTCAGGAGGCCATGAAGAACGATTTTCTCAAGGACTTCGACACGAACCGTCCCCAATACAATTACCTTTCTCAACAGGCCATGAAGAATAATTTTCTCAAGGACTTCGACCTGAATCGTCCCCAGTACAACTACCTTTCTCAAGAGGCAATGAAGAACGCTTTTCTCAAGGATTCCGACCCGAACCATCCCCAGTACAACTACCTTTCTCCAGAGGCCATGAAGAACGCTTTCCTCAAGGACTTCAACCCAAACCATCCCCAGTACAACTACCTTTCTCAAGAGGTCATGAAGAACGCTTTTCTGAAGGACTTCGACCCGAACCGTCCCCAGAACAACTACCTTTCTCAAGAGGCCATGAAGAACGCTTTTCTCAAGGACTTCGACCTGAACCGTCCCTAATACAATTATCTTTCTCAAAATGCCATGAAGAACGTTTTTCTTAAGGTCTTCGACCCGAACCGTCCTCAGTACATCTATTTAGGTTCAGTGTGAAGAAGGTTTCATCAGAATAAAAGATATCATTTAATTGATATCAAGTAATAAAATAGTGGGCATTGTAATTTGAATCCAATGTTGTAAGAATGGTTAACCGGTTTGTAATATATCCGTTTAGGGTGCTTCCACTTATAATAAGTAAACATCCATTATCTTCTCAAAAATTTCTCTTGCTAATTTCTTTTCAACTTGCTTTAAGGTTGTTCGATTCACTTCCCAACCTTCAACAATAATTTTCTGCTCGTCAGAATTTGTTCAATTACAAGTTTTTTTGGTACAGTAAAGATATTGATTTTATTACTAATAACCCTTTTAAGAAGAACCTTATAAAAGTACAAGCATCCCATACGACAAAAAAACAACAAAATGTCTAAGCCCCTACATACCGAAGAATTATTATATGAGTGTGTCTAACCACGTCATCCAATAAAAAAATTATCTCATTTTTTTTCAAGGTGAATCTTCACATTTTTTCTACATGTAACTAAGGAGTGGATAGTTGCTTAGAAGTTACACTGAAATGAGTGCATGTTATTTGATGGATCATGGATGACATGCCGAACCAATTCCATCTAATAATTTCTCCTACACACCAAATAGGAGAATAGAACCCAACTAATACGGACAAAAATCCTCAACCCTTTTAGTGTCTTTTTTGCTCAAACGCTAAAAAATTAAATCTTAAGCTCTAACCCTAAATTATAAATCTTAAGCCCTAAACCTAATTTTTATTGATGAGCATAAATAGGGGCACCGAAAATACATGGGCGGAGCTCCGTTGGGGCCCAAGGGGCCCCGGCCCCTGTAATAAAATTTAATTATTTACTATTATGGTTTAATAACAAATTGTCCTCTATAAGAAAATTATTCAGATTAGAAAATATAAGAGTTTATTAAATATATAATCAAGTAGGGGTTGAACTAGGGCTGTAAATTAACCGAGCTTGAACGAATAAGATTTTGTTTGTGTTCGTGTATTTATATTTGAAGGTGTTCATGTTCAGTTCGTTTAAATTTTTAATATCATGTTTGTGTTCGTTTATTTTTTTTTGATGATATTCTTATTTGTTTGTTTAACATTCGCGAACATGTTCATTTAACATTTGTGAACATATCCGTGTAAAGTTTGCAAACATGTTCATTTATATGACCGCTAACATGTTTATCTATATGTTCGTCAAAATGGTGGAACTACACCACTAGTCTTTATGCTCATTAGGCTTCACAATTTGAACTCAAAAGTTCATCACGTGTTCAATTTAGTCCACACATTCAACAATATTTAAAATGTAAAAAATAAAAGGAAAAGGGAAACCAAGTAAATGAGCTTATAAATTAGTCAATAAACGGGCTTGTTCGTGAACATAAACGAATGAAATACACCTATGTTCGTGTTCATTTATTAAACGGACATAAACTTTTGTTGATTCTCGTTTATTTAGCTTAATAAACGAACGTTATACGAACGGTTCACTAACAATTCGTCGAACGTTTTGTTCATTTACACCTCTAGGTTGAACTAAAGAAGAATGAGTATGTATCCTCAAATTTTTTGGTCCAATAACAATTTAGATCTTTATAAATTTAAATATTAGACAAATTAGGCATTGCCCATCAATTTGAGTTTAAATACGTAATAAGTCATTGCTTGTTTAAAAATTCAAAATTTTGGCCCCTGCCAAATATTTGATCTTGGCTCCGCCCTTGCGAAAATGGGCAAACGATTACTACTCAACTAATACACACCATTAAAAATAGAAATTCACTCTCCAAATTCTTAAAACCTCCATAGTCTTACAGTTACAACACAAAACTTGAGAAAGGGAGTGCAATACCAAACCACAATAAAATTAACCACAGAATATCAAGCTCAATATCTTTGCATACCCCAGTTGAACCGCAACCAAACCAACAATATCTGACCCAATATATGAAAACCAGAAACAAAGCCTCACCTTGCTGTAATGACCGAACATAAACTGAACAAATCTACTGCTATTAATGACTTTTAATAAAGCACGGAGAAACAAACAACTCGCCAGAAACCAAACGATCAAGAGTCAAGAGAGCCCAACACAGGTTCAACTGTGCACCTCTACATTCATTGCAAATGCAATCACCATACAAGAAAATTCATGAGAGCATATTTAAGCATTCAATATCTTTCAAAGTATGGGTGCCGACAGTAACATTATTTTTGTGCTGGTTGTCGACTGCTGTAATCTTTCTTATTTTTTTTATTTCTCGTGTTTTCTTTATATATTTTTGTTACCAATAAGAATATCTTCTATTTTTATTCCTATTTTTTCGTACATTTTACCGTGTTTTGTTTCATTTGTCTTTATGACACAATTTTCTTCTACCTTATGATACATTTTTCGCATGTCTTATGACACAGTTCCCATCTACCTCTGTAGTAGTTTGATGTGCATGTAGCGATCATCATGACACACATTTTTGATTAGGGAAGGTCGTTGGTCTCGTATGATTAAATCTTATTTGTAGTAGTTTGTCGATATTTTCAGAACTATTAGCATATCAGACTACAAGATTGATTTTTTTATCATCTCTCCTAAATCACTACTTAAGCGGCTAGTTGGATAGAGACAATGAAATATATGTTTAATGTATTTCTATGGATGATGAAGGACATTGTCAAAGAAGGTTTTGATTTATCTTCATGTTTTGGATGTGTTTTGTGATCAGAACACTTTATTTTAATGAAATTTAATTTTTTGTTAAAAAATAGATTTTTTTTGTTTAACCACCGGTTTCTAATCTATTTGTTGACTAATCCGGATTAGAAATCGCAGAGGAACATTATGAGACCATCCTTCTAACCCAATTGATCTATTCATAACATGAAGAATCATCCCATTAGACTAACTGGTTTTCGGTTGTTAAAAAATATTAATACAACATTCTCCCTTACAAAATTAATTTCCTAACTGTAGAAATTCTAGGGTTTACAGTTTTGGTGATTTGGGGAAATTTTGGGAGTCTGATGAGAGAATACGAAACAGAAGTTTTGTTTTATTAAATTGAAACTGAAAATACAAAAGTGTTTATTTACATAGCAGGTCACTCATTTATATAGTGTTTAGTAACTTAAATAACTAACTCTCAATTCTTGCCAACTCACCAAGATTACATAACTCCTTATAACAAACTCTAACAGCCCCCCTCAAGTTGGAGCATATATATTAAGTATGCCCAACTTGGATATAGCTTGAGAAAAAGATGAAGGATGTAATGCTTTTGTAAAACAGTCTGCCAATTGATGCTGTGTGGAGACTGGAAGAAGTGTTATCAGCCCTTGATGAAGTTTCTCTCTAATGAGATGACAATCAATCTCAATATGTTTTGTTCTTTCATGCATCACTGGATTTTCTGCAATTCGAATAGCAGACAAATTATCACAGTATAGATTAGCAGGAGAAATATTACTAATTTAAAGATCAGAAAGTAAGTATTGAATCCATTGTATTTCACAAGAAACCGAAGCAAGTGCACGATATTCTGCTTCACTGGAAGACCGTGAGATTGTCTGCTGCTTCTTTGAACGCCAGGAAATAAGAGCTGTGCCTAAAAAAATACAAAACCCAGTAACTGAACGTCTCGAATCTGGGCAAGAGGCCCAATCAGAATCACAAAAGGCATTTATTTTGATAGGATTATCACTAGAGAAGAAAATACCTTGACCAGGTGAACCTTTTAGATATCTTAAGATTCTATGTGCAGCTTGTAAATGAATATCAGTAGGTGACGAAAGAAATTGAGAAAGATGATGCACAACAAAAGATATATCAGGTCTGGTGTTTGTTAAATATAGTAACTTGCCTATCAATCTTCTATATGAAGTAATATCATCTAGAAGAGTACCATCAGTTTTAGACAGTTTAGTCTTAGCAAGTAAGGGTGTAGAAACAGGCTTGGAATGTAAAAAACCAGTTTCAGTTAATAAGTCTAAAATGTATTTCTTTTGACAAAGAAATATACCCTTATCAGACCTTGCTACCTCTAAACCTAAAAAATATTTTAGAGGTCCTAGATCTTTAATTTTAAAGCATTCATGCAGAAAAGTTTTAACAGTAGAGATTTCATTTTCATTTGGGCTAGTCAATATTATATCATCTACATACACTGCAAGAGCAATAAAACTAGATCCAGTTCCTTTAACAAAAACAGAAAGATCAGCAGAGGCTTGCTTAAATCCTTGTTGAAGTAAAGCTGAAACCAGTCTTTCATTCCATTGGCGACTGGCTTGTTTAAGACCATACAAGCTCTTAGTTAGTTTACAAACTAAACTTGGTTTATCAGTTTTATAGCTAGGTGGCAAGTCCATATATACTTCTTCAGCAAGAAAACCATGCAAAAAAGCATTATTTATGTCCAACTGGTGTAAATGCCACTTATTAGATGCAACAACAGCTAAAAGAGTCCTTATTGTAGTTATCCTAGCTACAGGGCTAAAGGAATCAAAAAAGTCTACCCCAGGCTGTTGTGTGTACCCTTTTGCTACAAGCCTAGCCTTGTAACGTTCTAGGGACCCATCAGAATTAAGTTTTGTTTTAAAAACCCATTTACAGCCTATAGTAGATTTACCAGGAGGAAGATGAACTAATTCCCAGGTTTTATTTAATTCTAATGCCTTAATTTCTTCATCCATAGCAGTTTGCCAACACTTGTGTTTACTAGCTTGAGCAAATGTTTTTGGTTCAGCAAGGATATCAACATTATTAATGTAACTATTGTAACTATTAGACAAAGCATCATAAGACATCACATTATTTATAGTATGGGAAGAAGTTCTAGATCCAGGAACATTCACCTGATAATCTCTGAACTTAGATGGCAAATAAGTATTCCTTCTGGGTCTGGAAACCTCAACAGTAGGATGCTGAAGCTGTTCTGAAACTTTAGGAGCAGATATAGAAGGAACAAAGTCCTGAATCTTATCAATTTTAGAAACAGACTCAGAAACACCATTCAAATTAGTTTTAGAATTATCATTTAAATGTTGCTTAACAGTAATTTCCTCTTCAAGTTCTTCAGAATTAACATATGTTGGAAAAACAACTGAACTAGGAGAGTTAGAGGAAATAACAGAGGTCTTATAATAAAAATGAGATTCATTAAAAAACACATCTCTAGATATGAAAACAGATTTAGAATTTATATCAAATAATCTGAAACCTTTAACATTCCTAGGATAACCAATGAAGATGCATTTTATAGTCCTAGGATCCATTTTAGTCTTTGGCTTAGGAAGAACAGAAGCATAAGCAGTGCAACCAAAGATTTTCAAGTTATCCAACTTAGGTGAAGAATTATACAAAATATGATGAGGACTCTTATTTTGTAAAATTGGAGTTGGTGTAATATTAATCAAGTAAGCAGCATGTATCACACAGTCAAGCCAAAAACACAAAGGTAATCCTGCTTCAATTCTCAAGGACCTAGCTACTGAAAGAAGGTGCTGATGTTTTCTTTCTACAATGCTGTTCTGTTGAGGAGTATAGACACAAGATTGTTGATGAACAACCCCTTTTTTTTGAAAAAATCATTTAGATCAAACTCTTTAGCATTGTCAGACCTTAAGCATTTTACACGTTTTGAAAACTGTGTTTCCACAAAATTAAAAAACTCAATGATCACATTTTTGACTTCAGATTTGAACTTTAAAGGAAACACCCAAACAAACCTACTTTTATCATCTACCAAGGTCAGAAAATAAGTATGGCCATAAAGACTTTGAACAGGGAAGGGTCCCCATACATCAGCATGCAACAAATCAAAAACAGAATCAGAAGAAGACATGCTAACAGGAAAAGGCAACCGTTTCTGTTTAGCAAGATGACAGGTTTCACAAATGAAATTAGTAGGAAAAGAAACATTTTTATTTATATCAAAGAATTTCATCCTTTTTACAGATGGATGTCCTAATCTTGAATGCCAAAGATTAAAACTCTCAACAGTAGACATACAAACAAAATTGGAAACTTCAGAAGACAAAGAAACAGAATTAGAGACAGAGTTACTTGGAACAATAGCATCAAGCTGATACAATCCATTAATGTTCCTAGCTATACCAATCATCTTCCATGTTGTTGTATCCTGTATAGAACAAAAATCAGAAGAAAAGGAACAAAACAAAAAAGATTTAGTTAGTTGAGAAACATATATGATGTTAAAAGCAAATCCAGAAATGAAAAACACATTATTCAATGTTAAAAGATTATTAATTTTGACTTTGCCAATATGAGTAACCCTAACAACAGAGTTATTAGGCAATTTTATAAATCTGTTACTAACAGAAACAAAGGAATCAAATATTTCAAGATTGCTACAGATATGATCTGTAGCTCCTGAATCTAGAATCCAGGAAGAATTAATAGAAGCAGAAGAACAACAAATATGGTTAATACCTGCCTCACCAGAAGAAATATCAAATGCAGAAGAAAGGGCATTGATCTTAGAATCAATGAGAGATGCAGTCTGAGCAGGAGGATTTGAAGTAGACAGAGATCTATCTTGCAACATGCTCATAAGATTCTCATACTGTTGCTTAGAAAAAACGATAGGAGAACCAGCATCCATATTATGCTTAACAGAATCATCATCCATAGAATTTCCTATCTGATTAACCCTACTAGACTGACTTCGAGACTTATACCCAGGTGGGAAACCATGTTTCCGATAGCATTTTTCAATTGTGTGCCCGTACAAACCACATAAGGTACATAAAGGTCTTTTAGAAGGACCAGCACTAACAAACTTCTTATTAGGAACCCTAGAATCAGATTTAGACTCAGGCATTTTCCCAGAATGCCTTTAAGCTAACAAAACATTAGACTCAAGATTAGGCACAAAACCTAAAGAACGCTCATGCTGAAGAACTAGGGCAAAAACATCACTGATTTTCGGAAATGGTTTCATCATAAGGCATTGAGATTTAGGAATCGAAAAAGAATCATTTAACCCACGAAGAAATCGAAGTAAAAAATCCTGATTTCTGTACTTAATAGAATCACAATCACAGGTCTTAAGAGGCCTAAAGTTACAAATCTCATCCCAAACGACCTTAAGCTGGGTGTAATAAGAGGTTACAGAATTGTTACCTTGCTGTAAAGAATAGAATTCTTGAAGCAAATCTGAGACTCTCACCAGATCACCCTGATTGAATCTATCAAAAAGATCTTGCCAGAGATCATAGGCTGTATCGAACCACAACACGCTTTGGGCTATCTCAGGAATCAAAGCACGCTGCAACCACGACAACACTAAATTGTTGCACTTGACCCAAGCCTTGTATTTGCCTGAATCTTGAACCGGTTCTTGAATCGAGCCATCGACAAAACTCCACTTATTTTTGGAGATGAGCGACATACGCATAGACCGAGCCCAGCTGTGGTAATTTCCTCCGTCGAGCAAGGCAGAGGTAAGCACAAGGGCAGGGTTTTCATTGGGGTGAATATAGTATTCACTGGATGGGTTATCGGTGCGGAAGAAGAGACCGTCGGCGGAAGAACCGTCGGCCGAAGAGGAATCAACTGATACCATGTAGAAATTCTAGGGTTTACAGTTTTGGTGATTTGGGGAAATTTTGGGAGTCTGATGAGAGAATACGAAACAGAAGTTTTGTTTTATTAAATTGAAACTGAAAATACAAAAGTGTTTATTTACATAGCAGGTCACTCATTTATATAGTGTTTAGTAACTTAAATAACTAACTCTCAATTCTTGCCAACTCACCAAGATTACATAACTCCTTATAACAAACTCTAACACTAACGTCATCATGAAAATATAAACTAAAAGTTTGAATCCTAAGTTAGAGGATGAATTAGTTTGAGCAAATTAACTCTTCAATTTGACTAAAGGAGAAGGAAACACTGAAGGATTTAATTTGACCCTAATGATTTCACACTAAGTAGTGAAGCACCACAACAATCAAAGCGGCAGGATCCACATGGACGATTATCAATTTCATCAATGCATGTGTCTTCATAATTGAACTACCAAAGAATTGTTCCCCCAACATGTGGGTGGAATTCATACATCTCACCTAAATTGGATAGGATGGTTATGGGCCGGGTAAAGTTTTGGGTAAACTACATAAATGGTCTCCTGACTATGCTCCAATTATCTTTTGCGTCTCTTGACTATCAGAAGTTACAAACTGGTCCCCCGACTTAAAAAAGGCAACATATTAGTCCCATGCCATTAAAAATTTAACGGCGGATGACGTGGCAGTTAACAAAAGTTGGCATAATAACACATTTAGTCCTCAACTTTTACACTTTATTTTAACTTGGTCCTAATTCTAAAAAGTTTAAATAACTTATTTAGTTCTTTTTCCATTGGCTTCTTCCTCATCCTCCCATAACCTCTGTCATCCTTCATCACTTCTTCTCCCCTAAATTGCTTTTCGGTTGATCTTTTTAGGTTGGGTATCTGCAATGTGTAAAGACTCACATTAAGAAACTAGTAAAACTAGCAACTTAATATGAACAACAAAACTAGCAATGTTTAAATAATTGTTTGTATATTTTTAGTATTTGCTTCTGAAATTAGAAAAGAAACTAGCAAAACTTATAACTTTGATATATTGTTGGCAGCGAACATTGAATTAAAAAGGAAAACAAAAGCAACTTAATATGAAATGAACACCTAACTGTAAATACGTTCTGAATAAAAATAAATAAAAGAAGGTAAGAAAGAAGAAAACCTTAGCTTGGGGAAATTGATTGGTGAAAATACGCAAAATTCTAATACAATCAGGAGTAGTGGTACTCGATCCTTCCGGTTGCATTTTATCAAGCACATTCCTGATTGCTGCGGCGATATATGTTCATCTTCTCCAATACTAACCAAGAAATTCCGTTGCTAATTAAAAGTCATTAATCAATCCAAAAAGAGCAATAAAGTTGCTTCTCTTATTATTGTAATATAAAGTTGAATAGCAAAGAAAAAAATATGCACAAGTTAGTCTCTTATTTTCACCTTGAGCATTTGTAGGAAGAGAACGGAAGAAGTATGAGCTTGGAAGCCGAAATTGAAGTTAAGGTCGCGACCATGGAGGCTCGCGGTGCTGTCATCACAGCCGATCACCAGCTTTCCTCTTCCGCTGGAAGCACAATCGACTTTTCAAGTGATTTTCTATGGGATTTTGCATTTTTCGCCTCCTAATTTCTCCTCAAAGAAGTCGATTTTCCTCCACTGATACATTCCCCCTTTTCGGTGACGGATCAGATTCTGGATCAGAGTACAACAATAAAACCCTGCAATTTTATTTATTATTTTGAAAAAATAAAATAAATAACCTCCTTTTGTTACAGGAGGATGACCGAGGTTACGGGAGGATGAGGACAAATACAATAGAAAATAAATTAAATAAGTTATTTAAACTTTTTAGAATTAGGACAAAGTTAAAACAAAGTGTAAAAGTTGAGGACTAAATGTGTTATTATGCCAACTTTTGTTAACTGTCACGTCATTAGCCGTGAACTTTTTAACAGCACGGGACCAATCTGTTACCTTTTTAAGTCGAGGGACAACTTTGTAATTTCTGATAGTCGAAGGACGCAAAAGATAATTAGAGCATAGTCGGGGGACCATTTATGTTGTTTACCTTAAAGTTTTTGACTGACCTACATCCGATATGAAAATTTAAAATTTTATCCAAATTCGTTTCGATGTTTTGATGATGCTCTATCCGATTCGAGCTCGAATCAAAGTTTAGAATAAAAATTCACCTCCAACCCGACCATGACAAATAAAAAATCTTTTATTCTCATTTTTATTCGATAAAATAGAGAGTTAATTGAATATATATATATATATATATATATATATATATAAAGAGGGCGTTATAATTATTGTTTCATTTTTACTCGGTAAAATAGGGAAATAATTGAAAAAATATAAGAGAGATGTGCATTATACTATAATCTCGGGTTGAGTCGGGTATTTTTAACCCTAAATACAAATCCGATCTAATCTAAACCCAAATTTTTAATAAAAAAATTTACGACCCTATAAAATTGGGTCAGATCAAAACCTGTCGAGTTTGGTTCAAATGACCATCCTACACCTAAATCTAATCAGCATAACTCTACCCAAATTATAGTGTTAAAACAACCAGAGGTGGCAAACGGATGGGTTCAGACTGACTCGATCCATTGTTTTCAAATTCAGATTATTTCAGGTTCGGATTTCCCTGGACTCAGACTTTTCTTGCTCTCGGAGTTTTTCAAGCTCAAATATTTTCGTTTTTCAAAGTTTGCACATAGTGTGAGGCCAATGTAGGTTTCCAATTCTCAATTATGCACAACGTTAAAGCAAGCCAATATAAACACCAAACAATGAAAAGTATATTACAAATATGAGCAATTGCAGATTGCATTCAAATTCCTTACAAAAAAATCTGTCATATAGCTAGGGTTATGCCTAGAGTGATCTTTTGGACAAGGACGGAGCCATATAGGGTGTGGGAGGGGTGGTTGTCCCTCCAAACTTTTTTGCAATAATAGTATTTAAGTCTTTTTTAGTTTAAATATTAGTTAAATAAAACCTTTGTTCCTTGTAAAGAAGACACTGAATTTTGTCCGGGTCGAGAGTTACCAAAAGCGTGTGATTGAAATTAGAATCTACAGGACAAACTGACCTAGTAAAGTTTTTAAGGAGGTTAACAAATGGTCCGAGAAAATGAATTGGTATGGCTATCGTGCTATATTTTGATGGGATACCTCAAATGAAGTTTAGTATTAGTGTGGATTATCAAAGGAACAATTGATTGAAACTTTGTATCGACAGCTTTTTTATTGTGGTAGTATTCCTTGTAAAGAAGACACTGAATTTTGTCCGGGTCGAGAATTCAAATACCCAATAGATTTACTTTTTGCTGACCAGGCCCAAGTCACTACAGAATCGCCAAATCTGGGCCCAAACATAGGTCAACTACAACCTATTTAGTTTCTCCACTCACCCAATCTTCTTCTTTTACCTTTTCTTTTTTTTTCCTCCTAATTTCTTTTTTTATTCTTGTTCTCTTAAATCTCTTGTCGTTGGTCGACTTCGATCATACCAACCACAAATCACCATCTCCAACTGTTCATCGCGTGCGAAGACTGATAAATTTCAAATTTTATTCAAAATCTTTTCTCGATCTTTTAAGTTCAAATATGACACTCGTTTCACCAAAAAATGCTTCCAACTCTATAGTTTGAGGTTCTTGGGACTGTTGGTTCATAGTGGTAGAACTGATGTGAAGAAGAAAAGAAGGCATTAAAAGCGTATCTAAAACGACGTTGTTTTGGTAAATCAGACCCACACGCCTGACCTAGTGTAACACTCGGGTTTGAGAGTCGGGTAAAAATAATATTTAAAATAATGTTTCCGGTTTCGGTATCATAATTAAAATAATAAAATATTATTTTGGGCTGCGTGTTTTCAACACAAATATTTTATGTTGGACTTAATTTAATTTAAAACCTAAATCCCTTGAATTTTAGAAATTGGGAGATTGCCATCTTATTAATGGCACTCTTGTAAATAAATGGACTTGTGGAATTAAAAACCCATTTTTAATTTTAAAAGAGCTATTCATCATCTTCTTCCCTCTTCACTTCCCCATTTCAACGACAAAAGCTCTCCTTACCCCAAATCACTATTCCATCATCTCTCTTGCTCATTGTTGGAGATTTTACAAAGAAGCAAGGATTTGTGTTGGTGAAGCCTCGGGATCGAATCCGAAAACGTTGGGAGCTTGATCGGTTAGTGTGGTTGAGCTTGGAATAGTCGGTGAGTGGTTAAATGCTTTTAAATGGTTTTTAAGTGTTGGTTCAACCATGAGGACTAAGTTGGGCTTGGTAGACCCACAGAGAGTTGGGATTA
The DNA here is from genome assembly GCA_958450335.1 of Hibiscus tridactylites. Taxonomy (NCBI): domain Eukaryota; kingdom Viridiplantae; phylum Streptophyta; class Magnoliopsida; order Malvales; family Malvaceae; genus Hibiscus; species Hibiscus tridactylites. Next base: position 55,310,408 of record OY288281.1, read on the forward strand.
GATTGGTAGTTTAATCCCAAGCTTTAGTTAGAGACTTTGGTTGAACTCTAATTGTTGATTATGCCTCATGTTTATTTGTGGTTTAAAGATTATGTATATTGTGCTATACATGTTGTTGAGGCATGGTATTGATGCATTGTTATTTGCATGTGTTTGTGCATGACAGTGAGTCATGGTGAGTACGTGCTAAGCACAAAAGTTGATATGAAATGATGTTGTGAAAGGTTATGAAATGTTTTAGTATTGGCAGTAGTATGCTTGGGTACAATGATTGATCATTAGGATGTTTAGTGTGCACACGAGGGTCAAATGCGCGCGTGGTCTTGGTGATGGTAGTCATCAAGATGGAGTACGGGTTCGCCCGAAAATTCTTCTTATATATGTTAGTCGGTGATGAGTGTAATCCCATCGACGGGGCGTGAGGATGAGTGGAATCCCCTCCGCGTGAAACAGTGATAAGTGTAATCCCACCATAAGGTAAATGTGAGTTGTTGGATATGAGTTCCAACGGTTATTCGCGTATTCGAGTCATAGCTAGGTGCCAATATGGATTGACATATGTGTTGCCAATACTGATTGTGGAATGTCTTTGTTAATACATTGATATATGTATTTTCATGTGTTGAGCTTATGACTTGTAGAGCATGGTAAAATATTGAGTTTATGTTCGTGCATCATATATATTTTGGCTCATGTGGTTCGAAGGTAAGATCATGCATTCTACCTTGGTTGTTGCTCGTGCTTGGACCCTGCATTGTCGAGCTTTGTTTTATGAGCTTACCCTCACTAAGCTTTATGCTTATGCTCTCTTTTGTTCGACAATGCAGATCCGTAGTTCGTGGGTTGCTAGTGCAAGAGGAGGGCCTCCAAGTGTGCTAGTTTGGCTTTTGTGTTTATCAAGTATGTATTTTTATGTTATGAGAATGTAATAGTCAAGCAATAGGATCTGAGCTTTTGATGTATGTTGATGTTTTGTTTTAGGAGCAAGTGTTGCGTGTAAATAAGACTATCGCAAATAGTGCAAGTGTACATGACGCAAGTAGTAAAGTGATACTGGACTATCGGATATCATCTTCACAGGGACTGAAATACTTCTATTCTTTAACTATCTGCACAGAAGAAAGAAAAAGTTTTAATATTTTGTTTGGAAAATAATATTGAAGAATAATGAATGTAAAAGAATAGAGATTCAGGGTTTAGAGATAGGCCGGTATTGATTTGCTCGATAGTGCAGGTGTTGCACTGTATAAGAATTCTTGTCCTGTCGCAGCAGCACCTGTTGCGGCAGCAGTCTGTTGTTGTCGCGGCAACGATCACACAACTCTGTACTTCAAGCTGGGCAAGAATCCCTGTTGTGACTTATCATATCCCTAGGTCTAAGTACTGTTGATGACACTTCTCGGATGATACCTCCTGGAATCAAAGGGTGAACACCAATGTTGTTGAATTCTTCCTTAGCCACTTAACCTCGTCCTATCCCTAGGTCCGAGATAGTTCAACCATAAGCTGGAGAACCCGTACTTATTCTTTCATATACTTAACTCTCCCGATATTACATAAATAGATAATCTCACAATGCTCTCCCGATACTCTTGCAAGATGTTGAAAACCAGAATAAGAAAACTTGAAGTTTTATTTCATTGAACAGAAAATTCCAAAAAACAGTACAATCCCTGCAACTACTTTACAAAATCAATCCTTAGCCCTAAGGGGAATTTAGAACATGACGAGAAGGGGGAAAACGACAAGGGTTTTGGGGAAGACGGCTAGAGAATGAGATGTCTTATACCCTTACATACATGGGTATATATAGGCAAAGATCTAGTCTAAGTCCTTCTTGGAGTAGAAATCCTTCTTCAACAAGTAAAGATAAGTTACTTTACTTATCGATCCTTGATCAACTCTATGCTCCGCTCCCGACCTCAGAAAAATGCAAGATTGGGCTCAATGGACTCAGAAAAATGTCCTCTATCAAACGAGACCCATCTTGACTATGTCGGTGTATTACCGTCCGGGCGGGATTCTGCGGCGACACCGTCTTTGGTGGCAACTAGAACTGCTTTAGTACAGCTCCTTCTACTTCTAGTCTCCAAAAATATACGACTGGCCCACGATAGTCTGGCTTGAAATCCTCTATCTGACGATCTCCACTTCGTATTTTCTACCTTAGGTGTCTTCACTGTCGCCCCTTCTGCCACAGTAGTGGTCACGATAGACCATAGACCTCGTTTCTTCAGCTCCTGCTCCGCAACTCACCTCTGCTCCTCAGCTGCCTTCGATGCTGCCACGGTAGATACTTGCAAAAGTGACCAGTTTCAGTAGCATCTGTGCAGTTTTATCTAAATGTGATGTAAATGCAAAAACTAGCCTAAAATGCAATTAAACGTGCTTGAGTGCAGCAAAAATAAGGATAAATGAGGGGTAAAATATAGGACTTTTAGGCATTCAACACACCCCCTAACTCGAATCCTTGCTTGTCCTCAAGCAAATGCAACCTAACTAACATGCATATATATATATATATATTTTCTTGGCTTAAGTCAATGAACAATCCTTACCCACAATACCATCCCTATCATGTTTAGCACCAGTTCAAATATTTAAGGATCTACTTAGAACAAAAGTATAATTCTCGTGTAAGTGTGTGCATTTATTGTGAACATACATGAATATAGACTTCCCTAGCAACTAGAATATTATACTTAGCTTATTTAGAGTTTTAATCTTACTAGAGCTAGTTTCGGGCACCTTTAGTTTATTTCTAGAGCCGGTGATAGGCACATCTAGAAAATTTTCTTTTTCTACTTTTACTAGAGCCGGTGATAGGCACCTCCAGTCACTTTCTAGAGCCGGTGATAGGCACCTCTAGAAGTTTCTCTAGTTATTTTCCTAGAGCTAGTGATAGGCACCTCTAGGACTAACCTGAGTTCAAGTCTTTTCTCCTCTAGTGGCTAAGTTTTCTATTCTAAGTATGCTAGAGAAAGTCTTTTATCAAGTAAGTCACAAAGTGTTTCAGTTTTTCAGAACTATACTAAGGCTCTACTTCATAAAATATTTTTAAGGGACTGTCACGACAGAGATGGCAGCAACAGATAATAAAAGTTCAATAAATTAAGCCATTTTTTGCATAAAAAATAAACGTGACATAATTAAAACTAAATGCAATATTATATTAATAATTAGGAGGACTGCCTACCCCCAAACTCAAGGGTTGCATTGTCCTCAATGCACGACACAAGACATAAAAATGAAAAACAAAAAATAAAAAAGACAGAAAAGTGAAACATCGCAAAAAGATAATATATACAACAAGCGACAGAGAAAAAAAGAAAACTTAAGTTGTGCGGCTGTCGTCGCTGCTGGAGCTTTGGATGCGGAGCTGTCGGCGAGCAGTCTCCTTGAACTTCGTCGGAGAAGCTGTGGGTGCTGCCCTAGGAGTTGGAGACACGAAGGTTGCCTTCTTCCTTGTGTCACTATCTTCACTGTTGTTGGCGGGAGTCACTTTGGAATTCATCTCAGGGAGTATGAGTGCTGCCGCGGCAAGGGTGGAGGCAAAGCTTCCTCGGGTTCCTTGTATCATCATTGCAAGGGTTCTCTCGGTTTACCTAATAACACAAACAAACTAAAGATTAATATCAAATTTCTAATTCCTAAAACAATAAAGATAAAATAAGATAAAAATACAATACAATACAATACAATAAAATAAATTAAGTTAAATTAGGAGTTCCTTGAGGGGCATCTCCTAAAGTAACTGCTCCCTGTTCTATTGATGCTTGAGGGGCTGTTTCCGGTACTTCTTGAAGTCCATCCGTACCCTCCATCTGGTGATTATTCTCATGGTAGGGCTCCTTTCTTTCTCTTCCATTTGTAGTCCATGAAATCCTCCCTTCTTGGTAATGTTTTTGAGGGAATGAATACATGATTAGAAAAAATCAAATTGACATTCGACCACAAACTTACCTTGTTTTCGTTGAATGTTGTTGTGGTTGAATGTAGCCCTTGTTGTCGTGTCTGCTGCTGTGGCAGCCAGTTATTTTGACAGTCCTTTATCAGGTTACTTTGCAGGTCAATGGGACATTGGATAGTACCATCATTCTCCATATCAAATTCTATAGGCCATTCGTAAATCAACATCAGTAGAGACTTCGATGATTCTGAGTCCACCGGCTTTGGTTCCTCTAATACCTGCAATGGAATTTGTGAGTTTTTAATGAATTCAAAATGTTCGTTTATTACCTGCTCGTATTCCACTTGTGAGGCATTGTCATTGGGTAGCTCTTCTAGGTGGTCGTGCGTGTGCCATGACAGGGATGGATGTGTGCAATCTTGGTCGGGCATAACCGAGGTAGTGGGTTGAGAGTTTGCCTCAGATATGGTTGATACAGTGACATTCTCTTGAATTTCACTCAGCGTTGTTGTGGTGTTGCTCCATTCCGGCTCCTCGATCATTGCCATGGCAAGTTGTTGCTCAGACTCATCATGTGTTGGGTATTCCTTCACATGTACATCCTCGTCATCTTGCCTCAGGATTTCAGGTTCATCAGTGGCATGAATGAGGACCGGTCTGCTCAAGAGGGCATCCATCTTGGCGATACTTGCGTTTGTAGAAGCCGACAGTTTTTGCATGAGTGCCACGAAGGCTTGAAGTGTACCTTCTAAGGAATTCGTTTGCTCTTTAGGAGGACTACTTTCCCATGGCATGTCAGTTTCTTCACGGTGATTGCGAGAATTCTCCCATATCAGCTCTCGAATAGTTTTTCCTGTCATGTTGATGCTCCTTAAACCTGTATTTCACCTGATTTTTGATAAGAATAGAGAAAAAAAATAAAAATAACAATAAAGAGAAGAGAAAAGTGCAGAAGTTAAAGGTAAGAGTATGTTGCCAGTCCCTGGCAACGGCGCCAAAAACTTGTTGCGTGTAAATAAGACTATCGCAAATAGTGCAAGTGTACACGACACAAGTAGTAAAGTGATACTGGAGTATCAGATATCGTCTCCACAAGGACTGGAATACTTCTATCCTTTAACTATCTGCACAGAAGAAAGAAAGAGTTTTAATAATTTGTTTGGAAAATAATATTGAAGAATAATGAATGTAAAAGAATAGAGATTCAGGGTTTAGAGATAGGCCGCTATTGATTTGCTCAGTAGTGTAGGTGTTGCACTGTATAAGAATTCTTGTTCTGTCGTCATCCCTGTCGCGACAGCACCTGTCGCGGCAACGATCACACAACTCTGTACTTCAAGCTTGCCAAGAATCCCTGCTGTGACTTGTCCTATCCCTAGGTCCAAGTACTGTTGATGACACTTCTCGGATGATACCTCCCGGCGTGAATTAAAGGGTGAACACCAATGTTGTTGAATTCTTCCTTAGCCACTTAACCTCGTCCTATCCCTAGGTCCGAGATAGTTCAACCATAAGCTGGAGAACTCGTACATATTCCTTTCGTATACTTAACTCTCTCGATATTAAGTAAATAGATAATCTCACAATGCTCTCCCGATACTCATGCAAGATGTTGAAAACCAGAATAAGCAAACTTGAAGTTTTATTTCATTGAACAGAAAATTCTTAAAAACAGTACAATCCTTGCAACTACTTTACAGAATCAACCCTTAGCCCTAGGGGGAATTTAGAACATGACGAGAAGAGGGAAAACGACAAGGGTTTAGGGGAAGATGGCTAGAGAATAAGATGTCTTATACCCTTACATACATGGGTATATATAGGCAAAGATCTAGTCTAAGTCCTTCTTGGAGTAGAAATCCTTCTTCAACAAGTAAAGATAAGTTACTTTACTTATCTATCCTTGATCAGCTCTATGCTCCGCTCCCGGCCTTAGAAAAATGCAAGATTGGGCTCAATGGACTCAGAAAAATGTCCTCTATCAAACGAGACCCATCTTGACTATGTCGACGTATTGCCGTCCGGGCGACATTCTACGACGGCAGAATCTTTGGTGGCAACTGGAACTACTTCAGTACAACTTCTTCTGCTTCTAGACTCCAAAAATATGTGAGTGGCCCACGATAGTCTGGCTTGAAATCTTCTATCTGACGATCTCCACTTCGCATTTTCTACCTCAGGTGTCTTCACTGTCGCCCCTTCTGCCACAACAGCGGTCACGACAGACCACAGACCTCGTTTCTTCAGCTCCTGCTCCGCAACTCATCTCTGCTCCTCAACTGCCTTCGATGCTGCCACGTCAGATACCTTCAAAAGTGACCAATTTCAGCAGCATCTGTGCAGTTTTATCTAAATGAGATGTAAATGCAAAAACTAGCCTAAAATGCAATTAAACGTGCTTGAGTGCAGCAAAAATAAGGATAAATGAGGGGGTAAAATATAGGACTTTTAGGCACTCAACAACATGTTTAGACTCCTTGTTTTGTGGATGATATGTTTAAGGCTTGCTTATGCCTAGTATGTTGGCCTTGTGCTTTTATGAACGCCTAAGTGTATGTTCTTGTTGAAGCATGGATCTTAAATGCCATGTATGAAACATGTGATGTCTGTTAATCCCTTTAATGTATGGCTCCTTATGTTTGGGGAGTGTTAAGCATGCTTGTTGTGTGTGTTTTGCCTTAGAGTCATGCATGGTTGGGTTGGGGTCCTAGTTGCGTTTTTAAGGCAGCCATAAGCCTTAAAACCAGCTAAAACCAGTCTGCTCGTAGAGGGCGTATCAAAACGGTTGGTCCCGCTTCCATACGGTCCCTTTGTTTCAGGCCAAGAGTTTCGGTACACAAGGGGGTCGTTTCGATACATTTTTGCTACTGGAAATCTGAGATTTTGACGATAAATTAAAGTATCGAAACATGCCTTGGCGTTTTAGAACGGCCTTCGTATCGTTGACCACGAGAAGTTGATCGTTGAGGGCGTTTCGATACGGTCCACCCCCATTTCGATATGTTCTCCTCGGGTTGACTTTGTCCAGTTGACTTAGTCAAGGCGTTTCGATACACTCCTTGGGTGTTTCGAAACGACCTGTAGTTTAAGGTAAAAATGAGTTGTTTTGTTTGGTTGTTTGGTTGTTTGCCTCGTTTGTTTCTTCCGCTATTGTCTTTCTCACATAGGACATAATAACACATCTAGACAAGATAATAATAACGAGAAAATTTTCTCAGGTTGTTAACCGAAGTGAAGCCTTAACGGGTTTCGCCTCGATTATCCCTGTGTAGCCCACTCGAACCGGTCAAGCGTCCGGACCGGGACGAGGGGGTTACACTTGTTGGTATCAGAGCCTAAGGTTTCCGAGACCTTGGGCAAGTAAGTGAGGTAAGTTAATTTCTTGTATTGCAATTGCACGGTGTTTGCTTTCCATGTAAGTATGTTGCTTGTTTATCAAGTATGCCTTGAGGTTTGCTTGTATAAATTGATCATATATGCATGTTGTTTGAAGCATGTTGTGTAGAGTCCCATTGCTTCTATTACATCGGAAAAATGATTTATTTTAAGTGAGGGAACATACTTGAGCCACTTGGACCCTTGCCCTCGCTAACCCTACCTTGTATGTTTTTGTTGTTGTGGTTGTAGTTGTTATCTATGAGCGCCTATGTCGAGGCCTAGAGGTAGACCGAGGATGATTCGTCAGGAACCTCGTGTTGCGGCTCCTATTAATGAGTCGATGGATGGAGTAGAGGCTCCCGTGGGAGAGCCTGCTGTTGGAGTCGGAGCTCCTCCACCGCCACCTCCTCAGCTTGAAGTGGGAGGCGAGGCTGGAGCTGAGGGAGCGGGACCTCAGGTTGGTCAGGGTGGCCAAGGTCATGCAGGAATAGATATGGCTCCTATAGTTCAAGCTGTAGCGAGAGCGTTTCAGGCTGTAGTTGCCGGAGCTCAGGCTACATCTCAGCCGAGAGGTGATGATGCTAGCTTACCGTTAGAGAGGCTTCGTAGCCTAGGGGCTGATGAGTTCAGAGGATCTATGCCTGAGAGATCTGAGTTGTGGCTAGAGAAGATAGTCCGTATCTTAGATCAGATGGGATGTGTTGGAGCTCGTAAGTTGGGCTACGTAGTATCGTTGCTTCAGAGTGATGCCTAAACCTGGTGGGTCACCATTACTACCGGTGTGCTTGAGTCTGAGATTGGTTGGGACTTCTTTGAGACTGCTTTCCGGAAGAGGTATTTGGGGCCGAGATATCTGGATAAGAAGAAGCGGGAGTTCATAGCTCTTGTTCACGGAGATGCTTCAGTGACTGATTATGAGATTCGCTTTGTCCGCTTGAGTCAGTATGCTCCAGAGTTGGTTCCTACTGAGAGGGACCGTTGTAACCGGTTCAGATATGGGCTTCATGAGGAAGCCAAGAGATACACCTTGGCTTCAGATTATACTGATTTTGATGTCTTGGTCGCTAGGGCCAAGGACATCGAGCATAGCTTGGGACTGACCAAGCGTTCGGGAGGATCCAGTTCGAGAAAGAGGCATAACAACTTTGTTCGTGGTGATGCCAAGAGGCATCGAGGCGGGGGACATCAGTTTGACCATAGGCGTGGCGGTGGCCACCATGGTAGAGGCCATAAGGGCCATAGAGCTGGAGGGCGTTTGCCCGAGTGCACCCGTTGTGGGAGACATCATTTAGGAGAGTTTTGGGGTAACTTCCATGCTTGCTGGAACTGTGGTTTGAGAGACCATTTTAGGAGAGAGTGTCCGCATCAGGCGGCACAGGCACCGAATCTAGCACAGGCTCCTGCGAGAGCGTTTGATCATTAGAGAGGTCGTGGGCGCGGTCGTGGTTACTTCCAGCCGAGGGCTGATGCACATAGGATAGAGGTATAAAGGAACCTTGCTCATGTTGTGGCAGTACAGCCAGAGGCCGGTGGACCCGCTAGAGTCTACGCTCAGAGAGAGGCAGGGAATGACACAGAGGTGATAGCAGGTAATTTTGAGTTACAATCCGTGTCTTTACTTTCATTAGTTGATTCGGGTTCTACGCATTCTTACATTTTGAGTGAGCATGCAAAGAAGTTAGACATACCTGTTGAGATCTTAGATGTAGGGATGCCTGTGACTAGTTCCTTTGGTGAGACAATTGTAGTTAGACGGATGTATAGGAGGTGTCCGTTGAAGATTCAGGGTCATGTGTTTCCGGTTGATATGATGAAACTTCCGTTCTATGGCTTTGATATTATTTTAGGTATGGATTTGTTGGTTTAGCACAAAGCTAGTGTAGATTTTGAGACGAAGAGAATTTCGTTGAAGCTTTCTGATGACTACGAGGTAGTAGTAGTAGGCGATAACGTTAAGTTCTTGTCGAATGTTGTGTCAGCTTTAGAGGCTCATAGGTTGATGGATTCCGGTTTTGGAGCTTACTTAGCGTATGTGATGAATCCTAATATGAGTGAGGTTGGACCGAAAGACATCAGAACAGTTTGTGATTTTCCGGATGTGTTTCCAGAAGAGTTACCAGGTTTGCCTCCTGACAGTGATGTAGAGTTTGTGATTGAGACCGTTTCAGGGTCTACTCCAGTTTCTATTGCACCGTACCGTATGGCTCCGAAAGAGTTGAAAGAGTTGAAGAGTCAGCTTCAGGAGTTGTTAGATCGTGGTTTTATTAGGCCTAGTAGTTCGCCTTGGGGCCCTCCCGTGTTGTTTGTGAAGAAGAAAGATAGCAGTCTGAGAATGTGTATCGACTACAGGCAGTTGAACCAGTTGACAGTAAAGAACAAGTATCTGTTGCCTCGTATAGATGACTTGTTTGATCAGTTGAGAGGTGCCTCAATGTTTTCAAAGATAGATTTGAGATCCGGGTACTATCAGTTGAAAGTAAAAGAGTGTGATGTTCCGAAGACAGCTTTTAGGACTAGATATGTTCATTATGAATTCCTTGTGATGTCGTTTGGGCTCACAAATGCACCAGCAACTTTCATGGATATGATGAACAGAGTTTTCAGAGACTATCTAGACCGGTTTGTAGTTGTTTTCATAGATGGCATTCTTGTGTACTCGAGATCAGAAGAAGAGCATGATGAGCACTTGAGATTTGTTTTACAGAGATTGTTGAGCAATCAGTTGTATGCGAAGCTTAGTAAATGTGAGTTATGGATTCGAGAGGTTGTGTTTCTTGGCTATGTTCTTTTAGCAGAAGGTATCCGTGTTGATCCGACGAAGATTGAAGCTATTGTTGAGTGGAAACAACCTAAGTCTGTGACAGATTCCTAGGATTAGCCGGTTACTATAGGAGATTCGTTGATGGTTTCTCTAGAGTAGCTGCCCTATTGACTAAATTGTTACAAAAAGGAGTTAAGTTTGAGTGGTCATATGCAAGACAGAAGGCTTTTGAGAAATTGAAAGAAGCTTTGACGAATGCTCCAGTGTTAGTACAACCAGTTTCAGGGAAAGAGTTTGCGATCTATAGTGATGCTTCCTACGTAGGTTTAGGTTGTGTTCTGATGCAAGAAAGAAGAGTTGTTGCTTATGCTTTGAGACAATTGAAGGTGCATGAGAAGAACTACCCTACTCACGATATTGAGTTAGCCGCAGTTGTGTTTGCGTTGAAGATTTGGTGTTACTACTTGTATGGAGAGAAGTGCATAGTTTACACTGACCATAAGAGCTTGAAGTATTTGATGACTCAGAGAGAGTTGAACTTGAGACAGAGAAGATGGCTTGAGCTGTTGAAAGACTATGATTTGACTATTGAGTACCATCCGGGTATGTCAAATGTAGTAGCCGATGCGTTGAGTAGAAAAGTTGCAGTTGAGTTGCGAGCTATGTTTGCTAGATTGAGTGTATCAGATGATGGTGGTTTGATCACTGAGTTGCAAGTGAAGCCTTATTTGATTCAGATGATTAGAGAGAAACATTTGCAAGATGTGTCTTTAGTTCCCCATGTTCAGGACATAGCCGAAGGTAGACCGACCGGGTATAGTTTCAGTAGTGAGAATGTGTTATGTTTCAGAGATAGAGTTGTAGTACCTGAAGATGTTGAGTTGAGACGTGCGATTCTGAGTGAAGCACATTCGAGTCCTTTTTCTATGCATCCGGGTAGTACTAAGATGTACCGTGATTTGAAGAATGACTATTTCTGGGTTGGTTTGAAGAAGGATGTAGCCGAGTATGTGAGTCATTGCATGGTTTGTCAGAGAGTGAAGGCAGAACACCAGGTTCCTTCAAGTTTGTTACAGCCTTTGAAGATTCCGGAATGCAAGTGGGAGAGGATCACTATGGACTTTGTGTCGGGATTACCGTTGTCTCCTTCGAAGAAGAATTCTGTTTGGGTGATTGTTGATAGATTTACAAAGTGTGCTCACTTCTTAGCAGTGAACACTACAGATTCTTTAGACAAGTTGGCGAATTTGTACATTCATGAGATTGTGAGACTTCATGGAGTTCCGAGGTCTATTGTATTAGACAGAGATCCGAGATTCACTTTGAGGTTCTGGAGTTGTTTGCATAGTGCCCTAGGTAGCCGTTTGCATTTTAGTACTTCTTATTATCTGCAGTCAGATGGACAGACATAGCGAGTGATACAGATTTTAGAGGATATGCTTCGTTGTTGTGTGATTGACTTCAAGGGTTCTTGGGAGAAGCACCTGCCCTTAGTTGAGTTTTCTTAAACCAACAGTTACCAGGCTAGTATACAGATGGCTCCTTATGAGGCTTTGTATGGTAGACAATATAGGACTCCGATCTGTTGGGCGGAAACGGGTCAGAAGTTGTTACCCATGCCAGATTTGCTTAAGGGGACTACTGAAAAAGTGAAGTTGATTTGTGACCGTTTGAAAGCAGCTTTCGATCGTCAGAAATCTTATGCAGATTTGAAGAGAAAAGAGATTGAGTTCTTAGTAGGTGAGAAAGTGTTTTTGAAAGTATCTCCGAGGAAGAAGGTAATGAGATTTGGCCGGAAAGGCAAGTTGAGCCCGAGGTTTATTGGTCCGTATGAGATAGTCGAGCGGATTGGGCTAGTAGCTTACCGTTTGAGATTGCCTTCAGAGTTAGAGAAGATCCATGATGTTTTTCATGTGTCGATGCTCAGGAGATATAGATCAGATCCGTCTCATGTTATGCTCGTTGAAGAGATAGAGTTGAATCCAGATTTGTCTTACAATGAAGAGCCAGTTGAGATACTTGCTTCTGATAGCAAGGTGTTGCGTGGCAAGGCCATAGAGTAGGTCAAGGTGTTGTGGAGACATAGAGGCGTGGAAGAAGCCACGTGGGAGAGGAAAGCTGATATGCTTGAGCAGATTCCGTACTTGTTTCCGTCAGGTAATTTCAGGGACGAAATTTCCTTTAGTGGGGGAGAGTTGTAACACCCGAGTATGAGGGTCGACTGAAAATAAAATTTAAAATAATTTTTCGGGTCTTCGGTTTCATAATTAAAATAATAAAATATTATCTTGGGCTTCGTGTTTTCAAAACAAATATTTTATGTTGGACTTAATTTGATTTAAAACCTAAATCCCTTGAATTTTAGAAATTGGGAGATTGCCATCTCATTAATGACACTCTTGTAAATAAATGGACTTGTGGAATTAAAAACCCATTTTTAATTTTAAAAGATCTATTCATCATCTTCTTCCCTCTTCACTTCCCCATTTAAACGACAAAAGCTCTCCTTACCCCAAATCACTATTCTATCATCTCTCTTGCTCATTGTTGGAGATTTTTCAAAGAAGCAAGGATTTGAGTTGGTGAAGCCTCGGGATCAAATCCGAAAACGTTGGGAGCTTGATCGGCTAGTGTGGTTGAGCTTGGAATAGTCGGTGAGTGGTTAAATGCTTTTAAATGGTTTTTAAGTGTTGGTTCAAGCATGAGGACTAGGTTGGGCTTGGTAGACCCACCTAGAGTTGGGATTATATTGGTAGTTTAATCCCAAGCTTTAATTAGAGACTTTGGTTGAACTCTAATTGTTGATTATGCCTCATGTTTATTTGTGATTATGGTGATTATGTATATTGTGCTATACATGTTGTTGAGGAATGGTATTGATGCATTGTTATTTGCATGTGTTTGTGCATGACAATGAGTCATGGTGAGTACGTGAAAAGCATGACAGTTGATATGAAATGACGTTGTGAAAGGTTATGAAATGTTTTAGTATTGGAAGTAGTATGCTTGTGTACAATGATCGATCATTAGGATGTTTAGTGTGCACACGAGAGTCAAATGCGCGCGTGGTCTTGGTGATGGTAGTCATCAAGATAGAGTACGAGTTCGCCCGGAAATTATTCATATATATGTTAGTCGATGATGAGTGTAATCCCATCGACGGGGCATGAGAATGAGTGGAATCCCCTCCGCGTGAAACGGTGATGAGTGTAATCCCACCGTAAGGTAAATGTGAGTTGTTGGATGTGAGTTCCAACAGTTATCCGCGTATTCGAGTCATACCTAGGTGCCAATATGGATTGACATATGTGTTGCCAATACGGATTGTGGAATGTGTTTGTTAATACATTGATATATGTATTTTCATGTGTTGAGCTTATGACTTGTAGAGCATGGTATGATATTGAGATTATGTTCGTGCATCATATATATTTTGGCTCATGTGGTTCGAAGGTAAGATCATGCATTCTACCTTGGTTGTTGCTCGTGCTTGGACCCTGCATTATCGAGGTTTGTTTTATGAGCTTACCCTAACTAAGCTTTATGCTTACGCTCTCTTTTGTTCGACAATGCAGATCCGTAGTTCGTGGGTTGCTAGTGCAAGAGGAGGGCCTCCAAGTGTGCTAGTTTGGCTTTTGTGTTTATCAAGTATGGATTTTTATGTTATGAGAATGTAATAGTCAAGCAATGAGATCTGAGCTTTTGATGTATGTTGATGTTTGGTTTTAGGAGCATGTTTAGACTCCTTGTTTTGTGGATGATATGTTTAAGGCTTGCTTATGCCTAGTATGTTGGCCATGTGCTTTTATGAATGCCTAAGTGTATGTTCTTGTTGAAGCATGAATCTTAAATGCCATGTAGGAAACATGTGATGTTTGTTGATCCCTTTAATGTATGGCTCCTTATGTTTGGGGTGTGTTAAGCATGCTCTTTGTGTGTGTTCTGCCTTAGAGTCATGCATGGTTGGGTTGGGGTCTTAGTTGGGGTTTTTAAGGCAGCCTTAAGCCTTAAAACCAGCTAAAACCAGTATGCTCTCAGAGGGTGTATCGAAACGGTTGATCCTGTTTCGATACGGTCCCTTTGTTTCAGGCCAGGCGTTTCGGTACGCAAGGAGGTCGTTTCGATACATTTTTGCTACTGGAAATCTGAGATTTTGACGATAAATTAAAGTATCGAAACGGGCCTTGGCATTTCGGAACGGTCTTCGTATCGTTGACCACAAGAAGTTGACCATTGAGGGCGTTTCGATACGGTCCACCTCCGTTTTGATACGGTCTCCTCAGGTTGACTTTGGCCAGTTGACCCAGTCAAGGCATTTCGATACACTCCTTGGGTATTTCGAAACAACTTGTAGTTTATGATAAAAATGAGTTGTTTTGTTGGGCTGTTTGGTTGCTTGCCTCGTTTGTTTATTCCGCTATTGTCTTTCTCACATAGGATATAACAATACATCTAGACAAGATAACAATAATGAAAAAGTTTTCTCGGGTTGTTAACCGAAGTGAAGCCTTAAAGGGTTTCGCCTCGGTTATCCCCGTGTAGCCCACTCGAACCGGTCAAACGTCCGGACCTAGACGAGGGGGTTACACCTAGTACAAAGAGAAATTATTAGATGGATCCAGCTCATCACGTCATCTGTGGTCCCAACCAATAAGGTTCATCCACTTCAAAATAATTACCTAGTAACTACTCACTCTTTATCAACATGTAGGAAAGAGGTGATGATTCACCATGAGAAAAAACATGAGATAGACGAACCTTATTGGTTGGGACCACGAATGACGTGGTGAACTGAGTCCATATAATAATTTTTCTACTCCGACGGAGATCCATGCCTTTTTCTCTTGTTTGGGTAAAATGCGTTTGCAATCCCTCTGCTTTTGTATATGTTGTAATTTTGTCCATTTAGCCTGATTTAATATTAATTTTGTTCTTTAATTCAGTTTTTATTTCAATTTAGTCCTTCATGTTCTTTATTTCTTTATATATTTTTATTTTGATCTTTATTTCGTTTGTTAATTCTATTATCATTACATTATTATATTTTTAATTATTCACATTTTTATATTTTTTTCATTTTTATCCTCATTGAGATATTTTTATAAATGATTTATCTACCTACAATATTTCCCCTTAATCTCTATGTTTTTAATATTTATTTCCTTTATTATTATTATTATTATTATTATTATTATTATTATTATTATTATTATTATTATTATTATTATTATTATTATTATTATTATTATTATTATTATTATTATTATTTAATGTTAATAATATATATATATATATATTTCACCTAAAATTTTAAATTATTATTATTTATTTATATTCTTATTTTATTATTATTTCACTTTTTATTACTATTTTCATTTATTAATATTTTCTATCGTTAATTATTATTACAATCATTTTTATTGTTACATCCTTTTTTTGTAAAAAGGCATTTCATACTTTTTCAGAACAACCTATTTTTTATTAGTTTTTATTTTTTGCGTTGCGAGGGTACTCTAACTTTTAGTATGTATAATAGACTTTTGAACTCAACTTCAACTCTGGACTTAATAGTAGACTTGCTTATGGGTATTCGTGCGTAACTAGCCTAAAATGATCGATCGTGACTCCACCCTTTTGACAAACTTTAAAGGATCCAAGATTTTCGATCCGGATAAAAACAACGTCAATAAGTATGTAACACCCCTAATGTTTTGTTTTATTAATTGGAATCTAAGTGAATACAAAATGGAAATGAAATGAAAAAAATGGATAGTTGCTACCAAAGGGAGTTGGACCCTTAACCATTAGAATTATAAACCTAAAGCTTAACCAATTGGGCTAAGGTCCAATATAAGTTAACTCTTGCATCGACTTCATTTTGAATTGTGTTTTATTGAGCTGATTCATAATAATAATAATAATAATAATAATAATAATAATAATAATAATAATAATAATAATAATAATAATAATAATAATACCTAAAGAGTTTGTTTCAGCCTCACCTACCGTATTGAATGCACCCATCTTAGATCTGAACAACATTAGATGGATCAAGAATTTTGAAAAAGTCTCCTCATCTTCTTCTTCTCTGTCGTGCCGTTGATCTCCTTCACCGTCACGACGTGGATGCTACCGCCAATGCCAACGTGATCACCGCCCACCTCCGACCACGTCTATGATTTGGATTAGTGTGATAAATTTTGATAAAGAACCTGAGATGGTTATTTCATGTGAAATTGAAGTTCTGATTTAGATTATTAATAAATGATTGATTATGTTAGGTAATCGATATAAGATTACATGTAAGGCTATTCAATGATAATGATTATGGTTGAGAATATTTTTATGGAAATTTGATAAAAGTAATATGAATATAAAAGAAAGATGTCAGTGAACATGACGAAAGTGTAAATTTTGTGGTGACTCCGTTACATATGAAGGAAACAGTTGGCTGAATATTACACTCAAGGTAAGTGATATCTGTTTAAAACTTTGGTTATGTTTGATCGGTTTGAAGAAAGACCTTTTTTTTGGGGGGGGGAGTGGCATAGTGTACTGTCATTTGTATCTTACTATCTGAAATTTAATGTTGACATCTTATTTTTGGAAGGCCCTGTTGGTGGCCTTGAGTACTTATCTGAACTGCAGTTACAATTGTTCATCCGTAAATTGATAGTCAACATAGTAGAGTAATTCACATTCTAGAGGAGATACTTCAAGGTCGCATGATTGAATTCTGTGGTTGTTAGGAAAATTTCTTATTCCTGACTGAGACAATTTTTGATAAAAGTTATGAGACAAGTATTTGTTTGGCACAATGTGACGTTCGATATGTATTCAAATATTGTATTTAGATCAGTTGGTCTAAGATATAATATGGGATGATTTTGGGTCCAAAGCCAGTTCGAGTGATTGAGAACACTATTAGATTGACCTGTGACCGACTGAGAGTCCTTAGAAAACAACGATACTCTGATAGATAAGTTTTAGTCCGAGAATGAGTGAAAGAATAGATTTTGCATTTCTCCGACTCTGGTAAATTTCGAGGACGAAATTTCTTTTTAGAGGGGGAGACTTGTAACACACCTAATATTTTATTAATTTGAATCTAAGTGAATAAAAAATGGAAATGAAATGAAAGAATGAAAAAATGGATAATTACGGACAAAGGGAGTTGAACCCTTATCCCTTATAATTATAAACCTAAACCTTAACCAGTTGGGCTAAGGTCCAATATATGTTAACTCTTGCACCAACTTCCTTTTGAATTGTGTTTTATTAAGCTGATTCAAAAATAATAATAATAATAATACCTAAAGAGTTTGTTTCAGCCTCACCTACCGTATTGAATGAACCCATCTTAGATCTGAAAAGCATCAGATGAATTGAGAATTTTGAAAACGTCTCCTCATCTCCTTCTTCTCTGTCATGCCGCCAATCTCTCTCATCGTTATGACGTGGACGCCAGCGCCAGCGCCAACATGATCGACGCCCACCCTCGACCATGTCTCTAACCACCACTAGCGGTGAACGATGACCGTTCACCGTGGAGATCCTTTTAAAGATTCATTTGAAAACCCAAAGCCCGTTTCCGTTTTTAGTCATTTCTTTTGACTTCCGACTCTGGGTTGGTCGCCGTCATCGCCTTAGTGCTCCCTATTCTGAGGCAAGCAAAACCGTAACGAGCGATCGTCGATCCGTTGTCGTTTGTGGGTCGTCGGAACAGGAAGAAATCAAATGATTTCCTTAAATCTCCGTCATGTTCCTAGCCATTTTGAGTTGGTAAGCCTTGGTAAACCGCTTGTTTTTTATTTTCACATCTTTTTCCGCATTTTTATGGTGTTTTCTGACCATTTAGGCTGCACGTGGTTTTCACGTGCCATCGCCGATGAAGTACGACCACCGTGGAATACAAGCTTTGAATCGAGCTGGACGAGCCGACTTTGGACACGGTCTAGCCTTTAACCGAGTCAACAATCCTACCCAAAACCCCCGAACCGATCTAATAACCCTTATGTTATTTTAAGTGGGCCGACCTGTTTAAGGGCCTAATGGCTTTGGATATGAAACCCATACCCGACTCGAACCTATGCCCGATTCTGACCCGAATCTGAACTTGTCCGACCTGACCCGAGTCAACCCGTTGATCGAGTCAACTCAGTGAGTTAACCTGTTGACCGAGTCAACTCATTGAGTCAACCCGTTGACCAAGTCAACTCAGTGAGTCAACCCGTTGACCAAGTCAACTCAGTGAGTCAACCCGTTGACCGATTCAACTCAGTGAGATAATCATGTTGACAAGTGACGTCATTGCTGATCGCTGATGTCAGCGTTGATCGTTGACCTGCCCGTTGACTTTGACCAAAAGTCAACTTTTCCCGAAAACTGCTATTTTGGGTTTTTCGACGTCTCGGGGTCTGTTTTTGAAGTTTGTTTCGCCAAATTCAAACTTGATAAGCTATTATTCAACATTTGAATTTCTAGATAAATCTTATTATCGTGTTTAAGATTTGTTTCTAATGTAAATTGTTTTGCCATGTATCCGAGATAATGAGGGACGTCAAATTTGAGCTCGAGAGCGATCAATTGAATCTTTGAAGGCTGATCTACGTAGTTCGGAGTCGAGGTAATACCCACTACTTCTTGTGTACTATGACGAACATGTTAATTAATAGTTAATGCATGAAATATCAAATGTAGCAGAATATAGCATAAGAATATTGATAAGGACCCTTGTGACATAATTAAGAATTGTATGACACGTATAAATTTCTGAGATCTGTAAATTAAATGATAAGTCGGTTATCTCTGAATACCTATTAAAACCTCAACTAATGAAACCATATATAAGAGATTCGATTCAAAAGTGAATTTGATGGCTAACAAACCAGATAACATTATTGATGATGTGGTAAGAAATTAAAGCATAAAGAACACCCCTATTTGATTGTTACCTGTAGTCAAGGTTGTGGACATGACTCTAATGAGATGATTAGAAAATATATATTTAAGCTGATTCCTACTTTTACTGATTTAAAACTGAACTACATCTCGGATATTAATGAAGGTTTCTTCAAGTTCAGTCTAATTAGGCTGGTAATCCCGCCCGTATTCAGTTCCTCTACTTCGATGAGGGTAATCCCACCCATATTCGGTTCCTCTACTTCGGTGAGGGCAATCCCGCCCGTATTCGGTTCCTCTACATCGGTGAGGGTAATCCCGCCCGTATTTGGTTCCTCCACTTCGGTGAGGGTAATCCCATCCGTATTCGGTTCCTCTACTTCGGTAAGGGTAATCCCGACCGTATTCGGTTCCTCTACTTTTGTGAGGGTAATCGCGCCCGTATTTGGTTCCTCTACTTCAGTGAGGGAAATCCCGCCTGTATTTGGTTCCTCTACTTCGGTGAGGGTAATCCCGCCCGTATTGGGTTCCTCTACTTCGGTGAGGGTAATCCCGCCCGTATTTAGTTTCTATACTTCGGGTAGGGTAATTCTTTAGTGTTACCGTTACATGTTCCTATGCTTCGACTAGGGTAATTCTTTATCGTTACCGTTACAGGTTCCTATGCTTCGGCTAGGGTAATTCCTTATTGTAGAGCGTTAGGGTGTTCTCCAAATATGAGCGCAAGTGCGCACTCTTGTCAAGTTATAGTATAAAAGATATCGTCTCTCACAAGGAATGGACAACTAATTCGAATGTCAATTCCTGCTCAGATAATAAATGCACAAGTTAATTTTAGTTTGTTTGAGAGAAAAGTAAATAAACACAAATAATTAAGAGAAGAGACCAGGTTGATAGAAAGAGTCAGGTTATGCTGCTCGATAGTGTGAAACTGCGTTGAATAGGTTAAGTTGTATTGCTCTGCCAGACTTTGCTGCCTCGACGGAAGATGGCAGATTGATGCTTTGATGCTTTCACTACCTCGACAGGTGGAATGGACGATTGGCTCGGCGACAAACTCGACAAACCTTCAAGGCTCGACAGAACACTTCGATAATGATTCAGCTTATGTCTAAGTCTGAATGTTGTTGATGCCCACTACAGATCATACATGTCGGCGTGAGTCTTGCAATGAACAACAACCTTTGGTTCGTCCTCTTTTAGACACCTTAAACCCTAACCTATGTCTAGGCTGGATTGATCAACACCTGGTATTGATGAGATCGTGCTTACTTCTTTCGTGAGTTTGACTCTCTCGATGCCAAACAAATGGATTGCTCACAATCGATCCCTCGACTCAATTGAAAACAATGAAGAACATGAAATAAACAAACCTTGAATTTATTGTAATAACAAACTTAAACTTAAACAACCGTTCTCACAACTACTTTACAACATAACCCAAACCCTAGAAAATTTAGAACAAAGTGGCGGCAAGAGAACACAAGAGAAACCTAAGCTATGCCAACTATGTGGTGTCTAAAATACAAGGTATGGTCGGGTATATATAGGGCATTGGCCTAGGTTAAGTCCTCCTTGGGGTAGAAGTCTTCCTCATCATAAAGTAGCTTTAGCATTGAACGCATCCTTTAAATTCTGACATGGCCTAACCTTAAGCCTGTAACACCTCAATTTTGGGCTTAGAAGTTTTGGGTTTGAACCGGACCGGTCGGATTTTCGGTTCGAATATAAAAGGTGGTTTTAAGGAAAGCCTAGTTTGGGATGCATTAAAAATATGGAAAAATATCTAAAAATCCTCTTTTAATATATATAAGAGGGTGGTGAAATCAATTTTACAAAATGAGGTTTGGAAATATGACATTTTGAGTTAGTGACTAAAATGTTATTTTTGAAAAGTTCGTGACTGTTTTAAAAGGATTGAAACTTTGAATCTTTAAGGAGATAATTTACCCAAGGGAGGACTTCTCCAGATTTATCTTGATTTTTAAAGACTCATTTAATGTTTAATTAATAAAAAGGAAAGAGGGAAAAAGATATTTTCAGTTTCATAACTAACTTTTACCAAAATTTACCCATTTCATTTTCTCTCAAAATTCCCTCAGCCAAACACATTTACACATCAACTTTTCCTTTGATTTTCACACCTAAAGTTGAGATTTCAATTCCTAAATGATTCCTAATCATTTCTACATCAAATCCTCACCATTTGCTTAATGAATTTTCAAGGATTTTGGCTCTAAACAAGGAGAAATCCACATTTAGAGGTATGAACGTCCTTCTCCTCTAAATACTCAGTTCTTTACTGAAATTCCCAAGTTCTCAATCCTTAAATTAAGTTTTATTAAAGGTTTTAATGTTGTGATCTTGATTTTGGCTTAAAATGCAAGATTTGGATTTAATTTTGAAGAAATTCGTATTGGATGATTGGGCTCTGTTTTGAGATGTCTTTTTGATGTATTTTGGATGTCTAAATAATGTGTAATTGAGGTTTAATCAATGCAATCCCGAATAGGTTGATTTTCCTAAGTTTTTACTTGTGAAAATGGTGGTTTTTGGGGTGATCTTGGTGTTTTGTTAATGCTGGAGGTATAAGGATGAGTTTGGGTTTATTTTGGATGTTTATTGATGTTTAAAAGTGGTTAGAAGTGATGGATCTTGGCGGAGTTAAGTTTTGGAAGTGTTTGGGTGTGATTTCGGTTGTGTTTGGTAGCCGAAATGTTGGGTTTATGAAGAGCAGCGAGTTTAGGTGTTGCTGGTATTTTTAATGCATAATGATGCATTAATCCTCTGTTGTTATGTGCTTGAAACAGGGGAGAATGATCTGTGAGCAATAGAGGTGGCGTTGATGGTTTCGGATGCTTGGAAGGCTTGTTGGCTAGCCTAGTATGCGTATCGGTGAGTGAAGTTAGGGTTTTCAGCTTTAAAACCAATGTTTGAAGGTTTTGGGAGCTTAGTTTAAGTCTAAGCAACCTAGCTAAGCTCAAGAGTAAGTAAATGGATTTCTCTCTTGGTTTGTGTTATGAATTGGTTTTTAATGCACTTGTGATGGTTGGATGCAATGCATCTGATTTGCATGTTTAAATTCTGTTTTGAAAGCATATTTTAGCATGGTTTAATGCTGGTTTTGAAAGTCATGTGTTGAGGGATGCTCAAGGTAAGAAATCCTTGGTTTTGTACTTTGGAATTGTGGAATTGATGCATAGTGTTGCATGTTGTTTAATGGCTTTGTTTAATGCTTTAAAATAATGGCTTAATGATGGCAAATGATGTATATTGGCAAGTGATGTGTTGGTTTAAAAGTATTTGAATTGGATATAGTTAGCCGACTATAGGATTGGGTGCACCATGAATTGAGTCGCCTTGGATGTCGAGGGGGTTGTAATTGTACCGTAAACTCCATCCAAGAATCCTAGCGATTGAGGAAATTGGTGTCACTACGATGGAGGATGGCTCTCGTGGGTGGGCTTGGTTAAGTGCCACCACGATGGAGGATGACTCTCGTGGGTGAACCTTGTTAAAAGTCACCACGATGGAGGGTAGCTCTCGTGGGTGGACTTTGTTAAGCGTCACAACGGTGGAGGGTTGCTCCCGCGTGTGAGCTTGGTTAAGGTGATTACAATGGTTGTGGTAGCTTCCATGTGTAAGCCTTGTGATGTGTCCCGGCTCTCGCTAGTGTGTTATACAACTTTCGATGAGTGATGTTGAGGGGGTTGTGATTGTACCGTTAAACTCCATCACGGGTGTTGAGGGGGTTGTGATTGTACCGGTAAACTCCACCTTGTGTTGTTCGGAAGTGTGTATGGAGCGTGTGGGACAACGCTTGTAATCCGTGTATCCGATTGTGTCTTGTGTTGCGATGGATTGTGAATTATCACTTGGAAGCCAATAAAATGTTCTTGAATGTAATGAAGCATGAGATGCTTGAAATAATGCAAGGTTGCATGGGAAGTGTGCGATGTTCTAAGAATGCATGTATTACTTGTTAACTTGTACAAGTGTTTATCTATTATTGAGAGTGGTGCATATGTGCATGGGAATCTCTTTAGTGCATTGAAGTCTTGTGAAGGCTTGTTTTAAAAGGCATGTAATGCAAATGTTGCTTTTGTGGTTCATGTGTTGCATTTGTTTAATGCATGAGTTAGACTGAAGGAGTAAGTGGTTTTCAAAGCTTTCTTGCTTTGAGATGATTTTCAAGAATGAGAAAAAGTATAATGTGAAGTGGAAGAATTTTCCAAGGAATTTGTATTTAACTTTGCATATGATGTTCATGCATGGAAAGGTTAAATTGATGGTTTTGCAAGGATGTGCTTGAAGTGAGTTACTTAGCTTTTCTAAGCTAAGGGTTGATTTTCATGTTTGAGCAATGCATGATTTAAAGCATGTTGTTTTAAAAGGGGTTTTCAAACACTGCTTTGGTTTATCGAAATGTGTTTACTTTTAAAAGAGGTTTTATGACTCGCTGCATTGATGGTGTTTTGGTTTTGAGCATTCCTCACTAAGCATTATGTGCTTACGCTCCTTTTTGTCCATCAATGCAGATATTTGAAGTTGGGATAGCAAGAAGCAAGGGATTCAAGGAGAGCTCCACTTGAGATGTATGTCTCGGTTAATAGCTATAGATAATAAAGGCAATGGGGGAGAGTCTTTTATGTTGATGTTTAATGAGATTGTGTATGTTGGACAAGTGTGGTTTGTGATTTGGAACTACGTGGTTTAACGCTTGCAACGTTTGAATCTTCTTATTCATAAGTCGTTATGCTATGCTTCTTGTTTTAAAAGCATGATTAAGTGTTGGATGTGTTGAAAGAGTTGATGCACCTAGAGGTGGTTTTGTATCTAGATTTTAATGCAATTTGGTTGTTATGATGCTTGGCATGTTGTTGCTTTGTTGAGGATTGATTTGGAGCATGTTCGATGGGGTTTAGATGTGTTAAATCAGGCATATCTGCTGTTTCTGGGCAGGGTGTTTCGAAACACCCTTGCATGTTTCGAAACAGGTGCTTAATTTGGCCTGGGTGTTTCGAAACACTTTGGCTATTGCCAAGCCCCGTTTCTGAACGGGCTAACCCCGTTTCGAAACACTTGACCGTTGGGCACTGATTTGAATGGTTTTGAAGTTTGCAAGCTTTACGTTTTAGTCCTGATTTTTGTATGTGCAATTGCTTGAGTTTGAGATGTTCGTTTAAGTCAAAATTTGGCAGAGAGGCATGAAACATGACTAATTTCATAGTGGTAACTTAAAAATTGCTAAGTCCTCTTAATTTCCAAAATTTACAAAATGGTCCCTAAATTCATATGTTGTGCAATTGAGTCTCTTATTGTTTTTCGATTGTTGTGATTTTTGAGTATGCTTATCTCAAGAGTATGCCTAGGTTTAATGTGCATCTAGACAAGTTTAAAAAGAAAAAAAGGTCATTAATCAAGGTTGACTTTCGGGTTGACTTTGGTTTTCCCCGTGTAATCTTCGTAGTTCGGGTCGACCGTCTAGGCCGGGCTAAGGGGGTTACATTTGGTGGTATCAGAGCTGAGTTGCGAATGCTTGGGGAAATGGTAACTTGTTGAAATACGTGTTTAATGTTTATTCAGATGTGTGGTTGAAAGTCGGTTGAAATGTGTGTCTGTGAGCGAATTATTGATGTTTTTGTCATGCTTTTTGATTGTGAATCTTCATTGAGCTAATGTGGATTTGTGCTGATGATATGCTGGTGATGTGAGCTGATTTTATGAATGATGAAAGTGTGATGGGTATGATATGTTGATGTTATGCTGTTGCGAGTGAATGTTGTTTGATGAGAGCATGATCGAAGTATGTTGATTGATATGCTCGATGTTGTGATATCCATGTTTTTATTGACTATTATGTCATGTAAAAGGGGAGAATTTGGGATACCCATTGCCTTATTATTATAGCTATTGTGTTATGTTGGAGTTGGAGTCTTGAATCCTTGCTTGAAGCTGGCCTGATGGTTTTGTTTGTTTTGTTATGATTGCTTGTTGTTTTTAGCATGATGGAATCGATGAGAGAATGGCAGTTGGGTGAGATGGTTGCTGCTTTAGAGCAGGTTGTTAAGGCGTGGAATTCACCTTTTGGTGGAGGTGTTTCGTTTCAACCAACAGTGCCTGGAGTTGAGGTAGTAAGGCAGGAGGAGGAAGTTGGTTCTGTGATGAAGAGTTCATCACCTATCGTTCAAGAGGTGTTGGGAACATCTCAGGCTGTGGCAAAAATGAGGCCTGTAGACGTGTCGGTTGTGGGACACGCGGGTTTGTCGAAGTAGCGTTTATGTGATTTGGGAGCTGTGGAGTATCATGGTTCGACAACTGAGGTGTTCGAGGCTTGGTTGGCTAGTGTAATTCTGATTTTGGATCAGGAAGGTTGTGACTACGCCTGTAAGCTGGGAAGTGTTGTCTCATTGTTGTTGGAGGACGCTTGTGCTTGGTGGACATCGGTGGCAGTGGCAACACCTATCCACGATGTAGATTGGGACTTCTTTGTGTCTGCCTTTTATGAAGGGTACCTTGGAAAGAAATTCCCAAGGGTTAAGCAGCGTGGGGGTGTGGCTTCAGATTACGAAGGTGAGAAAAGTTTAAGCAAGAGAGTTGTGGGTACTGACCTCGGGAGCAGTTAGCGTAAGAAGCTATGTGATAGAAGGTTTTGCTTGAATCAAAGTCTGGGTGGTGGTACAGACGTAGGTCAAGTGCGGTATATCAAGGAGTGGTAGCTCGGTTGCCGAAGTGTGACCGTTGTGGAAGGTGTCATGTTGGAGGTTGTTGGGGCGCAAGAGTTTGTTGGAACTGTGGTCCTAAGGAGCATGTGAAGCGAAAATGTCCTCAAGTGGTGAGATCAGCTTCAGTGATAGCAAAAGGGTCTCTGAAGGGTCATGGGCGCGACCGAGACAAGATTCGAAGGTGGCAGGAAGGGCGGAAAGGTGTGAGGAACTTGGGGAATGAATCTTGTTGGAATTGTGGGTCTGTTGGGCATTTGAGGTGAAATTGTTTGAAGTTGGCTCGGGGTAGCCAGGGTTCTTTACCGTAGGGAGATGGTGATGACCTTAATGTGTTAGCTGATGCTGCAACGGTGCGGCTGGAGAATGATGGTTCTGCGAAGAAGAGAGTTCGTCTATTGAAGCCCCGAGGCGGTGAGATGTTTATAGGTAACCTTGTTAAGTAATCTTTGCCCTAGTTATCTTAGTTTGGTTTCAGGTTTGGTTTTCCCTTGCGTAGTGGGTATGGTCTCGTAGCTAGCATGTTTGGGGTAGTAGTTAGTCTTGTTTTGAAAACAACTTTAGTGTGAAGAGGGCATTAGTGGGTATTTTGTGGATAATGGGTTATTAGAATGGTAGGGTTGGACAAGTTGGAAGTGAGATAGGAGGTTGTTCTTAGGCGGATTCTGAGGATGTTATTGGTGGGTGTGAACCGACATACATGCACAGTTAAAATAATTTGTTATATGCTATATTATATATGTTGGTACATGCATACATGTGACATGACATTAGACGTTTTGCATACATGTACACATGCATTGATTGGGCATATAGGCGACCATGCATACGAACGTTCACACTTGCTAATAGCTAGTTGGGTCCGTTAGTGTTGTGATAGGGTTAGGTTGGATGATGGACTTTAAGAGTTGTTTTGGTGCTAGGAGAATGTTAGAAGTATTGGAGGGTATTAAGCGAGCTGTCAGTAATAATGAGTGCGGTATAGCATGTTGGCAGAAGGAAAGTGTTTTGGCGCTTAAAGAGTTTAGAGGTGTGGTGGTGAGGAGATTTCCGGTTGGAGTTAGAACCGGTCAGGTGGTTTTGAATAGCTGGTAGAAGTGGTAGTTTCTTGGTGTTAAGTGATGTTGCAGGTTAGTTGATGTGTTTCCAGAGTGCTGAGGTAACTTGGCATTGATGTTGTAGAAGAAGGGTTTTTTTTAGGTGATGGTTCGTAGCAACCTTCGAAGAATTAAGAAGATGTTGTGTTGTGGGTTGTAGAAAAGGGTTGGCCTGGGTTGAATAGAAGTTTCGTAATCTTAAAATGTATGTATAGAATGGGCGGTGTCCTGGTAAGGCTAGTGTTGTAGTCAAAAAGCTTGAAGTGGAAAGGCAATGTAAGTTCAGGGGCCATTGTTGGTTGGACGGGTTCTTGTGAGAAGTGGTTGGCTAGTCGTGTATAAGTAAGTCCCTTCCGAAGTCAGCTAGTGGTTTGTGGAACGGCTGGCGGAGTCAGGGTTGGGGTTTTGTTACGTGATTTTCGGATGTTGTGTGAGTAGTCCTGGTGAGTCGTTATGGTGATGATAGCGGCGGATGTGAAGGGGTGTCAGCAATACGTTGAGAAGTTTGAGTAAGCGGTTGATGCTTAAGAATTTTTGCTTGATGTGGTAACCTTTGGAAGAAGTTGAGCAGTTTTGCAAGGGGTTTTAGAAGCAGTGAAGGTTGTGGGTCACATGGTGGCTGAACTGGATGGGTTGGTGTCACCGTGTGTACGAGTTTTGAGAGTTATGAGTTAAGGTGGTGTATGCTGTAAAAGTTTGGAGGTTCTTCAGGTTGTTGTTGGGGTTGTGCGCAGTTCAGAAGTGTGAAAGGTTAAGCTGTGGTTAACATCTGAGTGTTCTGGAATTTATGAACAGTATGTGGTGGTGTTGGGTTTGGTGGAGTTTTGTGTGGAGAGTGTTCAGTGGTGGTTAAGTCTCATGTGTTGCCTTGTGGGTTGATTTGAGAAGTTTGGTTGTGCTCTTTTCGCCGGTTGAAATTTTGAGGACGAAATTTCCTAAGAGGGGGAGAGTTGTAACACCCCAATTTTGGGCTTAGAAGTTTTGGGTTTGAACCGGACCGGTCGGATTTTCGGTTCGAATATAAAGGTGGTTTTAAGGAAAGCCTAGTTCGGGATGCATTAAAAATATGGAAAAATATCTAAAAATCCTCTTTTAATACATATAAGAGGGTGGTGAAATCAATTTTACAAAATGAGGTTTGGAAATATGACATTTTTAGTTAGTGACTAAAATGTAATTTTTGAAAAGTTCGTGACTGCTTTAAAAGGATTGAAACTTTGAATCTTTAAGGAGCTAATTTACCCAAGGGAGGATTTATCCAGATTTTTCTTGATTTTTAAAGACTCATTTAATGTTTAATTAATAAAAAGGAAAGAGGGAAAAAGATATTTTTAGTTTCATAACTAACTTTTACCAAAATTTTCCCATTTCATTTTCTCTCAAAATTCCCTCAGCCAAACACATTTCCACAGCAACTTTTCCTTTGATTTTCATACCTAAAGTTGAGATTTCAATTCCTAAATGATTCCTAATCATTTCTACATCAAATCCTCACCATTTGCTTAATGAATTTTCAAGGATTTTGGCTCTAAACAAGGAGAAATCCACATTTAGAGGTATGAAGGTCCTTCTCCTCTAAATACTCAGTTCTTTACTGAAATTCCCAAGTTCTCAATCCTTAAATTAAGTTTTATTAAAGGTTTTAATGTTGTGATCTTGATTTTGGCTTAAAATGCAAGATTTGGATTTAATTTTGAAGAAATTCGTATTGGATGATTGGGCTCTGTTTTGAGATGTCTTTTTGATGTATTTTGGATGTCTAAATGATGTGTAATTGAGGTTTAATCAATGCAATCCCCAATAGGTTGATTTTCCTAAGTTTTTACTTGTGAAAATGGTGGTTTTTGGGGTGATCTTGGTGTTTTGTTAATGTTGGAGGTATAAGGATGAGTTTGGGTTTATTTTGGATGTTTATTGATGTTTAAAAGTGGTTAGAAGTGATGGATCTTGGCTAGGTTAACTTTTGGAAGTGTTTGGGTGTGATTTCGGTTGTGTTTGGTAGCCGAAATGTTGGGTTTATGAAGAGCATTGAGTTTAGGTGTGTTGCTGGTGTTTTTAATGCATAATGATGCATTAATCCTCTGTTGTTATGTGCTTGAAACAGGGGAGAATGATCTGTGATCAATAGAGGTGGCGTTGATGGTTTCGGATGCTTGGAAGGCTTGTTGGCTAGCCTAGTATGCGTATCGGTGAGTGAAGTTGGGGTTTTCAGCTTTAAAACAAATGTTTGAAGGTTTTGGGAGCTTAGTTTAAGTCTAAGCAACTTAGCTAAGCTCAAGAGTAAGGAAATGGATTTCTCTCTTGGTTTGTGTTATGAATTGGTTTTTAATGCAGTTGTGATGGTTGGATGCAATGCATGTGATTTGCATGTTTAAATTCTGTTTTGAAAGCATATTTTAGCATGGTTTAATGCTGGTTTTGAAAGTCATGTGTTGAGGGATGCTCAAGGTAAGAGATCCTTGGTTTTGTACTTTGGAATTGTGGAATTGATGCATAGTGTTGCATGTTGTTTAATGGCTTTGTTTAATGCTTTAAAACAGTGGATTAATGATGGTAAATGATGTGTATTGGCAAGTGATGTGTTGGTTTAAAAGTATTTGAATCGAATATAGTTAGCCGGCTATAGGATTGGGTGCACCGTGAATTGAGTCGCCTTGGATGTCGAGGGGGTTGTAATTGTACCGTAAACTCCATCCAAGAATCCTAGCGATTGAGGAAATTGGTGTCACCACGATGGAGGATGGCTCTCGTGGGTTGCTCCCGTGTGTGAGCTTGGTGAAGGTGATTACAATGGTTGTGGTAGCTTCCATGTGTAAGCCTTGTGATGTGTCCCGGCTCTCGCTAGTGTGTTATACAACTTCCGATGAGTGATGTTGAGGGGGTTGTGATTGTACCGTTAAACTCCATCACGGGTGTTGAGGGGGTTGTGATTGTACCGATAAACTCCACCTTGTGTTGTTCGGAAGTGTGTATGGAGCGTGTGGGACAACGCTTGTAATCCGTGTATCCGATTGTGTCTTGTGTTGCGATGGATTGTGAATTATCACTTGGAAGCCAATATAATGTTCTTGAATGTAATGAAGCATGAGATGCTTGAAATAATGCAAGGTTGCATGGGAAGTGTGCGATGTTCTAAGAATGCATGTATTACTTGTTAACTTGTACAAGTGTTTATCTATTATTGAGAGTGGTGCATATGTGCATGGGAATCTCTTTAGTGCATTGAAGTCTTGTGAAGGCTTGTTTTAAAAGGCATGTAATGCAAATGTTGCTTTTGTGGTTCATGTGTTGCATTTGTTTAATGCATGAGTTAGATTGAAGGAGTAAGTGGTTTTCAAAGGTTTCTTGCTTTGAGATGATTTTCAAGAATGAGAAAAGTATAATGTGAAGTGGAAGAATTTTCCAAGGAATTTGTATTTAACTTTGCATATGATGTTCATGCATGGAAAGGTTAAATTGATGGTTTTGCAAGGATGTGCTTGAAGTGAGTTACTTAGCTTTTCTAAGCTAAGGGTTGGTTTTCATGTTTGAGAAATTCATGATTTAAAGCATGTTGTTTAAAAAGGGGTTTTCAAACACTGCTTTGGTTTATCGAAATGTGTTTACTTTTAAAAGAGGTTTTATTTCTCGCTGTATTGATGGTGTTTTGGTTTTGAGCATTCCTCACTAAGCATTATGTGCTTACGCTCCTTTTTGTCCATCAATGCAGATATTTGAAGTTGGGACAGCAAGAAGCAAGGGATTCAAGGAGAGCTCCACTTGAGATGTATGTCTCGGTTAATAGCTATAGATAATAAAGGCAATGGGGGAGAGTCTTTTATGTTGATGTTTAATGAGATTGTGTATGTTGGACAAGTGTGGTTTGTGATTTGGAACTACGTGGTTTAACGCTTGCAACGTTTGAATCTTCTTATTCATAAGTCGTTATGCTATGCTTCTTGTTTTAAAAGCATGATTAAGTGTTGGATGTGATGAAAGAGTTGGTGCACCTAGGGGTGGTTTTGTATCTAGATTTTAATGCAATTTGGTAGTTATGATGCTTGGCATGTTGTTGCTTTGTTGAGGATTGATTTGGAGCATGTTCGATGGGGTTTAGATGTGTTAAATCAGGCCTATCTGCTGTTTCTGGGCAGGGTGTTTCGAAACACCCTTGTCTGTTTCGAAACAAGTGCTTGATTTGGCCTGGGTGTTTCGAAACGGGTAGAGGTGTTTCGAAACACTTTGGCTATTGCCAAGCCCCGTTTCTGAACGGGCTAACCCCGTTTCAAAACACTTGACCGTTGGGCACTGATTTGAATGGTTTTGAAGTTTGCAAGCTTTACGTTTTAGTCCTGATTTTTGTATGTGCAATTGCTTGAGTCCGAGATCTCCGTTTAAGGTGAAATTTGGCAGAGAGGCATGAAACATGACTAATTTCATAGTGGTAACTTAAAAATTGGTAAGTCCTCTTAATTTCCAGAATTTACAAAATGGTCCCTAAATTCGTATGTTGTGCAATTGTGTCTCTTATTGCTTTCCGATTGCTGTGATTTTTGAGTATGCTTATCTCAAGAGTATGTCTAGGTTTAATGTGCATCTAGACAAGTTTAAAAAGAAAAAAAGGTCGTTAATCAAGGTTGACTTTTGGGTTGACTTTGGTTTTCCCCGTGTAATCTTCGTAGTTCGGGTCGACCGTCTAGGCCGGGATAAGGGGGTTACAAAGCTGCCTTGAATGCATCCTTTAAATCCTTTAAAATACACGGTATGGTTCGGTATATATAGGGCATTGACCTAACCTTAAGCCGCCTTGGATAATCTTCCTATGGGCGTCTCAGTCCGCTGTTTTCGCCATTAATAAATTACGTGGATGGATTCATTGGACTCAGAAAATTATACTTTTCCAATCGCACTTCAATTCAAAAATTCCTTAAGTTGCTGCAATGAGCGGCAGATATGGCGGCGGATATGGCGGCGGCAGCTACTCGGCAACGTCTCTCTATGTTGAGCTGCCACAACACAACTCCTTGGCTTGCTGCCTCAACATCATCTTCTCAGCTCCTCTCTCCATCTGACAGCTTCTAGCACCTAAAACGAAAACTAAACTAAAACAATATATTTTCTTACCAAATCAAAGATATTCAACAGGAACAAGGCAAAGCAAAGAATAATGTAGATAATGCATGCATGCACCTAAATATGCCTAAAATGCACTTGAGAATAGCAATAATATGAGATGAAATGTGCATAAAATACAGGACTTATGAGCACTTTACACTTATCGTTATCGTTACACGTTCATATGCTTCGGCTAGTGTAATTTTGCACGGAACCTAAGGTAATCCCTTAGGATGGTACTTACGCCCATAGGGCTTGGGTTAATACCTTTATAGACGTAGCTCAGAATTTCATACTGGAGTACAATCGGAGGGTAAATAAGAATTCAAAATGAACCTTACTGCTGCTTGAATTATGTGCCCGTGAAATAAAATGTTTACATTGATACAATTTAGCATTGTTAGGACACACTAAACTCCCTAGTTTAATTTAACCATTCACTCTTTTGATTCTCCGGTTTATAGGTTTCTCGCTTGATATTTGGTGGTAAAATAATGAGCCGTAATTTGGAACTTGTTATTTCCTTGAACATCATGATAGAGTTATGCTTGTCATATACCTACATGTACATACAACATCCATTGGTAGTTTTTGTATCACTGAGATTTCCAAAGCTCATGTTGTTTTGTTATCGTAGGTTAGAAGAAATCTATCATGGTATACTGACCGACATATGCGGTTGAAGTTCTCTCGTCGTTGCTTTTGGAGTACGGTATTGTATAGTTAGTAGGCATGTACGTCATGTATTGTTTTATGGTAGTGTCTGTAAAACTCTACTTAACATTTCTGATATATGTTTAAATGATTTCCAAAAAGGGGTATTTTAAACAGAACTTGATTTTATAGTTTAGTATTTGTTTCAAAAAATGTTTTATGTGGATTTTTTTACTTTGGGTCGCTCCTGTGACCCTAATGTGACCTTTTAGGATCCGTTGTAAGGCATAGGCGAGTCTAGGGGGTTACAAAGTTTAACTAATGGTATATAACTTATTGGTCGACTAATCTAGATCAGATATCGTAGAGAATCATTTTGGGAGCAACCCTCCTAACCGTTGACCCACTGGACCAATAGATTGATATTATAGTAAACTACCTCAAAAGTCACTAAACTATTGACTCAACTCTGTTTTAACCACTGAACTATGAATATTGTCAATTAGACCACTAAACTATGTTGAGGGGTGATTTTAGGGTGAAACCCCTAATTTAGGGCTAAAATGAGGCAGGCCTATTGTACATGTAGCAAGTTTGTACATAAATTCTTACGAGGTTTGTACATAAATCTTTACAATAAGTGTAAGAAAAACGGTATATACATAAAATCTTTATGACGTAAGGATTTGTGTACATACATAAATGCTACAAGAAAACATATTTTCTTACAAGAATGATAAGAATTTCGGTAGGTGCATAAATTATTACAACATATACATAAAACGTTACAGAAATGGTAACAAAAAAGGTTTTTACCGAAATCCTTACCTGAGATGCCAAAATAAAAAAGAGCTCAACTTAGGGTAAGCTTTTTACATATATATTTTCCTACGAGAAAACCTATTTTCTTACAAGAATGATGAGAATTTCAGAAGGTACAAAAATTATTACAAAATATACATAATTTCATACAAAAACCATAAACAAAAAGGTAGGTACCGAAATCCTTACTCGAAGATCACCAAAACCAAAAGGAGCTCAACTTAGGGTATGCATTTTTGTACATACATATTTTCCTACGGGAAAACCTATTTTATTACAAGAATGATGAGAATTTAAGTAGGTACAAAAATTACTTCAAATTATACATAATTTCTTATAGAAACTGTATGAAAAAAGGTAGGTACGGAAATCCTTACTTGAGATCACCCAACCCAAAAGGAGCTCAACCTAGGATAAGCATTTGTGTACATACATATTTTCCTATGAGGAAACCTATTTTATTACAAGAACGATGAGAATTTACGATGGTATGGAAATGACTACAATTTATACATAATTTCTTAGCAAAATAGTAAGAAAAAAGGTAGGTACGGAAATCCTTACGCGAGATTACCCAAACCATAAGGAGCTCAACCTAGGGTAAGCATTTATGTACATATATAATTTCCTACGAGAAAACCTATTTTATTACAAGAACGATGAGAATTTTAGTAGGTATAGATATTACTACAAATTATACATAATTTCTTACCGAAACTGTAAGAAAAAAGGTAGGTACGGAAATACTTACCCGAGATCACCCAAACCAAAAAGAGCTCAACCTAGGGTAAGCATTTGTGTGCATACTTATTTTCCTACGACTAAACCTATTTTCTTACAAGAAGGATGAGAATTTCAGTAGGTACAGACCATATTAAAAACTATACATAATTTCATACAAAAGGCGTAAGAAAAAAGGTAGGTACCGAAATCCTTACCCGAGATCACAAAACCAAAAAGAGATCAATATAGGGTAAACATTTGTGTACATACATAATTTCTTACGAGAAAACCTATTTAATTACCAGAAGGATGAGAATTTCAGTAGGTACATAAATTATTACAAATTATACATAACTTCTTACAGACATCATAAGAAAAAAGGTTGGAACGGAAATCCTTACCTGAGATCACCAAAACCGGAAGGACCTCAACTTAGGGTAGGCTGGTTTGCACATCCATATTTTCCTACGAGAAAACCTTTTTTATTACAAGAACGATGCGAATTTCAGTAGGTACAGAAACTATTACAAATTATACATAAATGCTTACAGAAACCATAATACGAAAGGTAGGTATCAAACTCCTTACCCAAGATCACCAAAACCAAAAGGACCTCAACTTAGGGTAAGAATTTGTGTTCATGTATATTTTCCTACGAGAAAACCTATTTTATTACAAGAATGATGTCGGGATTATAAAGAAGAATTCAATCTTCCCGTGGGGTAATGAACATGAAAAAGCCTTTCTGAACTTTAAAGATTGTTTGACAAAAGCACCAGTGTTATCCTTACCTAACTTTGATAAAAGTTTCGAGATTGAGTGTGATGTTTTAGGTGTAGGTATAGGCACTATTTAGATGAAAGAAAAGAGGCCCATAAGTAGATGCAGAAATTTTACAAATTATACATAAATCCTTACAAAAACCGTACTAAAAAGGTAGGTACCGAAATCCTTAACCGAGATCACCAAAACCAAAAGGAGCTCAACCTAGGGTAAGAATTTGTGTACATACATATTTTCCTACAA
The DNA here is from genome assembly GCA_958450335.1 of Hibiscus tridactylites. NCBI lineage: Eukaryota > Viridiplantae > Streptophyta > Magnoliopsida > Malvales > Malvaceae > Hibiscus > Hibiscus tridactylites. The sequence goes on from OY288281.1 coordinate 55,345,499, forward strand.
GAAAACGTAATATATTACAAGAACGGTGAGATTTTTAGTAGGTACAAAAATTATTACAAATTATACATAACATCTTACAGATAATGTTGGAAAAAAAGTAGGTACCGAAATCCTTACCTGAGATCACCAAAACCAAAATGATCTCAAGTTAGGGTAATCATTTGTGTACATACATATTTTCCTATGAGAAATTGTAATTTATTACAAGAAAGACGAGAATTTCAATCGGTATAGAAATTATTACAAATTATACATAACATCATACATATACCATAGGAAAAAAGGAAAGTACTGAAATCCTTACCCGAGATCACCAAAACGAAAAGGATCTCAATCTAGGGTAAGCATTTGTGCACATACACATTTTCCTACGAGAAAAAACCTACTTTATTACTAGAACGATGCGGATTTCAGTAGGTACATAAATTATTACAAATTATACATAAATGCTTACAGAAATTGTAATAAAAAAGTTAGGTACCGAAATCTTTACCCGAGACCACCAAAACCCAAAGGAGCTCAAATTAGGGTAAGCATTTGTGTACATACATATTTTCCTATGAGAAAACCTATTTTATTACAAGAACGATGCGTATTTCATTAGATACAGAAATTATTAAAAAATATAAATAACTTTTTATAGACCTCATAATAAAAAAGGTAGGTACGAAAATAATTACTCGAGATCACCCAAACCAAAAGGAGCTCAACCTAGGGTAAGCATTTGTGTACATACTTATTTTCCTATGACTAAACCTATTTTCTTACAAGAGCGATGAACATTTAAGTAGGTACAAAACTTATTACAAACTATACATAATTTCTTACAAAAGTCTTAAGAAAAAAGGTAGGTACCAAATCCTTACCCGAGATCACAAAACCAAAAAAAGACCTCAACCTAGGGTGAGCATTTGTGTACATACATAATTTCTTACGAGAAAACCTATTTTATTACAAGAATAATGAGAATTTCAGTAGGTACATAAATTATTACAAATTATACATATCTTCTTACAGACATCGTAAGAAAAAAGGTTGGTACGGAAATCCTTATCCGAGATCACCAAAACCGGAAGGACATCAACTTAGGGTAGGCTATTGTGCACATCCATATTTTCCTATGAGAAAACCTTTTTTATTACAAGAACAATGCGAATTTCAGTAGGTACAGAAACTATTACAAATTATACATAAATGCTTACATAAACCATAATAAAATAGGTAGGTACCAAACTTCTTACCCAATATCACCAAAACCAAAAGTACCTCAACTTAGGGTAATAATTTGTGTACATATATATTTTCCTATGAGAAAACTTATTTTATTAGAAGAACGAAGGCGGGATTATAAAGAAGAATTCAATCTTCTTGTGGGGTAATGAACAAGAAAAGCCTTTCTGAACATTAAAGATTATTTGACAAAAGCACCAGTGTTATCCTTACCTAACTTTGAAAAAAACTTTCAAGATTTAGTGTGATGCTTCAAGTGTAGGTATAGGCGTTGTTTTGATGAAGAAAAAGAGGCCTATAAGTAGGTGCTGAAATTTTACAAATTATACATAAATGCTTATAGAAACTGTAATAAAAAAGGTAGGTACCGAAATCCTTAACCGAGATCACCAAAAATAAAATGAGCTCAACCTAGGGTAAGAATTTGTGTACATACATATTTTCCTACAAGAAAAATATAATATATTACAAGAACGATGAGAATTTTAGTAGGTGCAAAAATTATTACAAATTATACATAACATCTTATAGATAATGTGATAAAAAAAAGTAGGTACCGGAATCCTTACCTGAGATCACCAAAATCAAAAAGAGCTCAAGTTAGGGCAAGCATTTGTATACATACATATTTTCCTATGAGGAAACATAATTTATTACAAGAAAGATGAGAATTTCAATAAGTATAGAAATTATGACAAATTATACATAACATCTTACATATACCGTAGGAAAAAGGTAACTATTGAAATCCTTACCCAAGATCACCAAAATGAAAAGGAGCTCAATCTAGGGTAAGCATTTGTGTGCATACACATTTTCCTACGAGATAAAACCTACTTTATTACAAGAACGATGCGAATTTCAGTAGGTTCATAAATTATTACATATTATACATAAATGCTTACATAAATTGTAATAAAAAAGTTAGGTACCGAAATCCTTACTCGAGATCACCATAACCAAAAGGAGCTCAAATTAGGGTAAGCATTTGTGTACATACATATTTTCCTACGAGAAAACCTATTTTATTACAAGAACGATGCGTATTTCAGTAGGTATAGAAATTATTACAAAATATACATAACATCTTATAGACCTCGTAAGAAAATGGTAGGTACAGAAATCCTTACCCAAGATCACCGAAACCAAAAGGAGCTCAACTTAGGGTAAGCATTTGTGTACATACAAATTTTCCTACAAGAAAACGCATTTTATTACAAGAACGATGAGAATTCCAGTTCAAACCGTAATGATTACAAAATATACATAAATTGTAACATAAAAGATAAAAAATGTAGGTACTGAAATCCTTACCCGAAATCACCAAAATCAAAAAGAGCTTAAGTTATGTTAAGAATTTTTGTACATACAAATTTTACTACAAGAAAGCACATTTTATTACAAGAATGTTGAGAATTTGAGTAGGTATTGAAATTATTACAAAATATACATAAATTATTACAGAAATGGTAGTAAAAAAGGTAGGTACCCCTTGCACTTTCACAAATGGTTTATTGAACCAAAAATAATTTATACCAGTTAAACTCGTAGAATTTATACCGGTGTAAGCTAGTCACAGTTAGCTAGTTGTAGTTTAGTAGATCTTACACCGTTGTAAGTTAGTCATAGTTAGTTAGCTGTAGTTCATTAGAACTTACAGTGGTGTAAGTTAGATATACTTAGTTAGCTGTAGTTCAGTAGAACTTATACTGGTGTAAGTTAGTCATACTTAGTTAGTTGTAGTTCAGTAGAACTTACACGGTGCACGTTAGTCATAGTTAGTTAGTTAGTTAGTTATAGTTAAGAATAATGTATTCATGTGTAAATGTGTTATATATATGTACTCAATCCAATCAATAAAATTTGTGAAGTTTTACTTTTATTTAGGGATAATGGTTTATTTACCCCTTGTACTTTCAAAAATTTGTCAATGTGCGGTCTCATGCCACGTCATTTAAAGGGAGGATGAAGTTGAAATAACCTTATAAAAATTTGCATCAAGAATGTAATAACAATTAAAATTCCTATTGAATTAGCATATAGATAATGTAATAACAAAATATAAGTTAAGCTGATACATCATAGAAACCATTATATTTTAAAATGAACCTAGAGAAAATAATAACATAAGAATTTCAATCTGATACATTAGAATTTACTCAGTTAACTTTACACATTTATTTTTTTCATCACTCTTTCGTTAACTCTCGAAATTGTTATGATGTGGAATAAAAAACAAAAAAAACATTTCTTTAAATACACGTCAGTAAAGGCAATAAAAAATAACAAGGCAATAAAAAAGTTAATCCCCTCTACATATTTTGTTCCTCAACCTTTATTCCTCGATCCACTACCGCCGACCACCATCTCGAATCCTTATACTAAAAAAGTTAAATAGAAATACGAAAATATTATCAACAACCAAGAAAACACAAACAAAATATTAGCAATGCTAAAACAAGTTAATATGGGTATAGACAAATATTAAAGAACAATTATGTTAATATGGGTATAGACAAATATCAAAGAATGCCTCATCTTATTATTAGAAGAGTACAAGGTATTTTTATACAACATTTCAGCTAACTAGCTAATTAGCAAAACTAACTAACATAACTAATTGGCTAACTAATTGTGTTAACTAAATACAAACATTAACAAACCATCTAACTAATTAACTGTCTCAACACTCCCCTCAAGTTGGTGGTTTAAATAAAGATTTAACTCCCAACTTGGACAAAAGATGATTGTCCTGTTGTATGCTCAAGGCCTTGGTCAACAAGTCTGCAAGTTGTTCTGCTGAAGTTATATGCTCTGTTTGTATCAATCTTTCTTGTATCTTGTCTCGTACAAAGTGGAAATCTATCTCAACGTCCTTAGTACGCTCGTGGAACATAGGATTCACATCTATTTGTAAAGCTGCTTTACTATCACAGTATAACTTGGTTGGTTCAAGACATGGTACTTCAAGTTCTTTGAGCAGGCCATTCAACCATACTATCTCTGATATTGTGACAACCATGCTTCTATACCCACCCTTTACTGAGGATCTTGCCACTGTATTTTGCCTTTTTGATTTCTAGGAAATCAAAGATTATCCAAGTTTAATACAAAAGCCAGTGACATATCTCCTAGATATTGGACAAGATCCCCAGTCCGAGTCACAGTATGCTTCTAGCTTGCTATCCGTGGCAGATTTCAGTAAAATTCCTTGACTAGGATCTAGCTTGATGTATCTTACAACTCTTAATGCTGCATAAAGATGTGGTTTTTAAGGATCTTTCATAAATTGGCTCAAGTGTTGGACTACAAAGGTGATATCTGGCCTTGTGTGAGTCATATATAATAATCTCCTAATCAATCTCTGAAACACAGTCTTGTCAGTTATAATTTGATCTTCAACCTCTTGCTTCTGAGCTTCTTCATCATATTCTACAGTAGTGAGCTTCACATTCTGTTCCAGTGGTGTTAGGGCTGGTTTAGCTGCACCCAGACATGTACTTTCAATTAACTCCAAATCATACTTTCTTTGGTTTATCAATATCCCTTCTTTAGATCTTAAAATTTCCAAACCCAAAAAGTATTTTAATTCCCCTAAATCTTTCATCTTAAAGCTACCATTTAGGATCCCTTTCAATTCCTCAATCAGTTTAATGTCATTCCCAGTGATCAGGAGATCATCCACATATATAAGCATAATTACCAACTTATTTTCTTGCTTCTTGGTAAATAAAGAATAATCAAATTTTCTTTGCTTGTATCCAACACTTAACAAGGCATCTATCAATTTCAAGTTCCACTGTCTTGAGGCATGTTTCAGCCCATAGAGCGACTTTTGCAGCCTACACACCAGTTTCTCCCCTGGCTACAAAACTACTCAGGTAGCTGCTTGTAGACCTCCTCATGGAGATTGCCTTGTAAGAAACATTGTGAAAATCCATTTTGCAGAAGAGCCAAGAAAACATGGCAACAAGAGTCAAGATAGTTCTGCAGTAACAAGTTTGGCCACATGGGAAAAAGTTTTCGTGTAATCAACACCCTCTAACTGAGTGTAACCCTTGGCCACAAGGCGAGCCTTATACCTCTCAACAGCTCCATTAGCCTTGTACTTGACACATAATACCCATTTTCAGCCAATGGCAACCTTACCAGGAGGAAAAGGAACAATTGATCAGGTTTCATTAGATTCCAAAGCTGATAATTCCTCCTTCATGGCTTGAATCCAAACAAGGTTTTTGATAGCATCAGAATAGGAGGTAGGTTCAACAATATAAGAAATAAAAGACAAAAAAACTTGTGTACGAGAAGGTAGATGTGAACGCCCTGGTTTTGGGCCTAGATGTTTTAGACATCGGATCAGACCGATCGAGAACGGTTCGAATCACGTAAGGTGATTTAAGGAAATCAAGGATCGAGATAGGATAAAATTGTGATAAAAATTGCTAAAATCCTATAAAAATATTTTTAAAGGGTTGGTCAAGTCAATTTTACAAAATGGATTTTGGAAATGGGACATTTTGAGTAGTGACCAAATTATAAAGTTTCAAAACTGGGAAAATGTGATTTTTAAGGTGGAAGCCAAAATCTTAGAATCTTTAGGGGGCTTTAAATCAATTTGACCTTTTCTCAATATGACATGTGATTTAAAAGGGTTTTTAATTAAATGATTTTAATTGGATTTTTATATTAATTAATTAAAAGGTAGTTAATGAGATTTTCACTTACATAACTACCAATTCTCTTTCATTTTCAGCCAAACACAATTTTCTCTCATCTTTTTCCAGAATTCTTTCTCCAAAAAAGTCTCTCAACATTTCCTAAATCATTTTCAAGAGATCCTTCTTAATTCTCCAAGATTTTTGCAAGGAAAACTTGTCATCTATTGAAGGAAGCAAGGATTGGAGGTAAATCCCGTTCTCAACCTCTAATCTAAGTTCTTTATTGAAATTCCCAAGATATTTGGCTTCGAAATACTATTTTTGATTGAGTTTTCAATATAGTTTTGATTTGAGATCAAAATCTTGTGAAATTGTGGATGAAATCTTGATTTTCGAACTTGTTGGGTTAGGCTCTGTTTTGTGTTGATTTTAATTGAGGTTTAAGTTGATTTATATGTTAAAATGAGTTGTTGATAACATAGATCCCGAAATCCTTGAGGTCCTTGAAGTTCTTGATAGTTTTAGGTGAGATTTTGGGGTGAAATGGTGGAATCTTGATTGCTGGAGGTATAATGACGAGTTAGGATGTTTATTAGATGTGTTTTGATGTTTATAATGCTTTGGAAGTGATGTATAATGGATGGGCTTGGTTTAGGAAGCAATCAATTGAGTTTTCGGTTGTTTTGGAAGGGTATTTTGGTGTTGTTTGGGTGAGCAACGAGGTTGTGAATTGTTGCTTGTGTTAGAATGCATTTTAATGCATTTAGATATCTATTTTGGTGATGTGAAAATAGGGGATCTTGATCCGGAAGCAAACGAGGTTATTTTGGAGGCTCTGGAGGTGTAATTTCCGTGTCGACGAACGAGGCTTCGCGTATCAGTGAGTGGAAATGCAATTTCCTTCTTTGTAACGCTTTGAGTGTGATCTTGGGAGCTTAGTGTAAGTTTGATACACTTAACTAAGCTCAAGTGTAAGTGTTTCGGTAATCCCTCTCTTGGTAATGTGCCATGTTGATGGAATTGCACTTGAAGTAAGTTTGGATTTGTTTACTGTTATTAAGCATGTTTAAGCATGGTCTAATGCTAGATTTTAATGTCATTATGTTAAGGATGCACTAGGTAAGTGATCCTTGGTTGTCATGTGCTGAATGCATATGATGTTAAGCATGTGATGCTTGTAGAAATGGCACTGTGGTTATGCTTGTTAAAACAATGGATTAATGTGGTAAAATGATTATATTGGCAAGTGATGAAAATGGTTTTTGGTTACTTTAATCGGATATAGTTAGCCGACTATAGGATTGGGCGCACTGTGAATAAAGCCACCTTAGATGTTGAGGGGTTGTGATTGTGCTGTAATCTCCATCCAAGTTCCCTAACGATTGAAGTTAAGATCACAACGGTGAATGGTTAGTCTCGTGTGTGAGTCTTGTGTATGTGTCCCATACTCTCGTTAGTGGAATTATACAACTTCCGATGTGTGATGTTGAGGGGTTGTGATTGTGCCATTAATCTCCATCATAGGTATTGAGGGGTTGTGATTGTGCTATTTATCTCCACCTTGTGTAGTCCAGTAGTTTGTATGAACCGTGGGGGACAACGCTTGTAATCCGCGTATCCGATTGTGTCTTGTGTTGAAATGGTTTATGGATTATCACTTGAGAGCCAATATAATGTAAATGAATGATGTGAAGCATGAGATGCTTGTATATGATGCAATGATGCATGAGATATTTGTGTATGATGCAAGAATGCATGTGATGATTGTTAAAGCATGAGCAAAGGTTTATTTGCTATTTTAAAATGATGCATATGAGCATGTAGTTAAAAAGTGCATTGAGGTCTTGAGAAGACATGTTTATAAAATGGCATGAGATGTAAAGTGTTGGTTTTGCAAAATATGAGACAAGCATTGATGAATGTTATTTAGCGATCCTCACTAAGCTTTGTGCTTACGCTCTTTTGTTTCATCAACGTAGAAAACTAGGCTTTAAAGGCAGCAAGTAGGCAAGAGGAATCCAAGCTTTAAATCTCACAAAGTATGTGGTTTTGCTTCGGTGTAATAAAAGGCAATGGGTGAGGTTTATGCTAATCCATGGTTGAGAATGCTTTCCCTTTACTTTGAGCATGTTTGATAGTTACTTTTGAGATGTAATTGGCCTTTATGGTTTAATTTTGGTTATGGATGATGGTTTTGGCTTGTTATTGTTTTCGTGGACTAGGGAGCATGTCTTTAGCGCCTTTACTTGCATGTTGGTTGCCATGTTTAAGCTATTGCCTCGATATGATGATTGTTGATATGTATCCATGTTGTGGCATGTCTCGGGAATGATTCGAATGTGTTTAAGCATGAAAAACCAGCAAAATCTGCTGTTGCAGGGCAAGGCGTATCGAAACGCCCTTGCCTGTTTCGGAATAAGGGCTTGAAATAGCCATAAGGTTTTGGAACGGGTGAAGGCGTATCGAAATGTTTTGGCTACTGGAAGGGGGTGTTTCGATATGAGTCCTGGAATGCACCCGAGTATCGAAACGGTCCACCCTGTTTCAAAATGACTGTTTCGGTACAGGGCCATCCGTATCGAAACGCCTAACCGTTGGGTTTCTGTTTTGGGTTTCTGTTTCTTGCATTTTGGTCCCTAAATGTTGGTTGCTTAATTCAAAGATTTTGAATGATCCGTTTGAGTTGAAATTTGACCTGATGGCATGTTATGTGATTAATATTGGACTGGTAACATTAAAACTCATTTAGCCCTTATAAATCTGATAATTTACGTTTTAGTCCCTATAAGATGATTCTTTTCAATTGAGTCCCTGTTTGGGTTCCGTTCACTGTGCCGCTTTCGCTGATTTAATTTGCTAATCATTTAGGTTAATATTGAGCATTTAGAAAAGATAAAAAGAAAAAAAGTCCGTTAATCAAGGTTGACTTTGGTTTTCCCCGTGTAATCTTTGTAGTTCGGGTCAAATGTCTAAGTCGGGCTAAGGGGGTTACAAGATGAGAATAAGAAACATATGTAGAAAGAGGATACATGACTGGAAGAGAAGAAGATTGATAAGATCATGTGAAATCATTGTGCCATGAGGGTTGTTTAGTGACCCGAGAAGATTTACGAAGAGGAACATGATTAGATGAATTAGTAACAGAAAGGGGAACACTTGTTGAGGTGTCAGAAGAAGAAATATCTGGAAAAATTGGTGGAGGAGTAGATTGTGGTGGATCAGATTGTGGACGAGCATATTGTGGAGGAGTAGAATGAGGAGGATAAGATTGTAGAGGATTAATGCAGAGGATTAGATTGTGGAGGAGGTGAAGAAAAATCTAGAACCAAAAAATTAGTGTCATGAGAAAAAGAATCATGTGAAAAAAGGATGAGAAGAGGATGAAGAATTTATAAGAAGTTGAAATGGAAAAATGGTTTCATGAAACAAAACATCCCTTGAGACAAAAAAGATTTAATGGCAAGATTAAGTAGAATATATCCCTTTTGAGTAAGAGAGTAACCCATAAACACAGAAGGAATAACGTTGGGGCCAAATTTATCCTGAGAAGTGAAATTTGTTGTATAGGCAAGGGAGCCAAAAACTTTGAAATGAGAAAGAGAAACTGGTTTAGAGTAGAGCATTTCAAAGGGACATTTCCAGGAAATGACAAAGGATGGGAGCCTGTTAATAATGTAACATGCAGTAGATATGCACTCATCCCAAAATTTAATGGGCACACGTGAATGAAATAGAAGGGTTCGAGCAATTTCAAGCAAGTGCTTGTGTTTACGCTCAGCCACCCCATTTTGTTGTGGGGTGTGCACACAACTACTTTGATGAACAATACCGTCATTCTATTGAATTAAAGAATTCAGTGCCATTGTCACTCCTTAGAATTTGAACATATGCAAAGAAATGAGTTTTAATGTATTGAAAGAATTGTTTTAAGAAAAGAACAGAGTCAAATTTCAACCTCAACAAGTTTGTCATGTCATTCTACTAAAGTCATCTACAATAGTTAGAAAGAACCTATGTATTGAGTGTGTAGAAAAATGATATGGTCCACACAGATCAACATGCACTAATTGAAAGGGTTTTAAAGAAATAGAACTAGTATCAGGGAATGGTACACGTGTCTAACGAGCAAGGGGACAAACATTGCATTTAGCAACAAAATCATGATACAACTTCAAATTAAAAACAAAGGAAATTTGTGCATTTTATTAAGTGGGGCATGACCAAGTCTGGCATGCCAAACTTTAGTAAGAGCAACAGAAGTTTGACAAACAACAATATCAGAAATAAAAGACTAAGAAGTAGAAAAACTCAAACCATAAAAAAAACATGGAAGGCACAAAATAGTAGAGACCACCACACTCTTTACCAATCCCCCTCATCTATCCAGTTGAGCGATCCTGTAGTAAACAGAAATGATGATAAAACAAAACAATACAATTGAGTTCTGTAAAGTGTCCACAAGTTCTATATTTCATGAACATTCCATCTCATATTATTGTTGTTTTTAGTACATCTTAGGCATAATTAGGACCATGCATTGCATTTTACAGTATTTCTGTACTTTGCCATGTTTTCTAGATTATCCTTTGTTTGGTAAAGAAAAGGTATTGTTTTAGGTACTAGAGGCGGATAGAGGGAAAGAGGAGAAGAGGATGTGATGCTGAGGCAGCGAACCAGAGAGCTGTACTGATGCAGTTCTAGACAAAGACAACAACTGCCGAGTAGCTGCCGCCGCGCACGTTGTTGCCCAAGACAACAGACTATGGAGTTGGAGAACCGGAGTGCGATTTGTAGAGCCGAAAATCCTGATTATATCGATGTTGTCCACTCAATTTTCCGACATCCGTAGCAGCGGGCAGAGCCGCCGAAGTTAAATCTCGATATTGCTTGCGGAACAAGGCAACGTGATAAAGTTAACATTCAACTCAAAAAATTCAGAGTTTAAAGTTACATTTTATGTGGAAAGCTACATTGAAGACTTCTACTTCAAGAAGGACTAGACCTAGCTAATGCCTATATATACCCCATTGTAATTCTAATTCAAAACAATTTTTGGTTTTCCATAGGCATAGCTTAGGTTTTCTTGCCGCCAACATGTTCTAATTCTCTCTTTGGGTTTGGGTTATGTTGTAATTAGTTGTGAGAACGATTATTTAGGTTTTCAAGTTTGTTTTTGCAATAAAATACTCTTAGTTTGCTTAACTCATGTGCATCACTTCCTTCAAGTAGTTCCAAAAATCCAGTTGAAGAATCCATTTGTCGGGCACAACAATGTCAAACCCACGATAGAATTAAGCACAGTCTTATCATGAAAAGGTGTTGACTAATTCAGCTTAGACATAAGTTAGTATTTTAGCGGCTAAAATGAGCAACCAAACATTGATTGTCTGTGTTAGGTTTACGTTGAGATTGCTAGGTATTGCCTACACCACAGAGCAACATAATCCTAGCCTAGACATAGGTAGGATCACTTCAGAATTACTTCGCCGAACTTGGAGTATCTGCCAGACTTGCCGCCGGGACTTCTCTCTATCTCACTTGCTGGGATAGCGAAAGTTGCAAGAGCAGAGTGCCGTCGTCTCAATCTGCCATTACCCGCCAAGGCAGTAGATCGTGGCAGTGCAAAACACACTTGACCTATTCAACGCAGTTTCACACTAAGCAGCAGCATAACCTTGCCCTCTCTTTCAACCTGATCACTTCCTTATTATTACTTGTTCTTTTATTTTACTTTTCTTCTCAAACAACCACCTTACTTGTGCATTTACTTTTCTTGTGCAAGAATAACGATTTGAATCAAGTTGTCCAATCCTTGTGGGAGACGATATCTTATATACTATAACTTGACAGGAGTTTGCACTTGCGCTCATAATTAGAAAACACCCTAACACTCTAGAAGTTTTTGGCGCCACTGCTGGGGATTGGTAACAACGAAATTCGTCTTTAATTTCTACACTTTTATTTCTTTACTTTACCTTTTATTTTATTTTTATTTTTAATCAAAAAAAAGAATTTTACAGTTTCTTTGCTAGTGTATGACCAGGGCGAATCCAAAAGGAGAAATTCTCTTCTACGACGATATCGAAAGAAGAGCAAGAGAGCTCAATAAGGAGATCAGAGTAACCACAGGGAAAAATAAAGAGGAAAAAGAAAAAGCAAAGGTAAACATGGACCCTCCCAACAATGCAACGAATGGCAAGGAAGGGCAACAAGATTTGCCGCCCAGAGAATAGCAAGATCCACCAAGGCAACAACCCCCTCTTCCGCCCATGCAACCCAGAATGTTTGAACCACTAGAGATTATCTGGAACATGACTTCAGAGGGTTTTATCTGACAGTGACAGAACCTGAGATTGAGGCAGATCACTTCGAGTTGAAGCTTGTTATGTTTAACATGATCAAGACGTTGGGACAATTTGGAGGGACTGCCATAGAAGATGCTCGGCAACACTTGAGAAGATTCCTGGACATCTACAAAGCATTCAAAATATACGGGGTCCACCAAGACGTATTGAGGCTGAGATTATTTCCCTAATCACTGAGGGATAGGGAAAAAACAATGGTTAAACAATCAGCCATTAGGATCATTCAAAACATGGACAGAGTTGTGTAAAGATTTTCTAGACCGATTCAGCCCGTCCAATGTCACAGACAGAGTACGAAACGAGATAACAGCCTTTCGACAAGGGGATGACGAGCCGATGTTTGAAGCATGGGAGCGGTACCAATAGATGCTGAACAACTGCCTGCTACATGGTTTTCCGGCTTGGACACGTGTATCAATGTTCTACAACGGGGTGAACTACCCAACACAAATGATGATTGATGCCTCATCCAATGGAATCATCTTTGACAGACCACCAGAGAAGGCACTGTGGATTCTGAACCAAGCTGCCAAGAACGACTACAAGTATCCAACAACCCGCCGAGGTGGCGTTAGACGACCAACCATTGTGAACGAGGTAGAAGCCTTAAAATCTGTCAATGGCCGCCTTGACAAGCTAACAGAGTTGGTCATGAGCATCGTGAAACATGTTGGGAAAGTCTATGAGGTAAAGGCTGTGGAGTTGTTCTGTGACGAGTGTGGGGCAACCATGATTCCTTTGACTGCATCGCATCTGCCAACTTTATGGGAGGATACGAGAGGAACATCAGACCTGCCCAGAACACCTACAACCATGGATGGAAGAACCATCCCAACTTCTCTTGGAGCAACCCAAAGACTGCTACAAACCCACAACAACAACATGGAGGCTACCAACAAAGCCTGTCCAGACAGAAGGCTCAGCAACTACAAAACAATAATTCACTAGAAGCAACTCTTCATACTTTTATGTCTGAAGACCTAATTTGGGCAGTTCATAGAGATCTTTAGCAGCAGAACAATGGGAGCAACATCCAGCAGCACAGAGGCGCGCAGCAGCCAAACTCACTTACGAACAATGCAAAGCCATATCTACCAGAAGTGGGAAGGAGTTTGATGAACACAGGGTGGAAAAACAACCAGAAACACAGCTAGTGCAAAAAGAACAACTTGTCGCGACATCGTCAACACTAGCCGCCCCAACAGCTGAACATAATAGTAGTCCTGAAGCAGATGATTCTCCACATATTAAGTTCCCATGCAATGAGCGTATAGAGGACATCCGCATGCCAACACCTTTCCCCTAAAGGCTTAAGCAACAAAAGCAAAAGCACCAGTTCAAAAGATTCCTGAATATTCTAAAGCAGGTGCACATAAACATACCTCTAATAGAATCCATACAAAATATGCCAAACTATGCCAAATATCTCAGTGACATGGTTTCTAAAAGGAAGAGGATTGGGGAGTTCGAAATAGTTGCTGTAACAGAAGAGTGCATGGCAATGTTGCACAACGAACTGCCGCCCAAGCAAACAGACCCGGGCAGCTTCGTTATCCCATGTAGGATAGGCAGCAAACACGAAACAAAAGCCATGTGCGACTTGGGAGCCAGCATCAACCTAATGCCCAAAGCAGTCTTCGATAAATTAGAAATTGGGCCAGCCAAACCTACGTTCGTCATGCTTAAACTTGTCGATCATTCATTTGTACAACCAAAGGGTGAAATCGAAGACATCTTAGTGAAGGTAGGCAACCTTATTCTACCAGTTGATTTCCTCATCCTAGACTGTGAGGCTGATGAAAAAGCTCGTATCATCCTTGGGCGACCATTCTTTGCCACGGGTAGAATGTTAATAGATGTGGAACATGGGGAGCTGACCATGAGGGTAGACAACCGGAGCATAAAGTTAAATGTGCTACAACCCTCAGGAAAAGAAAAAGAAGGATACCCAGATGCAAAAGCTGCCAAAATCAGCATAGAGACATGCTAAGACAGCAGCTGTCACGACAGACCAAAGGACAGGCTGAAGGACCCAGCAGCACATCACCTGAAGGAACAAGAGGACCCCCCAGGAGGGAAGGACAAGCAAAATTACCTCAAGAAGTGGTTACATCTGGGAGATGCACCTAAATGCACTCCCAACATAACTTAATTTTTAATTCTTTTTCTTTATTTTTATTTTTATGCATTAGGACTAGAACTTAATTTACTGCAATTATTTTTTAGGATAAGATTAATTACCACATTTTTAATTTTCAAAGTTTATTTTTATTTAGTATTTCAAGAATAGGAATAAAAGAGCCGGATTAAGAAGGAGGCCCATCAAGGAGCCCGCCTACCATCCCGCCGAGACAGTCCAGGGCAGCCCAACACAAAAACGCGTAACGGCTAGTTGACCGCTAACGGCTAGCTACCAACATCTATGAAAATAATGGGAAGAAATCTCGTAACGTGCGTGAGACAACTGGACCATTAGACATTTAATGCCGCCACGACACCTCTCGGGAACCTCTATTTAAACCCTTCTCACTTCATCCATTTACTTTACATTCACCTTCTTGCTATCTATTTCTTGCATCCGCTACTCTCACCTATTTTCTTTCACAGATTTTGTAAACTTCAATCGTCTCACATGGCTTCCTTATCGACACCTAAACCCACCTTCCAACGCTTCTTCTCCCGCGCAGCTGAAAAGAGATACCGAACTTAGTTCGCAAAGTAGAACATATGAGAGGAGCAAGGCTTTCACTATACTCAGCAGACAAGAGATCTCGAACTACAACTAAATATGTTCGAAACTATCCACAACAAGGGATGGGAAATCTTCGCACGACAACCAGAGATAGCCAACATCACCATGGTCAGGGAGTTCTATGCCCACCATCCCTGTCCAGAGATGTCGTTCGTGTACGTCTAAGGGGAACCTATAAAGCTCAAAGCTGCCGTCATCAACAACTTCTATAGCCTGGATATGCACGACAACTCTCAGGAGGAGTGGAGGCAGTCACTGACGGCTGCCGACTATGAGAAAATCAAGGCCAAACTATGCAAGCCCAACACACCGTGGTTGGCAAGCAAGCATGAAGGATCTGTCCAACGCCGCCACCTGCTGCCTGAGGCAATGCTATGGAACACATACGTCAAGAGGCGCCTGTTGCCCACCTCCCACAACTCTATCGTCGATCGGTCACGCCTTGCCCTAATCCACAACATCATGATGAACCGACCCATCAATGTTGGGGAAGTTATCTGCAAGGAGATCCATACCTACTTCCGGAAGACGAAGGGTAGGTTGTACTTCTCGTCCCTCATCACAGGCCTTTGCGCCAACTTTGGTGTTTTGACAGACCCAAGAGATGAGATGACAACAACCAAAGAAGGGTGGACCAGAAAAGTCTACCTGTAGATGATGTAGGCCACGGAGATAGATCCCATAACGCCCAACCAGCCATCTTCCGCCCAGCCTCACACTCCAGCCACCCTCGATAGTATTGAAGCTGCCCCAGATAACGAAGTCCTCACACTGCTGCACACCCTTATCAACAGCAACAAGCGCATCGAGCAGCAACAACTGACCTTCATGAAATACGTGAGTGAAGTCCAAGAGGCCTTTGTTGCTTATCTCAAGCAGAAATTCCTTGATGAAGGACCCATCCTACCTCCATATTCTGCAGACCTTGCAGCACCAGTCCCAGCACAAGGAACGCCATCCGCTGCCGTTGCCCTCCATACTGCTTCCCACCGCCAGGTGCCCTCTCCGACGCACTACCCATCTTACTCAGCCACCACCGCATCCAACATAGTCGAAGACTCCCCCGAGAGGCATCATCAGCACTATTCACCTACCCGCATAGCAGCGACAGTGGCAAACACCTCCTCATCAGAGAAGATTTAGCAGCAGCTGCCGGAACCAGCAACAACAGTTGTAGTAGCTGTAACAGTCATCCCAATGGCGATTGACCCTCCGACAGCACCCACAGAGGAAACGACACATCATAGCCATCGAGCCTGTGGACGATAAGAATGAGTCAGAAGAGAGCGAAGCACCTCCTGCTGCACCCCTGCCGAACCTCAAGAAGAGCTCCGCCCCACGCCCAAAAGAGTTCAGCCGCCGCGGACATAAAAAATCTCCTTGCTTAGTCTGCCGGCCGCCGCTTCATCATTCAAACCTCTTCCTCCTCCTCAGCTGCAAAGACTCAAGCCTCCTCTCAACCCTTAGCCAATTTTTAGTTTTTTTCTTTCCCTTTTCTTCATTTTTTTTCTGTTTTCTTTATCACTTGTATTTATTTTTCTGTTATTATATTTCTATTTAATTTTGTGCATTGAAGGCAATGCCCATTTCGAGTTTGGGGGGAGGATAGCTCACGCATCTTTTGTCTAGGCATACTTAGTAGCATATAGGTTGCATTGTACTTGCCTTAGTGATAATCAGAACAAAAAAATATGTTATATAACTCGTACCTATGATAGTTAGCCGATTACTTATTTTCGCACCAATAATAAATTGAACTTAATATGGGAAAAGCATGAAAATGACTTAGAATTTTTTAAATTGCCAAAACTGTCAAACACTATTGTTACTTGCTAGATTTGTTAGAATATCTCATGAACACTACCTGCTTGTTTTTAGAATTCGTTGCAAAGTTCTAACAATGGTTGCAGGTACTCGCCGAGGCAAAAAAGAGAAACAGTAAAATACAGCACTACCACAGTAGCAAAAGTAAAAACAAAGAAACATTGTTGTTTACCCTACAGGTGCTCGCAACAGGCTCTAGGAAGAATCATGTGCGAGGACACTCCACTGCTATCAAAGTCCATGAATCTGAAAGTTTTGAAGTGAAAGACAAATTAGCATGAGTGAATGAAAGTCTTCACGGGATGACTCTACTCCATGGGTTTGGGGTTTTGTAGTTTGCTCCTATCTTAATTTCAGACCTAGAAGAGTAGTTGTGATAAGTTGAATCCCTCATTGCCATGATTAAAATATTGTGCTTAACTATGTTGCCTCGGCAACAACCTTATATATCGTAACGGCATCTTTGTTTCTCTAGTTATTCTGCATATTCAGCCTACACACATTGTACCAACATTACAAATTAATTCTGAGTTATTTTCTTGCTAAGTTCCATTCACTAATCTAGTATAGGTGCCACGACCTTGAGGTATGAAATCAAGTTAAAAACATGTTTTTCTTTCTGATTAATATAACGACAACTATGTTTAGGTTGCATTGCTTGAGGACAAGCAATAGTTCGATTTTATGGGTGTGTAAAGTGTCCACAAGTTCTATATTTCATGCACATTCCATCTCATATTATTGCTATTTTTGAGTACATCTTAGGCATAATTAGGATCATGCATTGCATTTTGCAGCATTTCTTTACTTTGCCATGTTTTTTCTAGATTATCCTTTGTTTGGTAAAGAAAAGGTACTACTTTAGTGTACTTTTGGTTTTAGGTACAAGAGGCTGACAGAGGGAAAGAGGAGCTGAGGATGTGATGATGAGCCAGCGAACCAGGAAGTTGTACTGATGTAGTTCTAGACAGAGACAACAGCTGTCGAGTAGCTGCCGCCGCCCACCTTGCTGCCCAAGACTGCAAACTATGGTGTTGGAGATCCGGAGTGTGATTTGTAGAGAAGAAAATATGTATTCTATCGATGTTGTCCACTCAATTTTCCAACGTCTGTAGCAGTGGGCAGAGCCGCCGAAGTTAAATCGCGAGATTGCTTGCGGAACAAGGCAATGTGATAAAGTCCACATACAACTCAAAGAAGTCAGAGTTTAAAGTCACATTTAATGTGGAAAGTTACTTTCAAGTTTGTTTTTGCAATAAAATACTCTTAGTTTGCTTAATTCATGTGCTTCACTTCCATCAATTAGTTCCAAAAGTCTAGTTGAAGAATCCATTTGTCGGGCACGACAATGTCAAACTCACGAAAGAATTAAGCATGGTCTCATCATGAAGAGGTGTTAGAGGTGTTGACTAATTCAGCTTAGACATAAGTTAGAATTTCAACGACTAAAAGGAGCAACGAAACGTTGACTGTCTGTGTTAGGTTTACGCTGAGGTTGCTAGGTATTGCCTCTGTTGAGTGGATAATGTTTTATATTTTATCCCTCATTTATCCATATTATTGATGCACTCAAGCATGTTTAGTTTCATTTTAGGATAGAATTTGCATAAACATCACAGATGGATCATTTTCCACAGATGCTACAAATTTTGGTCAATTCTTGCAGATAACTGTCGTGGCAGAATCTAGGGCAACAGAGGAACAAAAGAGTTGGAGTGAAGAAAACTGTCTCATACATCACTGTCGTGACAATGATGTCGTGACAGTGATGCCATGACAGTGATGTCGTGACAGTTGCCGTGACAGAAGTGGCGAAAGTGTTGAAGCAAACTGCCTTTTAACTAGCTGTCGTGACATATGCCGTGATAGAGGTGGCGACAGAGTAGAAGAAGAGATGGAAAATGCAAAGTGGAGTTCCACTGATAGAGGATTTCAAGCCTAGTTTTTAGAGATCACTCGCATAATTTTTGGAGCCCAGAAGCACAGGAAAGGCCTTGCCCAAAGTTTGAGGAGAAAGTCAAAGCAAGAAGATAGGGCAGACTAAAGGACGTTTATTCAGAGATTTACTCTTTAATGAATTGTACTTTAATTCGAACTAGTATTCTTGTCCATTAAGAAATCTTGTACCCAAGGCCTATATATATGCTTGTAATTCGACCTAGAGAAAGATAACCTAGTTCCTAGCCATTTTCCTTCACAAACCCTAGCTTCCCCCTTCTTCATCATGTTCTAAACTTTCCCCAGGGCTAAGGGTTGATCTTGTAAAGTAGTTGTAAGGGTTAAACTGTTTCTTAGGCATTTTTCTGTTCAAATCAATAAAACTTAAAGTTTATTCATTCTGGTCTCAACATCTTGCAAGAGTATCAGGAGAGCATTGTAAAATTATCTATTTACTTAATATCAGGAGAGTTAAGTATACGAAAGGAGTGAGTACAGGTTATCCAGTTTATGGTTGAACTATCTCAGACCTAGGGATAGGACGAGGTTCATTGGCTATTAAAGAATTCACAAACATCGGTGTTCATCCTTTGATTCACGCCGGGAGGTATCATCCAAGATGTGTTCATCAACAGACTTGGACCTAGGGATAGGACAAGTCACTCCAAGGATTCTTGCCAAACTTGAAGTACATAGTTGTTGATCGCTGCCACGACATCAACAGACCTCTGCCTCGATAGGTGCTGCCGCGACAGGCTCGACGATAGACACAACAAAAGACCTTTGAACAGTGCAACACCTGCACTACTAAGCAAATCAATGCCAACCTATTTTCTCAATCTGATTCCTTTACCTATTTTAGTTTATATTCAAGAATTTTCACAACTCTTTATTAAATTTATCTTTTCCCTTGTGCAGGAAAATTAATTCTGAAGTTGTCCCAATCCCTGTGGAGACGATATCCGATACTCCGTATCACTTTATTACTTGCGACATGTACACTTGCACTACATTGTGTTGAGTGAATAAATGTTCTATATTTTAGCCCTCATTTATCCATATTATTGATGCACTCAAGCATATTTAGTTGCATTTTAGGATAAAATTTGCATAAACATCACAAATGGATAATTTTGCACAGATGCTGCTGATTTCGGTCAATTCTTGCAGAAAACTGTCGTGGCAGAATCCAGGGCAGCAGAGGAAAAAAAGAGCTAGAGTGAAGAAAATTGCTTCATACATCACTGTCGTGACAGTGATGCCGTGATAGTGATGTCGTGACAGTGATGTCGAGACAGTGATGCCGTGACAGTGATGTTGTGACAGTGATGCCGTGACAGTGATGTCGTGATAGTGATGTTGTGACACTGATGTCGTGACAGTGATGCCGTGACAGTGATGCCATGACAGTTGTTATGACAGTTGTCGTGACAGAAGTGGCGACAGTGAAGAACAAGAGATAGAAAATGCAAAGTGGAGTTCGACTGATAGAGGATTTCAAGCATAATTTTTATAGACCACTCGCATAATTTTTGGAGCCCAGAAGCACAAGAAAGGCCTTGACCAAAGTATGAGGAGAAAGTCAAAGCAGGAAGATAGGGTGGACTAAAGGACGTTTATTCAGAGATTTACTCTTTAATGAATTGTACTTTACTTCCAACTAGTATTCTTGGCCATTAAGAAAACTTGTACCCAAGGCCTATATATATATGCTTGTAATTCGACCTAGTGAAAGATAACCTAGTTCCTAGCCGTTTTCCATCACAAACCCTAGCTTCCCCCTTATCAATCATGTTCTAAACTTTCCCAGGGATAAGGGTTGATCTTGTAAAGTAGTTGTAAAGGTTAAACTGTTTCTTAGGTATTTTTCGGTTCAAATCAATAAAACTTCAAGTTTATTCATTCTGGTCTCAACATCTTGCAAGAGTATCGGGAGAGCATTGTAAGATTATCTATTTACTTAATATCGGGAGAGTTAAGTATATGAAAGGAGTGAGTACAGATTCTCCAGTTTATGGTTGAAATATCTCGGACCTAGGGATAGGACAAGGTTCAGTGGCTAATAAAGAATTCACAAACATCGGTGTTCATCTTTTGATTCACACCGGGAGGTATCATCCAAGACGTGTTCATCGACAGACTTGGACCTAGGGATAGGACAAGTCACTCCAAGGATTCTTGCCAAACTTGAAGTGCCGAGTTGTTGATCGATGTCTCGACATCAATAGACCTCTACCGCGACAGGTGCTGCCGCGACAGGCTCGACGACAGACACAGCATAAGACCTTTGAACAGTGCAACACCTGTACTACTGAGCAAATCAATGCCAGCCTATTTTCTCAATCCGATTCCTTTACCTATTTTAGTTTATATTCAAGAATTTTCACAACTCTTTATTAAATTTATCTTTTCCCTTGTGCAGGAAAATTAATTCTAAACTTGTCCCAATCCTTGTGGAGACGATATCCGATACTCCGTATCACTTTATTACTTGCGACATGTACACTTGCACTACATTGCGATAGACTATTTTAAACGCAACAAGTTTTTGGCGCCGTTGCCGGGGACTGGCGCACAACTTCGTGTTTTTTTCTGCACTTATATTTATTTTATTACCTTATTTTATTCGTTTTTTTCTCTTTTGTAAAAAAAACTCAGGTGCAATATAGCTTCAAAGGAATCAACATGTCAGGAAAAACCATTGAAGAGCTGATGTGGGAAAGTTCTTGCAATTACCGTAAAGTTAATCATGCACTCAAAAATTGACCCCATTTTTCGGTGAATATATAGACATCCAATGATGGAACCAACAAGAACAAGATATGTCGCCACAGCAGCAACAGGGACAACAGATGCCGCTGCCGCAGCAGTAAAATTTTTTTATGTTATGATCAAAACCCGCAAAATTTTTGGTACCATAACAGTTTTGCTGCAGAACCCGACATGCCCTGGCAATGTCATCATCCTCAAGAGCAGTCAAAATCATTAGAAGACACACTACAAGCCTTCATGGCACTCACTCAAGAATTGTCGGCTTCTATGGACAAAAGAATCGCCAAGGTGGATGCAATCTTGAGAACACCGGTCTTCATTCATGCCACATATGAACCTGAAACTGACGCCTTGGCAGCGACTGATGCTGAAGCAGCAACCACTACCGAGGCAAAACCTCAACTCACTGCCTCAGCTATGCCCAACAAAGATTGCATACATCCACCTTCGTCATGGCACTCACACAACCACATGAAAGAGCAACCCGATGGCAATGCCTCGCCAATGGAATATGAGCAGGTAATAAACGAACCTTTTGAATTCTTTGAAAACTCACCAATTCCATTGCAATTATTTGAGGAACCAACGCCGGTGGATTTAGAATCATCGAGATCTCTACTGATGGAGACCTTCGAGTGGCCAACAGAAATTGATATGAGGAGTCATGGCACTTTCCAATGTCCCCTTGACCTGCAAAGCAACCTGACAAAGGACTCTCAAAATAATTGGCTGCCGCAACAGCAAACACGACAGCAAAGGCTACTTTCCACCATAACGAAATTCGATGAGAATGAGGTAAGTACATGGTTGGATATAGATATAATTTTTCCTAAACATATGTTCATCTGTTCATGAACAATGCCAAGATGGGAGGACTTTATAGACTACAAAGGAACCAGAAAGAAAGTCACCTCCACCATGATAAAACAAAAAGGAGTAGCCACGAGCACATTGGCCCAACTCTTTTCGGGCAAAATTGTAACTCGATGGAGGGTGCAAATGGACCATAAGAAATATCATAAATGGTGCTCCTCTAATTTTATTTAGTTTCAAACACAAAATCTCATTACTCTAGAGGCATGCTTCCTAGTATCAAACTCAATTAGGCAATCCAACCTCCAAAACAAACAATTAAGGCCATTTACAATCCAAACAAGTCAAAACAAACATGCCAAAACCTTAGGGAGTTTAACACATCTCCCAAATACAAATCTTGGTTTCCCATTGCCAATCTATCAAAACTAAAGTGTATGAAAACTTCACCACACATGAGCTTGGACTTCCTTCGATGAACTTAGCTTCCTTGTTGCCCGAGAATACCTCAATTATCTGCATTATTGGTAAAAGAGAGAGCGTAAGCACAAAGCTTAGTGTGGCATGCTCTAAAGTAAACACAACAATAATGCATTTCTTGAAAACCTTTTTACAAAAGCCTTTTTGAACCACATGCTCATTTCTATCTCATGCTTATAAACCTTTCAAAGCAACTTTACAATGAATTCACATGTACCTCAATTCTATCTCATGCATTTAAACCAATGCAAAACCTATGGCAAGGCCATACACATGCTTGTATCATCAAAGCATTTATAAAACAACTCTCATATGCTTATCTCATAGCATAAATCATTTTATCAAAGGTACATTGTAACGAAAAACATTTCATTATTTATTATTGGCATTTAACATCTCATTAATACTCGGATATGCGGACACATTTCTACACTAGACTCTTCCGGTGGAATCTCTTATCACCGTACTCACATGGCAGAATCTCTCATCGCCACAAAGCTTGGGTATTTTACCAAGTCCTACCCGATGGAATGCCCATCATCGGAATATTTCCCTTTGGCTTAACCAAAGAGCACATACGAATTTTTAGTTTATAGTGCACTCTCATCCTATTGACAGATCAATTATATCTGGTAAGTTTCTCAACATCTATGCCAATATAAAGTGTTTAAGTATCATCTCACCTACTGTTTTCATGCAATATTTCTCAAAGATTTTCTCATCACATTTCAAAACATAAATCATGCTTTGCTTTAAACCAAAAGCTCAAATCTCATCAATGCAACATGCCATCTCATAACATCTCTACAAATTATGACAAGATAGATCCAAATAATTGAGTAGAGAAAAGGAACTTACAGAAATAAAAAAAAAAGAGCAGAAAAATAACAATGAAGGAGAAGAGAGTGATAACGCCACCGGAAGTGTACGGCTGTAGAAGTCCTAGTTGATCTTCAAGTAGGTGTCTAATTTATTCAACTTATTCATTAATTTATAATTTTAGCAAAAAATCTAGAGAAATACAGATAAAAAAGAAGCAAATCCCATAAAAAATTTCAAACTAACCTAGAAATATTTTCCCATCGCCACCTTCACAACGAAACCATCCCCATTATTGGCTCATCACTTCCATCCTTTCACCAAAAAATCAACATTAATAGCCACCATTCAACTATTAAACACCTAACCCCAATCAGTTTTCATTAGATCGGGGTATTTGGCTTTGGGATTCCATTGAAGGATTCTTTTAATTTTTGAAGAGATTCTTAAAACTAAATCGAAAAAATGAAAGAAGTGAAGATGAGGCTCATTTTGGGTGCTTTTGGTTACCGAATAAAGTTTTCAGAGTGACGACAATGGTGGCTAGGGTTTCATTTGCAAAAGAAAAAGAGATTTTCTAAAGAGACAAGAAGAAAAATGAAAATTTTCTAATTCTATCGTAGTTTCTATACTTTCTTATTTTTTAATATTTAAATATTATATATATTATTATTTTTTAATATTTTATTTTTAAAAATATTTATATTATTTTTTAAAAATATTTTTAACTTTTTTTACACAAAACATCAACATAACTAATGCCAATATTAATAAAAAGAACAAAAAAAATTATTAACTTCAACTTAAAAAGTTTGTAAATTTTTTTGTCAGTTGATTTAGTTTATAAAAAAAAACATAGGTTAAAAGAGATGAAAAGGTTCAATGGTTAAAATATTAAAAATATCTGGCTTCAATAATAAACTTATAAATTGTCAGTTTAATAAGTTTTCTATATATTTTTCATGAAAGTCTATTTTTTGTGTGTATGGTACTATCTAACACAATTGATCGATGATGATTCTGTGTTTTAGCTTACAAAATGATATAAAATCAAATTTTTTTCCTCTAAATTTTGTCAACCAAAAGATTTTTTATTTATAGGTAACAAGAAAAATATCTTTATATTATTAATGACGTAATATATCGTCACCTAATAATAGTATGAATGAGTAATTTACAACAAATAATTTCCAAGGCCAAAATGAACATTTTCGCCGAAATGATTTCAACCAATTTTCAAACAACATTTTTTAATTGCAGAAGTACTTAGAATCGAATAAGAGGTAAATGAGTTTTTTTTAATGAATTTACATTTGCATTTAAATTTTTAGTTTTGATTTTAGAATTTTAAGTTATTTAAAATAAATTTTAAATTTTTTATTAAAAATATAAAATTAATCACTAATAAGATTTTCGACAATTTTTTGTTTCAATTCTTGGTGCTAAATATTAAATAACACAATTTTTTGACGTCTTGTAAAATCTTCTATAAAATGTAAGATATATAACAATGAGTGACAAATAACTATTTCATCATGTTAAACCTATTTTTTGTGGCACAAATAAAACACATTTTATGTTTTACAAAATATGACAAATCAAATTGTAATGAATAAAGGTTATTGTTGACAAATTTAAAACGTCGCTATTTCAAATTAAATAAACTTCGTCACAAATAAAATAAAAATTATTGGTGACGATTTCACAATGTCACAATTTTATTTAAACGTCATCAAAATATTTCCCACCAAATTTTTTTGGTGGCAAATTTTGGCGCAAAACATATAGTGACGAAAATCAGTGACGTTTTTTTAAATTGTCACATAAGATACACTATCAATCACTATACGTGACGAAAACAAATAATTGTCACGTTTATAGTGTTTTTTATGACGTTATATACAACGTCATATCAAAATTTCGTCACTAATTGATAAATTTGTTGTAGGGAGGCCACTCAATTATAGGTAATGTTATATTTGGGTCATTCAATTTTTAAAAGTTACATTTGAGTCATTCAAATATAGGTAATGTTACATTTGAGTCACTCAAATATGGGTAAGGTTACATTTGAGTCACTAAAATATGGGTTAGGTTACATTTCGGTCACTCAATTACGGGTAAGGTTACATTTGGGTCACCCTTCATACTTAAAAAAATTACTGCTACAAAAATTACATTTGGCTCAATCCTCAAATGCTTGAACTTTTGATAACCTTTGTCTTTGAAACTTAGAAAAACATCCACGATATCACACTTATCTCTTTAAACGTTTTATTTAGGGGTGAGCGTTCGATTGAGTCAAAAAAAATTGAGTTATTAGAGTTGAAGCGTCATATTTTACAACTCAAACTGTATTTGAAATTTTTCCGATTGGAGTTAAGTTTATGAAATTAGAGTCGAGTCGAGTTTTCGAGTTCCTATAAAATTTAATTGTAATTATTTATCATGTTATAGTACATTTTGATTCTAATTTAACAATTTTCTCTAATCATATACGATATGCATATATATTTATCGTTTTTTCATATGTGACATATATTTCTTCATATATTTATATATTGGTATATATACATAAAAATCAATCCACCAATTACTAAAAAATCGAGTTTTTTGAATTTTCATTTTACAACTCAAACTTTATTTGAAATTTTTTTGAGTCAAGTCGAGTCAGAACGAGTCGAGTTTTTTAGCCTCGAGTCAAGTCAAAAATTTTGGTTTTTTTAGTCGATTTGAGTTTTGCTTAGCTATAGTTCTATTTGACAAGAAGAATGATTGGTTTTAAATTTCTCTACTCATCCCTTTATCAATTCAACTTTCTTGACACTTTTATCAACTAGGGATTGTTATTACTTTTTTAAATTTTTTTCAAGTACAGATTTCTTTAACAAAATGCCTTTTTATGCTTATTTAGTCTGTTGTATTCAAATCCATTGTCTAAAGAAATTCGAAACCTTAAACCTTTGAATAAGGTAAATAGGTGAACCACCAAACTTAAATTCCTAGATCCGCCCCTGCCGAGAGTTGATGTTGTGGGGAGAACGATAGCTTGGACATGGCATCGGCAACCATGTTACATTCGTGAGGGATTCATCGGAATTCTGTCTACCAAACTTAAATTTGTTGTAATGATTTTATTAGAGAATGGATTTGGTTTAATGGTTTGGTTGTTGCTAAACTCCATACACGTCGTAAGGATCAAATACCATTAGAAGTGATCTTCGATCTTTTAATTTTTTATCCAAATAGATGGTGACACGTGATGAAATTTATTAAATTACATTAAAGTTAAGACCAAATTGATAGAGTATGTAAATAACAAGGATTAAATGTATATATATATATATATTTCATTAACTGTCATGTCACCTCTTCCATTAACTTTTAACGGCATGTGGCTTGAATATTGATATAACTTAAATATTTACGAGGTTAAATTGACACAATTAAAAGTATGGCGGTCATATCGAAACCACATCTATAATTAGTTTACCTATTTTTATGCAATTTGGATTTCAATTTGTCATTCCCAATATCTTAGTCCCGCATGCAAACCCCATTAGGAGTGTTTTATTTTCGGAAATCGGATTTGATTTAATTCAAAATTTTGGATATTCAATTTTTTATATCAATAAAATAGCGACCCGTATCCGATTCGAAAAAAATAAATATTATATTTTTCGTATAGTCAAAATTTTGGATCGAATATTTGAATCCGAAAATGACTTTATTTAAAATTGTACATTTTATTACATTATTTAATATTTTTTGAAATAAAAGGCGGTTTGAATTAAAAAAACAATGAGGCCCTTGTTCAATAAATAAAAATTCAATTACAAATTAACTGGTTGATAAGAATTTTGGATTCATTTTTATTGAAAATCTATTAATATATTTGTAATTATTTCGAAATATATAGTTTCAAAAAACAAAATACCCTTTTCTTTCGAATCTTTCGAACAAACAAAAAAGAATCAAAAACGAAACTTACAACACGATGCCGACGTGGCAATCAACAATGATGACTTGGCAGTCCACGTGTGAAGATGTCGTGGCAGAGATGCAAAATTGATTTTTTTGGTTGAGTACGAGGGCAAAAAATATGAATATAAAAAAATATTAAAAATACTAAAATGATATAAAAATTAATAAAACATTTAAAATCTTTTATTAATATATGACTAAAAATAAAAAAATCTAAAAATAAGTAAAAACTATAAAATTAAAATATCATAAGCTATTAAATTATTCAAAAACCAAAACTTAAAAATAAACTCTACACTCTAACCTTAATTTCTAAATCTCAACCTCTAAATCACAAACTGTAACCCCCTAGATCTGCTTATGTGTTACACCTAAATTCTAGGAAGTCACAACACATACCGCAAACTTTCAAGAAAACATTTACATATCAAAGTCTCATAACGGATAATAATCATATACCATAGGATAAAATATCAAGTAAGTAGTCTAGAACCATATCAAAGTTTAGTTACAAAGTGATGCCACGTTGGGCAAATTAGTAATGTGTATCATATCAAAATATAGGCCCATGTCACCCAATTAAAGACAATATGGTGGATAGAAACATTACAACAAGGCTAAATACGAATGTGTCGATCCTTCAAGTGCCAAGTCCCATGGTAGCCTATCCAAAAGTATCTGAAAGGGGAAAGATTTGGGGGTGTGAGCTAGGGAGCTCAGTGTGTTCCAATAAGTGCAAGAAATATATATATATATATATATATATATATATATATATATATTTATATATATAGCTCATATATGTATAAATCATTTCAGGCCACACTATAAGTGCAACCAAGGTTCCATTATTACCTAACTACCATCCATCCAAACACCAAAATGCAATCTCCCATGAACTGCATACTAAAGGACTTATCCTAGGCTCGTGGGCATAGGAGCCTACTCAGAAAGACTTACCCTAGGCCTATTTGGGTGTAGAAGCCTAACTGAAGGATTTACTAGCTGGATCAGGGATGTACCTGCACACACTTCAAATCACATCCCAAGTGTATACCCCAAGTAAAGCAGTTCAATTCAATATACATTATCATAGGAATTCAGATAGCCTACATATAATATCTCCATCATACAGAAAAATCAGATATCTCAGATTCAGATCATACATGAGGCATACTTCCAATATATTACGTAGACATGCTTTTCCAACATAACCTAATCGTGCTTACCAAACAGGAAGTAATCACGCCTTTCATACAAAAGTAATCATGTTTTAAAAAATCATGCTTTTCAAGTAATCATGCTTTTCAAATCAGAGAACATTCTATAGTATATTCAGAGAATCATTCCAAAATTTATATAAAACAGAAATGTAGCACACACGGAACACACCTCAAAAGCTGGTCGGAGAAATCTACCGGGCACCAGCCTCGTTACGCTCTACCATAGTGCTAGATCCTAAAACATAATTTGATCATAAAGTTTACAAGATCATACTAGTAACTACGGGGGGCACGGTGGAGCGGATCGAGAGGAACTGGGCTGAGCAGACGAACGGTCGGAGGAGTCTCTAGTACCTTAAGGCAAACAAGGATTTACATTATTCCTTTATTCAAAATAACTCTTTTTAAAGTAACAACTCATTAATTAAAAATGTTCGGGTTTAAGGTTAGATTTTGAGGCTTTCGGGTCAGAATTTTGTGAAACGAACTTTAAAAATGGACTAAGGACGTCGAAAAACATAAAATAGGGGCTTTCAGAAAAGTTGACTTTTTGGTCAACGGTCAAAGTCAATGCTGACGTCAGCATGTCAAAGGTCAACATGTTAGAGTCAACGCTAGCGTCAGCAGGTCAACACTGACATCATTAGTCAACTGGTAAAGGTCAACTAAGTTGACTCGGTGGGTTGATTCGGATGAGTTGACTCACTGTGTTGACTCAAACGAGTTGACTCAATGGGCTAACTCAGCCGGGTCATGTCAAACAAAGGTGGGTCGAGTCAGACTTGGGTTCGGGTTCGGGTTGACAAATTGGGCTGACCAATTGGGCTTGGATCAATTTGCAGATGTTCTAAAGAATTGGGCCATTAAGCCCCGTCCATCTACACTATCAACAGAATCTCGTCGGTCGGCCACTGGAAATGGTCGCTAGAGACACCTTTGGCACCGATTCTGCTGGAAAATAGAAACTCATCAATCCCACACTCCAACCAACACGATAACGGCACAAAACAAGCTAGAATCTAATCGAAACTTACCAAATCGAACCCAAACGGCCGAAAAAGCACGTAGCTCCGTCGAGGCTTCTCCCCGTGTTGGAACGACAAGCGGTCAGAGGGGTTTTTCTCGTCATGAAGAAATGAACCCAGATCCGATGGTCGCCTCAAATGAACGACGAGGGCGGCCGAAAAATGTAAAGATTAGATGGTGGTTTAGGGGTTTCGACGGGGTTTCAACTCTCTCTCCACGGTGAACGGCGGCCGTTCAGCGCGAGTGGAGCACTGGGTTAGGATCGGGGTGTGATGGCGCGCTCGAAAAGGGTGGCGATGTGTGCCACGACGGTACGGTGGGGCGAATCAGTGCTGAGCACGGTGGTGTTCAGTGAGAGAGTATATGTTTTAATAATTTCATATCCGAATAGCCACTAATTAGGTAGGTGGAAGGTCATATCGAGCTTTAATTAGCCTAGGTGCAAGACATGTAAGATTCAAAAGAATAACGGGGGGCCTTACACATCAAGAGCCACTTAGCTCAGTTGGCTGGGTCATTAGCCTTGCCACACATAGGTTGTGGGTTTGATTCCCACAACCAACAACTCCTCTTACTTCTTTCTTTTTTTTTATTGTTACACAAACCTTAAATCCTAAATCCTAATTGAAAATTTTATCAATATAAAGTGATTATGAAACATAAAAGTATGCGTATAAATTTAATTAATGAGGTAAAGGGTTTAGAATTTATAGTTTAGAGTTTGGGATTTAGAAATTAGAGTTAGAGTATACAATTTAATTTTTTTAGTATTGGGGCATAGATATGGACACCAAAAAGGCTAGAGGATTTTTCTTTGGTTCAGAGAATCACATTAACCCTATTTTATGATTCTTTCTCCCTTACATTGTTTTGAGAGAAAAAAAAAAACAAAATCGTCCAAACTTTTCAATGAAGGTTTTCATAATTTTTAAATTTTAATTATTGAATAATTTATAATTTATTAGATTATGATATTTTAATTTTATAATTTTTATTTATTTTTAGATATTTTATTTTATTTTTTAGTCATATATTAATAAAATATTTTTTAAATTGTTTTATTATTTTTTATGTTATTTTAATATTCTCTTACTCATATTTATTTACTCAACCAAAAAATCAATTTTACCCTTCTACAACGTCATCTTCATACGTGGACTACAATGTTAGCATCGTAAACTGCCACGTCAGCACAGTAACGATCAACATCAGCTTCTTTCAGTAAAGGGGCAAATAGTGATGCAATTCGACTACTTCAGGGGCCAAATTGATTTGGGTTAATATTTTTTAAATTTGGAAATTTGTTTTGTAACCCCCTAGACCCGTCTATGCGTTAATACAGGTCCTAGGAAGTAACATTAGGGACATTGGAGCGACCCACATTAATATTTCAAATAAACAAATTGCTAAACCATTTAAAATCATAAATCAAGTTTTGAGTTAAAATACAATTTCAAAAAAATTTCAGACAATGAAACAAACTATGATAAAAGTTTCAGACTCAAATATAAATCAAAACATGACTTACATGCCCCCTAATTACTCAGATGCCATACTCCACGAGCAAGCTGAATAAACTCCCATACCGACGTTGATAGTTGCAATATGGTCGATCTTTTAAACTGTGATGGTAAAAACGTGAGCTTTGAAAAGCTCAGTAATACAAACTACTAGAAGATGCTAAAAGTACAAGCAGGTATATGGAAAGCTTAACACTGTCATAAAGATCTGGGCAATGATAAGCTCAAATTATGATTTGATATTTTGGTGAAGCATTATATCAGAACGTAACAGAGTTGTTCTTTATTTGATCACTCGAACCTTAGGAGATGAGTCTAAAGACGGAGATTCAAAAGAGATTCAAATTTCAGAAGTTAAATCAAGGAGTTCATAGTGGTTCATTAAGCGCGAATTGTAAGTTTACTGAGAGTTCAACTTTGATACATTAATTTAGTAGGGTATGTTTCAGAAGAGGTCAGAAAGTTTTATTAATTTACTTAACTACCCTCCAACCATACGCCAATATAAAGAAACCCAGAATAGTATCCAAAAAGACTTACCCTAGGCGCGTCGGGCGTAGGAGTTTACAGAAAGGCTTACCCTAGGCCCATTGGGAGTAGGAGCTTAGGTCCAGAAGGGCTTACCAGCACTGAGCCTACAGATCTTCATTTATATCCCATATAATATACCCAAATGAATTTAGTTTACATTCAAAAGATAGTAATACCAGAAGATAGTATATGATCTATATTTTTTTATCAGAAGACATATGTCGTAGTTATTTTGTTTTATTAATATTTTCATTTTGTATTCAAAGACATGTATCAGATATATTTCCATCTCAGAGGACAGAAGTCAGAGATTGCTTTCTTTCCGAATAGCAGTGTCATACTTTTATTTTTTTTATTTTTAGATAGATAGTCTTGGTTTAGTGCAGAAAGTATTTATAGATACATGGTACGCGCTTTATGACCTAATTCATTTTTTAGAGATACTTGATAATTATCAGAAAGATAACATTTGACAAATTTGGACTGATTTCAGAATGAGGTCCATACGAATAGGGGAGTTCAATAAGACGGATTGAACTAACATCGGAAGTTGATGCATCAGGATCATTGGGATTTCAGATATATCGTGAGCAAAATCAAACGTTACAGCCTACAAGGGTACTATGGTCTTTCCCAAGTAATCAGAAAGATGACATTGAGAAATCGAATGTGTATTCAAATGGTATTTCCCAAGTAATCAAACATGTGTATTGCATCTGAACTCGATCCATAGCATCGAATACACTCGAAGAACATGTTGCTATTACCATTGGCCTAGGTACTTCCTCCAAATAACTTGAACATGCTTTTATATGGTATTCTTCCAACATCACAATAGTTCCCGAACGACCAACCATCAAGGTTCGTGTATTACCACTTTCAGAGTCATTGTCTTTGCTTGGCTTTATTGATATTACCCATTCCAAGTCTTAGAGGTATTTTCAGTCACTTCGGTGTACGAAGGTGTTTCAACTATTCTAAACCTTTCAGTTCTTCCGACTATTTATTTATTTCAGATCTCGAGGGCATATCCATCATTTAAGATAATTTGACAGTTAGTACTCGAGGATATTTCAGTCTTCTGGTCATTACATTTAGTTCGATCAATTCAGCCTTTTCGGTGTTTTCAATCCTCTTTGGTCAAGTCGATCAGTCCGGTATTTTACGCCACTTTGATTAGTCCAGATATATGAATATATATATATATATGTGTGTGTGTGTGTGTGTGTGTGTGTGTGTGTGTGTGTTATTTTTAGAGATTATTAGGGTTCAATACAATCCAAGTACTCTACAATTCGAAGGTTTAAGCTTTGATCCACAACTTTTCAAGCAAATCAAGGTTTTTAGATGAATAAGCTACTTTACCAGATTTGGTGTAGAATCCTAGATTATTTTGTTGTCAGGGGTTTTTTAGTCCTTCTTGTGCCTCAAGGGCGTTTCTGTATTTTCGTAACGAAGCATTTCGGAAGTTAGATCATTAGCAGACAATCATATTTAGAGTATAGCAGTCCTATTAATTATTCTTGGATATTAGAAGTTCTTACAAGTCCCTTATCTTCCTAACCGAGTAATTCACTCATACCTAAGTACTACCCTTTTTCCTTAAATGAACATGACTTTAACAGAATTTATCATATACTTAAAATGATCATGAAGTCATTTATCGGATACTAACATGTTCCATAACGCATACAAGAGGTAGTAATGTATTCTAACATCCCGAAATCCGGTCTAGTTGGAATTCATTTCCGAGGAGTGGAAATTTCACATTGATGGGCTCAAAGAACTTATCAGCTAGTTAATTATTGCTATTGAATCCTAAGATTAGCTATAAATGTTGTGATTGAACCCTAATAAGTGTTATTAAGTTTTTAGTGACTAAAATAGAAGGAGTGTAAGTTGGGGGACAAATCTTAAGAAGGAAAGGAGTTGAGGTATAATCTTGTGATTAGCCCCTCCCCCATTAGAAACAACATACGTGGGAAATTCTGGTGAAATTGCTTCACCATTAGGAAAACTCAATTAAGGAATTCTAAATTAGTAAAAGAGAGTTTTGGGAAAGAATAGAAAGCTACCGAAAGTTTAAAGTTTACACCTCTCTACCTTCCTCATCTTCTTCCTTAAAGCAAGCACCTCTATTGGAGGAATTTTAAGCTTTACAATTTCCTTGTTTTATCAGTATCGAATCGTTGCTAGCAATCGGATAAGCTATATTCCTTAGTCGGTTGTTAGATTCCATGGTTAAATCAAGCTCAATCTTAAGCTAGGGTTTGGTTTATCTATACATATTTCAATAAGTTGTTTATAATGAATCGGATATCGATATTGATATTGTTATATAGACTTCGATATCGAAATATCGATTCTAATAATATTCTATTAATATTTCCTAGCCAATGAGAGGAAATAGAAGCAACATCATCTCCATCACAAGCTAGGAGCAAAGGAATCTTCTTCCGAGAGCCTTGAAGCTTCAGATTGTAAGGTGAGTGTAATCGGAGTCTCGGGTTAGGCGAAATGCATTCCCGGATCATTATTTGTTGTTTTAGATCATTTCGCTAAACATTACTATTGCGGCGAAAGCATCGGATAATAAATCGGACACTTGGGTAAGTGCCGGTAAGTCATCATTTGAACATTGACTATAGCTATTGTACATTGTCATTGATGTAAGCATTGTTATGAGACTCTAATGTCAAGTTATATGTGTAATAATCATTGGCTATATTGAGACTACGGAACTTCGTTATGTCATTGATCTGTTATGAATCATTGAAAGATATAAATATGTTGTGCCTTGGATTGGAATAACTCGGGATACAATTGGCATGCCATAGAATTCATGAGCTCAGGGTACGGGTGGACTACGGTCCTAAGGCTACGACCTATGATGATTGGTGAGGCGGAGGGATGTGTTGTTATTGGTCAATTGGTGAGGCGGAGGAAATAAGACCATTTATGTTTTGGCCAGGCGGGGGAATTCGCGTATCCATGATTTTAGTTCAATCCAAGGAAATTATGAATGTTAAAGAATTATGTTAACTGATTATGTGTTTTTATAAAGTATTAAGAATGATAGCATGAAATTATAACCATTGTAACCATGACATTCTTTTGTTATTGTTAAGTGATTACCTCACTAGGCATTGAGTGCCTAATGTGTCCATTTTCATGCATTCTCAGGTTAAGGAGTCGTTCGTGAAAGATCGGATCGGTTGCAAGACAAGTCACTACTGCAAATCAAGTAATGTATTTATAATATAAATCCTAGGGAGGTGGCAAGGTAGCTAATCTAGTCTTAATGCCTTTTTTGCTGTGGTATTGGCTTGTCCATTTTGTATAAAGGTTTAAGGCTTAAAATGCCCCTTTTGGTTTTTTACTTATTGTTGAGTGTGTAAAAGTTCTACTATTTACACCCTTTTTAACCCATATTTCTGCTGCATTCAAGCATCATTTCATTGCATTTAGGTTAGTTTTCAGTAAAACATCACAAATATATAAAAGGCACGGATTCTACTAAAAGAAGAAGCGGAGGCAGCGCTACGACGGTTTTGTCTAGACGACATGGTTAGTTGTAAGGGTTGTTTTGTTTTAGGATTTTCCAAGTTCAATAAAAAAAACTTCAAGTTCTCTTATCTTGGTTTTAATATCTTACAAGAGCATCGGGAGAGCATTGTGAGGTTATCTATTTACTTAGCATCGGGAGAGTTAAGTATACGAAAGAGATAAGAGCGAGTTCTCTAGTTTATAGTTGAACTATCTTGTGCCTAGGGATAGGGCAAGGTTAAGTGGCTAAGGAAGAATTCATACACATCGGTGTTCATCCTTCGATTCACGCCGGGAGGTATCATCAAAGACGTGATCATCGACAGACTTGGACCTAGGGATAGGCCAAGGCAAATCTGGAATTCTTGCCAAACATGAAGTACGGAGTTGGTGTGTTCGCTGCCGCGACAGCTAAGGGACAGCCGCCGCGACAGGTGCTGTCAGCGACGTGCGCGACGACAGAACTGGAGTTCCTAAGCAATTCAATACCTGCACTACCGAGCAATTCAATACCAGCCCATTCTCTCCATCTTGATATCTCAATTCTTTTATTTACGTTTTCTTCAATATCTTCGTGACAACTTTCTAAAAATATTTCCTTTACCCTCGTGCAGTAAATTTAGGTGAAGTCATTAGCCCAATCCCTGTGGAGACGATATCTGATACTTCGTATCACTTTACTACTTGCGTCGTGTACACTTGCACTACAATTGCGATAGACTCTTTTACACGCAACAAGTTTTTGGCGCCGTTGCCGGGGATTGGCAACATAACTACATCTTTCTTTTATTGCACTTTTCGTTTTTATTTTCGTTTTTGTTTTTATTTTAATTTTTCTTAATTTTTCTTTTTGTGCTTTCAACTCTCGCTTTTCACGAGGGTTTCTGGTTTATGCGCAGATCTAAAAGAGGTGAAGATCCTGAGTATCCATTAGATCCGGAGGTCGAACGTTCCTTCAATCTCAAGAAACAACTTCGCCGACTTTTAGACAGAAACGAATACCTTGAGGAACAGCTAGAGCAGATGGCCCGTAATCCGCCCGCTGGAGGAATTATACCGCCTGTCGGCGACCCGCCCGCGGCAGACGGACGACGGTCATGTCGTGACTACATGCTGAATGATCATGTAGAGCTGGAGACCACACTACCGGATATTGATGTTGATAACTTCGAGCTTAAACCTGTCATGTTTAGTATGATCAACAATGCCGGACAGTTTAGTGGTTCTGCGACAGAAGATGCTAGGAAGCATCTCAAAACGTTCCAGGAGATCTGTGGTTCGTTTAGACTGCCAGGAGTTAGTCTGGAGATACTGAGGCTTCGGTTATTTCCACATTCATTGAGGGACAAAACTAAAACTTGGTGGAATAAACTTACACCAGGTTCTATTATGACTTGGGCAGATTTAACTCATGAATTTTTGTCTCGTTTTAATCCTTCACATTTAGCTGAGCGATTACGTAATGAAATTGCTACTTTTCAACAGGAAGATGACGAGTCGATGCACGAGGCCTGGGACAGATTTACTACTCTTCTAAGGAACTGCCCAATGCAGGGATTCCCCGTCTGGAATCAGGTAACTAAGTTCTATAATGCTGCTAACTTACAAACTCGCATCCGAATTGATACCGCAGCAAATGGATTATTATTGGATAAAGATCTGGACGAGGCTTTGCAAGTTTTGAAAAATCTGGCCAAGAATGAGGAGCAGTTTCCGACAGCTAGTAGAGGGGGTAAACGGGTACTTGCTGTCAAGGACTATGAGGCCGACAGCACTATGAAATCACAGGTAGCATTCCTTACTAAAGCAATGAAACAGTTATTGAATGAAGATTAATTACAAGGATTTGCTGTCGAGGAAGTTTGTGCTATCTGTGAGGGAAATCATAGTAGGGATGAATGCCTAATACAAATAGAAGAGGGAAAATATGTTGGAAATTACAAGCCGAACTACAATTCCAACAACTATAATCCCAATTGGAGGAAGGATCCTAAGTTTTCATGGAGTAATCCCAACAATGCCCTGAATCCGCAAGCACATAATCAGAATCAGGGAGGTCCTAGATTGTTGACGCGACAGCATCTGCCGCAGAACCTGCCGCCGCAGCAGCAACAGCAGCCACCACCTGCCACGAGTAGTATATTGGAGCAGACTCTGGCCACCTTTATGTCTCAGACTAGTACGTATATGGAGAATATTAATCAGTTTGTCAAGAAGACGAAAACCTTTATGGATAAAACCGAGATGAGAATGACAAATCAAGAGGCTACCTTGAAATCTCTAGAGACACAAATGGGTCAGGTTTCTCAACATATTAAGCCGAGGCAGAATGGAGGATTTCCTAGCAATACTGAAAATGCTAGACCGCCCCCACATGAGTAATGTAAGGCAATCACTACTAGGAGTGGGAAGAAACTACAAGGACCAGAAAATGAAGCTGAAACAGAAAAGGATCCAGCCTTAGACAAACCTGCCGAGGAAGCTACCCCGACAGGTGACAAACAGACTGCTGCCGATGAGCTTGTCACGACAGCAGAAGCGACAGAGGAGAAAAAAGATGATTATCGTCCTCAGATTCGCATGCAGTGGGAAGGACGTATTGCTGATTACCGTCCCCCACCACCCTTCCCTCAACGGATACAGCAAGCTAAGCATGAATCTCAACTTAAAAAGATTTATGATATTTTTAAACAGGTTCATATTAATATTCCATTGTTAGATGCTGTTAGGGAAATGCCCGGTTATGCTAAATTTCTCAAGGATGTTATGTCGAAAAAATCTAAACTTGGGGAGTTTGAAACGGTAAAGATGACAGAAGGTTGCATGAGCATTCTTCATCGGCAACCACCCCAGAAAAAGAAGGATCCGGGGAGCTTCATCATACCTTGTGTAATCGGCAACAAATTTGTGGGTAAGGCACTTTGTGATCTTGGTGCTAGTGTTAATCTAATGCCCAAATATGTTTTTCAGAAATTAGGTATTGGGAAGGCGCGACCCACGACAGTAACGTTACAGCTAGCCGACCGCTCTTACGTTCACCCCTAAGGAAAAATTGAAGATATTTTGGTAAGAGTGGATAAGCTTATTTTTCCTGCTGACTTTCTTATCTTAGATTGTGAGGCAGACGAAAACACACCAATCATCCTTAGGCGACCCTTCTTAGCCACGGGAAGATCACTGATTGATGTGGAAAAAGGAGAACTCACCATGCGCGTGAACGATCAAGAGATTAAGTTGAATGTTCTCCAAGCAATGAAACATGCTGATGTGGACGAGGAATGCAAGGCCATTATTGAGGTGACCCTTGATCAACCCTGCATCAGGTCAGGCTGTCATGATACAAAATTTGGTCACTGCCACGACAGCCAGCTACAGGCCTGTCACGACAGCAACGACGACAGCACCGACGACAGCGACTCCTCTGAATCCGATACATCTGACACTGAAGGTCAAGAGGAGGTAAATTGGATAGGCAATCGCCCAGGTAAGTTATTCGAACCTTTGAATTATACTTCGGATAACCATTTAATCCAAAAGCCATCTACTGTTGAACCACCTGCCTTAGAATTAAAGCCTCTTCCAGGGCAGCTTAAATATGCTTTTCTTGGTTCAAATGATACGTTGCCCGTAATCATCTCTTCTAAGCTGCCGCAGGAACAGGAACGACAGCTAATCGACATGTTACGGCAGCACAAGAAGGCGATTGGATGGACGATTGCTGATATACAAGGCATTAGTCCGGCGTTATGCATGCACAAAATCCTTCTTGAGGAAGATCATAAGCCGACTATAGATGCCCAAAGGCGGCTAAACCATGCGATGAAGGAAGTAGTGCGTAAAGAGATAATTAAGTGGTTAGTTGTTGGTATTATTTACGCCATCTCCGACAGTAAATGGGTGAGCCCGGTGCAATGCGTTCCCAAGAAAGGAGGAATGACTGTGGTGACCAATGAAAACAATGAGTTAATCCCAACCAGGACTGTGACCGGTTGGAGGGTTTGTATGGACTACCGGAAGCTTAACAAAGCTACCCGAAAGGACCACTTTCCTTTACCCTTTATTGATCAAATGCTTGATAGATTAGCGGGTAAACCTTACTATTGTTTTCTTGATGGTTATTCAGGTTATAACCAAATTGCTATTGCACTAGAGGATCAAGAGAAAACGACTTTTACATGCCCCTACGGAACATACGCGTTTAGGAGGATGCCGTTTGGACTCTGTAATGCACCTGCCACCTTCCAAAGATGCATGATGGCTATATTCTCCGACATGGTAGAGGACTTCCTTGAGATTTTCATGGATGATTTTTCCGTCTTTGGAGACGATTTTGAGAACTGCCTCGGCAATCTTCAAAAGGTACTTGAAAGATGCGAAAAGGCTAATCTTGTTCTAAATTGGGAAAAATGCCATTTTATGGTGGATGAGGGGATAGTCCTTGGCCATAAGATTAGCTGCCGTGGGATAGAAGTCGACAGGGCCAAAATAGAAGTAATTGAGAAGCTGCCGCCGTCGACTATAGTCAAGGGCATTATGAGTTTTCTAAGGCATGCTAGTTTTTATAGGAGATTTATCGCGAATTTCTCAAAAATCAGGAAGCCCCTATGTCATCTCTTAGAGCAGAACCGACCCTTTGACTTTAATGAAGAATGTACTGAAGCATTCAAGGTTCTGAAGGAAAAACTAGTGACAGCCCCCATAGTACAGCCACCAGAATGGACACAGCCGTTTGAGATTATGTGTGATGCTAGTGACTATGTTGTCGGGGCAGCACTTGGGCAGCGCAGAGACAAGCTGTTTCACGTCATATATTATGCCAGCAAAACATTAAATGATGCCCAAGTGAACTATACCACCACAGAAAAGGAGCTGTTAGCTGTGGTGTTCTCCATCGACAAGTTTCGTTCTTACATACTTGGGACGAAA
The DNA here is from genome assembly GCA_958450335.1 of Hibiscus tridactylites. Lineage (NCBI taxonomy): Eukaryota > Viridiplantae > Streptophyta > Magnoliopsida > Malvales > Malvaceae > Hibiscus > Hibiscus tridactylites. The sequence continues at coordinate 55,385,906 of OY288281.1, forward strand.
GTAATTGTGCACACCGACCATTCTGCCCTTAAGTACTTGTTCGCAAAGAAGGATGCAAAGCCTAGATTGATACGGTGGATCTTGCTACTACAAGAATTCGACCTTGAGATCAAGGAAAAGAAGGGAACAAAAAATCAGGTAGCTGACCACTTGTCAAGGTTGGAGACGGGACAGAGTCTACCTATAGACGAGACAAACATACTGGAGACCTTCCCGGACGAGCAGCTCTTTGCTGTCGCAATCGCTGTCGCGACAGCCATGGCGACATGTAAGTCTTCTGAACTTCCCTGGTATGCTGATTTCGTTAATTTTATAGTTAGCGGAATATTGCCGTTTGATCTTAATTATCAAGCCAGGAAGAGGTTCCAAAATGATGTTAAGCATTATTATTGGGACGAACCTCTTCTTTTCAAAATGTGTGCAGATCAGGTTATAAGGAGATGTGTACCACAAGAAGAGCAAGAAGACATTCTCCATCACTGTCATGCTTCACAATATGGAGGACACTTAGGAGGAAACAAAACTGCTGTCAAGGTGCTGCAGTCAGGGTTCTACTGGCCAACACTTTATAAGGATGCACAGGACTTTTACAAGAACTGTGACAGGTGCCAGTGGACAGGTAACATCTCGAGGAGAAACGAGATGCCACTGCAGAACATTCTAGAAGTCGAGATCTTCGACGTTTGGGGGATCTATTTTATGGGACCCTTTCCATCCTCATGTGGAAATTTATACATCCTTCTAGCAGTGGATTATGTCTCCAAGTGGGTAGAAGCAATCGCAACTCAAAAGAATGATGCCAAGACGGTCCAAAAGTTTTTACACAAAAACATTTTTTCTAGATTTGGCATCCCTAAGGCGATTATCAGTGATGAAGGGAGACATTTTGATAATAGGGTAATTGATGCCGCCTTAAGGAAATATGGTGTCAAGCACAAGATAGCGACAGCATACCACCCACAGACCAATTGACAGGCTGAGATATCAAATAGGGAAGTGAAGAACATTCTTGAGAAGATGGTTAAGCCAACTAGGAAAGATTGGTCTTTACTCCTTAATGATGCATTATGGGCATATAGGACAGCTTTTAAAACTCCATTGGGAATGTCTCCATACCGATTGATCTATGGGAAAACCTGTCATCTGCCTGTCGAGATAGAGCACAAGGCATATTGGGCAATCAAGGCAGTGAACATGGACTTGGACAAGGCAGGCCAGAAAAGGCTGTTAGATTTGAATGAAATCGAAGAAATACGGACAATGGCCTACGACAATGCAAGAATATACAAGGAGAAAACAAAGAAGTGGCATGACAAGAAGTTGCTGCCACGACAGTTCTGCCCAGGGCAGCTTGTGTTGTTGTTTAATTCTAGGTTGAAACTCTTCTCAGGGAAGCTTAAATCTAGATGGTTTGGCCCGTTCCAAGTGGTACAAGTTTTTCCCCATGGTGCCATCACAATTCAATCATTAAAAGACGGGCACCAATTTAAAGTCAATGGACAGCGCCTCAAGCATTATCAGGGGACTGAAGCCCCAGGAATACAGGAAGTGGTTACTTTAGGAGATGCCCCACAAGGCATCCCTAATTTAACCTAAGTTTTATTTTTATTATTTATTATATATTAGGTAATAAGGTTTATTTTAATTTGAATAATGTTTTTCTATTTTCTATCTTTAGGAAATAAAGGAGTCAAGAAGAAAAGAAGAAGTGGCCCAAGCCCACCATCCATCCACCAACCCAACAGAGCCCATTTATTGAAACCTGTCGTTTCGGCTGCTGCCGCAGACGGATAAGACAGGCTGTCAACAGACTGACACGGCAGACGCAGAAGCATGCGGCAGACGCGTAACAGACGCATAATTACGTGCCAGACGCGTCAGACACGCTAAATCCCATCCGTCGCCCCGTTATTCACGCCTGCCGTTACAGCATTAAATGGGCAGCAACTCGACCGCTATAAAACCCCGTTTTCCCTTTCATTTTTCATCACTTCTGATTATTCTCTCTTGCTTTCTCCTCTAGTTTTATTTGCTTTCTCTATTTCACAACCCTTGCAACTAACCATGTCGTCTAGACAAACCCGCCGTAGCGCTGCCTCCGCTTCTTCTTCAGCAGCAGCGACGCCCTTCGCCAACAAGGAGTTATGGGAGGAAAAAGGCTTCGTGTACAACCGTAAAGCTCCCCACATGGGACTCCGGCCGTTCATTGTAAGGGCCATCACGACTCAACTATGGGAGGACTTTGCCGAACAACCGACAGAACTAAACGACACATTAGTCCGGGAGTTCTATGCGGCCATAGACAGCAGAACGGCAACATCTATCACCGTTCGAGGAGTAAACGTGCCCTTCACTGCTGACAGCATCAACCACATGTTTGGCCTCTACTTTGGCCCCGATGATGATGCCCACCAAAAATTCCTCGACACCGTCGATGCTGCCGCTTATGATGTTGTCATGGTGGAGTTGACAGAAGAGGGAACATCATGGACAACTAGCAAGAAGAACCCCCACTCCGTCACCAGGGGTCAGCTCCTCCCGGAAGCCAAACTTTGGAACACTTTCATCAAAAAGCGTATCATGCCTTCTTCCCACCACACGACAGTCAACCGGCAGCGGCTTGCCCTTATTCATTCCATCATGCACGACAGGCCAATCAATGTCGGCCGATATATGAGGGACAACATCCTGGACTGCGCCTTCCGCTCCGACTCTCGCCTCTGCCTGCCGTTCACGATAACTTCTCTATGCCGCTGTGCTGCTGTCCCCGAGGAGCCCTCCGACAAACTAATCCAAGGTCGTGGCTGGACCGACAACAACATCTCAAGCCTCATGGAGGTCATAGCCGCAACACCCATCAACTTTTTCAACCCTGCCGCCGACTCAGAAGATTCAGACGAGGAACCTGCCACGGAACCTGCCACCGAGCCTGCCCCTGAAGCAGACGCCGCCACCGCTCCCACAGACCAGTCTGCCCACATCCTTGCTACACTCCAACGGGTAGAGGAGCGACAAATGGGATTGATGACTTTCATCCGCGATTTCACCAACGCAACGCCCAGACGCCGCCGTCAGATCCGTGTCAGCAGCAGTAGCGAGGACAGCGACTGAAAATTTAAGTCTTTATTTTCCTTTCTCGCTGCCTGCTTAATTTATATTTTGTGATGTACTTGCATTTAATTTTTCTGTCATTTTGCATTGAGGGCAATGCAACCCTTGAGTTTGGGGGTGGCAACCCTCCATCATTAATGGAGTCTTAAGTACATCTTTTTATTAATTGTGGTGTCTTTTATTTAATTTAAGAGCTATAAAAAAATAAAAAAATCAGAAAATATAAAATTGTTGGCTTAAAACTGTGAAGTTAACTTACCTGTCATGACAGCTCTGTCGTGGCAGCATCTTTAGGACAGTTTAAGGAGAAGTTTAGAGCCTTTATATAGTTCTAAAAAACTTAAACACCTTCGTGACTGTTATATTGCTTAGATTTCTTTTAGCCAAACTAGAATAGGATGCTTAGAACTTGAATAGCCCCTAGAGGTGCCTAACACTGGCTCTAGGAAAGAAGTTTAGCAAAAGAAATTCAAAAACCTAGAGGTTCCCGAAACCGGCTCTAGGAAGCTAACTAGAGGTGCCCGAAACCGGCTCTAGTAAACTAGAGGTGCCCGAAACTAGCTCTAGAAAAATTTAGCTTGAAAATAGAAGAAAAAGAAGCATGAAAATGTGTCTTCAAGAAAGTAAACTTTGGCATAAAAATTCAAGTTAAGGAGTTGAATATTCTAGTGAAACTAAAAGAGTCTTAGCATATAACTGTTCACAAGCATGCACACACTGCACGAGAGCTATAGTGAGATTCCGGACAGATCCTAATCTTTCCGACAGGTTGCTGCCGCCACAGAGAATGAGCGACGGGTAAGGGACAGTTCACTGTTTGAAGGCCAACACAAAAATTTTCATTTTCTTTTAAGTCTTAATTGCTTGAGGGTAAGCAAAAACTTGAGTTTGGGGGTGTGTTGAGTGTGTAAAAGTTCTATTATTTACACCCTTTTTAACCCATATTTCTGTTGCATTCAAGCATCATTTCATTGTATTTAGGTTAGTTTTCAGTAAAACATCACAAATATATAAAAGGCACGGATTCTACTAAAAGATTGCGTATTTTGCAGGTTGTTGCCATAGTTGACGAGGAAGGTAGGCGCAGGGCAGATAAGCAGAAGAGCTGAACTGGACAAGCAGACGAGGAGGACGAAGCTGCCATGGACCTGTCGTAACAGCAAGGTGACAGTAGATTTATGAAGAGGAAAAGTAAAGTGGACCTCGATAGATAGAGAAAAATCTGCTCGTCTGTCGTGTGAAAGCCAAATATTTTTCCAAGCCCCGGATCAAAAGATATGTCAAGCCAAAGCTCAAGGAGGGGAATTCCCATGAAACAAGGAGGCGGCTGAAAAGTAGGAATCCTTAGAGATTTAGCATTTATTAGAATCTTACTTTTCATTAAAGTTGTAATCCTTGTTAACTTAGAATACTTGAGCCCAAAGCTTATATAAGGGCATAAATTTAACCTAGAGAGGATATCCCTCATTCTACCCCATAACCGACATCCCTAAACCCTCCGCCGTTTACCTGTCACCGACATGTTCTAAATCCCCCCTAGGGCCACGAGTTGTTTTGTAAAGTAGTTGCAAGAGTTGTTTTGTTTTAGGATTTTCCAAGTTCAATAAAATAAACTTCAAGTTCTCTTATCTTGGTTTTAATATCTTGCAAGAGGATCGGGAGAGTATTGTGAGGTTATCTATTTACTTAGCATCGGGAGAGTTAAGTATACGAAAGAGATAAGAGCGAGTTCTCTAGTTTATAGTTGAACTATCTTGTGCCTAGGGATAGGGCAAGGTTAAGTGGCTAAGGAAGAATTCATACACATCGGTGTTCATCCTTCGATTCACGCCGGGAGGTATCATCAAAGACGTGATCATCGACAGACTTGGACCTAGGGATAGGCCAAGGCAAATCTGGGATTCTTGCCAAACTTGAAGTACGGAGTTGGTGTGTTCGCTGCCGCAACAGCTAACGGACAGCCGCCGCGACAGGTGCTGTCAGCGACGGTCGCGACGATAGAACTGGAGTTCCTAAGCAATTCAATACCTGCACTACCGAGCAATTCAATACCAGCCCATTCTCTCTATCTTGATATCTCAATTCTTTTATTTACGTTTTCTTCAATATCTTCGTGACAACTTTCTAAAAATATTTCCTTTACCTTCGTGTAGTAAATTTAGGTGAAGTCATTAGCCCAATCCCTGTGGAGACGATATCCGATACTTCGTATCACTTTACTACTTGCGTCGTGTACACTTGCACTACAATTGCTATAGACTCTATTACACGTAACACTTATCTAGTCTAAAACATGCACTTTTGTTATAAAGGTAAAAATGGAGTAAACGTATTTGTATAACTATAAAAACTTGCATACTAGTAGTTGGTGTCATTGATATGTTGTGTATAAAGTTTCGTCTTAACCGGACAAGTTTTGATATGGTAAAATCTATAAAAACCAGATAAAAATATGTCATTTCAGACCACTGTATCGAAATTTGTAATGGTGTTTCGATGCAGGTACCTTGTTTTTGAACTTGAGAGTAAGGGCGTTCTAAAACGAAGTAATGCCGTTTTGGAACATTTTAGCCACTGTCGACCCCAGTACCGAAACGGGTTTCGAAACGAAATCGCCACTAGAGGCCCGTGTTACGAAACAGTCAAGTCAAAGCCAACATTAGTCAACCCATTTTGATACAGTTCAAACCTGTATCGAAACGGACTGTCAAGTTATGTCTTCAGGAATGAATTTTTAGTAACCGTTCTGAAACACCTCATGGAGTGTCGAAACAGAGTTAGGTAAATCTGTTAAGGACCTTTGGATAGTTTTAAAATCTTACTTTTTGGTCACCAATTCTTACGAATTTAATTGGATAATGTTGTAACTTATTAAATTTAATAAGTATAACCTTCTAGCGATGTATTTCAAATTGTAAAGAGATTAATTGGAAAGGATCCCAAGTTGTAAAAAATTACGATTTAGTCCTCAACTTAAAAATAGTTGAAAAATGATCACTGTTGATTTCCGGTAACACACTTCGACTCGGTTCTCTCCTAGACCGGGAAGGGGGTGTTACATATGTGGTATCAGAGTTAGAGTTTAGTCGGTTCTGGACTAGACCTATGTGTGCTTGTATTGTTTATTATGTTACCTTGCCACCAGGAGTTCTATTTAGTATAATTTGTGACTTGTCGACTAATTCGATTTTTCATATAGATATGTCTGCGACGAATGAAGCTCACGTAAATGAGCAATCTGCTGGCTCCTCGACTCATGGCGAGGAGGTTGGAGGAGGGAATCCTCCAAATCCACCGCAACCGCAGGATCCTCCTGTACAGGTTGTCGAGCCTGCTGCGCCTACTGCTCAGGCTGAATGTTATCAAAACATGGCCAATATGTTTAAGCATTTTATGACTGCAATGCAAGCGACACCACCAGTTCAGCTTATTCCCTCTATCGCTCAGTACGTTAGAGCCCCTGTGGACAAATTGGCTTCATTGCGGGCTTATTCCTTCACGGGGCAAGATGAGGATAACCCGGAAATAGCTTAATATTGGTTGGGCAACACTCTTCGCATCCTGAATAAACAACTGAAGTGTTCTGATGAACATAAGGTGGAGTGTGCCATAGCTTTATTGACTGATGAAACTTTGATGTGGTGGGAGACTACCATTCTTACAGTCCCGGAAGAATCAGTCACCTAGGAATTCTGAAACAAGTACATTAACGAGTACTATCTCGCGGAACGGCGGAGCACTTTTCTTCATTTGAGGCAAGGAGGGAAGCCAATCGAGCAGTACATCAATGATTTCTGTAAGTACTGCTGATATGGAGCCGAATTCATAAAGAAAGAAGAGGACAAGTGTCGAATGTTCATTGCTAGGTTGAGTGACGAGTTGCGGCCTATGTTTACTACTCTAGGAATCACCAATTTCTAGGATTTGGTGAATCGAGTAAAGGCAACCGAAGCTGCGCAGAGAATTCAGAGGAGAAATATGTCCAACAGATCTGAGAAGAGAGCATGGAGCGATTCCTGACCTCCCAAATGGAACAAGAAGGGTAAATATTAGGGTTCGAAGCAAAGCTCATTCTCGCAGCCTCCCCGTACTGGGAATATTGAGAGACCGCAGAATATTACTCAGTCCTGGTCCAAGGCGACCTCTATGGAGAGTACTGGAGGTTCAAATCGAGGTGTTCAGCATCCAGTTTGTAATTTTTGCCAAAAGCGACATTTAGCAGGGCAATGTCGCAAGCAGACGAGAGCATGTTTCTTCTGTGGAGAGCAGGGACATTTTATCAGGGACTGTCCTCAGAATCCTTCAAAGTCAGTAGTTGTGCATGGGGATACCTCTTCGCCTGCTCAGTCCTTTCGGGGAAAAGGGCCGAGGCAAGTGCAGTCGGGAACTTCAGGAAGGCCGGGCGGATCTGGGAAGCATAGCAAAAAGCAAGAGTCGAAAGCCTCTGAACAAATGTATCATGTAAGGAGTCGTAAGGAAGATGACGAGCCTAATGTCATAGCAGGTACAATTATGTTATATTCACATTCTTTGTATGTATTAATTGATCTTGGATCTACACTCTTTCATAAGCCTGGAACTGGTTAGAAAGCATAAGATGTCTAGTGAACCTTTAGTAACAAAGGTTTCTGTAACAAATCCTTTAGGCGATTGTGTCGTATTGAACCTTGTGTGTAAGAATAGCCCAATCATGATTCAAGGAATTCTGTTTCCTGTGGATTTCTTGGTCTTGCCAATCCATGAGTTTGATGCAATTCTAGGTATGGATTGGCTTGGTAACCATCAAGCGTGGGTAGACTGTGGTAAGCGGAAGTTGTATCTTCGGGGATTGGGCAAGGAAAGGATAACACTGATGGAATCTCAGAACTCTATGTTCTACACTTTGACCATTGAATCCAAGAATGAACCACAGATTAACGACATTGATACGGTGAATGAATTTCTAGATGTTTTCCCTGATGAGCTTCCAGGATTGCCTCCATCTCGTGAAGTGGAATTTGGTATTGAAGTACAACCTGGGACTGCACCAGTCTCTATTGCACCTTATAGAATTGCAGCTGTGGAATTAAAAGAGTTAAAAACTCAAATTCAAGACCTTATGAATAAGGGTTTTATCCGACCCAGCTCTTCACCCTGGGGAGCTCCGGTTCTTTTTGTTAAGAAGCAGGATGGTTCGATGTGTTTATGCATTGATTACAGGAAATTAAACAAGGTCGCCATCAAGAATAAGTATCCTCTGCCCAGGATAGATGATTTGTTTGATCAGTTAAAAGAGGCTTCTGTGTTCTCTAAGATTGATCTAAGATCGGGATACTATCAGATGAAAGTCAAGGAGGGTGACATGCCTAACACTGCATTTCGTACAAGATATGGACATTACGAATTCTTAGTAATGCCTTTTGGATTGACGAATGCACCTGCAGCATTCATGGATCTAATGAATCGAGTGTTCAGGCCCTATCTTGATAAGTTCGTCGTGGTATTCATAGATGACATTCTAATTTATTCAAAGAATGAATCAGAACATCGAGACCATCTTCGAATTGTACTCCAGACTCTAAGGGAGAAGCAGTTGTACGCAAAGTTTTCTAAGTGTGAGTTCTGGCTCACTGAAGTGGCCTTTCTGGGACATGTTGTATCAGCTTCGGGCATTCAGGTGGACCCGAAGAAAATACAAGCTTTGGTGGATTGGCATCCGCCCAAGAATGTTGGTAAAGTTAGAAGTTTTCTCGGGCTTGCAGGGTATTACCGTAGGTTCGTGAAAGGATTTTCCGTGTTAGCTGCTCCTTTAACTAAATTGTTGTGAAAGGAGACACCTTTTGTGTGGACTGAAGACCAGCAGCGAAGCTTCAATCAACTGAAACAAGTCCTAACCAATGCACCAGTCTTGACCCAGCCTGAGTCTGGAAAGGACTATACCGTTTATAGCGATGCTTCGTGTTGAGTGTGTAAAAGTTCTATTATTTACACCCTTTTTAACCCATATTTCTGCTGCATTCAAGCATCATTGCATTGCATTTAGGTTAGTTTTCAATAAAACATCACAATTATATAAAAGGCACGGATTCTACTAAACGATGGCATATTTTGCAGGTAGCTGCCATGGTTGACGATGAAGGCAGGCGCATGACAGATAAGCAGAAGAGCTGAACTGGAAAAGCAGCCGAAGTAGACGAACCTGTCATGGACCTGTCGTGACAGCAAGGTGACAGCAGACTTATGAAGAGGAAAAGTAAAGTGGACCTCGATAGATAGAGAAAAATCTGCTCGTCTGTCGTGTGGAAGCCAAATATTTTTCCAAGCCCCGGATCAAAAGATATGTCAAGCCAAAGCTCAAAGAGAGGAAATCCCATAATGCAAGGATGCGGCTGGAAAGTAGGAATCCTTAGAGATTTAGTCTTTATTAGAATCTTACTTTTAATTAAAGTTGTAATCCTTGTTACCTTAGATAACTTGAGCCCAAAGCTTATATAAGGGCATAGTTTTGACCTAGGAGGCATAATCCCTCATTCTACCCCATAACCGACATCCCTAAACCCTCCACCGTTTACCTGTCACCGATATGTTCTAAATCCCCCTAGGGCTACGGGTTGTTTTGTAAAGTAGTTGCAAGGGTTGTTTTGTTTTAGGATTTTCCAAGTTCAATAAAATAAACTTCAAGTTCTTTTATCTTGGTTTTAATATCTTGCAAGAGCATCGGGAGATCAATGTGAGGTTATCCATTTACTTGGCATCGGGAGAGTTAAGTATACGAAAGAGATAAGAGCAAGTTCTCTAGTTTATAGTTGAACTATCTTGTGCTTAGGGATAGGGCAAGGTTAAGTGGCTAAGGAAGAATTCATACACATCGGTGTTCATCCTTCGATTCACGCCGGGAGGTATCATCAAAGACGTGATCATCGACAGACTTGGACCTAGGGATAGGCCAAGGCAGATCTGAGATTCTTGCCAAACTTGAAGTACAGAGTTGGTGTGTTCGCTGCCGCGACAGCTAACGGACAGCCGCCGCGACAGGTGCTGTCGGCGACGGGCGCGACGACAGAACTGGAGTTCCTAAGCAATTCAATGCCTGCACTACTGAGCAATTCAATACCAGCCCATTCTCTCCATCTTGATATCTCAACTCTTTTATTTACGTTTTCCTTTAATATTCTCGTGACAATTTTCTAAACTATTTCCTTTACTTTCGTGCAGTAAATTAGGTGAAGTCATTAGCCCAATCCCTGTGGAGACGATATCCGATACTTCGTATCACTTTACTACTTGCGTCGTGTACACTTGCACTACAATTGCGATAGACTCTTTTACACGCAACAAGTTTTTGGCGCCGTTGCCGGGGATTGGCAACATAACTACACCTTTCTTTCCTTGCACTTTTTGTTTTTATTTTCGTTTTTGTTTTTATTTTAATTTTCTTTAATTTTTCTTTTGTGTTTTCAACTCTCGCTTTTCACGAGGTTTTCTGGTTTATGCGCAGATCTAAAAGAGGTGAAGATCCTGAATACCCATTAGATCCGGAAGTTGAACGTTCCTTCAATCTCAAGAAACAACTTCGCCGACTTTTAGACAGAAACGAATACCTTGAGGAACAGCTAGAGAAGATGGCCCGTAATCAGCCTCCTAGAGGAATTATACCGCCTGTCGGCGACCCGCCCGCGGCAGATGGACGACGGTCATGTCGTGACTACATGCTAAACGATCATGTAGAGCTAGAGACCACGCTGCCGGATATTGATGTTAATAACTTCGAGCTTAAACCTGTCATGTTTAGTATGATCAACAATGCCGGACAGTTTAGTGGTTCTGCGACAGAAGATGCTAGGGAGCATCTCAAAACGTTCCAGGAGATCTGTGGTTCGTTTAGACTACCAGGAGTTAGTCCGGAGATACTGAGGCTTCGATTATTCCCCCATTCATTGAGGGACAGAGCTAAAACTTGGTGGAATAAACTTACACAGGGTTCTATTATGACTTTGGCAGATTTAACTCGTGAATTTTTGTCTCGTTTTAATCCTTCACATTTAGCTGAGCGATTACGTAATGAAATTGCTACTTTTCAATAGGAAGACGACGAGCCGATGCACGAGGCCTGGGACAGATTTACTACTCTTCTAAGGAACTGCCCAATGCATGGATTCCCCGTCTGGAATCAGGTAACTAAGTTCTATAATGCTACTAACTTACAAACTCGCATTTGAATTGATTCTGCAGCAAATGGATTATTATTGGATAAAGATCCGGACGAGGCTTTGCAAGTTTTGAAAAATCTGCCCAAGAATGAGGAGCAGTTTCCGACAGCTAGAAGAGGGGGTAAACGGGTACTTGCTGTCAAGGACTATGAGGCCGACAGCACTATGAAATCACATGTAGCATTCCTCACAAAAGCAATGAAACACTTATTAAATGAAGAAGAATTACGAGGATTTGCTGTCGAGGAAGTTTGTGCTATTTGTGAAGGAAATCATAGTAGGGATGAGTGTCCAATAAATATAGAAGAGGGAAAATATGTTGGAAATTACAAGCCGAACTACAATTCCAACAACTATAATCTCAATTGGAGGAAGGATCCTAAATTTTCCTGGAGTAACCCTAACAGCGCCCTAAATCCGCAAGCGCATAATCAGAATTAGGGAGGTCCTAGATTGTTGACGCGACAGCATCTGCCGCAGAACATGCCGCAGCACCTGCCGCCGCAGCAGCAACAACAGCCACCACCTGCCACGAGTAGTATATTGGAGCAGACTCTGGCCACCTTTATGTCTCAGACTGGTACGTATATGGAGAATATTAATCAGTTTGTCAAGAAGACGGAAACCTTTATGGATAAAACAGAGATGAGGATGACAAATCATGAAGCTACTTTGAAATCTCTGGAGACATAAATGGGTCAGGTTTCTCAACATATTAAGCCGAGGCAGAATGGAGGATTTCCTAGCAATACTGAGAATGCTAGACCGCCCCCACATGAGCAATGTAAGGCAATCACTACTAGGAGTGGGAAGAAACTACCAGGGCCGGAAAAGGAAGCTGAAACAGAAAAGGATCCAGCCTTAGACAAACCTGCCGAGGAAGCTGCCCCGACAGGTGATAAACAGACTGCTGCCGATGAGCCTGTCACGACAGCAGAAGCGACAGAGGAGAAAAAAGATGATTACCGCCCTCAGATTCGTATGCAGTGGGAAGGACGCATTGCAGATTACCGTCCCCCACCACCCTTCCCTCAACGGATACAGCAAGCTAAGCATGAATCTCAACTTAAAAAAATTTATGATATTTTTAAGCAGGTTCATATTAATATTCCATTATTAGATGTTGTTAGGGAAATGCCCGGTTATGCTAAATTTCTCAAGGATGTTATGTCGAAAAAATCTAAACTTGGGGAGTTTGAAACGGTAAGGATGCAAGAAGGTTGCATGAGTATTCTTCATCGGCAGCCACCCCAGAAAAAGAAGGATCCGGGGAGCTTCATCATACCTTGTGTAATCGGCGACAAATTTGTGGGTAAGGCACTTTGTGATCTAGGTGCTAGTGTTAATCTAATGCCCAAATCTGTTTTTCAGAAATTAGGTATTGGGAAGGCGCGACCCACGACAGTAACATTACAGCTAGCCGACCGCTCTTACGTTCACCCCGAAGGAAAAATTTAAGATATTTTGGTAAGAGTGGATAAGCTTATTTTTCCTGCTGACTTTCTTATCTTAGATTGTGAGGCAGACGAAAACGCACCAGTCATCCTTGGGCGACCCTTCTTAGCCACGGGAAGATCACTGATTGATGTGGAGAAAGGAGAACTCACCATGCGAGTAAACGATCAAGAGATTAAGTTGAATGTTCTCCAAGCAATGAAACATGCTGATGTGGACGAGGAATGCAAGGCCATCATTGAGGTGACCCTTGATCAACCCTGCATCAGGTCGGGCTGCCATGATACACAATTTGGTCACTACCGCGACAGCCACCTACAGGCTTGTCACGACAGCAACGATGACATCACCGATGACAGCAACTCCTCTGATTCTGATACATCTGATACTGAAGGTCAAGAGGAGGTAAACTGGATAGGCAATCGTCCAGGTAAACTGGATAGGTAAACTGGATACACTTCGGATAACCATTTAATCCAAAAGCCATCTACTGTTGAACCATCTGTCTTAGAACTTAAGCCCCTGCTAGGGCAGCTTAAATATGCTTTTCTTGGTTCAAATGATACGTTGCCCGTAATCTTCTCTTCTAAGCTGCCGCAGGAACAGGAACGACAGCTAATCGACATGTTACGGCAGCACAAGAAGGCGATTGGATGGACGATTGCTGATATACAAGGCATTAGTCCGGCGTTATGCATGCACAAAATCCTTCTTGAAGAAGATCATAAGCCGACTATTGATGCCCAAAGGCGGCTAAACCATGCGATGAAGGAGGTAGTGCGTAAGGAGATAATTAAATGGTTAGATGCTGGTATTATTTACGCCATCTCCGACAGCAAATGGGTAAGCCCGGTGCAATGTGTTCCCAAGAAAGGAGGAATGACCGTGGTGACCAACGAGAACAATGAGTTAATCCCAACCAGGACTGTGACCGGTTGGAGGGTTTGTATGGACTATCGGAAGCTTAACAAAGCTACCCGAAAGGACCACTTTCCTTTACCCTTTATTGATCAAATGCTTGATAGATTAGCGGGTAAACCTTACTATTGTTTTCTTGATGGTTACTCAGGTTACAATCAAATTGCTATTGCACCAGAGGATCAAGAGAAAACGACTTTCACATGCCCCTACGGAACATACGCGTTTAGGAGGATGCCGTTTGGACTCTGTAATGCACCTGCCACCTTCCAAAGGTGCATGATGGCCATATTCTCCGACATGGTAGAGGACTTCCTCGAGATTTTTATGGATGATTTTTCCGTCTTTGGAGATGATTTTGAGAGTTGTTTAGGAAATTTACAAAAGGTGCTAGAAAGATGTGAAAAAGCTAATCTTGTTTTAAATTGGGAAAAATGCCACTTTATGGTGGATGAAGGGATAGTCCTTGGCCATAAGATTAGCTGTCGTGGGATAGAAGTCGACAGGGCCAAAATAGAAGTAATTGAGAATCTGCCGCCGCCGACTACAGTCAAGGGCATTAGGAGTTTTTTAGGGCATGTTGGTTTTTATAGGAGATTTATTGCTAATTTCTCAAAAATCACGAAGCCCCTATGTCATCTCTTAGAGCAGAACCGACCCTTTGACTTTAATGAAGAATGTACTGAAGCATTCAAGGTTCTGAAGGAAAAGCTAGTGACAGCCCCCATAGTACAGCCACCAGATTGGACACAACCATTTGAGATTATGTGTGATGCTAGTGACTATGCTGTCGGGGCAGCACTTGGGCAGCGCAGGGACAAGCTATTTCATGTCATATTCTATGCCAGCAAAACATTGAATGACGCCCAAGTGAACTATACCACCACAAAAAAGGAGCTGTTAGCTGTGGTGTTCTCCATCGACAAGTTTCGTTCTTATATACTTGGGACGAAAGTAATAGTACACACCGACCATTCTGCCCTTAAGTACTTGTTCGCAAAGAAGGATGCAAAGCCTAGATTGATACGGTGGATCTTGCTACTACAAGAATTCGACCTTGAGATCAAGGACAAGAAGGGGACAGAAAATCAGGTGGCAGATCACTTGTCAAGATTGGAGACGGGACAGAGTCTACCCATTGATGATACACACATACTGGAGACCTTCCCAGATGAGCAGCTCTTTGCTGCCGCAATCGCTGTCGTGACAGCCATGGCGGCAGGTAAGTCTTCTGAACTTCCTTGGTATGCTGATTTCGTTAATTTTATAGTTAGCGGAATATTACCTTCTGATCTTAATTATCAAGCCAGGAAGAGGTTTCAAAATGATGTTAAACATTATTATTGGGACGAACCTCTTCTTTTCAAAATGTGCGCAGATCAGGTTATAAGGAGGTGTATACCACAAGAAGAGAGAGAAGACATTCTCCATCACTGTCATGCTTCACAATATGGAGGACACTTAGGAGGCAACAAAACTGCTGCCAAGGTGCTGCAGTCAGGGTTCTACTGGCCGACACTGTATAAGGATGCACAAGACTTTTATAAGAACTGTGAGAGGTGCCAGCGGACAGGTAACATCTCGAGGAGAAACGAGATGCCACTACAGAACATTCTAGAAGTCGAGATTTTCGATGTTTGGGGGATCGATTTTATGGGACCTTTTCCATCCTCATGTGGAAATCTATACATCCTCCTAGCAGTGGATTATGTCTCCAAGTGGGTAGAAGCAATCGCAACTCAAAAGAATGATGCCAAGACGGTCCAAAAGTTTTTACACAAAAACATTTTTTCTAGATTTGGCATCCCTAAGGCGATTATCAGTGATGAAGGGAGACATTTTGACAATAGGGTAATTGCTGCCGCCTTGAGAAAATATGGTGTCAAGCACAGGATCGCGATAGCATACCACCCACAGACCAATGGACAGGCTGAGATATCCAATAGAGAAGTGAAGAACATTCTTGAGAAGATGGTTAAGCCAACTAGGAAAGATTGGTCTTTACTTCTAAATGATGCGTTATGGGCATATATGACAGCTTTTAAAACTCCATTGGGAATGTCTCCGTACCGTTTGATTTATGGGAAAACCTGTCATCTGCCTGTCGAGATAGAGCACAAGGCATATTGGGCAATCAAGGTAGTAAACATGGACTTGGACAAGGCAGGCCAGAAAAGGCTGTTAGATTTGAATGAGATCGATGAAATACGAACAATGGCCTACGACAATGCAAGGATATACAAGGAGAAAACAAAGAAGTGGCATGACAAGAAGTTGGTGCCACGACAGTTCTGCCCAGGGCAGCTTGTGTTGTTGTTTAATTCTAGGTTGAAACTCTTCCCAGGGAAGCTTAAATCTAGATGGTCTGGCTCGTTCCAAGTGGTTCAAGTTTTTCCCCATGGTGCCATTACAATTCAATCATTAAAGGACGGGCACCAATTCAAAGTCAATGGACAACGCCTCAAGCATTATCAGGGGACTGAAGCCCCAGGAATACAGGAAGTGGTTACTTTAGGTGATGCCCCACAAGGCATCCCTAATTTAACCTAATTTTTATTTTTATCTATTTTATTATTTATTATTATTTATTAGGAAATTAGGTTTATTTTATTCGAATAATGTTTTGTTTTTCTAATTTCAGTTTTTAGGAATTAAAGGAGTCAAGAAGGAAAGGAGAAGTGACCCAAGCCCACCGCCCATCCATTAGCCCAATAAAGCCCACTTATGGAAACTTGTCGTTTCGGCTGCCGCCGCGGACGGATATGACAGGCTGTCAACAGACTGACACGGCAGACGCAGAAGCGTGCGGCAGACGCGTAATAGACGCATAAATGCGTGTCAGACGTGTCAGACACGCTAAATCCAATCTGCCGCCCCGTTATTCACGCCTACCGTTGCGGCATTACATGGGCAGCTACCCGACCGCTATAAAACCCCAATCTCATTTTCATTTTTTCTCACTTCTGCTTATTCTTCTTTGCTTGCTCCTCTAGTTTTATTTGCTTTCTTCAGATTCCACAACCCTTGCAACTAAAATGTCGTCGAGACAGACCCGTCGTAGCGCTGCCTCCGCTTCTTCTTCAGCAGCAGCGACGCCCTTTGCCAACAAGGAGTTATGGGAGGAATGTGGCTTTGTGTACAACCGAAAAGCTCCCCACATGGGACTCCGGCCGTTCATTGTTAAGGCCATCACGGCTCAGCTATGGGAGGACTTTGCCGAACAACCGGCAGAGCTCAATGACACCTTGGTCCGGGAGTTCTACGCAGCCATAGACAGCAGAACGGCAACATCTGTCACCGGTCGAGCAGTGGAAGTGCCCTTCACTGCCAACAGCATCAACCACATGTTTGGCCTCTTCTTTGGCCCCAATGATGATGCTCACCAAAAATTTCTCGACACCCTAGATGCTGCCGCTTATGATGCTGTCATGGTGGAGTTGACATAGGAGGGAACATCATGGACAACCAGCAAGAAGAACCCCCACTCCGTCAACCGAGGGCAGCTCCTATCGGAAGCCAAACTTTGGAACGCTTTCATCAAAAAGCGTATCCTGCCGTCTTCCCACCACACGACAGTCAACAGGCAGCGGCTCGCCCTCATCCATTCCATCATGCATGACAGGCCCATCAATGTGGGCAGATATATGAGGGACAGCATCCTGGACTGTGTCTCCTGCTCCGACTCACGCCTCTGCCTGCCGTTCACCATAACTTCCCTCTGCCGATGTGCTGCTGTACCCGAGGCACCCTCCGACAAAATACACCAAGGTCGTGGCTGGACTGACAATAATATCTCCAGCCTCATAGAAGTCATAGCCGCAACACCCATCAACGCCTTCGATCCAAATGCCCCTCCTGCAGACTCAGATGAGGAACCTGCCACCGAGCCTGCCCCTGAAGCTGCCGCCGACACCGCTCCGACAGACCAGTCTGCTTACATCCTTGCTGCAATCCAACGGATAGAGGAGCGGCAAATGGGATTGATGACTTTCATCCGCAATTTCACCAACCCAACGGTAAAATTCATTACCGACACTTTACATTATTCTGATGTCATCTTCCCCACCTTCCCCGCCCATTATTTCCATATTCCCTCCCCTACACCTACACCACCTGTCTCCCCCCATACACATTCTGCCGCTTCCACCCCATCACCTGCCCCGACGGCAGCAGGAAGTCCACCGGCCGACACCCCTGCCAGAGGAACAAAGAGACCTGCTTCAGACAACAGCCCTCTGATCAGGAGGAATTTGGAGCGGGAATTTACGCCGGTTAAGAGGATCAAGCACATGGCAGACAAGAAACGGCTGCCCAAGGCTAGCTCCACCACCAGCAGCACATGGGACAGCGGCAACAGTTCAGACGTCCGGCTAGTGGAGCAACCTGCCCCTCAACCTGCTCCTGAACCTGCCCAGCCCCCTCCACAGCGCAGACGCCGCCATCAGATCCGCGTCAGCAGCAGCAGCGAGGACAGCGATTGAAAATGTAAGTCTTTATTTTCCTTTCTTGCTGCCTGCTTAATTTATATTTTGTGATGTACTTTTCATGTTTTTATTTTTCTGTCATTTTGCATTGAGGGCAATGCAACTCTCGAGTTTGGGGGTGGCAACCCTCCATCATTAATGGAGTCTTAAGTACATCTTTTTATTAATTGTTGTGTCTTAATTTTAATTTAAAATTTTTTTAAAAAAAATATCAGAAAATATAAAACTGTTGGCTTAAAACAGTGAAGTTAACTTACCTGTCATGACAACTCTGTCGTGGCAGCATCTTTAGGATAGTTTAAGGAGAAGCTTAGAGCCTTTCTATAGTTCTGAAAACTTAAACACCTCTGTGACTGTTATATTGCTTAGATTTCTTTTAGCCAAACTAGAATAGGATGCTTAGAACTTGAATAGCCCCTAGAGGTGCCTAACACTGGCTCTAGGAAAGAAGTTTAGCAAAAGAAATTTAAAAACCTAGAGGTGCCCGAAACCGGCTCTAGGAAGCTAACTAGAGGTGCCCGAAACTGGCTCTAGAAAAAATTAGCTTGAAAATAGAAGAAAAAGAAGCATGAAAATGTGTCTTCAAAAAAAAATAAACTTTGGCATAAAAATTCGAGTTAAGGAGTTGAATATTCTAGTGAAACTAAGAGAGTCTTAGCATATAACTGTTCACAAGCATGCACACACTGCACGAGAGCTATAGGAAGATTCCGGACAGATCCTAATCTTTCCGACAGGTTGCTGCCGCCACAGAGAATGAGCGACGGGTAAGGGACAGTTCACTGTTTGAAGGCCAACACAAAAATTTCATTTTTCTTTTAAGACTTAATTTCTTGAGGGCAAGCAAAAACTTGAGTTTGGGGGTGTGTTGAGTGTGTAAAAGTTCTATTATTTACACCCTTTTTAACCCATATTTCTGCTGCATTCAAGCATCATTGCATTGCATTTAGGTTAGTTTTCAATAAAACATCACAATTATATAAAAGGCACGGATTCTACTAAAAGATGTCATATTTTGCAGGTAGCTGCCATGGTTGACGATGAAGGCAGGCGCAGGGCAGATAAGCAGAAGAGATGAACTGGACAAGCAGCCGAAGTAGACGAACCTGTCATGGACCTGTCGTGACAGCAAGGTGACAGTAGACTTATGAAGAGGAAAAGTAAAGTGGACCTCGATAGATAGAGAAAAATCTGCTCGTCTGTCGTGTGGAAGCCGAATATTTTTCCAAGCCCCGGATCAAAAGATATGTCAAGCCAAAGCTCAAAGAGAGGAATTCCCATAAAGCAAGGTTGCGGCTGGAAAGTAGGAATCCTTAGAGATTTAGTCTTTATTAGAATCTTACTTTTAATTAAAGTTGTAATCCTTGTTACCTTAGATAACTTGAGCCCAAAGCTTATATAAGGGCATAGTTTTGACCTAGGAGGCATAATCCCTCATTCTACCCCATAACCGACATCCCTAAACCCTCCGTCGTTTACTTGTCACCGACATGTTCTAAATCCCCCTAGGGCTACGGGTTGTTTTGTAAAGTAGTTGCAAGGGTTGTTTTGTTTTAGGATTTTCCAAGTTCAATAAAATAAACTTCAAGTTCTTTTATCTTGGTTTTAATATCTTGCAAGAGCATCGGGAGAGCATTGTGAGGTTATCCATTTACTTGGCATCGGGAGAGTTAAGTATACGAAAGAGATAAGAGCAAGTTCTCTAGTTTATAGTTGAACTATCTTGTGCCTAGGGATAGGGCAAGGTTAAGTGGCTAAGGAAGAATTCATACACATCGGTGTTCATCCTTCGATTCACGCCGGGAGGTATCATCAAAGACGTGATCATCGACAGACTTGGACCTAGGGATAGGCCAAGGCAGATCTGGGATTCTTGCCAAACTTGAAGTACAGAGTTGGTGTGTTCGCTGCCGCGACAGCTAACGGACAGCCGCCGCGACAGGTGCTGTCGCGACGGGCGCGACGACAGAACTGGAGTTCCTAAGCAATTCAATACCTGCACTACTGAGCAATTCAATACCAGCCCATTCTCTCCATCTTGATATCTCAACCCTTTTATTTACGTTTTCCTTTAATATTCTCGTGACAATTTTCTAAACTATTTCCTTTACTTTCGTGCAGTAAATTAGGTGAAGTCATTAGTCCAATCCCTGTGGAGACGATATCCGATACTTCGTATCACTTTACTACTTGCGTCGTGTACACTTGCACTACAATTGCGATAGACTCTTTTACACGCAACACTTCGCATCTTGGGTTAGGGTGTGTACTAATGCAAGAGGGTAAGGTTATTGCTTACGCTTCAAGGAAACTTAAGCCCCATGAAATGAACTATCCCACCCATGATCTAGAATTGGTTGCGGTTTTTTTTGCATTGAAAATTTGGAGGCATTATCTCTACGGGGAGAAATGCTATCTTTTTACCGATCATAAAAGACTCAAATATTTGTTAACACAAAAGGAGTTGAATTTATGACAACGGAGATGGATGGAACTTCTTCATGAATATGATTTAGTCATTGATTATCATCCGGGAAAGGCCAATGTTGTAGCTGATGCACTCAGCCGCAAACCTTTGCCTGGTAAGTTTGATTATGAATTAAAGGTTATATGTGCAACGAAGCGTAATAACTCATTGTTACATTATTTTCTTGTAGCTCCTCGAGCAATTAATGCTCATTTCCGACTTCGAAAGCACCAATTGATACGTATCCGGTTGCGTGATGACCGAATTCGTATATGATGTTGCCCGATCGTGATTCTAGTATGAAGTTGCAAACTTGAAACTTGAGTGTGGAAGTGATGTATATGGAATGAAGATGGTGAAAGTTGTTGTTGTAATAGGTGATGGAATGGTTGGTGGTTATGGTTTGAAAGATAAATGTAAGGGGGAAAATGGATAGAAGTTGATATGGATATATGGAATAGAATCGGTGTGGAACAAGGAAGAACCAACAAGATAGTGAATATTGACCCAAACCTTACACGTTCTTACCCTTTGTGAAATGATGGAAGAAGGTTGGATTGTGACCCTTTAGCTATAATTGAGCTAAGAACCAACAATATAATCAAATGGAAGTGATGGTGGAATGGTGGAACGTGACCCGCTAGCTAGAAAGCTAGGAACCAACGCTATAAATAGAATGGAATGAAAAGGGAAAATTTGCCACAAGACTAGCTTGAAAGCTGATAAAGTTCTTAAAGAACAATGAAGAGAACACTCTCATATATTTTCATCAAAAAAAGGTCCTTTACAAAGGCAAATGAGCATCCTATTTATAGTACATGGCAGCCTAGAATTTGAATGGACAAAACAATGCATTAAGGCTCCAATTTATGACATTCAATGGTTTGTCTTCAATCCTATCAAGTGTGGCTGGCCATTTGTGTAATTTAGAATGAATTTGGACATAATAAGGCTTGAATGAAGACTTATACACGTCCAAGTGATGCATCCTTTGATATTCCACTTGCTTGGCTCTTAAAAGTGCATGTAGATGACTTGGAATGAATCTGCCCATGTTTGCATCTAAGTGTATGTGTCTCTTCCACTTCCTTTCTTTATTTCTCAACTTTATTGGCTGAATAAAAGCATAATAAAGTCTTCTAAATGCTTCATCCCCCATGGAATTCAAAAAGACTCTCTTTGAATGGTGATAAAGATGGCATGTCTCCTTGAAGAAGATGAAAAGTCTTCAATTGTTCCCATCTTAATCCCAACGTATAATGACACTAAAAACACATAAAATATTAATCAAAATATGATAAAAATGTTATGCAAACTTAAAGAATTAATTGAACAAGTTCAATGAATGAACTAGTTTAATTAATGAACCTACATGCTTAAATGAAACACATACATAAGTGAAGTATTTTCATAAATGAAGTGCTTGCATAAATGCATAAACAAGCATATTTATTCTCATGAAATGAATGAACTATTATGCAACTACTCATGCAAATTCTCATGCAACTACTCATGCAAATTCTTATGCAACTACTCATGCAACTTATTTCAACTTTCCAACAAACTCAAAACGTTGCAAGATCTAATTGTTGCTGTCATTTCTTCATTCATTTTCCAGCATTGGCAAAGAAAACTTTCCACAACATCTTGAATCATTTTAGCTCTTGCACGAGTCATAGGACCTCTAGGAAATTCATTAGAATTCTTGCTGGTTGTGGTCACATCATTCCCTCCCTCTTGAAAGCGATTTGCCCCCAAATCGTCACCTGCATCATAAGGGGATAGATCAGCAACATTGAAAGTAGCACTCACATTATACTCACCGGGAAGGTCTATTTGATAAGCATTGTCATTAATCCTCTTGACCACTTGGAAAGGACCATCTCCTCGAGGCATAAGTTTCGATTTACGTTGGGCTGGAAACCTCTCTTTCCTGAAGTGCAACCAAACCCAATCTCCGGGTTCAAAAGTTATTCGTTTCCTCCCTTTGTTAGCTTGCTGCTCATATTGCTTTGTTCTCCTCTCAATGTTCTCCCGCACTTGTTGGTGAAGCTTCTTCACAAATTCAGCTCTATTTTGCCCATCCTTATTTTTGAATTGATCAATAGGCAGAGGAAGCAAATCAATTGGGGTCAAAGGATTGAAACCATATACCACTTCAAATGGAGAACATTTAGTGGCGGAATGCATGGAGCGATTGTATGCAAACTCAACATGTGGCAAGTCCTCTTCCCAAGTCCTTAGATTCTTGCGTATAATTGTCCTAAGAAGCATGGACAATACACGATTGACAACTTCAGTTTGGCCATCCGTTTGTGGATGACAAGTTGTAGAAAACAACAGCTTTGTTCCAATCTTACTCCATAACGTCCTCCAAAAGTGACTCAAGAACTTCACATCTCGATCAGACACAATAGTTCTTGGAACTCCATGTAATCTCACAACTTCCCTAAAAAACAGATTAGCAATATGGGAAGCATCATTAGTCTTGTTGCATGGAATGAAATGAGCCATTTTTGAGAATCTATCTACTACAACAAAAATGGAATCTTTGTTATTCCTTGTGCGTGGAAGTCCTAGCACAAAATCCATGGAAATATCCTCCCATGGAGCATTTGGAATTGGTAATGGTGTGTAAAGTCCATGGGGCATGACTTTGGACTTTGCCTTCTTACATGTGATGCAATGCTCACACCACTTCTCCACGTCTCGTTTCATCTTTGGCCAATGCAAATGTTCTTGCAATATAGAGTGTGTTTTGGCCACTCCAAAGTGTCCCATTAGTCCTCCACAATGGGCCTCTTTGATAAGCGATTCTCTAATGGATCCTTGAGGGATACAAAGCTTTCCTTCCTTGAAAAGATAGCCATCAACCCTACAAAACTTCTCATATGTTCCTTTTTCACATGCTTTGTAAATTTCACCAAAATCATAATCAGATTCATAAAGTTCTTTGATTAAGGCAAAACCTACCAATCTAGAATCCAAAAGGTTAAGAAGAGTATACCTTCTTGATAAAGCATCAGCAACAACATTTTCCTTACCCTTCTTATATTTGATAACATATGGGAATGTTTCTAGGAATTCAACCCACTTGGCATGTCTCTTATTAAGCTTGTGTTGTCCCTTCAAGTGTTTCAGCGCCTCATGATCCGTGTGGATGATAAATTCCTTAGGCCATAGATAGTGTTGCCACGTTTCTAATGCCCTTATGAGAGCATACATCTCCTTGTCATAAGTTGAATAATTTAGAGTTGCTCCACTCAATTTCTCACTGAAATATGCAATAGGACGTCCTTCTTGAGATAATACAGCTCCAACTCCTAAACCTGATGCATCACATTCAATTTCAAAAACTTTATCAAAATCAGGTAAAGATGATAAGGGTGCATTGGTTAAAAGTTGTTTAATCAAACAAAAAGACTTCTCTTGTTCGTCTCCCCAAAAGAAGCTAGAGTTCTTTTTGATAACTCCGGTCAAAGGTGCGGCTATGGTGCTGAAATTGGGAACAAATCGGCGATAGAAACTAGCAAGTCCATGAAAACTCCTCACTTGACTAATGTTAGTAGGTATCGACCATTCCTCAATTGCTTTAATCTTTTCTTGATCAACCTCCAAACCCTTTGAACTAACAACAAAACCTAAGAACACAACTTTGTTAGTGCAAAATGTACATTTTTGTAGGTTAGCATACAACTTTTCTTTTTGCAAAACATCCAATACTAACCTTAAATGTTGAGCATGATCATTCAAAGTTTGGCTATACACAAGTATGTCATCAAAATACACCACACAAAACTTACCCAAGAATGGTCGAAGTATATGATTCATTAACCTCATGAATGTACTTGGTGCATTAGTTAAGCCAAATGGCATAACCAACCACTCATACAAACCTTGCTTGGTTTTGAATGCTGTCTTCCACTCATCTCCTTCTCGCATTCTTATTTGGTGGTACCCACTCTTAAGATCAATCTTAGAAAAGATGTTAGAACCACTTAATTCATCAAGCATATCATCTAATCTAGGAATAGGATGACGATACTTTACCGTTATCTTGTTCACTGCTCGACAGTCCACACACATACGCCAAGTTCCATCCTTCTTAGGTACAAGTAAAACCGGCATGGCACATGGACTAAGGCTCTCTCTCACATAGCCTTTTTCCATTAACTCGGATACTTGTCTTTGCAACTCCTTAGTTTCTTCCGGATTGCTTCTATATGCTGGTCGATTTGGAATGATAGCTCCGGGAATGAAATGAATTTGATGCTCTATTCCTCGAATAGGTGGAAGCCCATTCGGAATCTCCTCCGGAAACAAATCTTCAAATTCCTGCAATAAAGAGACAATAAAAGATGGCAAACCAGGATCAAGATCATTAGTGTTCAAAAGATTTTCCTTGTACATGAGTACAAGTGCCCATTTCTCTGAAAGCAAACACTTTTTGATCTCTTTCTCTCTTGCAAAAAGAATGGTTTGTTTTCCCTCATTTTTGTCACTCTCTTTGGATTTAAACTCTTTTTCTTTCTCTTGGGCTGTTTTGAAACTCTCTCTCAAGTGGATTTGGTCTTTATAGACTTGTTTTGGTGAAAGAGGGCTAAAGTGATCTTTTTCGTTTGATAGGTGAAAGTGTAACGATTGGTATAACCATCATGTATAGCCCTTTTGTCGAATTGCCACGGTCTCCCCAACAAGATATGGCTAGCGTGCATTGGTACAACATCACACAACACCTCGTCTTTGTACTTTCCAATGGAAAATGGCACAAGTACTTGCTTGGTGACTTTGAGTTCTCCCCCATCATTGAGCCATTGTAGCTTGTAAGGATGAGGATGCTTTGTTGTTGCCAATCTAAGCTTCTCTACCATCAAAGTACTAGCAACATTAGTACAACTTCCTCCATCAATAATGACAAAGCATACCTTTTCGTTTACATGGCAGCGAGTATGGAAGATGTTCTCGCGTTGATCTTCTCCTTCTATGGCTTGCACGCTTAGGCTTCTTTTCACAACAAGAACCTCACCATCTACAGCATGTTCCATCTCTTCTTCTTCTTGGATAGGAGCATCATCTTCTTCCTCCTCTTGGTCAGTTTCGATCTCTCCATCTTCTCGAATGAGCATTGTGTTGCGATTTGGACATTGGCTAGCAATGTGACCTCGCCCCAAGCATTTGAAGCATTGCACATCACGGGATCGAGCTGGCATAGTGGTGCTCTTTCCCTTACTAGTTTCGGCAATGGGTTTGGCACTCTTTGTTGGAACGCTTCGTTCATTAGGCGTAAAGGATGCCTTCTGTTTGTAGGTACCTTGCCCCCATTTAGAAGAAGAGCCTCCATAGGCACGAGTTGTGCCCTTCCTTTTGAGTTGCCTCTCGACCTTCATGGCCATATGAACCATGTCTTCGATCTCCACATAATGTTGCAACTCAACAGTGGCCGCAATATTAGGATCAAGGCTGGATAGAAATCTAGCCATGGTGGCTTCTCGATCCTCATCAATGTTGGCTCGGATCATGGCTACTTCCATCTCTTTAAAGTAATCCTCAATACTACGGTTGCCTTGGGTGAGATTTTGAAGCTTGTTGAACAACTCCCTATGATAGTGAGTTGGAACGAACCTCCTACGCATAACGGCCTTCATCTCATTCCAAGTAGAAATTGGATGTTCGCCATTGCGTCTCCTGCTAGATGTCAACTGATCCCACCATATTAGTGCATAATCTGTAAATTCAATGGCTGCAAGTTTTACCTTCTTAAGCTCAGAGTAGTTGTGGCACTCAAAGATGTGCTCAACTTTTTTTTCCCATGCAAGATAAGCTTCAGGATCCGTTCTTCCTTGGAAAGAAGGAATGGTTATTTTGATGTTGCTAAGATTATCATCAACTCTTGGTCGAGCTCTTTGGTTCCTAGGTTCTCGACGCCTCAAACTTTGCTGGGAGGCTCGCTCGTCTATGAGTTCTTCATCCACCTCTCCCTCATACTCTTCCTCGTGATCTGAATTATGCCTTCGTTGAGATCTTTCCTCCAAATGATCTAATCGTTCTTGCATCGGCCCCAACCTTTGTTGCAACAACCTGTCCATCTCTCGGATAATATCTTGAAGATTGGAGTTAGTTGCATCTACGTTAACATTATTACTAGCACCAATAGTGTTTCTCACGGAATCTTGAGACATGATTAACTAATAAACCTCACTAGCAAAAATTCTCACCGTTACACTCCAAGGAAAACACTCACACTCGTGTTTCACTCGGGATGGCTTTTACCCTTGATGTGCACTCTTGCCTTTTACCGCTCTTGTTCTCCTATCAAAGTCCTTAGAGAACTTACTCAAGGCTTAACAAGTTTGCTTGTGGAAATTGGCTGAAAGAATGGGTTTAGAAAAAAAAAGGCTATAGGTAGAAAAGTAAAATGATTAGAAAATAACAAGGAAATAGGAAATAATAATTTTCTGAATTGAGTATTACCAACAACAACCAAACTTCCCTTTTTTTTTCTTTTTCTTTTCTTTTCTTTTTTTTTCTTTTTTTTCTTTTTTTTTCTTTTTATGCAAATCGGGAAGAGAAACACTTAACTTACTGAATCAAAATAGCTCTGATGCCAAATGATACGTATCCGGTTGCGTGATGACCGAATTCGTATGTGATGTTGCCCGATCGTGATTCTAGTATGAAGTTGCAAACTTGAAACTTGAGTGTGGAAGTGATGTATATGGAATGAAGATGGTGAAAGTTGTTGTTGTAATAGGTGATGGAATGGTTGGTGGTTATGGTTTGAAAGATAAATGTAAGGGGAAAATGGATAGAAGTTGATATGGATATATGGAATAGAATCGGTGTGGAACAAGGAAGAACCAACAAGATAGTGAATGTTGACCCAAACCTTACACGTTCTTACCCTTTGTGAAATGATGGAAGAAGGTTGGATTGTGACCCTTTAGCTATAATTGAGCTAAGAACCAACAATATAATCAAATGGAAGTGATGGTGGAATGGTGGAACGTGACCCGCTAGCTAGAAAGCTAGGAACCAACGCTATAAATAGAATGGAATGAAAAGGGAAAATTTGCCACAAGACTAGCTTGAAAGCTGATAAAGTTCTTAAAGAACAATGAAGAGAACATTCTCATATATTTTCATCAAAAAAAAAGGTCCTTTACAAAGGCAAATGAGCATCCTATTTATAGTACATGGCAGCCTAGAATTTGAATGGACAAAACAATGCATTAAGGCTCCAATTTATGACATTCAATGGTTTGTCTTCAATCCTATCAAGTGTGGCTGGCCATTTGTGTAATTTAGAATGAATTTGGACATAATAAGGCTTGAATGAAGACTTATACACGTCCAAGTGATGCATCCTTTGATATTCCACTTGCTTGGCTCTTAAAAGTGCATGTAGATGACTTGGAATGAATCTGCCCATGTTTGCATCTAAGTGTATGTGTCTCTTCCACTTCCTTTCTTTATTTCTCAACTTTATTGGCTGAATAAAAGCATAATAAAGTATTCTAAATGCTTCATCCCCCATGGAATTCAAAAAGACTCTCTTTGAATGGTGATAAAGATGGCATGTCTCCTTGAAGAAGATGAAAAGTCTTCAATTGTTCCCATCTTAATCCCAACGTATAATGACACTAAAAACACATAAAATATTAATCAAAATATGATAAAAATGTTATGCAAACTTAAAGAATTAATTGAACAAGTTCAATGAATGAACTAGTTTAATTAATGAACCTACATGCTTAAATGAAACACATACATAAGTGAAGTATTTTCATAAATGAAGTGCTTGCATAAATGCATAAACAAGCATATTTATTCTCATGAAATGAATGAACTATTATGCAACTACTCATGCAAATTCTCATGCAACTACTCATGCAAATTCTTATGCAACTACTCATGCAACTTATTTCAACTTTCCAACAAACTCAAAACGTTGCAAGATCTAATTGTTGCTGTCATTTCTTCATTCATTTTCCAGCATTGGCAAAGCAAACTTTCCACAACATCTTGAATCATTTTAGCTCTTGCACGAGTCATAGGACCTCTAGGAAATTCATTGGAATTCTTGCTGGTTGTGGTCACATCACCAATGCCTTGTAGCTGAACTCCAAGTTCAGTCTACTATTATTTCCCGAATTAGAGACCTGCAAGAACAAGATTTCGAGCTTCAAACAATTATTTCTAAATTACCCGATAATCCAGATCTCAGAATTAATTCTGAAGGACTCTTATGTTTTCATGATCTGGTTTGCGTACCAAATGATGAAACTCTACGTACTAATATTCTTGCCGAAGCACATTCGAGTTCCTTCTCCATTCACCCGGGTCTGTGAAAATGTACAAGGATCTACGTGATCTATACTGGTGGCCAGGCATGAAGCAAGCTATTGTTGGTTATATTTCCACGTGCCTCACTTGTCCAAGGGTTAAGGCAGAGC
This sequence comes from Hibiscus tridactylites, assembly GCA_958450335.1. NCBI lineage: Eukaryota > Viridiplantae > Streptophyta > Magnoliopsida > Malvales > Malvaceae > Hibiscus > Hibiscus tridactylites. The sequence continues at coordinate 55,414,983 of OY288281.1, forward strand.
ATTCTGCTCCTACAGGACTATTACAACCCATTGATCCACCAAAATGGAAATGGGAGAAGATCACCATGGACTTTGTCAGTGGTCTACCGTTAACCCCTGCCAAGCATGATGCTATTTGGGTTATTGTAGATCGATTTACGAAGTCAGGTCATTTCATACCTGTCAGAATGGACTACGGTCTTCCTAAGCTAGCTGACTTGTACATCAAGGAAGTGATCCGACTTCATGGTGTGCCTAAATCAATCATTTCGGATCGAGATCCTCGGTTTGCATCTCGATTTTGGAGAACCTTACAATGAGCCCTGGGCACTAGAGTTAATCTTAGTACAGCCTTCCACCCTCAAACTGATGGTCAGTCAGAAAGAGTTATTCAGATTTTGGAAGATATGCTTCGTGCTTGTATTATTGACTTTGGTGGGACGTGGGAGAAGTCCTTGCCTCTCGTCGAGTTTTCTTATAATAATAGCTACCAAGAATCCATCCAAGTGGCCCCGTATGAAGCATTGTATGGTAGACGTTGCGGGACTCCTTTATGTTGGTCGGAGCTGGGTGAGAGCAAGGTGTTAGGCTCTGAGTTGCTTCGTGAGACTAAAGAACGAGTTGCTATCATTCACGAACGTCTCAAGGCTTCTTTTGATCAGCAAAAAGCTTGTGTTGATCTTAAGATAAGAGACATTCAATATGAAATCGGTGAAAAAGCCTTTCTTAAGGTATCATCGTGGAAGAAAGTCTTGAGATTTGGTAAGAAGGGAAAATTGAGCCCCCGCTACATTGGACCTTTTGAAATTGTTGAGAGGATTGGCCCAGTGCCATATCGGCTTCTTCTACCCCCAGAGTTGAGTAAAATCCATGATGTCTTTCATGTGTCAATGCTCCGAAAGTATCGGTCTGACCCCTCGCACATTGTGGAACCTGAAGTTTTGGAACTCGGACCGAATTTATCCTATGAAGAAGAACCGGTTCAGATTCTTGCTAAAGAAGTAAAAAGGCTTCGCAACAAAATTGTACCTTTAGTTAAAGTGCTGTGGAGAAGTCACACTGTTGAAGAAGCCACTTGGGAGCCTGAAGAAGCTATGAGACAGCAATATCCTTATCTCATCGGTTCAGGTAAAATTCGAGGACGAATTTTCTTAAGGGGGAGAGTTGTAACATCCCGAAATCCGGTCTAGTTGGAATTCATTTCCGAGTAGTGGAAATTTCACATTGATGGGCTCAAAGAACTTATCAGCTAGTTAATTATTTCTATTGAATCCTAAGATTAGCTTTAAATGTTGTGATTGAACCCTAATAAGTGTTATTAAGTTTTTAGTGACTAAAATAGAAGGAGTGTAAGTTTGGGGACAAATCTTAAGAAGGAAAGGAGTTGAGGGACTAATCTTGTGATTAGCCCCTCCCCCATTGAAAACAACATACGTGGGAAATTCTGGTGAAATTGCTTCACCATTAGGAAAACTCAATTAAGGAATTCTAAATTAGTAAAAGAGAGTTTTGGGAAAGAATAGAAAGCTACCGAAAGTTTAAAGTTTACACCTCTCTACCTTCCTCATCTTCTTCCTTAAAGCAAGCACCTCCATTGGAGGAATTTTAAGCTTTACAATTTCCTTGTTTTATCAGCATCGAATCGTTGCTAGAAATCGGGTAAGCTATATTCCTTAGTCGGTTGTTAGATTCCATGGTTAAATGAAGCTCAATCTTAAGCTAGGGTTTGGTTTATCTATACATATTTCAATAAGTTGTTTATAATGAATCGGATATCGATATTGATATTGTTATATAGATTTCGATATCGAAATATCGATTCTAATAATCTTCTATTAATATTTCCTAGCCAAGGAGAGGAAATAGAAGCAACACCATCTCCATCACAAGCTAGGAGCAAAGGAATCTTCTTCCGAGAGCCTTGAAGCTTCGGATTGTAAGGTGAGTGTAATCAGAGTCTCGGGTTAGGTGAAATGCCTTCACGGATCATTATTTGTTGTTTTAGATCATTTCGCTAAACATTTCTATTGCGGCGAAAGCATCGGATAATAAATTGGACACTTGGGTAAGTGTCGATAAGTCATCATTTGAGCTTTGGCTATAGCTATTGTACATTGTCATTGATGTAAGCATTATTTTGAGACTCTAATGTCAAGTTATATGTGTAATAATCATTGGCTATATTGAGACTACGGATGTAACCCCCTAGACCCGTCTGTGCGTTACAACGGATCCTAGGAAGTCACATTAGGGTCACTAGAGCGACCCACGATAAGATTTCAAATAAACATATAGTTAAACCTTTAAAATCATAAATCAAATATATGATTTAAAATACAATTCCAGAAAACATTCAGACTACAAAATAAAAAACTATGATACAATTTACTAAAACGAGCTTTAGACTCGAATGTAAATCAAGATGTGACATACATGCCCCCTAATTACACAGATACCATACTCCGCAGGCAAACCGAAGAAACTCCGTGCCGATGTTAACAGCTACGTCATGGTCGATCTTCTAACCTGTGATGGTAAAAACAACGTGAGCTTCGAAAAGCTCAGTAATACAAACTACCAGGAGATGCTAAAGGTGCAAGAGGGTATATGGCAACTTAACGTTATCATGAAGAATTAAGCAACGATAAGATCAAATTACGATTCGATAATTCAGTAAAGCATTATTAGAAGGTCACAGAGTTGTTCTTTACTTGATCACCTGAACCGTAAGAGGTGGTCTAAAGCCAGAGATTCAAAGAGATTCAATTATTACAGAAGAAGTTGAATCAAGGAGTTCAGAGTGGTCCATTAAGTGCGAATTGTAAGTTTACTGAGGGTTCAACATTGATACGTTAATTTAGCAGAGTATGTTTCAGAAGAAGTCAGAAAGTTCTATTAATTAACTTAACTACCCTCAACCGAACTTTAAAATGTAATTCACCCTGAACTATATACAGAAGGTCTTACCCTAGGCATGAGGCGTAGGAGCCTACCTAAGGGGATGCCTTAGGTCCAGAAAGACTTACCCTAGGCCCGTGGGCGTAGGAGCTTAACAGAAAGGCTTACCCTAGGCCCATTGGGCGTAGGAGCTTAGGTACAGAAGGACTTATCAGCGCTGAGCCTACAGATCTTCATTCATATCCATATAATATACCACAGATGCTTTTAATTTATATTCAGAAGACAATATAGCAGAAAATAAATATTAAATCTATTTTTATACCAGAAGACATGTATCAAATTTATTTTATTATCATTATCATTATTTCATATTTAATGTCATATATTAGATATATTTTCCATAACATAGGTCAGAAATTAGAGAATTATTTTCCTTTCGTATTACAATATCATACTTTTAAATTTTAAGCATATTGTCTTAGTTTGGAACATAAAGTAATTACAGATACAGGGTACACGCTTTATGGCCTAATTCATTTCTTAGAGGTACTCGATAGATATCAGAAAGATGACACTTGACGAATTTAGACTGATTTCAGAACGAGGTCCCTACGAATAGGGGAGTTCGGTATGACAGATTGAATTAACATCGAAAATTGATGCTTCAGAATCATTGGGATTTTAGATATATCGAGAGTGATTCGATCGCTAAAGTTTACGAGGGTATTGTTGGTCATTCCGGCCTTCGGAGGGTAATTTGGTAAGCTGAACCAACAAGGTATAACCGGTGATGTACATAATTTAGGAAATTCTAATTGCTCATCAAGCTTTCGAGTCCCGCTGAACTAGTTAAAACCATTAACAAAGAGTTTGAAATATAATCAGATAAGTACATCTTAAGCATTCGTTTCTAGAACTGATTACAGCGTAACAACAAAGCAGATCGTCTTCACCTTACATCCACTGAACTTACTACGAGAGATCAAACATGTATCAAAGCGGTAATTTTCCAAATTCCTGAACATGCATATAACCCCCGAACTTGTTCCATAGCATCGAATTTATCTTCTTTTTTTTGAGGAACCATGTTGCTCTTACCAATCGCTGAGTACCTTCTCCAAATAACCAGAACATGTCGTCAAGTGGTATCTTTCCAAAATTAGGATAGTATCAGAAATGGCTAACAAACACGGACCGTAAATTACCACTTTAGAGTTGTTATATTGTCTAGCTTTATTGGTATTCCTTATTCCAGTTTTGGAGTTAGCTTCAGTCATTTCAACATTTGCAGGTATTTCGGATGCTTCATATCTGAAGGTGTTCCAAAACAAATTCTGAGCCTTTCGGTCGTTCTAACTATTCAATCGTTTCCGATATCGAGGGTATATTCGTCATTTTGATTAATATGACAGTTGGTGCCGAGGATACATTATTCTTTTTAATCTTTATGAATATTCTGACTGATTCAACTTTATCAGTATTACCTTACATTTCAGTCATCTCGATCAAATCAGCAATTTACGCGACTTTGTCTAATCCAAACATACAATTGTTTTCTCGCAATTGTCTTCAAGGAATCTGAGCAATTTACTGACTCAAATGTGAAGCCTCGCTACCATAACTTCCCAAGCTAACTTCAAGATTTTCAGAAGGTTCGGTTGTTTTACCGGATCTAGTATAGATTCTCAGACTACATTCATTAACAGGGGTATTTTTGTCATTTTCATATATCGAGGAAATTTTCGTAATTCATTCGCAAAAATAATCAGACTTAGAGATTAACCCTTTTTATTAATCGTTTACTGAACTCGAAAGTCCTTTCAATTTATCAAACCTCTTATGCGAATATTTGCCTTGGCGATGAATATTCTTATTTCATAATTAATCGACGTAATCAGAAATAATCATGTGCTCAAGCATGATCGTGTAAACATTAACTGAATACCAACATGTTGCAAAAGCATGTAGATGGTAGTAATGTATTACCTTAATTCCGAACTACAACGGTTGATTCATGACACCTCCTTCGATCGCACTTGATCTCAAGATTTGACGGCTCCCAACATCTCGAATTCATGGATACTTTGATACCTTCAACAACATAGATTCACATTTCAGTCCTTATCCAAAGAGCTCTTAACAAAATTAAACACACAAACACTTTCGGGTTCAAGATCAGATTCGGAGGCCTTCGGGTCAGAATTTTGCAAAACGGGCTTCAAAAACGGACTCAGGACGTCGATAAACATGAGATAGAAGTTTTCAGAAAATTTGACTTTTTGGTCAAAGTCAACGGTCAACGCTGACGTCATCATCGGTCAACGATGACGTCATCATTCAACAGTCAACTGAGTTGACTCAGACGGGTCAACCCACTGAGTTGACTCAGACGGGTCAACCCACTGAGTTGACTCAGACCGGGTCAATGGGTTGGGTTTGGGCTCAGACCGTGTTGGTCGGTTCATATCGGGTTCAGCCGGTTCAGACCATATCTTGAACCGGTTCACTTACCCCATATATGTCGGTCACCGGGAGGTTGCCGGAAAAGTCGCTGGAGATGCCTTTCCTCGTCGATTCTGCCAGAAATCAAGAGGTAATCAAACCCAGAAATATATTTATCCCAAAACTCAGTCAAACATGCTGAAATTCAACCGAAAATTACCTAAAAAGTTCAAAAACGGCCAGACAGTTGCGTAACGCCGATGAAGCCCTTACCGGCGCTGGATGAGTGGTCTGACGACTGGGTTTTGCTCGCCACTTTGTCCGGAGCTCAGATCCGGTGGCTGTGTCGCGAACGCACGGTGGACAGAGCCGGAAAGCATAGGAAAAAGAAGCAGCGGTTAGGGTTCCGGCCAAATCTTTAAACACGTCTTGCCGGCATCGAAAATATTAGTGACCGGCTAGGTTTTGATCTCCACAACACGCCGAGCACGTTGGCGAGATCGACGCGACGATCGGACACCAGGAGTGGCCGGAATCGAAGCTGGAAACCCAAGGATTTCGACAAAGCTTCGATCAAGCTTTTGCCGGCGGCAGTGGCTCGGTTGCGCGCGTGACAGGTGGCTGCTGGTTCAGAGTCAGGCGGTGCGCATGGTGGTGGTGGCGGTGCACGCCACGGAGCGGCGGTGAGGCGATCAGAGTGGTGGCCGAAAGGGTTAGGTGAAAGGTCGGGGAAAGCTCCCCTTTCTCAAATATTTCGAATAAATATTCGAAGTGAAATAAAAAAAAGAGCTAGATGAGTTGTTCAGTTTATAACTAGTATCAGTCAGAACGCTATTGTATATTTTAAAACGAATATAGTGCATAGTTTAACCAAGATTGGTCTTCAGCCCAAATGGCTAAGGCTTAAGTTCATCAATTAAGGGGTCAAGGGTTCAAAACCCCTTAACATCACTTTCTTTTATCTTCATTTTTTTTTTACTTTTTAAACCTTAAAAATTTGAGGTGTTACAACTCTCTCCCTCTTAAAAGAAATTTTGTCCTCGAAATTTACCAGAGTCAGAGGAATAAAGAGACTGCACTTTCATCTATCTTTGCACTGAAACTTTTCCATCAAGGTATCCTTATTTCTCGAGTCTCTCAGACGATCACAGACCAATCTGATAACGCCCTCAATCACTTAGACCAACCTGGCTTAGAACTATCTCGTCTTACGCTTCAAACCAACTTATCCGAACACGGTATTCTAAACCATAACAAATTTCATATGGTGCCAAGCGAAAACCTACCTCATATCTTTTATTATAAACAACACTAGTCAAGAATAAAGAGACATTCCAAACTACCACAAAAGTCAGTTATACAACCCAAAGGTATATCCTCCAGAATCCAAATTACTCTTCCAAGTTGACCATCAGTTTACGGACGACGGACTTTAACTGGAATTCAAACATGTACCCAAAACCTCTCGTAAGGCTTTCCAGAATCAAGATATAAACATTAAATTTCAGTCAGAAGTGATACATAACGGTCTACCAAGCCTCAAATTTCAAGGAAATGTCTTTCTTTATATCAACCAAACATAACCGAGGTCTTGAATGTATATCTCTTACCTTCAGTATAGTATTCAAGCAACTGTTTCCCTTGTGTATAACAGAGGCACCACAGAACTTCACACTTTCGCCACATTCACAACCACCTTTCTTTTAAATTAATACTACCTTTATCAAATTTCGATTAGGATATTCTCATACATAATCATCATCACCGAATAGCATTACGTGAAATCTTATATCTGTTATCTCACATGATAAAACATTTATTCTCAATCTAAATCGAATTTTTATTTTCACGTTCATTAACCATCTCGGTTCTCTTTTTCCAAATCCAGATCCACCAAGAAAATCTGAATTACAGACGAATGTTACAAGCATTCATTGCCAGTACAGATCGAGTTATTATGAGCAGAAAGGTTGAATACACTTAAATCAGGAAAGGATTCGACATCAAAGACTCGGCACTGAGGAGTACGGTTATGATCTAGGGGCATGCAGAGACCAGACACCCTATGACAGACGATCGGCCGATCTACCCAGAATGACGCAACTCTAAGCTCTGATACCACTAAATGTAACCCCATAGACCCGTCTATGCGTTACAACGGATCCTAGGAAGTCACATTAGGGTCACTAGAGCGACCCACGATAAGATTTCAAATAAACATATAGTTAAACCTTTAAAACCATAAATCAAATATATGATTTAAAATACAATTCCAGAAAATATTCAGACTACAAAATAAAAAACTATGATACAATTTACTAAAACGAGCTTTAGACTCGAATGTAAATCAAGATGTGACATACATGCCCCCTAATTACACAGATACCATAGTCCGCAGGAAAACCGAAGAAACTCCGTGCCGATGTTGACAGCTACGTCATGGTCGATCTTCTAACCTGTGATGGTAAAAACAACGTGAGCTTCGAAAAGCTCAGTAATACAAACTACCAGGAGATGCTAAAGGTGCAAGAGGGTATATGGCAACTTAACGTTGTCATGAAGAATTAAGCAACGATAAGATCAAATTACGATTCGATAATTCAGTAAAGCATTATTAGAAGGTCACAGAGTTGTTCTTTATTTGATCACCTGAACCGTAAGAGGTGGTCTAAAGCCAGAGATTCAAAGAGATTCAATTATTACAGAAAAAGTTGAATCAGGGAGTTCAGAGTGGTCCATTAAGTGCGAATTGTAAGTTTACTGAGGGTTCAACATTGATACGTTAATTTAGCAAAGTATGTTTCAGAAGAAGTCAGAAAGTTCTATTAATTAACTTAACTACCCTCAACCGAACTTTAAAATGTAATACGCCCTGAACTATATACAGAAGGTCTTACCCTAGGCATGAGGCGTAGAAGCCTACCTAAGGGGATGCCTTAGGTCCAGAAAGACTTACCCTAGGCCCGTGGGCGTAGGAGCTTAACAGAAAGGCTTACCCTAGGCCCATTGGGCGTAGGAGCTTAGGTACAGAAGGACTTATCAGCGCTAAGCCTACAGATCTTCATTCATATCTAGATAATATACCACAGATGATTTTAATTTATATTCAGAAGACAATATAGCAGAAAATAAATATTAAATCTATTTTTATACCAGAAGACATGTATCAAATTTATTTTATTATCATTATCATTATTTCATATTTAATGTCATATATTAGATATATTTTCCATAACAGAGGTCAGAAATTAGAGAATTATTTTCCTTTCGTATTACAATATCATACTTTTAAATTTTAAGCATATTGTCTTGGTTTGGAACAGAAAGTAATTACAGATACAGGGTACACGCTTTATGGCCTAATTCATTTCTTAGAGGTACTCGGTAGATATCAGAAAGATGACACTTGACGAATTTAGACTGATTTCAGAACGAGGTCCCTACGAATAGGGGAGTTCGGTAAGACAGATTGAATTAACATCGAAAATTGATGCTTCAGAATCATTGGGATTTCAGATATATCGAGAGTGATTCGATCGCTAAAGTTTACGAGGGTATTGTTGGTCATTCTGGCCTTCGGAGGGTAATTTGGTAAGCTGAACCAACAAGGTATAACCGGTGATGTACATAATTTAGGAAATTCTAATTGCTCATCAAGCTTTCGAGTCCCGCTGAACTAGTTAAAACCATTAACAAAGAGTTTGAAATATAATCGGATAAGTACATCTTAAGCATTCGTTTCTAGAACTGATTACAGCGTAACAACAAAGCAGATCGTCTTCACCTTACATCCACTGAACTTACTACGAGAGATCAAACATGTATCAAAGCGGTGATTTTCCAAATTCCTGAACATGCATATAACCCCCGAACTCGTTCCATAGCATCGAATTTATCTTTTTTTTGAGGAACCATGTTGCTCTTACCAATCGCTGAGTACCTTCTCCAAATAACCAGAACATGTCGTCAAGTGGTATCTTTCCAAAATTAGGATAGTATCAGAAATGGCTAACAAACACGGACCGTAAATTACCACTTTAGAGTTGTTATATTGTCTAGCTTTATTGGTATTCCTTATTCCAGTTTTGGACTTAGCTTCAGTCATTTCAACATTTGCAGGTATTTCGGATGCTTCATATCTGAAGGTGTTCCAAAACAAATTCTGAGCCTTTCGGTCGTTCTAACTATTCAATCCTTTCCGATATCGAGGCTATATTCGTCATTTCGATTAATATGACAGTTGGTGCCGAGGATACATTATTCTTTTTAATCTTTATGAATATTCTGATTGATTCAACTTTATCAGTATTACCTCACATTTCAGTCATCTCGATCAAATCAGCAATTTACGCGACTTTGTCTAATCCAAACATACAATTGTTTTCTTGCAATTGTCTTCAAGGAATCTGAGCAATTTAGAGACTCAAATGTGAAGCCTCGCTACCATAACTTCCCAAGCTAACTTCAAGATTTTCAGAAGGTTCGGTTGTATATTTTAAAACGAATATAGTGCATAGTTTAATCAAGATTGGTCTTCAGCCCAAATGGTTAAGGCCTAAGTTCATCAAGTGAGGGGTCAAGGGTTCAAAACCCCTTAACATCACTTTCTTTTATCTTCATTTTTTTTTACTTTTTAAACCTTAAAAATTTGAGGTGTTACAATGGAACTTCGTTATTTCATTGATCTGTTATGAATCATTGAAAGATATAAATATGTTGTGCCTTGGATTGGAATAACTCGGGATACAATTGGCATGCCATAGAATTCATGAGCTCAGGGTACGGGTGGACTACGGTCCTAAGGCTACGACCTATGATGATTGGCGAGGCGGAGGGATGTGTTGTTATTGGTCAATTGGTGAGACGGAGGAAATGAGACCATTTATGTTTTGGCCAGGCGGGGGAATTCGCGTATCCATGAATTTAGTTTAATCCAAGGAAATTATGAATGTTTAAGAATTATGTTAATTGATTATGTGTTTTTATAAAGTATTAAGAATGATAGCATGAAATTATAACCATTGTAACCATGACAATCTTTTGTTATTGTTTAGTGATTACCTCGCTAGGCATTGAGTGCCTAATGTGTCCATTTTCATGCATTCTCAGGTTAAGGAGTCGTTCGTGAAAGATAGGATCGGTTGCAAGACAAGTCACTACTGTAAATCAAGTAATGTATTTATAATATAACTCCTAGGGAGGTGGCAAGGTAGCTAATCTAGTCTTAATGCCCTTTTTGCTGTGGTATTGGCTTGTCCATTTTGTATAAAGGTTTAAGGCTTAAAATGCCCCTTTTGGTTTTTGCTTATCTAGTCTAAAACATGCACTTTTGGTATAAAGGTAAAAATGGAGTAAACGTATTTGTATAAAAATAAAAACTTGCATACTAGTAGTTGGTGTCATTGATATGTTGTGTATAAAGTTTCGTCTTAATCGGACAAGTTTTGATATGGTAAAATCTATAAAAACCAGATAAAAATCTGTCATTTCAGACCACTGTATCTAAACGGGTGATGGTGTTTCGATACATGTACCTTTTTTGAACCAGAGAGTAAGGGCGTTCCGAAACGAAGTAATGTCGTTTCGGAACATTTTTGCCACTATCGACCACAGTACCGAAATGGGTTTCGAAATGAAATCGCCACTGGAGGCTCGTGTTTCGAAACGGGTCTCGAAACGGTCAAGTCAAGGCCAGCATTAGTCAACTTGTTTCGATACAGGTCAAACCTGTATCGAAACGGACTGTCAAGTTAAGTCTTCAGGAATGAATTTTTAGTAACCGTTCCGAAACATCTCATAGAGTTTCGGAACAGAGTTAGGTAAATCTGTTAAGGACCTTTGGATAGTTTTAAAATCTTACTTTTTGGTCACCAATTCTTACGAATTAAATTGGATAATGCTGTAACTGATTAAATTTAATAAGTATAACCTCCTAGCAATGGATTTCAAATTGTTAAGAGATTAATTGGAAAGGATCCCAAGTTGTAAAAAAAATTACGATTTAGTCCTCAACTTAAAAATCGTTGAAAAATGATCACTGTTGATTTCTGGTAACACACTTCGACTCGGTTCTCTCCTAGACCGGGAAGGGGGTGTTACATGTATTACCTTTAAACCTTGATATATCGGTCAACGGTGATACGCCATTCTATTACTCTCGAACTCGAATTCGTCGTCCCTCAACATCTCGTATTCAAGAAACCGAGAATATCTTCAATCACAGAATATCCCATTTCAGTCCTTATTGATAGAGCTCTTAATTGAATAAATAAATACATAAACACGTTCGGGTTCAAGGTCAGATACAAAGACTTTCGGGTCTGAATTTCGTGAAACGGGCTTCAGAAACAGACTCAGGACGTTGAAAATCATAAAACACGAGTTTTCCGAAAAGTTGACTTTTTGGTCAACGATCAAAGTCAACGCTAACATCAGGATTCAACGGTCAAAGTCAACACTGACGTCAACAGTCAACGGTTAATTGAGTTGGTTCGGACGAGTTGACTCGACTGACTCGGACGAGTTGACTCGACTGACTCGGACGAGTTGACTCGAGCGAGTTGACTTGACTGATTAAGACGAGTTGACTCGGGTTGACGGGTCGGGTCGAACTCGGGTTTGGGTCGGACATCTCAGGCCCGACTCAGATTTCGGCTCAGACTAGAGGGCTCGAACCGGGTTGGGCCGGTTCAGGAAATTGGGCCATGCGCGAACCGGTCCACTCACCCTGAGGCTTGCAGATCGTCGGACGATCGCCGAGAAAGGTCATCGGAGACCCCAGACGCCACGATTCTGCCGAAAAAGAAAACGCATCAGCACCACAACTCAACAACAACACTCAAACACCGGAAATCTATCGGAATCACATCGATTCTTACCCGAAATGCTAAGGGACGGCCGGATAGTGACATAGCTCCGACGAAGTCCTTATCCGAGTCAGATGGACAAGCAACCGACTGGTTTTTCACGGCTCGACGCATGGAGTTCAACGGCTACACCCACTACTCGAACGGACGACTGTACCAATCAGAGATAGAGGAAAACAGAGGTGACGGTTTAGATCTCGCCAAAGTTTAGAGCTGCCTACACGGCTAACGGCGACGTGGATGTGCGCGTGACCGGTGGCTGGGGGTTCGGAGCAGGACGTCGCACACACCGGAGGTGGCGGTGTCACACACTACTAACGGAGGCGGCCAGAACTGGAGAAGATCAAAAGGTGGCCCCTGGTTTTGACGAGTCTTCGACTCGGTCTCCACGACAAACGGCGTGAGACGGTGGCGAGTGGTCGACTGGGTTGTGACCGGGGTGAGGCAGCAAATGCGACAATGGTGGCGGTGCACACCACCGGCCGACGGTGAGGGAGATGAAAGGCGATAAAAGGTGGGGGTTTAGGAGAACACCAGAACCTTATGGGTTCTCAAAACACTCGAATGGGCAACAACAAAAGGGTAGTTGGAGAGTCGGGCTAAATTTTATTATTGTGTATACCCAATGAAATAGTTTAAAACTGGCCCCGAGACAAACTTATACCAGAAATAGTCTTGGGCCTGAGGGCTATGACCCTCATCCACATTGTTGGTAGGTGCGGGTTCAATTCCCCACAATCCTGAATCCTTTTTCCGTTCCCTTTTTTCTGCATTCAAAAACTAGGGGTGTGACATGTTTTGTAAATTTTTGTAAGATAAGAGTTCTTTTTAATTTCAGTTTTTTTAAATAAAAAAATTAATTAAAAGAAAATATAAATTAACACCTTTATTTATTAATGAGACCCTAAGCCTCAAAGTCAAAATGATTATCAAATTAATAATTTATGGTTCAATGGAATCATATGCTAAATATAAAAACGAAATACATACGAGCAGAATTTACATTACCAAGGATGTAAACATTTTTTGAATGGTTATTGGCTATTGCTGATATCAAGACTTGTTATAAAGAAATATTATTAATATGGATACCTTATAAAATAAAACTTTCAACTTTATTATTTTAAGAGTTGAGTGTACCACAAGTTCCTAAAATATGTATCTCATTTTAAATTGATCTTCAGATTTTTTAATGTTTCAATTTCATCCTCAAATTATGATTCTCATTTTAAATTGACACCAAACTTTTAAACGTTTCAATTTCATCCCCAAACTATCTCTCATTTAAATTGATCCCTCGATCTTCTGAACATTCTAATTTAATCTACAAATTATCAGTACATGCTAATCATAACCCATGCCAAAAAAACTGTTTTAAAATTTGTTAATTGTCACGTAAACATTGATTTGTAATATGTAATAAAATGATATCATAAACGATAATTTGGTGATGAATTGGAATGTTCAAAATAGTAGGGACCAATTTAAAATGAGGGTCATAATTTGGGGATAAACTAGAATATTCACAAGCATGGGGACCAATTTAGAATGAGAATCATAGTTTCGGGGTGAAATTATAATATTTAAAAGTTTAGAGTAACGAATTTATTTTTAATATATTATGTATCTATTATTATTTTATAATTATATATTTTTTAAATAGTCTTAAGGTGATTACAAGGTAGTATTTGTTCACACACACTTTGACAAAGCACACACACTTTGCATACAAAGCGATTTGAACCCGAGTCTTTTAAGATGAACATCATTATCTTTTTCACTGAGACTACTTGTTGGATTCTTTATAATTATATTATCATATAATACTTTTCAAAAAATGATTTTATATCAATCGATTAGCTATGTCTCAAAGTCAATGATAATCAAAATAATGATTATGGTTTAAGGAAATCATATGCTAAAAATGCAATACAAAGTTGCAGAATTGACAGATATCAAAGTTATAAACTTATTTGAGTGGTTATTGTTGATATTAAGCAAAGACTTGTTATTAAACAATATATATCATTAATATATAAAAAATTCTAGGTCAAAATTAAATTTTATTACTAAAACTTCAAAACGAAATACCATTGAAGGGACAAAAACCTCTTAATATAAAATATTATAACAATACATAACTTATAAACTAAAACTTTCAACTTTTGGAGCATCAAAAATATTCCAACTTTATTATTTTTAAAATGTGCATATAATAACTATATCTCAAAATATTTTTTTTATAACAAAACTATTAGTATTTATTTATATCAAAAGATAGGAGATTAGATTTTAATAACATATAAATAAATCATTGTTTATGGCATGTGATCTTACCGCATCATAACATAACATAATTTACCATCCACGTTGTCTCGCCATTAACAACTAACGTCATGATGTCATAATTGAACCTAAAATTAAAATTTAGTACTAAAATTAAACAAACCGAAAATTCAGTGACTTAAACGATACAACGCCAGTAGTTCAGTAGTTTCTGGTGTAATTTTCCTTTATTTTCATTACACCGTAACTGTCCATATTGCCCCCCTTTTATTTATGTCGAATTTGAAAACTCGGTATTAATCTATATAATAGATTTTATGTCGGAGCTCTTAGATTTTTATTCGACATATTAATTAATAATTGGACTCGTTTTAATAAATATCATAATATTTACTTGTAAAGGAACTAAATTTGTTGAAATAATTATAACAACATTTATTCTTACCGAACTAAATTTGAAGACCTATCGATTATAAAAACATAACATTGCAAGAAAATTTTAACCTCGGTATTACAATCTATTCGGTCATAGGGACTCCCATACCTAAATAGAAAAAGTCAATTTAATTGACTGATTTTTTTTTTGTTTCTTTGTACATTAACCATTGAGCAATGTTGTAACACTCCTGGTTTATCAAGGTAAAAAAATTATATAGAGAGAGAAGTGCAGCTTGGGAGACTCGAACTTGCAACCTTTAAAATGGTATGCAAGAGCTTTAGCCAACCAAGCTAAGCCAAACATTAGTTTTAGTCTGCATTGTTTTAATATTAAGCTTGCAATCCATCCAAGACAAATATGAAATTGAAGCTCATTTTTAGCCCTTTTTCGTCTGCCTTTTTCGGATAAAATGAATAACCTGAAATGAAGACTCATTTCTTCTCTCTCTTTTGTTGCTTGTTCACCTTCCCGATCGGTCGCTGTATATCTCTGTCACCGTCGGGCGGTGGTGGTCACCGCCTACATCACCGGAGGCATCGCGTCGTCACAATGTCAGCCATGGCCACCACCCGCCTAATCGAGCCAACTTTCGCCGGCAAATCCCGTTGAAGCATCGGCAAGAAACCCAAATCGTCGCCGTTGTTTCTTGCTTTTTCCGGCCTCGGTTGTCATCCATTTGTGAAACAGAGTTACAAGTTTTCCGACAACTTTGAATCGTTTTGGGGAAGTTTCGATTTTTTTCCGGTATAGATCGTTACGTTTCCGGTTTGGTTGAACAAGGTGTCTCATGGGCTTTTGTTTCCTTGCAGAATTGATGTCAATGGAGTCGACGGTGAGGAAGCTAGTGAACGGGGACAAGGAAACCTGGTGAAGCAAGGTGAGACCCGGTCTACCTCTGAACCGGGCCTGAACCGGTAAAGTCTGTTTGGGCTAAACCAAACCAAGCCCTTTGCAATTTGAACCGACCGAACTAGTTGAATCGGTCGGCCCATAGCTCAAACCCGACCCAACTCGTGTCCGACCCGCCTGACCCGACCCGTTAACCCGTTGACCCCACCCATTTTCTCGACCCGTCAACCCGTTGACCCGACCCATCTGCCAGACCCGTTAACCCGTTTGAGTTAACTTAGTGAGCCAACCCGTCTGAGTTAACTCAGTGAGTCAACTCACCTGAGTTGACTCAGCTGAGTCAACCTAGATGACCAATGACGTCAGCGTTGACATGGCCGCTGACGTCAGCGTTGACTTTGACCACTGACATCAGCATTGACTTTGACCCAAAAAGTCAAATTTTCTAGAAACTCCTATTTTATGTTTTTAACATCCTGAGTCCAATTTTAAAGCCCGTTTCATAAAATTCTGATCTGAAAGCCTCTGAATCTGACCTTGAACCCGGACTTGTTTATGTATTTATTTATTCACTTAAGAACTTTATGAATAAGGACTGAAATGGGATATTGTGTGATTGAAGGTACTCATAATTCCTTGAATATGAATTGTTGAGGGACGTCAAATCCGGGTTCAAGAGTGTTCGAACGTCGTTCACGGATCGATCGATGTAGCTTGGAGTCAAGGTAATACATTACTACCTTCTGCATGCTTCCAAAATTTGTTGGTATTCGGTTAATGCTTGCACGACCATGATTGAGCATGTGATTTATTCTTCTAATGTCAATCAATTAAGAAATAAGAATATTAATGGCCAAGAAAAATATTCGAATAAGAGGTTTGAAAAGTCGAAAGGACTTTCGAGTTTAGTAAATGATTAATAAAAATAGTTGATCCCTAAGTCTGATTATTTTGGCTAATGAATTACGAAAATGTCCTTGATGTATGAAAATGACTAAAATACCCCTATTAATAAAAATGGTCTAAGAATCTACACTAGATCCGGTAAAACAACTGAACCTTCTGAAAATCTTGGAGTTTGCTTGAGAAGTTATAGTAGCGAGGCTTCACCTTTGAGACTGTAAATTTTCTCAGATTCTTTTTGAGATTGAATAATCTATGATGACGTTTGCGAGAAAATAATTGTATGTTTGTATTAGTCAAAGTCGCGTAAATCGCTGAATTGATTAAATGACTAAAATGTTTAGAAATACTGATAAATCTGAATCGATCGGAATACCCATAATGACCAGAAAAGAATAATCTACCCTCGGCACCAATTGCCCAATTATTCAGAATGACGGATTTACCCTCGAGAATTTTAATGAATGAATAGTTGGAAGAACCGAAAGGCTCATAATAATTGAAATACCTTCGGACATCGAGGTGATTGGAAATACCCTAAGACTTTGATTGTGAAATATCAATAAAGTCAAGCAAATGCAATAGCTCTAAAAATGGTAATGCACGACCCTTGTGATTGGTCATTTCGGGAACCATTGTGATGTTGGAAGAATACCATATAAAGGAATATTCAAGTTATTTGGAGAGAGTATTAGGTCAATGGAAAGAGCAACCTGTTCTTCGTGAGTATTCGATGTTACGGATCAAGTTCAGATGCATTACACATGCTTGATTACTTGGGATATACCATTTGAATACATGTTAGATTTCTCGTTGTATGTTCAGTGATTGCTTGGTGAAGACGAGTTTTTGTTGTACAATGTAGTCAGTTCTGAGAGGTGAGTACTTACGGTGTATTGTTCCGGTTAAACAATAAACCTTGTGCGGTGGTTTAAGATTAGTTTAGAGGGACTCGAAAACATGATGAGTAACCAGAACTTCTAAACCCCAAACGTTACTACTATTACCCGATAGTCTAATTACCAAATTACCCTTGAAGGTCGAAATGACCAAAGTGCCCTCGTAGGCTTAAATGATTGGATCACTCTCGATACATCTAAATCTCAATGTTCTCAATGTTTTGACTTCTGAATGTTTGGTTGAACTGTTAGTACTGAGCTCCCTCGCCTAAGGACCTCGTTCTGAAACCAATCTAAAATTGTCGGACATTCTAGGCTCCCTTTCTGATAATTATCAAGCGTCTCTGAGAAATATATTGAACCATAAAGTGTGTACCCTATGCCTGTGAATACACTCTACTTTAAACTAAGATTATCTGCTCTGAGTTAAAAGTATGACTATGTTACTTGTAATGAAAGCTCAACTATTGGCTTTTCTCTTTTGATACAGAAATATATCTGATATCCGTCTTTTGATACAAAAATAAATCTGATATGTCTTCTGATATAAAACTATATCTGATATCTGTTTTATGATATTATCATCTTCTAAATATAAACTAAATTTCATCTAGGGTATATTGTCTGGGATATAAATGAAGATATGTAGGCTCAGCGCTGGTAAGCCCTTCTGGACCTAAGCTTCTACGCCTGGCGGGCCTAGGGGTAAGTCTTTTTGGACCTAAGGCATTCCCTTAGGTAGGCTCATACGCCTCAGGCCTAGGGTAAGACCTTCTGTATGCAGTTCAAGGGGAATTGCATTTTGGAGTTCGGTTGGAGGGTAGTTAAGTAAATTAATAAAACTTTCTGACCTCTTCTGAAACATACCTGTTGCGTGTAAAATAGACTATCGCAATTTGTAGTGCAAGTGTACACGACGCAAGTAGTAAAGTGATACGAAGTATCGGATATCGTCTCCACAGGGATTGGGCTAATGACTTCACCTTATTTCACTGCACGAAGTAAAAGAAATATTTATGAGAGTTGTCACGAATAATAAAGTAAAAACGTAAATAAAAGGATTGACAAATCAAGATAGAGAGAATGGACTGGTATTGAATTGCTCAGTAGTGCAGGTATTGAATTGCTTAGGATCTCCAGTTCTGTCGTTGCGCCCGTCGCCGACAGCACCTGTCGCGGCGGCTGTCCGTTAGCTGTCGCGGCAGCGAATACTAACTCCGTACTTCAAGCTTGGCAAGAATCCTAGATCTGCCTTGCCCTATCCCTAGGCACAAGTCTGTCGATGATCACGTCTTTGATGATACCTCCTGGCGTGAATCGAAGGATGAACACTGATGTGTATGAATTATTCCTTAGCCACTTAACCTCGCCTTATCCCTAAGCACGAGATGGTTCAACTATAAACTAGAGAACACGCTTTTATCTCTTTCGTATACTTAACTCTCCCGATGCTAAGTAAATAGATAACCTCACAATGCTCTCCCGATGCTCTTGCAAGATATTAAAACCAAGATAAAAGAACTTGAAGTTTATTTTATTGAACTTGAAAAATCCTAAAACAAAGCAACCCTTGCAACTACTTTACAAAACAACCCGTAGCCCTAGGGGGAATTTAGAACATGTCGGTGACGGGTAGACAGCAGGGTTTCGGTTTTGGTTATGGGGTAGTCGGTTATGCCCTAGGGTTAATCTATGCCCTTTATATAAGCTTTGGGCTCAAGTTATCTAAGGTAACAAGGATTACAACTTTAATTAAAAGTAAGATTCTAATAAAGACTAAATCTCTAAAAGTTTCCTACTTTCCAGCCGCATCCCTATTTTGTGGGAATTCCTTTCCTTGAGCTTTGGCTTGACATATCTTTTGATCCGGGGCTTGGAAAATTATTTGGCTTCCACACGACAGACGAGCAGATTTTTCTCTATCTATCGAGGTCCACTTGACTTTTCCTCTTCATAAACCTGCTGTCACCATGCTGTCACGACAGGTCCATGACAGGTTCGTCTTCTTCAGCTGCTTGTCCAGTTTAGCTCTTCTGCTTATCTGCCCTGCGCCTGCCTTCGACATCTACTGTGACAGATACCTGCAAAAATAGCCATCTTTCAGTAGAATCCGTGCCTTTTATATAATTGTGATGTTTTATTGAAAACTAACCTAAATGTGATGCAATGATGCTTGAATGCAGCAGAAATATGGGTTAAAAAGGGTATAAATAATAGAACTTTTATACACTCAACACACCCCCAAACTCAAGTTTTTGCTTGCCCTCAAGCAATGAAGACTTAAAAGAAAACTGAAAATTTTTGTGTTGGCCTTCAAACAATGAACTGTCCCTTACCTGTCGCTCATTCTTTATGGCGGCAGCAACCTGTCGGAAGGGTTAGGATCTGTCCGGAGTCTCCCTATAGCTCTCGTGCAGTGTGTGCATGCTTGTGAACAGTTATATGCTAAGACTCTTTTAGTTTCACTAGAATATTCAACTCTTTAACTCGAATTTTTATGCCAAAGTTTATTTTCTTGAAGACACATTTTCATGCTTCTTTTTCTTCTATTTTCAAGCTAAGTTTTTCTAGAGCCAGTTTCGGGCACCTCTAGTTAGCTTCCTAGAGCCTGTTTCGGGCACCTCTAGGTTTTCAAATTTCTTTTGCTAAACTTCTTTCCTAGAGCCAGTGTTAGGCACCTCTAGGGGCTGTTCAAGTTCTAAGCATCCTATTCTAGTTTGGCTAAAAGACATCTAAGCAATATAACAGTCACAAAAGTGTTTAAGTTTTCAGAACTATAGAAAGGCTCTAAACTTTTCCTTAACCTGTCCTAAAGATGCTGCCACGACAGAGCCGTCATGACAGGTAAATTAACTCCACTGTTTTAAGCCAACAGTTTAAATTTTCTGATGATTTTTTTTTAAAAAAAAGAACTTAAATAAAAAAGACACAATTAATTAATAAAAGATGTGCTAAAGACTCCATTAAATATGGAGGGTTGCCACCCCCAAACTCGAGGGTTGCATTGCCCTCAATGCAAAATGACACAAAAACAAATAAACAAAATAAAAGTACATCACAAATATATAAGGGCAGGCAGCAATAAGAGGAGAAAAAGAAATAAAAACTTAAATTTATTCGCTGTCCTCGCTGCTGCTGCTGACGCGGATCTGATGGTAGCGTCTGCGTTGGGGAGGTGGCTGGGCAGGTTCCGGAGCAGGTTGATCGACAGGTTCATCAGCCTGTTGAGGTGCAGGTTCTTCCTCCGATTGGGGAACAGGGTCGTCAGCAGGTTGAATGACAGGTGGCTCCACTAGTCGGATATCAGATTTGATGCCGCTGTCCCAGCTGCCACTCGTGATGGCTTTGGACAGCCTTCTTTTGTTGGCCACATGCTTAATACGTTTTACCCGTGTGAAGGCGCTGTCCAAATTCCTCCGGACAAGGGGGCTGTCATCAGTGGCAGCTCGCTTGGTGCCTCGAGGGGAGGTGTCTGTCGGTGGGCTGCCGTCTGCCGTCGGGGAAGGTGTGGAGGAGGCAGATTCTCCGTGGGGAGAGACAGGTGGTGTGGGAGTGGGGGAGGGGATATTGAAATAATGGGCGGGGAAGGTGGGGAAAATGACATCCGGAAAATTCAAAGTATTGGTAATGAAATTTACCGTTGCATTGGAGAAATCACGGATGAATGTCATCAAACCCATCTGGCGCTCCTCTATCCTCAAGATGGCGGCAAGGATGTGGGCGTTCTGATCTGCGGGGGCGGTGTTGGTGGCAGCTTCTGGGGCAGGTTCGGTGGCAGGTTCATCATCAGACTCAGCAGGAGAGGCGTTGGGGTCGAAGGCATTGAGTGGCGATACGACTATGACCTCCATGAGGCTGGAGATGTTGCTGTCTGTCCAGCCGCTGCCCTTCTTGATTTTGTCTGAAGGGTCCTCTGGTACAGCGGCGCAGCGGCAGAGGGCAGTGATGGTGAAGGGCAGGCAGAGTCGTGAATCTGATCGGAAGGCACAATCGAGAATGCTGTCCCGCATGTACCTGCCCACATTGATGGGCCTGTCATGCATGATAGAGTGGATGAGGGCCAACCGCTGTCTGTTGACTGTCGTATGGTGGGACGAGGGCAGGATACGCTTTTTGATAAAAGCATTCCATAGTTTTTCCTCGGGGAGTAGCTCTGCCCTGTTGACGGAGTTGGGGTTCTTCTTGCTGGTGCTCCAGGTCGTGCCTGCCTCTGTCAATTCCCTCATGACAGCATCATGTCCGGCAGCGTCGAGGGTGTCCCAAAACTGTTGATGAGCATCGTCATTGGGGCCAAAGAAGAGGCCGAATACATGGTTGATGCTGCTGGCGGTGAACGGAACTGTCACTCCTCGAACGGTGACAGATGTCGCCGTCTTACTTTCGATTGCTGCATAAAATTCCCTGACCAGAGTGTCGTTAAGCTCTGCCGGCTGTTCAGCAAAGTCTTCCCAGAGTTGTGCTGCTATGGCCTTCATAATGAACGGCCGGAGGCCAAAAAGAGGGGCATCTCTGTTATAGATGAAGCTCCGTTCCTCCCATAGTTCCTTGTTAGCGAACGGGGAAGCTGCTGCTGAAGAAGAAGCGGCAGCAGCATTCTGACGGGTTTGTCGTGAAGACATTTTTGGTTGCAAGGGCTGAAAAAAGAAAGAAAGTAGATAAAACTAGAAAGGAATAACAAGAGAGAAAATCAGAAGTGATGAAAAATGAAAATGGGAAGGGGTTTATATAGCGGTCGAGTAGCTGCCCATTTAATGCCGCAACGGCAGGCGGGAATAACGGGGCGGCAGATTGAATGTAGCGTGTCTGACGCGTCTGACGTGCATTTATGCGTCTGCTGTGCGTCTGCCACACGCTTCTGCGTCTGCAGTGTCAGCCTGTTGACAGCCTGTCAAGTCCGTCTGCGCCGGCAGCTGAAACGACAGGTTATCATAAATGGGCTTAATTGGGCTGGTGGATGGGCGGTGGTCTTGGGCCACTTCTTCTTTCTCACTTGACTCCTTTATTTCCTATAAACTAAAATTATAAAAACAAAACATTATTCGAATAAACCTAATTTCCTAATAAATAATAATAAAATAAAAAAAGATAAAAATTAGGTTAAATTAAGGATGCCTTGTGGGGCATCACTTAAAGTAACCACTTCCTGTATTCCTGGGGCTTCAGTCCCCTGATAGTGCTTGAGGCGTTGTCCATTGACTTTGAATTGGTGCCCATCCTTTAGTGATTGAATTGTAATGGCACCATGGGGAAAAACTTGAACCACTTGGAATGGGCCAGACCATCTAGATTTAAGCTTCCCTGGGAAGAGTTTCAACCTAGAATTAAACAACAACACAAGCTGCCCTGGGCAGAATTGTCGTGGCAGCAACTTCTTGTCATGCCACTTCTTAGTCTTTTCCTTGTAAATCCTTGCATTGTCGTAGGCCATTGTTCGTATTTCATCGATCTCATTCAAATCTAACAACCTTTTCTGGCCTGCCTTGTCCAAGTCCATGTTTACTGCCTTGATTGCCCAATATGCCTTGTGCTCTATCTCGACAGGCAGGTGGCAGGTTTTCCCATAGATCAATCGGAATGGAGACATGCCCAATGGAGTCTTGAAGGCTGTCCTGTATGCCCATAACGCATCATTCAGAAGTAAAGACCAATCTTTCCTAGTTGGTTTAACCATTTTTTCAAGAATGTTCTTCACTTCCCTGTTGGAAATCTCAGCCTGTCCATTGGTCTGTGGATGGTAAGCTGTCGCG
The DNA here is from genome assembly GCA_958450335.1 of Hibiscus tridactylites. Classification (NCBI taxonomy): domain Eukaryota; kingdom Viridiplantae; phylum Streptophyta; class Magnoliopsida; order Malvales; family Malvaceae; genus Hibiscus; species Hibiscus tridactylites. Next base: position 55,438,294 of record OY288281.1, read on the forward strand.
ATTCTGTGCTTGACACTATATTTCTTCAAGGCGGCAGCAATTACCCTATTGTCAAAATGTCTCCCTTCATCACTGATAATCGCTCTAGGGATGCCAAATCTAGAAAATATGTTTTTATGCAAAAACTTTTGGACCGTTTTGGCATCATTCTTTTGAGTTGCGATTGCTTCTACCCATTTGGAGACATAATCCACTGCTAGGAGGATGTAAAGATTTCCACATGAAGATGGAAAAGGTCCCATAAAATCAATCCCTCAAACGTCGAAGATCTCGACTTCTAGGATATTCTGCAGTGGCATCTCGTTTCTCCTCGAGATGTTACCTGTCCGCTGGCACCTGTCACAGTTCTTGTAAAAGTCCTGTGCATCCTTATACAATGTCGGCCAGTAAAACCCTGACTGCAGCACCTTGGCAGCAGTTTTATTGCCTCCTAAGTGCCCTCCATATTGTGAAGCATGACAGTGATGGAGAATGTCTTCTTGCTCGTCTTGTGGTATACATCTCCTTATAACCTGATCTGCGCACATTTTGAAAAGAAGAGGTTCGTCCCAATAATAATGGTTAACATCATTTTGAAACCTCTTCCTGGCTTGATAAGTAAGATCAGCAGGTAATATTCCGCTAACTATAAAATTAACGAAATCAGCATACCAGGGAAGGTTAGAAGACTTACCTGCCGCCATGGCTGTCGCGACAGCGATTGCGGCAGCGAAGAGCTGCTCATCTGGGAAGGTCTCCAGTATGTGTGTATCATCAATGGGTAGACTCTATCCCGTTTCCAACCTCGACAAGTGATCTGCCACCTGATTTTCTGTCCCCTTTTTGTCCTTGATCTCAAGGTCAAACTCTTGTAATAGCAAGATCCATCGTATCAACCTAGGCTTGGCATCCTTCTTCGCAAACAAATATTTGAGGGCAGAATGGTCGGTGTGCACTATTACCTTCGTCCCGAGTATGTAAGAACGAAACTTGTCGATGGAGAACACCACAGCTAACAGCTCCTTTTCTGTGGTGGTGTAGTTCACTTGGGCGTCATTTAATGTTTTACTTGCATAATATATGACACGAAACAGCCTGTCCTTACGCTGCCCAAGTGCTGCCCCGACAGCATAGTCACTAGCATCACACATAATCTCAAACGGTTGCGTCCAATCTGGTGGCTGTACTATGGGGGCTGTCACTAGCTTTTCCTTCAGAACCTTGAATGCTTCAGTACATTCTTCATTAAAGTCAAAGGGTCGGTTCTGCTCTAAGAGATGACATAGGGGCTTCATGATTTTTGAGAAATTGGCAATGAATCTCCTATAAAAACCAGCATGCCCTAGAAAACTCCTAATGCCCTTGACAGTGGTTGGCGGCGGCAGCTTCTCAATTACCTCTATTTTGGCCCTGTTGACTTCTATCCCACGGCAGCTAATCTTATGGCCTAGGACTATCCCTTCATCCACCATAAAGTGGCATTTTTCCCAATTTAAAACCAAGTTTGCTTTTTCGCATCTTTCTAGCACCTTTTGTAAATTGCCTAAGCAACTCTCAAAATCGTCTCCAAAGACGGAAAAGTCATCCATAAAAATTTCCAGGAAGTCCTCTACCATGTCTGAGAATATAGCCATCATGCACCTTTGGAAGGTGGCAGGTGCGTTACAGAGTCCAAACGGCATCCTCCTAAATGCGTATGTACCGTAGGGGCATGTGAAAGTCGTTTTCTCTTGATCTTCTGGTGCAATGGCAATTTGGTTATAACCTGAATAACCATCAAGAAAACAATAGTAAGGTTTACCCGCTAATCTATCAAGCATTTGATCAATAAAGGGTAGAGGAAAGTGGTCCTTTCGGGTAGCTTTGTTAAGCTTCCGATAGTCCATACAAACCCTCCAACCGGTCACAGTCCTGGTTGGGATTAACTCATTGTTTTCGTTGGTTATCACAGTCATGCCTCCTTTCTTGGGAACACATTGCACCGGGCTTACCCATTTGCTATCGGAGATGGCGTAGATAATACCAGCATCTAACCATTTAATTATCTCTTTACGCACGACCTCCTTCATTGCTAGGTTTAACCGCCTTTGGGCATCAATAGTCGGCTTATGATCGTCCTCTAGGAGGATTTTGTGCATACAGATTGCCGGACTAATGCCCTGAATGTCTGCTATCGTCCATCCTATTGCCCTCTTGTGCTGTCGTAACATGTCAATTAGCTGTCGTTCCTGCTCCTGCGGCAGCTTAGCAGAGATGATTACAGGCAGTGTGTTATCACAACCGAGATAAGCATATTTAAGCTGCCCTGGCAGGGGCTTAAGTTCTAAGACAGGGGGTACAACAGTAGATGGTTTTTGGATTAAATGGTTATCCGAAGTGTAATTCAAGGGTTCGAATAACTTACCTGGACGATGGTCTAACCAATTTACCTCCTCTTGACCTTCAGTGTCGGATGTATCGGAGTTAGAGGAGTAGCTGTCGTCGGTGCTGTCGTCGTCACTGTCGTGACAGGTCTGTAAGTGGTTGTCGCAGCAGTATCCAAATTGTATATCACGGCAGCCCGACCTGATGCAGGGTTGATCAAAGGTCACCTCAATGATGGCCTTGCATTCCTCGTCCACATCAGCATGTTTCATTGCTTGGAGAACATTCAGGTTGATTTCTTGATCGTTCACGCGCATAGTGAGTTCTCCTTTCTCCACATCAATCAATGATCTTCCCGTGGCTAAGAAGGGTCGCCCAAGGATGACTGGTGCGTTCTCATCTGCCTCACAATCCAAAATAAGAAAGTCAGCAGGAAAAATAAGCTTATCCACTCTTACCAGAATATCTTCAATTTTTCCCTCGGGGTGAACGTAAGAGCGGTCGGCTAGCTGTAGGGTAACTGTCGTGGGCCGTGCCTTGCCAATACCTAGTTTCTGAAAAACAGATTTGGGCATTAGATTAACACTAGCACCAAGATCACATAATGCCTTACCCACAAATCTGTCGCCGATTACACAAGGTATGAGGAAGCTCCCTGGATCCTTCTTTTTCTGGGGTGGTTGCCGATGAAGAATACTCATGCAACCTTCTTGCATCCTTACCGTTTCAAATTCCCCAAGTTTAGATTTTTTCGACATAACATCTTTGAGAAATTTTGCATAACCGGGCATCTCCCTAACAGCATCTAACAACGGAATATTAATATGAACCTGTTTAAAAATATCATAAATCTTTTTAAGCTGAGATTCATGCTTAGCTTGCTGTATCCGTTGTGGAAAAGGTGGTGGAGGACGGTAATCAGCAATGCATCCTTCCCACTGCATGCGAATCTGAGGACGGTATTCGTCTTTCTTCTCCTCTGTCGCTTCTGCTGTCGTGACAGGCTCATCGGCAGCAGTCTGTTTATCACCTGTCGGGGCAGCTTCCTCGGCAGGTTTATCCAAGGCAGGTTCCTCAGCTTCTTTTTCCGGCCCTGGTAACTTTTTCCCACTCCTTGTAGTAATCGCCTTACACTGCTCATGTGGGGGTGGTCTAGCATTTTCAGTATTACTAGGGAAACCTCCATTCTGCCTTGGCTTAATATGCTGCGACACTTGACCCATTTGTGTCTCAAGAGATTTCAAGGTAGCCTCATGGTTTGTCATTCTCATCTTAGTTTCATCCATGAAGTTTTCCGTCTTCTTGACAAACTGATTAATATTCTCCATATACGTACCAGTCTGAGACATAAAGGTGGCCAGAGTCTGCTCCAATATACTACCCGTGGCAGGTGGTGGCTGCTGTTGCTGCTGAGGCGGCAGGTTCTGCGGCAGGTTCTGCTGTGACAGTTGCTGCGGCTGCTGTCTCGTTAGCAATCTGGGACCCCCTTGATTCTGATTATAAGCTTGCGGATTCAGAGCATTGTTAGGATTACTCCAGGAAAATTTGGGATCCTTCCTCCAATTAGGGTTGTAGTTGTTGGAATTATAGTTCGGTTTGTAATTTCCAACATATTTTCCCTCTTCTATGTTTATTGGGCACTCTTCCCTACTATGATTTCCCTCACAAGTAGCACAAACTTCCTCGACAGCAAAACCTTGTAATTCATCATCATTCAATAACTTTTTCATTGCTTTAGTAAGGAATGCTACCTGCGATTTCATGGTGTTGTCGGCCTCGTAGTCCTTGACAGCAAGTACCCGTTTACCTCCTCTTCTAGTGGTTGGAAACTGCTCCTCATTCTTAGCCAGATGTTTCAAAACTTGCAGGGCCTCGTCCGGATCTTTATCCAATAATAGTCCATTTGCTGCAGAATCAATTCGAATGCGAGTTTGTAAGTTAGCAACATTATAAAACTTAGTTACCTGATTCCAGACAGGGAATCCATGCATTGGGCAGTTTCGAAGAAGAGTTGTGAATCTGTCCCAGGCCTCGTGCATTGGCTCGTCATCTTCCTGTTGAAAAGTAGCAATTTCATTACGTAATCGCTCAGCTAAATGTGAAGGATTAAAACGAGATAAGAATTCACGAGTTAGATCTGCCCAAGTCATAATAGAACCCGGTGTGAGTTTATTCCACCAAGTTTTAGCTCTGTCCCTCAATGAATGGGGAAATAACCGAAGCCTCAGTATCTCCGGACTGACTCCTGGTAGTCTAAACGAACCACAGATCTCCTGGAACGTTTTGAGATGTTCCCTAGCATCTTCTGTCGCCGATCCACCAAACTGTCCGGCATTGTTGATCATACTAAACATGACAGGTTTAAGTTCGAAATTGTCAACATCAATATTCGGCAGCGTGGTCTCCAGCTCTACATGATCGTTCAGCATGTAGTCTCGACATGACCGTCGTCCATCTGCCCTCGGCGGGTCGCCGACAGGCGGTACATCTTCACCGACAGGCTGATTACGGGCCATCTGCTCTAGCTGTTCTTCAAGGTATTCGTTTCGGTCTAAGAGGTGGCGAATCTGTTTCTTAAGATTAAAGGAACATTCGATCTCCGGATCTAATTTATACTCAGGATCTTCACCTCTTTTCGATCTGCGCATAAACAGGAAAACCTTGTGAAAAGCAAGAGTTTAAAACACAAAAGAAAAATTAAAGAAAATAGAAAAACAAAAACAAAAACGAAAATAAAAACAAAAAGTGCAAGGAAAGAAAGGTGTAGTTATGTTGCCAATCCCCGGCAACGGCGCCAAAAACTTGTTGCGTGTAAAATAGACTATCGCAATTTGTAGTGCAAGTGTACACGACGCAAGTAGTAAAGTGATACGAAGTATCGGATATCGTCTCCACAGGGATTGGGCTAATGACTTCACCTTATTTCACTGCACGAAGTAAAAGAAATATTTATGAGAGTTGTCACGAATAATAAAGTAAAAACGTAAATAAAAGGATTGACAAATCAAGATAGAGAGAATGGACTGGTATTGAATTGCTCAGTAGTGCAGGTATTGAATTGCTTAGGATCTCCAGTTCTGTCGTTGCGCCCGTCGCCGACAGCACCTGTCGCGGCGGCTGTCCGTTAGCTGTCGCGGCAGCGAATACTAACTCCGTACTTCAAGCTTGGCAAGAATCCTAGATCTGCCTTGCCCTATCCCTAGGCACAAGTCTGTCGATGATCACGTCTTTGATGATACCTCCTGGCGTGAATCGAAGGATGAACACTGATGTGTATGAATTATTCCTTAGCCACTTAACCTCGCCTTATCCCTAAGCACGAGATGGTTCAACTATAAACTAGAGAACACGCTTTTATCTCTTTCGTATACTTAACTCTCCCGATGCTAAGTAAATAGATAACCTCACAATGCTCTCCCGATGCTCTTGCAAGATATTAAAACCAAGATAAAAGAACTTGAAGTTTATTTTATTGAACTTGAAAAATCCTAAAACAAAGCAACCCTTGCAACTACTTTACAAAACAACCCGTAGCCCTAGGGGGAATTTAGAACATGTCGGTGACGGGTAGACAGCAGGGTTTCGGTTTTGGTTATGGGGTAGTCGGTTATGCCCTAGGGTTAATCTATGCCCTTTATATAAGCTTTGGGCTCAAGTTATCTAAGGTAACAAGGATTACAACTTTAATTAAAAGTAAGATTCTAATAAAGACTAAATCTCTAAAAGTTTCCTACTTTCCAGCCGCATCCCTATTTTGTGGGAATTCCTTTCCTTGAGCTTTGGCTTGACATATCTTTTGATCCGGGGCTTGGAAAATTATTTGGCTTCCACACGACAGACGAGCAGATTTTTCTCTATCTATCGAGGTCCACTTGACTTTTCCTCTTCATAAACCTGCTGTCACCATGCTGTCACGACAGGTCCATGACAGGTTCGTCTTCTTCAGCTGCTTGTCCAGTTTAGCTCTTCTGCTTATCTGCCCTGCGCCTGCCTTCGACATCTACTGTGACAGATACCTGCAAAAATAGCCATCTTTCAGTAGAATCCGTGCCTTTTATATAATTGTGATGTTTTATTGAAAACTAACCTAAATGTGATGCAATGATGCTTGAATACAACAGAAATATGGGTTAAAAGGGTATAAATAATAGAACTTTTATACACTCAACAATACCTTACTAAATTAATGTATCAAAGTTGAACTCTCAGTGAACTTACAATCTGTGCGTAATGAACCACCCTGAACTCCTTAATCCAACTCTTGAAATCTAAATCTCCGGCTTTAGACTCATCTCCAAAGATTCGGGTGATCAAATAAAGAATTGTGTTACCTTCTGGTGTAATGCTTCATTGAAATATCGAATCGTAATTTGAGCTTACTGTTTCCTAGTTCATCATGACAGTGTTAAGCTTTCCATATACTTGCTTGTGCTTCTAGCATCCCTTGGTAGTCGTATTACTGAGCTTTTCGAAGCTCACGTTGTTTTTACCATTACAGGTTAAAAGATCGACCATGTTGCAGCAATCAACGTCGGTATGGGAGTTTCTTCGGCTTTGCTTGCGGAATACGGTACCTGAGTAATTAGGGGGCATGTATGTCTCGTCTTATTTCATATTGAGTCTGAAACGTGCGTTGGTAACTTGTATTACAATTTTTTTCTTATCGTCTAAATGATTTCTGAAATTGTATGTTAATTTTTAAACTTGATTTATGGTTTCAAATGGTTTGAAAATTTGTTTTACATGAAATTTGAATGTGGGTTGCTCCGGTGACCCTAATGTGACTTCCTATGATCCGTGCTAACGTATAGGCGGGTCTAAGGTGTTACATTTAGTGGTATAAGAGCTTAGAGTTGCATTATTCTGGGTAGATCGGCCAATCGTCTATCATAGGGTGTCCGGTCTATGCATGCCCCTAGCATAATCGAACTCGTCCGAGCCGAAACTCCGATGTCGAATCCCTTTTTCTGAAATAAGTGAATCTAAGTATTTTTCCTTACATAGCTCGATCTGTAATGGCAAGAAACGTCTATACCGTTCACATGTGTTTTGGATTAAATTGATGGATATAAATTTGGATAAAGAACCTAAGATGGTCTATGCATGTGAAATTGAATATTTGAATCGGATTAAGAATAAATGTTTGATCATGTGAGGTAACAGATATAAGATTTCATGTAATGCTATTCGGCGAAGATGATTATGTTTGAGATATCCTGAGGGAAGTTTGATAAAAGCGGTATTAATTTAAAAGAAAGACGCTTGTGAAAATGGCAAAAATGTAAAATTTGTGGTTCTAACCCCCTAAACTCGACCCAGAAGGAATGGGCCGAATATAGGAAGTAGCGATTGGAAACTTGTCCCTCAAGAAACAATTTAGGTTAAAATATTTTGTAATTCCAAAGAATCGATTAAATAAGTAAAACTCAACAAATATTCTGATTAAAATAAAACCCAATCTTTTAAACGATGTTCTGATAATTAATTAAAAATCCGAAAGTAACTTCATAGATGCATGCATTTAATAAAACCCAAATTAAAACAGTTCCAATGTCCATATTACACAAATATCCCAAACAATACTAAAATAATAATTCTGAGATAACAGAAAGGTTCGTACTGAATAATAATTTATCTGAATAAACAAAGGATGCTCCAAGTACCAATCGCCTAAAAAGTCTGAGATATCTGAAAAGTAAAAACTAAGGAGTGTAAGCTAAATAGCTTAGTGTGTCTCTAAAGTGCAACCGAAAACAAAACACAACAAAATAGTATTTTATTTTCTGATAAAAGACTTTTCTGAAAATACAACAAAACCAGATCATGATATGATGTCTGATGCACATGAATCATAGTACCCATCTCCAATAGACCGAAAAGTAAGGTTCCCCAGAACCTACTTTCTCCATCATCACCATCCGAAGTGGAACTCAGCCCGAAGGGTGGAACCACTGATCTAAAGCGGAATTTAGCCCGAAGAGTGAAACCACTGAACTTCCCCGAACAAATCCAAAACCATATACCCACAATGATATGATGCAGATTTTAAAATTCGAGTCTGATCCGAAACTTGAATCATGAAAATTCAAGTTGCACAATACTATAAATCCGATGTTTTACGATTCTGAAAATCTGATATTTCACAATTTGGTAAGTCTGATTTCTCATTTAAATCATAGTATGACATGTTATGCATGATTTCTGAAAACACTCACCCAATCACAACAGAGTATGCACACAAAATGTACAAAACATTTACTTATATTAATACAAGAAGAAGCACATAAAATTTATAGCACATAAAGAATCACACAAGTTTATAAAACAGGAAGAGACACACCTTTAAGCAATAAAAGCTCTAAACCGAGAAAAGCGTGTCTTACGCCCTGATCTAGCTGAATCAGAACATACGAATGTATGAACACTATATTAGTATTTATTACTAACATTAAGCCACCGACTAAAACACTAAGAACTAAACTGAAGATATACTCACGTGAAGATCTTGGAGAACGTGTACGGTCGATCTATACAACTGGAGGTAACTCGTCGACCTCGAAGACGTTATCACCTGAACACAGGAATATTCCGAATCAGATTATGAAATTCACATCTTATCAGATTTTATGAATAATTAAATGAAATTAGCAGAACGAATCTTTCGGATTTGAATTTGATAAAACGGGCAACGGATACGGACTCAGGACGTCGAGACAGGTCAAAGTGAACATTTTCTGAAAAAAGTCAACTCTAGTCAAAGTCAACCATGGTCAAAGTCAACTGTCCAAAGTCAACAGTCAATATTGACTTAACTGATCAAAGTCAAATGGTCAACCTAGCCATTACCGGTCAAAGTCAAACTGGTCCAACGCCAAACGATCAAACGGGTCCAAGGTCAAACGGTCAAAGTCCATGAATCCAAATTGGCTCGGTCAACTCCTGGTCAAACTATTCAAGTCCAGGTCAAAACCAATTCAGGTCAACAGTTCGAGTTGGTCAATTGTCAACACATTAGTTCAGTTCGGTCTGATCTGAGCACACTAATTCGGTTCAGTCAACATATGGTTTGGTTCGGTTTGCCGGTTCAATTTACTGGTTTGGGTTACTCATAGATCTGGGCTCACATAACACTTATTCACATGGGCCTCACCATCCAACAAACTTTAAAAACCCACAACTCATACTCACAACACAACCACCCACACGGGCCAATCACCAAGCCTAAACCACATACCCACACTCACAAAGCCCAGCAAACCCATCGTCCACTCATCCTCACTACAGACCAGAAATTAGGGACTCCTAAAACACAAGTCGGCAGTGGCTATGGATGCACAAATGGTGACGGTCTATAACACGGGGGCAGCTACGTAACAACGCAACAACAACAAACGACGACACGAATTCGAAATAGCAACGACGGCATCAAGGACGGCGGAGGCAGATCTAAATAAAGACAACGGCTCACCGACAACTCAAAGCACAACTCCGATGGTCATTACCGACAAGAAACAAGGGAAAAATAGTCAACAACAATCCATACACACAAAACCCATAAGCAAAAACGAAATGGGAAGTTAAACGGCAGCTTACCAACTCTGAATCTGAAAAAAAGAAGCAGAGCCGACGGCGGTGCAAGGAAACCGAAAGGTTTTTGTGCGATTCCTGTGAAACGGACAGTGACGCAAAACTAGAATCGAACAAGTTTAGACCGTTTCCGAGAAACTTCTCGTTAGTGAGGGTGAACAAGGGGGAAGGCCGAACAATTTCTCTCCTTTCTTTCGCTAACGATGGCCAACACGGCTAATTTGATGGTTAGGCTTTGCTCGCGAACCGATGAAGAACATGGTTGTACCGACGGTGCACGACACGACCATGAACGATGGCTGATCGGAGCTTTGCCGGAACCAAAGATGGTGAGGGGAAAAAGGTTTAGTTTTAGGGGTAATTTGGGAGAGGGTTGCGGCTGCTAAAATAAAATGAGCTACAGGGTCGACAAAAGCACAAACAATAGGGTTTACAACTTAAAGCTTGGGTAAATTACAAGAAAAGGGTCCCAACTTATCTGATTTTACATACTAACCCCAAAAGTTCTTATTTATTTCAAATTAATCTCTGAATTTTGAATTTCCTCCAATTAAATCCATAATTCAAGTTAGGGTTTCAAGATTAAAATTCCCAAATTTTATGGTTTTTAAAACTAGAGATTTCAAAATTCAGAATTTTCCAAATCGGGGAAAATTCGGGGTGTTACAACTCTCCATCCCTGAATAGAAATTTCGTCCTTGAAAATTTTCAAACTTGACAACAAATACCCAAAACTTACCGGCATAAGCTTATATTTTCTCATTCTGAATTCGTAATCCATCATAAACATAATTATGATCTGAACATATCTAATTGTACCTACTATGAAATCATGCATATCATCATATCCAACGCGATCTCTGGTTGTATTTATTGAACCTGGACGTCTAATCTCAGATCTATCACCTTGAGCAGGTCTACCTCTACTAACTGTACCAGAAGCAGCTGATCTAATCTGCCATCTACCTCGGTAAGGTGCCTGAACTAACGCATGACTCTGAATCTATACAGATGAACTAGAAGGTGCACGTGGACAATTCTTTAAGTAAAAAATCCTGAGAACCACATCTGAAACAAATTATGTTCAACAATTTGCATTCTCCGTTATACTTCTTATTGCAAAAACCACATACAGAAATGGGCCGACGAACTTTTGAACTACCCACGATGTCAGACGAAATTTTCGGTATTGCAGGTCTCACATTCCAATAACTATAAGGAGCGAAATCATCTCTAGGCACTTTTCCAGACATGTTGACAAAACTTGATTGTACCGACGTGTCCGATTGCTTTCCAACTTGATCAGAATTTTGAAATTCCTCCTTTTCCATTAGTGCAATTATCTTTCAGAAGTCTTAGCTCGACTAACCAGGTCGTTGAACACCTTATCCTTTTGTGTAACAACATCTTTTCAGATCGGTAGACAAACCTCTTCAAAGCCAATCACACTTATCTTTCCCAACCATAACTGACCCAGGAACATATTTTAACAACCTCATAAACTCTATCTCATAATCACTAACTGACATTGTTCTGTTTCAGATTTATAAAATCATCTCGACGTATCACAAGGTACTCCGCTCTCACATATCAATTCTCATTATGATATATCTCAATCAAATTTTTTGTCTAATTACCATAAGACGAATGATCATAATCAGAAGCAACATCACGACAACAACCTAACACAACACAAGAACTCATACACGGTGGCTTAGTAACTATCTACAGAAGATAATAACCTATATTCAGATTCGATACTAAAGTCTCGAATTTAAGAACACGTTGAAGACGTTGAAGCCAAAATCACAGAATATCATTGTATATTTTTCAGAAAATCCCCATTTATCTCAATATTTTCGATGCATGCAAAAGTCGAAAACATTTTAAAAACAACTTTTGTGAGCCTCACAGTCCAAAGGTTGAACCTAGGCTCTGATACCACTAAATGTAACCCCCTAAACTCGACCCAGAAGGAATGGGCTGAATTTAGGAAGTAGCGATTGGAAACTTGTCCCCCAAGAAACAATTTAGATTAAAATATTTTGTAATTGCAAAGAATCGATTAAATAAGTAAAACTCAACAAATATTCCGATTAAAATAAAACTCAATCTTTTAAACAATGTTCTGATAATTAATTAAAAATTTGAAAGTAACTTCATAGATGCATGCATTTAATAAAACCCAAATTAAAACAGTTCCAATGTCCATATTACACAAATATCCCAAACAATACAATAATAATAATTCTGAGATAACAGAAAGATTCGTACTGAATAATAATTTATCTGAATAAACAAGAGATGCTCCAAGTACCAATCGCCTAAAAAGTCTGAGATATCTGAAAAGTAAAAACTAAGGAGTGTAAGCTAAAGAGCTTAGTGTGTCTCTAAAGTGCAACCGAAAACAAAACAAAACAAAATAGTATTTTATTTTCTGATAAAAGACTTTTCTGAAACCACAACAAAACAGGATCATGATATGATGTCTGATGCACATGAATCTTAGTACCCATCTCCAATACACCGAAAAGTAAGGTTCCCCAGAACCTACTTTCTCCATCGTCACCATCCAAAGTGGAACTCAGCCCGAAGGGTGGAACCACTGATCTAAAGCGGAATTTAGCCCGAAGAGTGAAACCACTGAACTTCCCCGAACAAATCCCAAACCATATACCCACAATGATATGATGCAGATTTTAAAATTCGAGTATGATCCGAAACTTGAATCATGAAAATTCAAGTTGCACAATACTATAAATCCGATGTTTTACGATTCTAAAAATCTGATATTTCACAATTTGGTAAGTCTGATTTCTCATTTAAATCATAGTATGACATGTTATGCATGATTTCTAAAAACACTCACCCAATCACAACAGAGTATGCACACAAAATGTACAAAATATTTACTTATATTAATACCAGAAGAAGCACATAAAATTTATAGCACAGAAAGAAACACACAAGTTTATAAAACAGGAAGAGACACACCTTTAAGCAACAAAAGCTCTAAACCGAGAAAAGCGCGTCTTATGTCCAGATCTAGCTGAATCAGAACCTACGAAGGTATACTCACGTGAAGATCTTGGAGAATATGTACGATCGATCTGTACAACTGGAGGTAACTCGTCGACCTCGAAGACGTTATCACCTGAACACAAGAATATTCCGAATCAGATTATGAAATTCACAACTTACCATATTTTATGAATAATTAATTGAAATTAGCAGAACGGAGCTTTCGAATTTGAATTTGATAAAACGGGCAACGGATACGGACTCAGGACGTCGAGACAGATCAAGGTGAACATTTTCTGAAAAAAATGTCAACTCTAGTCAAAGTCAACCTTGGTCAAAGTCAAAGTCAACTTTCCAAAGTCAACAGTCAATATTGACTTAACTGATCAAAGTCAAATGGTCAACCTAGCCATTACTGGTCAAAGTCAAACTGGTCCAAGGTCAAACGGATCCAAGGTCAAAAGTAAAAGTCCATGAATCCAAATTGGCTCGGTCAACTCCCGGTCAAACTGTTCAAGTCAAGGTCAAAACCAATTCAGGTCAACGGTTCGAGTTGGTCAATTGTCAACACATTAGTTCGGTTCGGTTTGATCTGAGCACACTAATCCAGTTCAGTCAACATATGGTTTGGTTCGGTTTGCCGATTCAATTTACTGGTTTGGGTTACTCATAGATCTGGGCTCACATAACACTTATTCACATGGGCCTCACCATCCAACAAACTTTAAAAACCCACAACTCATACTCACAACACAACCACCCACACGGGCCAATCACCAAGCCCAAACCACATACCCACACTCACAAAGCCCAGCAAACCCATCGTCCACTCATCCTCACTACAGACCAGAAATTAGGGTCTCCTAAAACACAAGCCGGCGGTGGCTATGGATGCATAAATGGTGACGGTCCATAACACGGGGGCGGCGATATAAAAAACACGGCAACGAAGAACGACGACACAAATACGAAACAACAACGACGGCATCAAGGACGGCGGCGGCAGATTTAAATCAAGACAACAGCTCACCAGCAACTCAAAGCACAACTCCGATGGTCATTACCGGCCAGAAACAAGGGAAAAAGAGCCAACAACAATCCATACACACAAAACCCATAAGCAAAAACGAAATGGGAAGTTAAACGATGACTTACCAGCTCCGAATCTGAAAAAGAGAAGCAAAGCCGATGGCGGTGCAAGGAAACCGAAAGGTTTTCGTGCGATTCCGGTGAAACGGACGGTGACGCAAAACTAGAACCGAACAGGTTTAGACCGTTTCCGAGCAACTTCTCGTCCGTGAGGGTGAACAAGGGGGAAGGCCGAACGGTTTCTCTCCTTTCTTTCGCTAACGATGGCCAACACGGCTAATTTGATTGGTTGGCTTTGCTCGCGAACCGATGAAGAACAAGGTTGTACCGACGGTGCACGACACGGCCACGAACGATGGCTGGTCGGAGCTTTGCCGGAACCAAAGATGGTGAGGCGAAAAAGGTTTAGTTTTAGGGGTAATTTGGGAGAGGGTTGCGGCTGCTAAAACAAAATGAGCTACAGGGTCGACAAAAGCACAAACAATAGCGTTTACATCTTAAAGCTTGGGTAAATTACAAGAAAAGGGTCCCAACTTATCTGATTTTACATACTAACCCCAAAAGTTCTGATTTATTTCATAGTAATCTCTAAATTTTGAATTTCCCCTAATTAAATCCATAATTCAAATTAGGGTTTCAAGATTAAATTTTCCAAATTTTAGGGTTTTTAAAACTAGAGATTTTAAAATTCAAAATTTTTCAAATTAGAGAAAATTCGGGGTGTTACAGTGGTGACTCTGTTATACACGAAGGTGACAATTGTATGGAAAAAATACGCTAAAAGTATGTGATGTCTGTTTAAAACCTTGGTTATGTCTGATAATTGTGAAAGATAATAGAAGAATAGATCTAAAGAAATACAGATTGTTTGCTTCGTAACTCTAAATTACAAGTCTTGTAATACTTTTTGTCTTATTTTTAATAAAGGAAAGATTTTTTTATTAATTGATGATACATGAAACTCATACATTGACTATTACAATCATATGCAACTTTATTTTAATATTAGTTTATTCAAATCAGATCAGATCTATAATAGAATAATAATCTGGGTTAGCTTGATATGAATTATTATCCGATGGAATAAGATATCATAATTTCAAATCCACGTATAAAATCTCAAAGGGGGAAATGCAGACAATCAAGATCAAATAGCCATTAGCTTTTTATATGAAAGATTATTCATAGTAGGAGCCTAAGAGCAATTAGAGATATAAATGAATAGAGCGTTAGAGTTATTAGGGATATAAATGAATGGAGCGTTCTACGAATTGTTCGTGAATTATTCATACAATGTTTATTCATAAACGTTTATTAAGTTAAATAAATGAGTATGAACAAATTTTTTTTATGTTCGTTTAATAAATGAACGAACACGAGCATATGTGAGTTCGGTTGATTTATGTTCACAACTAGTTGTGTAATTTCACCATTGGTGAACATATAAACGAACATGTTCGTGAATTAGCACAAAAAACACAAACACCTTTAAAAATGAAAAACGAATACGAACATAATATTAAAAATTTAACCGAATATAAACAAAACTTTGTTCATTTAAGCTAATTTCATTTACGAGCTTAAGAGGCATTATTATAATGAGTCACCAACCCTACGTTATCCTTGGAAACATAAACAAAACTTTATTCATTTAAGCTCAGTTCATTTACGGCCTTAAGATGTATTATTACAATGAGTCGCTCGTAAAGGATATAAATTATAATAATCAAATAGTCATTAATTGTAGAAATGATGGAAATTTAATGGAAAATTTTAAGGAAAGGCGGACTAATATACGGCTAAGAAACAGCGTTACAGGAAATATTATAAGATAAATAACAAAGTCGGTAAAGCACTACCGGATATGTTGACATAATATAATGTATCCGGTAGAAAACATGAAGAAATATTAAAAAAATTTGGTAACCGGCAAACTTAAGTTATCGGTAGGTATCGATACAAACATAACAAAATAGGTAAAATTACTTATTTTGTTGGTAAGAGTATCAACATATTAGGTAGCGACTATTATATTATTAAAGTTTAAGCTGATGGGGCCTTGGAAATCCGACGATAACAAAATAGGTAAAATTACTTATTTTGTTGATAAGAGTATCAACATATTAGGTAGCGCCTATTATGTTATTAAAGTTTAAGCTGATAGGGCCTTGGAAATCCGACGATAACAAAATAGGTAAATTACTTATTTTGTTGATAAGAGTATCAACATATTAGGTAGAGTCTATTATGTTATTAAAGTTTAAGCTGATGGGGCCTTGTAAATTATCTATACTTTTTGAGTAAATTACTTATTCTGTTGATACTTTTGAGTGAATTATTTATTTTGTTGATACTTTCGAAAATATCTATACTTTTTTAAAAGTATAGATACTTTTTTAAAAAGTAATATAACCGGTTGCAATGTGGCTCGAAAGTATCTATACTTTTTTAAAAAGCATTGTAACCGGTTGCATAAGAGAGTGATTAAGGGATGACAAAACTAAAATTAATAGTAATAATTAAAGTTTTGGACAATAAAATCTTTAAATAATTATACTTTAATCTTGAATTATTAAATTACCATATCAACTACATTTGTTTTTTTTTTCAATATACTGAACTTACAAGTTGAGAGGTGGTTATATTTTAACATTTCAAATCTCGAGGGAAAAATATGATATATATCACTTATTGACTTATCTTAGTAGTTTAATTGATTTGGGACCGGCTGGAAACAATATGATTATTATATTGATGCTAATAAAAATAGGATAAATGATCTATTTGGCAACCTAATTGTACTTTTGTTTTGGTGAACCAATTAAATTTTTTGACAAAATGATAATTAAAATTATGTTTTGTTTTTATTTTAATATTTCAACGTTAAAAATTAATAACAAAACTGACGTAACATTTAAAAAAAATCATTTTCTCTTCACCAGTAACGTAAAGTAAGATAAAATCAGTGGGTGTTATTTTACAAAAATAATAATTAAATAACCAAAACAGATACATAAAATCGATACACAAAATAGATGAGATATTAAATACACAATTTTTAAGTGTTAAAAAGATTATCTGACTTGGGATAAAGATTGTGAGCGATTATATAATAGACATGCACTCTAAAAAATATTCATTCAAAACAACACTTGTATATTAATCTATTAGCTAAGCCATAAAGTCAAAATGATTGTTAAAATAATAAAAGATTATAAAAAATAAATGATTATAAAAATAAAACTTTCCGTTTTATTGTTTTAAAAAGCAAAAATATTAACTATATTTAAAAATTCATTTATTTTAATAGTCTAAAGGTGATTATAAGATAATATTTGTTTATATATTTTCTTAACATTTGACAATGCACATACTTTATAAACAGAACAGTTGAACTCGAATCTCTTAGAATCAACATCATCCGTTTTTTTACTGAGACCACTTGTTGAATTTAAAAAACCCATTTATTTAAAACATAATCATTAGTGTTTTTGCATCATACGAGAGTTTTTAAAAATTATATACCAAAGCACATGTGAACGGGGATCCTTCAACTTTCATCAATAGTGAATAAAAAGCTAGTTTCAGACAAATCAAGATATAAAAGATATTGCTTGTTTTTTAAAATAAAATTTTAGTTTAATATTTTTAAAATATATAAATATCTGAAAACATAAAACACTTTTTTAAACGGAGCAGAGGCAGGTGTGGATATCACATAATTATACTCGCCTAAGATTTTCATATTCAACCCTAACTCCACACCTACCTACGTGTGTACATTTCCAAATCTAACCCACCCACTACTTAGTTGGGTAACCACAATCTAGCTCATACCCGTCCATGCCCGTCAAATTTGTCAGGCAAACAACCACTAACATCAAACAAAACAAAAATAATATTTTATCAGGCTAAATTAATTGTGTAGGGAATTTATACCATAGGATTCAGGAAAATTACAAGGCAGACCGCTTCAGAATCCTAGGGATATAAAATTACAAGGCGGGTGGATTAGGTCTTAAATCCATCCCCTACCTACTACCCACAACGAGTATGACTTTTGACATTCATGCCCGACCACTACGTGCCAAACTCATACCAATACCTACCCCAACTAGTGCAGTGTGATGAAGAATCCACAAAATCGTACATGTCTGTCATTCCTGTGCACCATAAAATAGGTTAACTTACATACTTACAAAGGAAAAATTAAAGGATTGGTTCTACACTAGTGGTAAAATATGTAAGAAAAGTAAAATATTATTATATTCTCATGGGTTTGAGTCATGTTATACTCGTTTTTTATTCATGTAAAAGCAAAATATTGTTACACCTAAAATTTTCACTTTTTTACTCCCAAATCAAACACCTTTAAATCTCTTTCGAATTATTAATTAATGATCCTATTTTAACAATTTGTACAAAACACTTTTTTATTCTAATAAATTGTACACAGTCCATAATCTTTGAATGGTCTCGATTTACGAAATTATTTCGGAAAGTCTATCGTACGGTTGATACTATAACAACCAAGATTTCCGAGTTAATGAGTTAGAGTTGATTTGAGCCTTGGGCCTTAGTTCAAGTAGATTTCAAACCTTTTGGGCCTTGAGTGTTGGCCTTTGGGCTTAGATAATAAGCCAAGTTGTGAAGCTTTGGAAGATGAGGGACTTGAAGTGTGGTTCTCCCCAGTGGCGGAGTCAAGATTTTCATTTAGTGAGGTCAGAGTAGACTTTGAGGTACGGAGATTCCCATACCACTACAGTATAAATATTGTTGACCCCATACCCAAATAAATCAAGTGGGGTCAACTATAATATTTCCATGGAAAATTTTATACTAACTCCTCAAAAACTCATATAACTATTTGAAAATCTCATACCGCAACAAATCAAGTGGGGTCAATTGACCCCTAAACTAAATGTGGCTCCGCCATTAGTTATTCCATTTTTGGGTTGAACACTTTTAAACTTTGTCCCCTCTCCTACCAAAAGCCGCCCATAAAAAATCATCCTCCTTAACTTATCTTCTTTACCCAAAAACTTTCTTGCAAGAGCTCTAAAGAAAATTCAAGGTAAAGCTTCAAAATTTGTCTTTCAATCTTGACATCCCAGATTTGAGTTTTAGATATGTTAACCCCACCTCACGATCTACATTTCGAGGTAAGTATGATTGGATGTGGTGGTAAGAGGAGAAAATGAGTTTTAGTTGGGGGTTTTGAGTGGTAGGTGTTTTAGGACAAATTTCATGTTGCAAATTCGTTTAAAACATGTTTCTAATCATTTGAAAGTGTAACAAATCTGTTCTTACACTTGTTGATTAATTAAAGGTGTTGGGGAGCCATCCAATACCCAAGGCATAAAGAAGAATTGAAGAGGAGCTTGTGGGAGAAGGATTTTGGGATTTTGAGCAAGGTTCGTACATCTCCAACTCCAATGTGCTTCATGCTTTTCTTAAATTTGATTTCTTTGCATTGTTTATGTTTTGAGGTGTTATGGGTGTTTAAGCATGTTGACTTGGATATTCTTGATTTTGGGTGTCTATGACTATTAATATGTTTAAAGGGATATAAGTTGCCAATAATATACCTACTAAGTGATAGAAAGCATGAAAACAATTTGGGTGGTTCGATTGGGGAGTTTTTTTAGAGAAATTTGTGGCCAAACGTGGCATTTCTGGGTTACGGTA
Source organism: Hibiscus tridactylites (assembly GCA_958450335.1). NCBI lineage: Eukaryota > Viridiplantae > Streptophyta > Magnoliopsida > Malvales > Malvaceae > Hibiscus > Hibiscus tridactylites. The sequence goes on from OY288281.1 coordinate 55,458,022, forward strand.
ATGGTACATAGGGTGTCCGTGCCGGTACTCTGGGGTTTTAAAAAAATCCAGTAACCAAATTTGGTATCAGTACGGGGTTCAATATCGATAACCATGGTTGTGTACCGATACTCACTGGGTCGTACTGGTACCCCTGTAGCCACTGCCCAATTTGATTAATGAATCTAAAAAAGGCTATATGGGTATAAGATCAAACATGTTAAATATTAGGCTGAGCCTTTGGTTGAACTATGACTTTGGATGCCCTTATTATATGGCCTTTCCTTGTATTGTACGTATATGGGCCTTGTGAGCCTTTGATTGATTTTGTGAAGCATTTGTATAGGATCCGGTTACTCAAGAGTAGTACTCGACGGTTAGGAGTTTCCGAGTGCGAGATAATCGTTAATCGATGGCTACGTGTCTTCGAATACGAGATGCTGCTACTTGATGGCTATGTGTTTCCGATTATTTGTTGCTATGTGTTTCCGGTTATTTGTTGCCATCTACTTGATGGCTAGGTGTTTTTTTTGAGTAGATGACCCTTGTTATTACCCAATGACTAAGTGTTTCTGGGTATGTACCCAATGAAAGGAACTGATGTCGAGGTGGTCCAAGGTTTGATTACCACTATGGCGGTACTTGTCAACTCTTTTGCTTTTGTACCATATACTCATTGCCTATTGCATGCTTACTTTTATGAACATCGTGAATAATTGTAGAGTAAACATGTACCAATGAGCATTGTTAGCTCAGTGTGAGGATGTGTTATTTTTTCGTGCGTAGGTTGACAAGTCACTCTCTTGGAGGGAGCACATCGACGAGGATTTCCCAACCCTGAATCAACTCGAGTATCAATACCTTGATTTTAGTTCTTGGGCTATGTATCCATAGGACCTTATTGTAGATGGTCTGTAACTCTATTACTAACTTATTTTGATATACTATGTTTAATTCGTATGAAGCTCCTCTTATATTTTGATTTGAAACTTTGATGAGACGTTTATTTAAATGACTTGTTTTTAAATGATGGTTTATGGCTAAAGCGGGGGTTTTAAATTGAACGAAATTTTATGAGTCGGGTTAGAGGTAACCCGAATGTAGAGTCTCGGATTAGGTGGGATTAAGGTTTTATATTTAGTGGTATCAGAGCCTAGGTTTAGCCAGTTCTAGAAAATCTTTGGGGTTTATGGGAGTTGTCGTAAGGTTTCTAGTGGATACAACCCCCTAAGATTAAGTTTGTACTCTTTCAAGACTAGGAATTTGATGTGCTTCTTATGTTTTCCCTTGAATTTAGAAATTTTCTACGCCAGGTGGCGCAAATCGTGGTAACGATGGTTGTGAAGAGAGTCATGCACCTCTAGTGGACGATTATGAGGATGAGTATGTCCCAGATACAGGGGGGATGTTAGAGATGAGGATGCGGCGTATTTTCGAAATTTGAATGGCTTCCTTCATCGCCTTGTGAGGGCCTTACCTAAGCCATTTGAAGCACAATGACAGACTCTTGTAAAAAAGGATCCATCGATATGGGGTCAAGGATTTATGTGCCATGGGTGATTGCAACCCACACTACATGAAAACAGGTTTTTAGCGGCATTTTTTTCTCTATAGCGGCGTTTTTAAGCGTTGCAAGAAGTGTCGCAAGATCCAGCGCCGCAATTGTTAGCGGCGTTTGCGAACAAAAAACGCTGCAGAAGGTCAAGTTTTATAGTGGCGTTTGAAAACCAAAACGCCGCTAATGCTCTATCTTTAGTGGCGTTTGAAATTTAAAACGCCACTAATGTCTTTAGCGGCGTTTGTATTTCGAAACGACGCAAATGTTAAGTTATAGTGACGCTTTTCACCAAAACATCGCTAAATATGATTGGATTTGCGATATTTAGTGGCGTTTTTCTTTTTTACAAGTTAGCAACACAAAATAAAATAGATAAAGAAAGAAGAGGATCCAGTACAACATCTGATGAACACATGAAAACCGTTAATTTTGAAGATAAATACATTTTATGTTCCTACCCGAAGATAAATACAAATGTGGTGTAGTATGTTTAGACTCCAATTACCTCCTTGCAATAACCTGCATAAATACAAATGTGGTGTAGTCTGTTTAGACTCCAATTACCTCCTTGCAATAACCTGCAGAATGAACACAAATGCACCAAAAATCGGGAACCAAAGTTCGCCATTAAATCAACTTTCTATCATTAACTCATTAAACCATATAAAACAACGTATTTAGGGATAGAGACCAATCAAAACAATATTTGAATATATAGTAAATAAAAATGTGTGAAAGAAGAAATACAAGAATACCAAACAAATAGATCAATTGGAATATGTCTTAATAACAACATTTGACAATATAAAAGGTTGTCAACACTCAACAGAATTATGTATGTATTGTTCACTCTATAAAAAAGCACTTATTATAACTACTTACTGATGTAAAAGAAACAAAATGGACACACAGTATAAGGGCAAAATTTTGGTTTGAGTGTGAAAAAGCATGCAGCGCTGGGAACTACATGTTAGTTTGACATGTATAAATAAACGTTCTAGTTACTGTGAAGGAACAAGAAAATATCATACAACTCGTTCCATTGTCTGCTGATATCTCTATAATCTAGCTTTACACCTATGAGCTGATTCACCTTCAACACCTTCATGCATGGAAATAAACTTGTTCAGTAGTATAGAAGCAACTAGTTTCTTGTTGCTTTAAACTAAATGATGAGGAGAACTCGAGCATTCTGTACATCCTTCCCCGCTCGTAAATACACTACAGAAGAGCAACACCAAAAAATATGAAGGAATTCCTATTCCCGTGCATTTATCCAATCCCAAGGTAGTAATTTTGTTCCAACTAAAAGAGAGAAACTCCAGAACCCCCAATGTACCATTAAACTCTGGAACATAGGCCAAAGAAGAATAACCAGGCTCATCATAAGAGCTTTTAATTAGACCTGGCAAACTTACCCGAGACCCGAAACCCGAACCGAGACCCGATTTTGACCCGAACATTATGATCTGAAGCTTACCCAAAATCCGAAATAAACCGAACCGAACCGAATCGAAATGGACCCGAACCGAATAGACCCGAACTGAATGGACCCGAAACGAATGCTACGTGAACCGAAAGCTGAACCGAATATCAACCCGATTTTAACCCGAAAATTAAGGTAAAATAAATGAATAATTATTTTTAATATTATCTATTTTAACAATATAATAAATAATAAAATGAAGTATGTTTTATAATCTTTTTGTACTATACCATGGAAGAGACTGTTGCTCTTGTTAAAGTTGTGGTATAATAACATTTTATGTCATTTTACGTTTAAATATTAATTAAATAAAACTTTTGTCCTTGCTAATTTTTAAATTTAGAATTTTAATGTACTATTTTCTCTCTCAATATTTAATCTTAAGTCATAAATCCTAAACAATAAACTTTAAGCCATAGAAATTAATCTCATGAACCAATAACCTTAAACTAAACCATACACCCTAAATCATTAACACTAAGCCCTAAAAACCTAAACTGTTAACCTTTAAGCCATAGAAATTAATCTAAAATCAATAACCCTAAACCATTAACACTAAGGCCTAAACCATAAAATGAAATTAGAGACAATTTTTACAATATTACCATAAATAGCTAAAACTGGAATTAGAGACCATCTTGGCAATTCGAAAGTAGAGAAATTTTAGAGTTTGGTGACCAATTTTATAATTTCACCATAAAATATAGCATAAAACTGAAATTGTGGACTAAATTGACAATTTGGAAGTGGAGAAATTTGAGAGTCCAATGACCAATTTCATAATTATACCATATAAATAAATAGGGGTCAATTTGGCTAAAAATTAAATCTTAGAAATTAAAATGAACAAAAATATCATTATATTAAATTAATAGACTAAATTACAAAGATTAGTTAATTTTGACTAAAAGTAAATTTTTAGAGACTAAATATCACTACAGGGAGGAGATTTCTATATCCGAAGTCTAAACCGTGAGATACTTGTGACTAAATTAAATTAAACTAAACTTAAAGTTGAATATTAGTACTAAAATGTAACATTTTAAATGCAACATGACCTAAAAAGTAATTAATCTCTAGCTTAAAAAATTGGTGGCTTATTTCCCTCCAAAATTTTGTCTTTTTCCTCTCTATTTTTACCAATTGTCTTTTTTTTTTCTTTTTTTTTCAATATAGCTTAAAAAAATTGGTGGCTTATTTCCCTCCAAAATTTTGTCTTTTCCCTCTCTATTTTTACCAATTATCTTTCTCTTTTTCTTAATTTAATTGAGTTTCAATTTAGATTAGTTTAATTGAAATTTCACATTATGTTTTAGAATTATTTTAATTATGTTCGTGATTTATGCTTCTAGATTTTAGTTAGCTCAATTAGATCCTAAGTTTAATAAATTAATTCATTTCAGATATTATTATTATTATTATTATTATTATTATTATTATTATTATTATTATTATTATTATTATTATTATTATTATTATTATTATTATTATTATTAACTTTGATTTAATATAATTATACACAAAATTTTAATATGGATACATGAAGCTTTGATTTAAATATTTAATCAAATTCAAATGCATAGATTAACAAGTTGAATCAGAATTAATCTCATACACCAATAACTCTAAACTAAACCATAAATACTAAACCTCAAACCCTAAACCATAAATACTAAACCTCAAACCCTAAACTCAACTCAAACCGAATTGATCTGAAAATTCAAATGTTGACCCGACCCGAAATTGACCCGAACGACCCGATTTTGACCCGAACCGAAAGCGACCAATCCGATTTTGACCCGGTTCAATACCCGAACCGGATTCGACTCATCACAAACCCGAATTAGACCCGAACCGGATTCGACTCATCACAAACCCGAATTAGACCCGAACCGAACCGAACCGACCCGAACCAAATCTAAACTGATTCTAGATAGACCCGAAATGACCAAAACCGAAACGACCCGAACCCGAACCGAACGACCCGATTGCCACCTCTACTTTATATTACAGGAAATAATTTTTGGCCATTTGTGCAACCATTCCGTCTTAAAAGGCCATAGCAGGCATCCTCAACATCTATCTATCTCCACTTAAATATATAACATGAGGGTGGCAAATAGATTTCATAGCATGAAATGGAGAAAAACTGAAAAAATATGGAATTTAAAAGCTTACACAATCATGTAAGAAAATAAATCCTATATGACCAAATATAAGTTACAAACCTGCATAATTATGGATGCAATGATCTGAGGGGTGATACCAAGCTGAAGAAAGGACAGTTTAAGCTCCGAAGAAAAATCACCCAGATCATCTACCAAAAGCAAAATAAAAGCCCACAAATTTGTTACAGACAAAAATTAATTAACAATACTGACTATAAGTGAAGATAAAACTCCATATAGCTTAAAAGGGATGAAAAAGGGTGCAAGATTTTCTTCTAGATTACTCAACTTACCAACAGACCCAGAGACGAAGCTAAGATAATCTTGAGGTATCAACCTTCTATCAAAAATATCCAACACGACTAATTACAAGAAGAACAGCTGTCACAAATAACCTCCGCCGAATCTCACTCTTAAAGAATGATTTCGCAGCATTATTCAGGACAGAACTCAACCGTACAAAGTTTAAACCTATTTTTAAAATATTTTGGTCTAACGTGTGATGCCTCAACGTTATTAACAACAGCCCCGTCATCTGAAGTTGAAGGAACAACTTCCAAATGGAACATAATTAAAACAAACATAAAGAATACGTATTTAGAAGCCAAGAGTTAAAAGCATTTTCCTCTTAACAAATTAAATTCATAGTTAAAACATCGTCAACGAAGAAATAGCTCCAATTAACCAAAACCGCATTTCTCAAAAAGAATACATAAACATATTATAAGCATGTTAACTAAGTTATTTCCAACTAAATCCTGAATATAAATAATCTGTAAATGGAATCACCTAAAAATCATGCACATATACTGAAACAGCCAATTGACAGAAACTATAAAAAATTGAAACGGTGCTTAACACTTCTTTGTTAATGTTCACTGCTTTTACATCTAGATTTTTCTAAAGAACCAAACGGGGGAAGACTAACCTGGAATTTTACGAGGTTTTGTTGATAAGAGGCTAGGGTTTAAGCGATGAGAGCCGAAAAGCGTTGCTTCCATTGTCCACCGAGAGTGGGAGGAAAAACAAAAAATAACCGTATTTTCGAGTAACTTCAAATGTTTAGTTACTAGAAATCCGTAATGATTACAACACAATCATATATTAATTTGATCGGAAAAATAAAAATAAAAAGAGAAATCAAGGAAGCTTTTACATTTGGTTTCATGCGTTTCTTAGAAGCTTCATTTGTTCCAATTTCCATCTTATCCTTAAAACAGAATCTCTCTCTTCATGAAAACCAAAGAGAAAAGTAAACATTGATTGCAAAAATGTTCGTCGCCGAAGATGTTACCTTCATTGCAGATCGTTGCTGCCAAAGTACCCAAGAGACAACTGGATCGATCGGCGACGAGATAAGTGGCCAAAATAGAATATTGAGATCCCCGAACGTCTGGTGAAGACGCGACCTAAGGGACAAATAGAACAACCGCCGGCGACGAGAGAAAAACAGAGATTTAAAAATTTGGTATTTGGAGATCGTGTATGTCTGTTTGAGGAAGAGTAATAGGCAAAAGAAAAATATCGTTGTGTTTGTTAATCCAAACGCTATTAGGCATATGCAGTGCAGACCCGATGATAGGCTTGACTGCATTACCTTCCTTTTGAAGGGTAATGCTAGAGAATGGTGGGAAACCGTTGAGATGGGATTGCACCCTGGTCTATCCTCTTATGAGTACTTCTTGAAAGAGTTCAAGAGAAAGTACTTTGGAGAGGCTTAGATGGACGTGTTGATGGATGCGTTCTCTCATTTGGAATAAGGGAATCGTGCAATGTTTGAATATGAGCAAGAATTCTTGCGGCTGGTTATATTTGTTCTCGAGTTAGTTGCAACTGAGAAGTTGAGATCTAAGAGGTTCTATCGGGGGCTGAAACTCGAGCTACAAATGTATGTGACTGTTGACCCACACAAGACGTTTGTGAAGTTAGCCAATAGTGCCAGATCCCTTGAGAAGGTGGGGAGCCTGATTCAGGGACATGCTAAAGGGTCTCAAGCTTAGTACAAGACCTATGAGACTGGGGTTCATCTAAAAGTTTAGGCAAGAGATCTAGAGATTCTAGGAAGAAAAACAAAAATCATTCACAGAGGTTAAATCAGAGGGTTATCGCGAAGGGCATTCGACTTCGTTGTTTATGATGAATTGGGGAGGTTCGTCTAGATCGTTGACCCGTCGTTTGTGCGATCGATGCGGACAACACCAGTCATGGGAGTGCTATAAGTCGACTAAGACTTGTTATGGGTGCGGATCTCCGGATCAATTTGTTAAGGATTGGCACCATGCTAGCTATGGCGCCCCAACCTGGTCTCAAGGGTCCCACCAGTTTGGACAGAGGGGTCAAGGGATCGATGGAGGAAAATCGAAATCCATGTCAGGATAGAGGAGTAAAGGTACCGAGAGGTCTACTGCTAGATCTCCAACGAGACAATATGATGTGAAGGCTAAGGATGACTACGCGGCTACGGATGTGATTTAAGGTACCTTCACCCTATTCTCTTTTCTTATTGTTGCATTAATGGAATCTGGATCAACCAATTTATATATTCATAGTGAGATTTCCTAAGGGTGAGGGATTTTAGTTGAGGATTTAAAGGTTGGCGTTCATGTGAATTGTCCTATGGGGTTTGATGTTATGGTAGACAAGGTGTATCGTTGATGTCCGGTCGAGATTCAAGGGCATGTGTTCCCAGAAGATTTAATGGAGTTACCTTTCCAAAAGTTTGATGTAATCTTGGGCATGGATTGGTTATTCGAGCATGATGCCAGCTTGAGGTGTCAGGCGAAGAGTTTGATGTTGAGTGTGTAAAAGTTCTATATTTTACCCCCTATTTAACCCATATTTCTGCCGCATTCAAGCATAATTCATTGCATTTAGGATAGATTTCAGTTATACATCACAATTATATTAAATGGCACAGTTGCTATTGATTTTGGTTACTTTTGCAGGTAGCTGTTGTAGCAGACTCAGGGCAGTGGAGAAGCAGAGCTGGAACACAAGACTGAAGTCGAGAAGGACAATGTTGCCGAGGCTGCTGCCGTGGCAGCTAAGGACGACATCAGTAGTGGAGGGAAAAGTAAAATAGAGCTCGACATAAAGAGGAAATTAAGTCGGTCTGTCGTGGAGCACTCATATATTTTTCCGAGCCCTAGATCAGAATGAAGGTCAAGCCCAAAGTTCAAGGAAGAAACTCCAAGCAAGAAGAGAGGACGAATTAAATTTGAAGATTTAGTCTTTAATAGAGTTTCACTTTAATTTAAACTTGTATTCTTTCCATATTAGAAAACTTGAACCCAAGGCCTATATAAAGGCATGTAATTTGCCCTAGAGAAGGACATCTTATTCTCTAGCCGTCTTCCCCTAAACCCTAGTCGTTTTCCCCCTTCTCATCATGTTTTAAACTTCCCCTAGGGCTGAGGGTTGATTCTGTAAAGTAGTTGCAAGGATTGCATTGTTTTAGGAATTTTCTGTTCAATAAAATAGACTTCAAGTTTGCTTATTCTGGTTTTCAACATCTTGCAAGAGTATCGGGAGAGCATTGTGAGATTATACATTTACTTAATATCGGGAGAGTTAAGTATATGAAAGGAATAAGTACGGGTTCTCCAGTTTATGGTTGAACTATCTCGGACCTAGGGATAGGACGAGGTTAAGTGGCTAAGGAAGAATTTAACAACATCGGTGTTCATCCTTCGATTCACGCCGGGAGGTATCATCAAAGACGTGTTCATCGACAGACTTGGACCTAGGGATAGGACAAGGTACAGCAGGGATTCTTGCCAAGCTTGAAGTACAGAGTTGTGTGATCGCTGGCGCGACAACAACAGACCTCTGCCGCCGCAGGTGCTGCCGCGACAGGAGCAACGACAGAACAGACAGTCATGGACATTGCAACACCTACACTACTGAGCAATTCAATACCAACCCATTCTCTCTATCCTGATTTCTTTAATCCTTTATCTTCAGTATTCTTTAATATTCCCTTGTAAACAATTAAAATTATCTTCTTTCTTGTGCAACAATTCAAGGTTAAGGCTATTTCCAGTCACTGTGGATTCGACATCTGATACTTCGTGTATCACTTTACTACTTGCGTCGTGTACACTTGAACTCTATTGCGATAGACTCTTTTACACGCAACAAGTTTTTGGCGCCGTTGTCAGGGACTGGCAACATATCTTTACCCTACTTTTACTGCACATTCTTTTAATTTTTCTGTTTTTACTTGGATTGTTCACCCTGTGCTTTTCACAAGGTTTTATGTTTGCTTATGCGCAAATCGAGACGAGGAAAGGAACCTGAGTATCAGCTAGATCCTGAAATCGAACGCTCGTGCAATCTTAAGAACCGACTCCGACTCTTGTTAGCCAGAAACGATTACCTTGAAGACCAGTTAGAAACCATGAACAACCAAGGGAATCCCCAAGATCCTAACGATCCTGTCGGAGATGGAGGAAACGGACGGCTTGCCGCTCCTCCTGCTGCTGAGGCCGCATGTCGGTCATGCCGTGATTACATGATCAACGATCATGTGGAACTAGAAACCACTTGCCAGACGTGGAAGCTGAAAATTTCGAGCTGAAACCTGTCATGTTCAGCATGACTAATTCCGCTGGACAATTTAAAGGTGCTGCTACAGAGGATGCTAGGGAACATCTGAAAACGTTCCAAGAAATTTGTGGTTCGTTTAGACTACCAGGAGTAAACTCGGAGATACTGAGGCTTCGGTTATTTCCTCATTCTTTGAGGGACAGAGCTAAAACTTGGTGGAACAAACTAACGCGGGTTTAATACGAACTTGGGCAGATTTAACTCGTGAATTTTTGTCTCGTTTTAACCCTTCACATTTATCTGAGCGATTGCGTAACAGAATTTCTACTTTTCAACAGGAAGACGACGAGCCAATGCACGAGACATGGGACAAGTTTACTACTCTTCTAAGGAATTGCCCGATGCACGGATTCCCTGTTTGGAATCAAGTAATCAAATTCTACAATGCTGCCAACCTACAGACTCGAATGAGAATCGATTCAGCAGCCAGTGGGTTGTTGTTGGATAAAGATCCGGATGAAGCCATGGTAGTGTTAAAAAAATTGGTGAAGAATGAAGAGCAATTCCCCACATCGAGGAGAGGTAAACGAGTACTAGCTGGGAAGGATTACGAAGCCGATAATTCCCTAAATACACAAGTTGCGTATCTCACAAAGGTGGTAGAAAACTTGCTGAAGAAAGATTCTCAATCGGTCTATGCTGCAGAAGAGGTATGTGGAATTTGCAGTGGGAATCATAGTTCGGAAGACTGCCCGTTACAGCTAGAGGAAGGGATGTACGTTAGGAACTATAACAAGAAAAATTACAATTCCGACAATTACAATCCTAACTGGAGGAAAGATCCAAATTTCTCATTGAGCAACCCAAACAATGCCCTGAACCCTCAAGCACAAAACACTCAAAATCAGGGGACACTTAGAATTCTGACTCGACAACAGCCGCCAGCAGCCACACCTAGTATATTGTAGCAGACCTTGGCCACATTTATGTCTCAGACAGGAACTTACATGGAAAACATGAATCACTTCGTCAAGAAGACTGAGTCGTTCATGGATAAAACAGAGATGCGAATGACTAATCATGAAGCTACTCTGAAATCACTGGAGACACAAATGGGTTAGGTTTCCCAACATATTAAGCCAAGGCAGAACGAAGGATTCCCTAGCGATACTGAGGTCGCTAGACAACCCACACATGAGCAGTGCAAAGCTATCACAACTAGGAGTGGGAAGAAATTACCGGGGCCGGAGAAGAAAGATGAACCCGTTATGGAACCAGCCCTAGAATCGATTACCACAAACGCTGCCCCAGCAGACGATAAACAACCTGCTGCCGCCACACCTGTCACGACAGAAGAAGAGACTGAGGAGAAGGATGAAGAACCTAAGTCTCCTCAGATCCGAATACCATGGGAAGGACGCATTGAAGATTATTGTCCTCCACCTCCTTTTCCACAGCGGCTACAGAAGCAGAAACAGGAGTTCCAGCTTAAGAAAATCTATGATATTTTTAAGCAGGTTCATATCAATATTCCGTTGTTAGATGCCATCAAGGAGATGCCCGGTTATGCCAAATTTCTCAAGGATGCTATGTCGAAGAAATCCAGACTTGGGGAATTTGAGACGGTTAAATTGACAGAAGGATGCATGACTATTCTGCACAAGCATCCACCCCAGAAAAAGAAGGATCCTGGGAGCTTCATAATACCATGCATAATTGGTGATAAATTCGTGGGTAAGGCACTTTGTGATCTAGGTGCTAGTATTAATTTAATGTCAAAATCTGTATTTCAGAAACTAGGTATTGGACAAGCACGACCCACGACAGTTATGCTGCAGCTGGCAGACCGCTCTTACGTGCAACCAGAATGGAAGATTGAAAATATTCTTGTAAGAGTGGATAAATTTATTTTTCCTACTATCTTTCTTGTTTTAGATTGTGAAGCAGATGAGAATGCATCAATTATCCTGGGGCGACCCTTCTTAGCCACAGGCAGATCACTGATTGATGTAGAAAAGAGAGAACTCACTATGAGAGTGAACGA